>CM043111.1:25525305-26226775 GCA_023701765.1 Hylyphantes graminicola
TCGAGAAAATATCTATGTCTACCTCTTTTTATGAATAATTTGTAATTTGAAAGCGAAATCTGTTTTTAACTGGCTATATATATTTATTTATTTGAAGCAGTATATTGACACATAACATATTTTTGTTGAAAAAAATCGTTTAAAGAATATAACAGCTTTTTTTCAGTAAATAAATGTTTTTTTATGTATGAAACAGAATTTCTTTTCCCTACTGTGTACTCCTTCCTTTGGATGGTTGATAAAGTTTGGCAGATAATATCTCTAAGTTTGTGAAAACGTGACGGATCACCATTTAAACTCAGAGAACCAGAACCGACTCTTCATGTGCAATTTTCAGGTTAACCATTAATCACTAAGTTGTGTATTTGCGAAGCAATTGATGTAATACATAATCCGCATATGATTATGGGGCTGTAGTTGGTAAAGATATTAGTTAATTTCAAATTTACTTTTTGGACAGCATTAAAGCTCATTATTTGAAAAAGTGATTTCCATTCTTTGGGTACACTTTCACAACATAACTACTGCTCTAAATTGAAAATAATTTATTGATAAATTAAAAGTTATTTGTTAAACACAATAAACCTCAAATTTGATGAGGAATCATTAAAAGTTTGAAGCTATTACTCTAAACACAATTTTTGCGCATTTCCTAAACGATAAGAAATCATATTTTTACACTTATTTAATTTTAATTTTTTAGCCTACTTTTCTTTTTTTAATTCCAAAGAATTTCAAAAAATTAAAAAGTAGGTATTGACATGCTGTCGATGCCCGTCTGTCCGTCCTTACATCCCTTCCAAAATCGTTCTATAGATCGGATCGTAAAAATTATTGTTTTTGTTAGAAAGCTATGATCTCGGAGACCCGACTTTCATACTTTTTGTGCGCCTGTCTATACGTCCGGACAGACAAAAATCTTCTATCTGTCGACGAATTTCCAATTGAATTAGCATTGAAATTCAATTTTGAGTTGAGCATCTGATCTGTGCGATTTTTCGAGGAATATGTTCTTAGAATATAGAAGTAACTTTCTCTAAAAATTCAAAAAAATTCCACATAAGGCTCGTTTTTTTCTGGAATTGTAAAAAAAATTCATTTGATTTCTAAAAAAAAGTTGAAGGAGAAACTAATTTTTTTTTTACTTTTTCTCAACTTCGTGCTGCTTGGATTGATATCTGCCTAAAGTCGATCGGCCAAACTTTGGGTCTATTCTCTAAACCACTTCATAATTGCACATCACGCTTAGCGGCCATTGTTGCTTTTCAGGAACGGAGCATTCCACTGAATTGTCCAAAAGGAATTATTTTACTAATGTTTCTGAGAAAATCCCTCAAATTCAAAAAACTATGTAAACTTGCAAAAAGCAAAGAAAGGTTATGCAATGTATAAAAGTAACGCTGCGATTTTTTTACGAGCATGCTTCCCACAGAATAAGAATTTATGCAGACATTATTACCCCCCAGATTTTAAATATTTTTTCGTAAAAATGTTGGAAATGAAATGTATTTCGTCACATTTTATTAAATGAAATATTACTGACGAAACGTTTCTTTCCAAATCATGGCAAATAAAAATATTGCATTTGATATTTTTAGATTTGAAAAGTTTATTTTAAAACATTTCGAACGTCCTGAAAATGTGAAAATATGCGAGGTCGTTTTCACTGCATAAATCATAAATTAATTTTTCTTCAATTAACATATTTCTTTAAGAATATAAATTAGGTTTATTTTTGAAGAGATGATTTAAAATACTTTTCCAAAGAAAAATGTACATAGTGAATAAAAATTAATAAATTATGAAATTTAAAAGTTTAAAGTTATTGTTAGGAAGACTGAAAAAAAGCCGTGTTTAAAAATCGGGGTTATACACGATATAAACGTTAAAAACAAATGATGTTTTTGTTACACTTTATATGTGAGATAAAAAAAACTTCACCTCTAATGTACTTGAGTAAGGTATGTGTTTAAACATTCAATTTTTCTTCGAAAAGGAGAAATAACAAACAAAAACTATAATTAACAGGATTTTTCAAAAATACAAAATAATTCTCAGCCCAAAAGGACGTCCCGAAACTCCCCTTGTGGTTTTAAAAAATAATCTATTCAAAATGTCTCGCACTTTTATGTGCAATTCGGCAAATATCCTATAAATCCAGGGTGGTTATAAAATAACGCTCGCTAATCGGAGTGGTCTGTAGCTTTAATAAATAATCCAACTGCAACAAACTTTGAGACACTTACTATTCAAGAAAGGGGGAGGAAAAGAATGGAGTCATAAAAAAAAGAAACTCGTCTCTTGACCATGTTTCTAAGTTACGAGGCGTAATCTTTTTTCGGCCAACACATCCAAATACACCTCGTAATTTAGAACCCTGGTCAAGAGACAAGTTTCTTTTTTTATGATTCATACTTTTCCCCCTTTCTTGTGAGACACACATTAAATCAAGAAGAGGGTTAGGTTAGGTTTTAATTATCGTCGCACTAGAGCTACACGAGGGCTATTGGCGACGGGCGTCGTATTTTAGAACCACAGTCTCAAGAAGAGGGAAAAAGAATGGAATTATAAAAAAAAACTCGTCTCTCTTGACCAGGGTTCTTAATTACGAGGCATAGAACATTATAGCCAATTACGGCCAACACAGCCAATTACGCCTCGTAATTTAGAACCCTGGTCAGGAGACTAGTTTCTTTTTTATGATTCCATTCAACCTCCCCCCCCCCCATTCTTGATTAGTAAGTGTCTCGAAGTTTGCTGCATTCGGAATATTCATTCAAGCTACAGACCCCTCCGAATAGTGATTGTTATTTTATAACCACCCGGTACTCTCACGCTTTAGTTGATTAGCTGGTTTTTAATTTCGAGATCCTGTATATCATTTTAAGTATTTTTTTTTTTATTTTCCGACAGAGATTAAGAGTTGAAAAGTGCATCTCGTTAACGAGAACCTACTGAATAAATTAACATTTTCAATTAGAAGTTTTAGAATTTAACTTTTATAAGTTTCTATGCGAGTTTATAAATGTTTCGAATACCCTGCACAAGTAAACATTTTTAAGTGGGATGGATAAAGTAGCTCTTCGATAGCTAATGAAGTAAATATTTGTTCCAGAAAACTACCATTTCATCCTTATTTTCTACCCTCTACACTACTCTCTACTTGGCTACCCTTTATTTGGAATCTCGTCTCTTGAGTCTTCATTAATTTCATTAACGCTTCACAATACAGGCTTTTATTTATATCTTTGGAAGCTGCGAAGCATAAAAAGATAGTTAAGAAAACATTTTCATCAATATTTTTTTAAGACACTTGGGAAATATTATCTTCAGTATTCACAAAAGAAAAAAAAGGTTAAAAAAATATTGTTAGTCTTTCTACTCAAAATTGGAAGTGCAATAAAAGAGACCTATTAAACATCAAAGAAAAGTTTAAGAGTCCCAAACTAGTTATAAATTATCCTCTTTTTTTTTTCATTTAGATTGAGCTAAAATACAAGGATTTTTTAATAGAAACAATTTGACAAAACATTTCTTACAATAAAAAAAATTAAAGACAATTTTTTTAACATAAATAAGAAACTGATAGAATTTTTACATTCCGCATATAATTCTCCTAGAAATGTCTTTAAAATTATAAATGCTTTTATTTTACAAGAAAAACATAAAAGCAATATGAACATCATAATTCTTTTGAAATATGTTTATTGAAACTAATCAAATTTTCTATCTAATAATATCAAATGATAACTATTTAAATATCACTTTATTAGTTTATCCACTAAAATGTATATCTATAAAGCAATTTCGTGCCTTATTATATGATACTAGCTGTTATACCCGACGTTGCACGGGTAGAGGTGAAAAAATAATTTAATATTCAATTTAACTATTTTTCTTTCATTTGAGTTACATAAGATATGAAGATTACCCAGTAATTTTTTCCATTTAATTACCCATCTTGAATATAGAAATGATTAATAATAATTTCTCAAAAATATCTTTGATAAGAAGCTCAAATTAAAGAGAATACATATTAAAGTTTAAAAAAATAATCAGTAAGAATTAAAAATAAGCTACTCCATCAAACAGCAAACGATTTGCATTTTTTAAGTTTATTTGCTTTTTAATAAGCTTATGTTGCCGATACCGTTCGTTATTAAAGTACAAAATCCCGCTACTTATATTACATTAAAAATTCAAAATTTAAAAAATACTATAAAATTAACAGATAATGTCATAGTAATTTCCCGAATAAAAACATTACTCTAATATGCATCTGTGTTCAAAAAACAACGTAGTTCAATAAAAGCTTAACTATGCTTTTAAAAAATTCATAATTAAAATCATGTATACACAATAAAATAATAGAATGGAGACTGGTAGGATTACGTAACTTGAAACAAATCCAACTACTTTTTTTCAGTTATTAATTTTAGTTTCTGAAGGCAATGAACAAATATTAAATAAATTAAACATTTTCAATTTCAATTGTTTTCTAAAAAGTTTTATTTAAATTTTTCTGCCTGATGGCATCACGAAAGAGAAAAAATGATCTGATTTGAGCGAAAGTGGTGTACTTTTCCCCTTAAAACGTTCGAAAACGATAGAAGGAATGGTCCGATTCTAAAAATTCTTAGCCTATGTTTGATCTGGCGATGAAATGAATTTTTGTGCCAAATTTCGTGGCGATCTGTTGCGTGGTTCTTAAGTTTTTGCGTCCTATGCAAACAAACAGACAAACAGAAGTCGCCTTTTATGTATATACAGGGTGAGGCAAACAAAACCGGCCCCGATCTAGAGATGGGAATACGTAGAACTGCTTGGCGAGAAAAACTCTTGAAGCAGCCTGAAACCTGTTTTTGCATTGGTTGGATCGGATTCGCTTCACATTAGAACTACTCATAGACTAGTGGCGAGTTCAGATCTTAGTTCGCATTGTATGAAGACGTCCCATAATGCAAATTTTGTGTCTTGCAATCAATTTAGAATGTTTTGTACCAAAAACAAAAAGGTCCGATTCTCTAGGATGAATAACAGCCGAAACAATCAAATAATCACTAAATCTTGATCAGCTCTACTAACCTTGTTTATATTCCATTTCAACTGGCTTCTAAAAGCGTGGCATAGTTGCTGGCAAATAAGTCGCCAAGCGTTTGTTTGGGCTTACTATTGAAGCGATCAATAGCTTCAGCAAGCAAACCTGTTTTTGTATTGGTTTTAGACTTGGCAACATTTCTGTCGTATTCTTATCTCCATCTCGGGGCCGGTTTTGTTTGCCTCACCCCTGTAGATGGCTATTGAAACTTCAGCACGAGTGGCTTGTTTCACGTAATAGTCTAAGAGCTAGCAACGTTTTTGAGAGAGAATTTCAGGTGGGCCAGTTTTTAGATATGCTATCTCTCTCACTCTCCCGGACGTCACACGGGCTATCTGGCTGGCTGTAATGGTTGCGTTCATCAGTGCGCATCCTACTTGTACAGGTAAAATATCGATTTTTCAAATCATTTTAGTAGGTTTTATTTTTTATTATTACTTTTATTGAACTTTTTGCAACATAAATCCATTATTGCCAGACATTTTCATTGTTGTTTAAACTGTGCCAGACGCTAATTTTTAATTACAAAGCTCAAGTGTTGCCCAAATTACCAGCTCAGGTGTTAACTCACCGATCATTGTAATTACGTCATCGTCATTCATTGCACAATGCCATGTGGCAACACACGTAATATATCATCTGGTCAGTTTTCAACGGACCAGACGATAAATTACAAATGTTATAAATCGGATATCTGTACTGGGAAAGAGTGGAAAATCCAACTCGTGACGGATGGTCCCGAGTACACTGGGACAGACGTGCTCGTTAAATCTGTGGAGTCCAATGTCCCGACGGCGTCAGCGTACGATGTCGCTCGAAGTTCCGTTGGGGGCCCGCTCAGGTGACGACCTCGTCACTTGACCAATGTTCTAAATTACGAGGCGTTATTGGCTGTGTTAAAGCTCCGAAAGGAGGCTAGAAATAGGCAGCCGGAAACGATAACACTACACTACAAATAGTATTATCACTGAACTGAACTAAAACTCTGGAAGGAGCATCCCATGAAAGGAGCATCCACGCTGGGGAAGCCTATTTTTGGGTCACTTGGCGACATACTGTGGGAAGGTAAACTGCAGTAATCACAACAATCAGTCGTACCATTTTCGCTCTGAAATAATCGGCTTTTTCTAGTAAATTTTCTTATCGATTGGAGTAATTGAGAGCTTGCAACAATGGCCTAAGTCACTGTGGAAGTTACTGCAGTTTACCTGCCCGCGGCAGAATATTTGCCACATTTGGCATGAATTCGCCGATCACAATTGACATTTGACTTAACAGTTTGCATTGGATGTTGTCGGCACAAGCCTAATCGCTCGCCACATATTCTCTTTAAAGCTGTCTCCAAGTGACTCAAAAACAGGCTTCACCAGCTTTTCATGGGATGCTCCTTCCATAGTTTCAGTTCAGTTCAGTGGTTATGGTATGGTATGGTATGATACATATATATTCCAGCTTGTGTGCTTGTTCAGAGAACCGCTTTTAAGCTTTCGTCAAGTGAGACAGACACAGAAAGAAATTTTTACAGTCACAAAGAAATGAATAACACATAGACAAATAACAACATTTATTGACAGTCACAAACATCCAT
Source organism: Hylyphantes graminicola (assembly GCA_023701765.1). Taxonomy (NCBI): domain Eukaryota; kingdom Metazoa; phylum Arthropoda; class Arachnida; order Araneae; family Linyphiidae; genus Hylyphantes; species Hylyphantes graminicola. Next base: position 25,531,992 of record CM043111.1, read on the forward strand.
GTCTGACCGGGACTCGAACCCGACCTCAGCAGCTCCAAAGGCTAGAACACTAACCATTCGGCCACCGAGGCGGCAGTTCAGTGGTTATTATCCGTTTTCAACTGACCAGACGATATATTACAATTGTTGCCACATGGTATTGTGTAATGAATGACGATGACGTAATTACAATGATCGATGAGTTAACACCTGAACTGGTAATTTGGGCAACACTTGAGCTTTGTAATTCAAAATTAGCGTCTGGCCCAGTTTAAACAACAATGAAAATGTCTGGCAATAATAGATTTATGTTGCAAAAAATTCAATAAAAGTAATAATAAAAAAATAAAACCTGCTAAAATGATTTGAAAAATCGATATTTTACCTGTACAAGTAGGATACGCACTGATGAACGCTACCACTACCGCCAGCCAGATAGCCCGTGTGACGTCCGGGAGAGTGAGAGGAGTAGCATATCTAAACAAGTTAGTTTGTTACAGAATCTGTCACTTACACCGCTTCCACACATCATTTTACGCTCAAGAGGAAACACACTAACACCTCAAAAAGAAATTCGCCAAACAGGGCCTTTGGCTAGTTCTAATTCAAACTTATATAAGCAAAAACTAATAACTTTCTTTAATCTTCTTTTGCAGATTTGACAATTAATCTTTATCGTTTGCTAATTTTTTTGAACTTAGAAGAATAGTGATGATTTTTTTTAATAAATATCTTTTTGCAGTCACAAGTTTACATTTCGAAAAATAAATTGGTGTTGCTTTAAAAGTAAAAGCGAAAATTTGCATATTTTTATGCAAATTTCGAATTTTGTATGCATCTTTCTTCCCAAAAATATAACGAACCATCAAAATAACTTTATTGTGCTATTACAACAATCCAAACTGAATTATTACACAAAAATAAATTTTTTTTTCAAGTATTTTATTTTTATTTTAAATAAAGTTTCTCGTACGCTTGATGTCATGGCAACAGTGAAAATCTATAATAATAAAAATGAAGTTTTGTATGTGTGTATGTGTGTCTCTCCGAAACTCACAAACTAGACATTTGTTTAACTCGTAACTTGGCTCAAATGCGTAGTTCATACTTGAGTTACAAAATAAGAACTTTCAGAGCTCAAAATGTTCTATTTTTAGAGAAAATTCGAATTTTCTGGAAAAACTACACCACTTTGGCTCAAATCCGATGAACATTTTTCTTTCGCGTTACCATTCAGTAGATGAAATTAAAATAAACTTTTTCAAAAATAGTAAAAATGTAAAAAAGAAAATACTTTATTCTTAAAAACTTACAAATATATTATTATTTTCATTTTAAAGATTTAGTTACTATCATTTTAAGTAGTAAACTTTCATTTAATATCATTCTTTAATCTGTATCAATGTAATATATTTTATTTTCAACTCGATATTTTAATAAATAATTATCATGGACGTCTATATAAACTGGAAGGTTTCCTCCAACGACAGCGGATCTCAAAAAGCGCTACAAATTTGTATAATTCCTAAAGTTGTTGTTGGTTTTTATAAACTTGATCGCCAAGGTCATAAGCTAAAGATTTTATATTTTTATCATTTACGATTAAGCTATAAATTGATATTTAACTAATTTTAGCTTCCACATTACGTTTATAACGTAAAAAGTGGAAGGTTTTATAACACTGGTCAACAGTGAAAATGCGAATGAGATGAAAGTACCCAATTCTGAATGATTTCGACGTGCTAAACACGAATATCACCTTAAAAAATGAAAGTTAGCTCTTGTTTTTAAGTTACGTTCGTTTTTTCATTGCATAAGATACAGCGAAATGCATGGGAGCACCAAACGCAAAATTAATTAAAGTCAATTTTGTTTACAGAAAACCTCCTAATTTGAGGCTCATACAGATTTTATTACATATTATCAACCTGGGGGCGGGAGTAAATGATAAGTTTCAAGTTTTTTGTAACCATATTAGCAGCTAAATAATCCTTCTATAAGCAATGTAATTGTTCTTTTCTCAAGAGGTGCAGAATAAAAAGCAATAAATTCCTTGCATTTCGTACTTCGCTGTTTTAGAAGCAGAATATCATAAATTAGTGTTAGTAATAAACCTATAACTGTAATGCCTTGTAAACGCATTAATAGAGCTTATAATTTCTGTTATATTTGGGGTAAAATGCAATTTTTTGCAAAAAAAGAGCATCACTGCAAAAGTAAAGAAAGCTTATCATTTGTATTTTAGTTACAAGATAGGAGACCAGGATTAATTTCTGGGTTCCTCACATATGTAGTTAAACTTGTGTAGCAAATGTGTCACTGGGCAAATTTCATCTGGGACAACAGATAGTGCCGTATGCTGGGAAGAAAAACGGGTGCCATTTAATGGAACAAAACGGAATGTCATTTTTAAGATTAAGAGAGAACCAACAAATCATATTAATGACTTATTTCTGCATCATCTCATCAGTTAAATCAGGTGTTTTTTTTAGAAAAAGATATAGGTTAAATAGCCTAACATTTCTTCAACTCGGCGTCCGGTCCAACACGACACTATTTACTAAAAAGTCTCCACTATATTTTATTATTATTTTTTTTTATAGTTTTAATGAGGATAATAGCCATGCCTCTACTAAATATGCTACAGCTTCTAAAAACAACCATGGAGAAATGTGAGGATTTTATTGATCTTTTTTTTTTCCTGCACCTCTTAAAGTGAGAACACTACATTGCGTAGTGGGGTATTAAGCTGCGAATGTGGGTGGAAAAGCTTGTAAATTATCATTTCTTATCACCCCCATACTGATTATATAAAATGTAACCTGTACAGCAAAAATTAGGAGGGTTTCTGTAAACAAAATTGACTTTAATTAATTTTGTGTTTGGTGCGCCCATGCATTTCGCTGTATCCTATGCAATGAAAAAAAAACCGACCGTAACTCAAAAACAAGAGCTAACTTTAATTTTTTAAGGTGATATTCGAGTTTAGCACGTTGAAATCATTCAGAATTAGGTACTTTCATACGATTCGCAGAAAAATTTTCAAATTTTGTTGTCCAGTGTAATCGTTCAGTCCGTCTGTCCGTCCGTCACCCACTTTTACAGAGCGAACCAAAAGTCGCACAAACAAGTGGGATACGTAATTTTAAAGCAAAAAATCGGGCTAGGTTACATTCCAAATTTCATTAAAAAATTTAAATAAGAAGTATATTTAAAATTTAAATAACTAAAATTTTAATCTGCATTGAAATAACATGAAAATTCCATTTTCATTCAATGAGCGAACCAAAAGTCGCACAAACAATTGGAATACGTCATTTTAAAGCAAAAAATCGGGCTAGGTTACATCCCAAATTTCATTAAAAAATTTAAATTAGAAGTTTATTTAAAATTTAAATAACTAAAAATTTAATCTACATTGAAATAACATGCAAATTCCATTTTCACTCAATGTTTTCACTGTTGCCATTTCGTCAAACTTACGAGAAACTTTATTTAAAATAAAAATAAAACCTTTGAAATAAAATTTATTTATGTGATATAATTCGGTTTGGATTGTTGAAATATCAAAATAGACTTCTTTTGATGGTTCATTTTGTATGCATGAAGAAAGATGTATAAAGAATTTTAATTTTGCATAAAATATATGCAAAGTTTCTCTTTTATTTTTAAAGCATCATTTTTACTAATTATATATTTTTCGAACTGTAAATTAAATTCCGGCAACTAAAAGAATTATATTTATTAAAAATTTGCATCATTATTCCACGAATTCCAAACAAATTTAGCAAACGATAATGAGTAATTTTTAATTTGACAAAGTATATTTAATGAAAATAGTTAATTTTGGCGTTTACAATTCTTAATTAGAAGTCTCTGTTAGGCGAATTTCTTTCTGAGGTGTATAATAAGTGTGTTTCCTGTGAGCATAAATATGGTGTGGAAGCGGTTTTAGTGACAGGTTCTGTAACAAACCAACTTGTTTATTTTAAGAATCGTTGCCGGCAATTTTACGCCAACCCTGACAAATTGGTATTATAGCAACCTTTGGCGAAAATAGCAATTGCATTGGCAATTTCTAAAGGTTGATCTATTTAACCCTTAAATGCATATAATTTATTTTGAAGCTTATACTGAACTATGTTGTTTTTTGAAGGTCATCGCACTACAGATGCATATTAGGATTTTATGTCTTTCTTTTTTCGCCCAATACTTTGATAAACTCGCCAAGTTATTACAAAAAACGCGCCAAATGACCTTTTTTCTTTATTAGCTGGTTGGTTGTGCGATGGTCATTGCGCCAAAGCTGAATGGGTGTGTTATTGGTAGCTATATATTTTCATCGCCAAATTTTTCAAACATGCCAAATGAGCTAAAATGTTTTTATTCGGGAAATTACTATGACATTATCCGTTAATTTTATAGCATTTTTTAAATTTTAAATTTTTATGGTCATATAAGTAACGGGATTCTGTACTTTATAACGAACGGGAAAAGTAACACAAGTTTATTATAAAAAAAACACAAAAAAAAACAGATTAAATTATAGTATGGTACAAATACTTGGATCGATTTGGTATTTATTTTTTTTCCAACCCGTGCAACACCGGGTAGTTCAGCTAGTATTGAATAAAAATGGAATTCGCATGTTATTTCAATGTACATTAAATTTTTAGTTATTTAAATTTTAAATAAACTTCTAATTTAAATTTTTTAATGAAATTTGGAATGTAGTCTAAACTGATTTTCAAAATGACGTATCCCACTTGTTTGTAAGACTTGCGGTTCGTTCTGTGAAAGTGGGTGACGGACGGACAGACAGACAGACAGACGGACAGACAGAACGATTATAAAACCTTCCACTTTTTACGTTATAAACGTAGTGTGGAAGCTAAAACTGACCCACCTGAAATGCTTGTTTTTCCGACGTTGGTAGCTCTCGTACTATAACGAAAACCATTCTTGCTTTCATTCCTTCGGTGATTGGTGGTATTAGCAGCGCCCACAACATTGATTAACCAAACGAGACCTTACTTTCATTCCTGTGAAACTGTTGTCACTCAAGACATGAAAATGCGCATAGTCACAGCTGTTTAAAAATATCTATTTTAAGTTTTTTTTTTTGTAAAAATCATTTGATACCGTGTGTGGAAATGGTGTCTGGAAAATGGAGATCCCTCTATAACCATGAAGTTGGTCGAAAGTAAAGGTAAATTGATATCGTAAAAATTACAATAATCCTCAGAATAAATATAGTCTTATAACAAGGCTCGGAATAAATAGAGTGAAATTTCCCTAAACTTGTGATAAAGAATTTGTGATAACTACAAATCAGTAAAAAGGCCAACAAGATATGAAATACAAATTACCTTAAATATAAGATAAAGAATTCCGACTCTGCTATGCTTCATGATCCTACTCTTACGTAATATTTTCTATTACAGTTTCGAATTATTGATTTGCATTTAACTTTTTTCTAAACGAGAGAGAGAGAGATCAATTAACAATTAATAACTTCTATCTAACCACTATACTAGTTGGGCAATTCGTCGCTCAGCTATAGTATAGTGGTTTCAACCCTCGCTAGGCAAGCGAGTTGGATCCGGGATCGACTCCCGGGTGAGGCATGGATATTTGTGTTGTCCTGAGTTCATGCGGAGAACGTGCTCGTTAAATCTGTGGGTCCGAAAGTCCTGTGTTCGGTCATAGCGCAGTTTACCACGGAACCGCACCCCTTCGCCTTAATCCTAGCCCGCTCCGCAGGAAGAGCTTGAATTACCCAAGTGGCCTTAGTCACAACAACAATTTTTCAAACCTTAATTTGTTAAAAAAAATAGTCAAAATCAATTTTTTTAATTATCTTAAAATGCAAGCATGAAGAATTTAGGGTCAATTTATGTAATAAAATTGTTTTAGAGTAAATTTTATCTTACCATATTTTTCGTATATTTATTTAATTAAAACAAACATTATTTAATTCTTCTAAACACATGAATCTTCCAACTTACAATAAATAAGTGCCAGCTAAACTTAGTGAGAAAAAATCTCAAGCTGATTATTTCTAATGTAATCATGGGGGTGAAAGAGTTTAAACCATGTGCTCCAAATTGTTGTGAGCAGTTCATTTCACGATACTACTGACTACTAATAAATATAACATTAGCACATTTAGAATTCGCACTCCAATGTTTTAATTATCATGATACACCTACTACAATCCAGAGAGAGAATAATCCACTATTCCCGATTTCCACATTTGATACGGGTAAGTAAGTTCCTGAAAATCACGAACTATTCAATATAATTAAAAAAGCTTCGTTAGCTTTGATGGCTTCATTACAATGTATTCGACGCCGAAGTATTTGATTAGAGTAGAGGTTCTCAGATAAGGTATTTGCAAGGGGTCGACCCATTTGCAAGTCAATGGCTAAGTATTTAACAGGTTGTTTGTCATTAGGTCATCAAATACATTTACAGTTCAACGGCAGGCTTAAGGATAGAGTTAATACGATACTAAAATTACAATTTGTAATCATTAGGTATTTTCTTTCCTTTATTAGTTTTGAATTTTCAATAAACTTATTTGATTTTTAACTGATTAAAATGCTATTTTATTAGGAAGTAACTGATTTCAGTGATTTAAAAAAAAAGTTTTTTTTTAATTTAACTAAAAAAACTTTAAAAATTTAAAATAATCTTTAAAAAAATTAAACTTTAAAAAAAACCTTAAAAAACTATTGAAAAAATAACAAACAAAAAAAAACCACACAACGTTTACCGTTTTTAAAAAATTGATTTAAGTTTCACAGATACAAATTAGTTCTTTATTAAACTTTCTACATTCAATTCTTTAAGAAATTATACATTTGAAACAAATTATTTAAACTTTATCGAATTTATTTTGTAGAAAAAAACTTTTTCTCCCTTAAAAAATGAGTTCAGGATATTTTTAATTCAACATATAATAATGACACTTTGCTCAATAACGAATTCGCATTAGCTTCCACACTACGTTAATAACGTAAGGAAGGAATCATAATCGTTCATTCTGTCGGTCACTCACTTTCATAGCCCAATAAACTACAAATGTACAGGCAAGTGCGTACGTCCAATCCTTTAAGAAATTTACATTCAATCCTTTAAGAAAATAAATTGTACATTTGAAACAAATTATTTAAACTTTATCAAATTTATTTTGCAGGAAAAAGCTTTTTTCCCGTTAAAATGCGTTCAGGATATTTTTAATTCAACATATAATGATGACACTTTGCTCAATAACAAATTCGCATTAGCTTCCACACTACGTTAATAACGTAAGGAAGGTATCATAATCGTTCATTCTGTCGGTCACTCACTTTCATAGCCCAATAAACTACAAATGTACAGGCAAGTGCGTACGTCCAATCCTTTAAGAAATTTACATTCAATCCTTTAAGAAAATAAATTGTACATTTGAAACAAATTATTTAAACTTTATCAAATTTATTTTGCAGGGGAAAAAACTTTTTTCCCGTTAAAATGCGTTCAGGATATTTTTAATTCAACATATAATGATGACACTTTGCTCAATAACAAATTCGCATTAGCTTCCACACTACGTTAATAACGTAAGGAAGGTATATCATAATCGTTCATTCTGTCGGTCACTCACTTTCATAGCCCAATAAACTACAAATGTACAGGCAAGTGCGTACGTCCAATCCTTTAAGAAATTTACATTCAATCCTTTAAGAAAATAAATTGTACATTTGAAACAAATTATTTAAACTTTATCAAATTTATTTTGCAGGAAAAAACTTTTTTCCCGTTAAAATGCGTTCAGGATATTTTTAATTCAACATATAATGATGACACTTTGCTCAATAACAAATTCGCATTAGCTTCCACACTACGTTAATAACGTAAGGAAGGTATCATAATCGTTCATTCTGTCGGTCACTCACTTTCATAGCCCAATAAACTACAAATGTACAGGCAAGTGCGTACGTCCAATCCTTTAAGAAATTTACATTCAATCCTTTAAGAAAATAAATTGTTCATTTGAAACAAATTATTTAAACTTTATCAAATTTATTTTGCAGGGGAAAAAACTTTTTTCCCGTTAAAATGCGTTCAGGATATTTTTAATTCAACATATAATGATGACACTTTGCTCAATAACAAATTCGCATTAGCTTCCACACTACGTTAATAACGTAAGGAAGGTATCATAATCGTTCATTCTGTCGGTCACTCACTTTCATAGCCCAATAAACTACAAATGTACAGGCAAGTGCGTACGTCCAATCCTTTACGAAATTTACATTCAATCCTTTAAGAAAATAAATTGTACATTTGAAACAAATTATTTAAACTTTATCAAATTTATTTTGCAGGAAAAAACTTTTTTCCCGTTAAAATGCGTTCAGGATATTTTTAATTCAACATATAATGATGACACTTTGCTCAATAACAAATTCGCATTAGCTTCCACACTACGTTAATAACGTAAGGAAGGTATCATAATCGTTCATTCTGTCGGTCACTCACTTTCATAGCCCAATAAACTACAAATGTACAGGCAAGTGCGTACGTCCAATCCTTTAAGAAATTTACATTCAATCCTTTAAGAAAATAAATTGTACATTTGAAACAAATTATTTAAACTTTATCAAATTTATTTTGCAGGGGAAAAAACTTTTTTCCCGTTAAAATGCGTTCAGGATATTTTTAATTCAACATATAATGATGACACTTTGCTCAATAACAAATTCGCATTAGCTTCCACACTACGTTAATAACGTAAGGAAGGTATCATAATCGTTCATTCTGTCGGTCACTCACTTTCATAGCCCAATAAACTACAAATGTACAGGCAAGTGCGTACGTCCAATCCTTTAAGAAATTTACATTCAATCCTTTAAGAAAATAAATTGTACATTTGAAACAAATTATTTAAACTTTATCAAATTTATTTTGCAGGAAAAAACTTTTTTCCCGTTAAAATGCGTTCAGGATATTTTTAATTCAATATATAATAATGACACTTTGCTCAATAACAAATTCGCATTAGCTTCCACACTACGTTAATAACGTAATCGTTTTAAGGTATCCTAATCGTTCAGTCTGTCGGTCACTCACTTTCATAGCCCAATAAACTACAAATGTACAGGCAAGTGCTTCATCCAAAAAAAGCAGCGCGTCAAAATTAGCAGACATAAAAAATCTTTAAAAAAAAAATTCCAATTCAAAGTATTTCAATTATTTAAAAAATGTACATTTTAATTTTCATTAAAAAGCAGAAGAAGCCATTTTCATTAGAATTAAATAACCATTTCCATTCACACAAATCACTCGAGAAACTAGATTTTTTTAAAATAATAAATTAAAAGAAATTTTTTTAAGACATTATATCAGTTTGAAAAAGGACGTCACATATATTTCACAAAGAGATTCTTTGACTTTGTGCTGACATGAAATGTTTTGTTTATATTTAAAAGCTTCGAATAATAATTTTTTTCTTTGAAATATGAATGATTTTAAGAGCAATTATAAAAATTATTAATGAATTTTCGAAAAAAAAAATGAAACTATCCAAAGCCAGCGTGTTCATGTTTAATATAGAATACTGTGTTTGATGCATTTTACTCAGTTGAACACAAATATTGTGTGGAAGCGGGCTATGTGACAGATTCTTTTAAAAAATATATTTGTTTATTTTAGACAATAAAAAGCAAGACATATGTTTCTTTATTTTCTTATTGTTATAATTTTACAACAATGCAGCTATTCATAACCATACTAGATGCTTGAAATCAAAATAAAAACAAAACCCAATATAATTCCTTTTCCCAACAGATACATATCTTTTACTTTTTATTGTTTTAACTCATAGTGTGCTCAATACGTGTTCTATTGTTGTACACTTAATATAAAAATGCCTTAAGGTACTTTTTAAAATAATTGTTTGAATTTTCAGTCGCTACAATTGCAAAATTTATATCTTATAATTTTTAAAGGCATTGAGTACTGAATCTTTGATTCAAATTTTGCTTCGAAATAAAGATTTACAATGAATACGGAAATCGTTTAAAGCTTTTAAGTTACAGAGTCACATGAGGTCACTTAGGTAGTAAAAAAAAAATCGCTTGTAGAAACCACTAAGTCTCTATCTATCTCATACACATATACTTTTTAGCTTGTAAAAGAAAACAAAGAAACCTATTAGAAAAATATATTAAACAACGCCTTATATTGTATATATTTATCTTATTAATAAGTTTCACAAAACAGAAATTTCTTTTTGAAAAGCATGTTTGTCTATGATTCTAAAATTACAATTTACCCATTTTGAAACCATACATTGGGGGAAAAAATTATTTTAATGGTGCTATTGCACCTATTGGGCTTTTTTTTTTTTGTCGCTTATTTTATTTCAAATTTTCAATGTTATATTTTGTATCCATGAGGGACGGTAAACATCAGAGGTATTTATTTGGTTGTCTGTAAAGTTGCCGGGTGAAATATAGCTTAAAAGTCAGAAAGGTCCGAAAAAGTTCTAACGTTAATTTGTGGTCTGTACTCAGATGTAAAATCGACAATGCAATTGTTGACCAATGAAGCAATTGTTATAAGATCAAACTTAAAACACTGCAGAAGTTTAATTATTTGATAACCGAACTGTACTTTAATTTAACTGTTCTTTAATATTTTATATTGAATAGATTTTATAGTATAGTACCTGTACACAATATGGCTACTCTTAGGAATTTCACCCCCTGTCTACAGGTTTCAGGACTCTTAAATTGTGTGACCACTATCCCTATTAAAATTAGTGATATTGTAACTATTCTTCTTCAATTTACCTAATAAAACAAAAAAAAATTACTCGTGTCCATTTAAGGAACCACCTGTTGATATAATAGACATGGATTTCCATAATATCAACAAATATATTAGACTAGCAGTATGGTCCCGCCTTACTGGGAACCCGTTAACTTCGCATTGCTTCCTTTTAGAGGCATGTTTACTTTTGAAAAAACACTCAAAATCAAAACAAAATTAAATTCGTGTTGGCGCATGCGCACTTAAGAAAGCAAACACTAATAGAGGATGAAGCAGTCTTCGGGCGAGCGCATATTTCAACAAAACTCAATCAATCAAACTAATAGAGGATGGCGTCAAGCCCCCGTTTCGGCAAGGTCCATGTATTTTCAAGCCCTGTTATGGTCCCGCAATCCCACGTGGATGACGTTTTTTTTAAACTAATTATATTAATTAAAAATAACAATCAAATATGAAAAAACTAAGCCTCAGGTGCATACGTAGGTATTAAAAGGAATCTATATTAAAAATTTCGAAATTTTTAGAGCAGTCTAAGTAGGTCTTTTGCGATCCACAGACATACGCACACAGACAGACAGACAGACTCTTTCTTTTATTATTATAGACACAAGTGGCTCCTTATGGAACACTACTGATGGAAGAGCCAAACATTCAAGGGATTATAGAAAAGAAAAGATTAAAAAAAATATCTTAATGCATTGCGGGAGCGGGCGGCTGAGTAAATATCTTCAAAACGTGCACTTCAGAAGGGAGGGAGGTCATTCTCGGTTGTGACTATAAGTAATAAATATTAAAAATATCAACAAGTAGCTTTGTAACAGAATCTGTTACACAGCCCGCTTCCGCACAACATTTGAGTCGGTGAGTGCAGAAACAACGTCAGTCACAAATTTTAAATTTTTCAGGAGGGAGAAAAAACGTAATAACTCCTCCTCTATTTCTGCACTAAACACTCGAAACAAACGTCCTGTATTTACGGAACTACTCAACAGACTAACGTAGTTTTTGCACCCAACACGCATCTTGCCTTTCTACGCTTATTTGATCATTACAAACGAGTTTTCGGATTTTTTTTAACTGAAGTGGTTTCATCACTCACCGATTCATTTTGTCCAACATAAAAAAGGTGGCCAAACACAATATTAATTCTATTATGAACCTTTAAACGCTAATTTGGCTATTTTATTTCAAAATCTCAATAATTATTTCTTCAATAACTATTATCGTCTGCAAAAATTTATTGATATTTCAAGGAATAAATATGTAATATTCCTTTTTTAAGAAGCACTACATTTCATATAAAAAACAAACAAAGAATCTCTTAGTGAATATATTTGACATCATTTCAAACTGATTGATGTCGCAAAAACACATTTCTTTTAATGTATTATTTCAAATAATTAAAGTTAATCGTGTGATTGTTGCGAATGGAAATGGTGATTCAATTCTAATAAAATTGGCTTGTTATGCTTTTTTAAAGAGCATTAAATTTTGCAGTGTTTTAAATAATTAAAGTACTTCGAGATCGAATTTTTTTCTGAGATTTTCATGGTCTTCTAGTTTCTATGCACTAAATTTTTGCCGGGTAACATTTGCCTATAGCATTTGAAGTTTGGGCTATGAAAGTGGGTGACGGACAGACGTATTGAACGAATATAATGCCTTCCACTTTATACGTTGCAAACGTAGTGTGGAAACTAAAATGAGGCAGTCCTAAGATTTCAAAATACTACCTAAGTACTAAGTTTTTTTTGGATATAAATTTATGAGATAGTAAGAATTAAAAAAAAAATGCTTGATAGAGCGTTACGTAATTACAAAAAAAAATGACACAGCTTTTTTGTTCATTCATAGAACACACAACAAATGCATTTTTGGATAACCTTAAATTCCACTAAATTAATCTGCTCTTCATAATATGTTGAAAATTATTATTTTTTCAAAATTAATTGCAAAACAACTTTTTGTATTCATAATTGCTTTAAAAATAGCTTATTAAAGAATATATATGCGTAGGAATTTGCTCGCTTTGAGAAATGATTAGTAGTGAATTGAAACCACACGGGTATTTTATTTTTGATCATCCAACATTTGAACAATATTTTTTTTAAATCATTGTTTATAGAAACTTTGTAAAGAACTAAAATGTAGTAACTCTTAGTGCACATTTGCACCCACCACAACATGTCATCTATAAACATAAAAGGCAACTTCTGTTTGTCTGTAAAAGACACGAAATCTAAAGAACCACGCAACAGTTCATCACGAAATTTAACACAAAAATTCTTCTTATCTCCGGAACAAACATAGATTAAGAATTTTTCAAATTCGCTGTAATCTGATCATGTTTTCCCTTTCGTGATGCCATTCGTAAGAAGTAATTAAATAAACCTTTTAAAGAAAATAATTAAAATTGTAAATGTTTATTTTGTTATGTTGCTAAATTAATAATTTGAAAAATAATTGATACGTTTCAAGTGACGTAATTGAGCCAGTCTCCTTTCTAGGATTTATTATGTTTGTTTAATTTGAATTATGAATTTTTTAATTGAATAGCTAGCTAATATTGAACTACGTTGTCTTTAGAAGGCCATCGCACTAGAGTTGCATATTAGGGTTTTTATGTCTTCCTTTTTTCTCCAAATACTTTGCCAAACTCGCCAAGTTATTACAAAAAAACGTACCACATGAGCAATTTTTTTTTTATTAGCTGGTTGTGCGAAGGCCATCGCACGAAAGCTGAATGGGTGTGTTGGTAGCTATATCTTTTCCTCGCCAAATTCGCAAAAAGTGCCAAATGAGCTAAAAAAATGTATTCGGGAAATTGCGATGACTTTCGGTGAGTTTTATAGCGTACTAGCTGTTATACCCGACGTTGCACGGGTAGAGGTGAAAAAATAATTTAATAGTCAATTTAACTATTTATTCTTTCATTTGAGTTACATAAGATATGAAGATAACCCAGTAATTTTTTCAATTTAATTACCCATCTTGGATATGGATAAGATTATTATTAATTTCAAAAATACCTTTGATAAGAAGCTCAAATTAAAGAGAATACATATTTATGTAAAAAATAATCAGCAAGAATTAAAAAATAAGCCACTCCAGCAAACAGCAAACGATTTGCATGTTTTTATAAGTTTATTTGCTTTCTAATAAGCTTATGTTGATGATACCGTTCGTTATTAAAGTACAGAATCCAACTACTTATATTACATTAAAAAATCAAAATTTAAAAAACGCTAGAAAATTAACCGATGAAGTCATCGTATTTTCCCGAATAAATATTTTTTAGCTCATTTGGCACTTTTTTTGCGAATTTGGCGAGGGAAAGATATGGCTAACAACACACCCATTCAGTTCTCGTGCAATGAACTTCGCACAACCAGCATTAAAAAAAATTGCTCATTTGGTACGTTTTTTGTAATAACTTGGCGAGTTTGGCAAAGTATTTGGCGAAAAAAATAAGACATAAAACCATAATATGCATCTGTAGTGCAATGACTTTCAAAAAACAACATAGTTCAGTATAATCTTAACTATGCTTTTAAAAAATTCATAATTAAAATCATAGGCACAAGGTAATGTAATGTAATCGTTTCCGGCTGCCTATTTCTAGCCTCCGTCAGGAGCTTTAACACAGCCAATAACGTCTCGTAATTTAGAACCCTGGTCAAGTGACCATAGGCACAATAAAATAATAGAATGGAGACTGGTAGGATTACATCACTTTTAAAAAAATATCAATTATTTTTTCAAATTATTAATCTAGTTTCTGAAGGCAATGAACAAATATTAAATAAATTAAGCATTTTCAATTTCAATTGTTTTCTAAAAAGTTTTATTTAAATTTTTCTGCCTGATGGCATCACGAAAGAGAAAAAATGATCGGATTTGAGCGAAAGTGGTGTATTTTTCCCCTTAAAACGTTCGAAAACGATAGAAGGAATGGTCTGATTCGAAAAATTCTTAGCCTATGTTTGTTCTGGAGATGAGATTAATTTTTGTGCCAAATTTCGTGACGATCTGTTGCGTGGTTCTTAAGTTTTTGCGTCTTATACAGACAAACAAACAAACAGAAGTCGCCATTTATGTATATAGATTTAAAATTTTGATTTTTTAAAGTAATGTAAGTAGCGGGATTCTGTACTTTATAACAAACTTTAAGAGCAACATAAGCTTATAATTCTATAACGGATTAAATGATAGATGAACTGAAGTGACCTATATAAAAAATGCAAATCGTTTGATGTTTGCTGGAGTAGATTATTTTTCATTCTTACTGATTATTTTTTACTTAAATATGTATTCTTTTTAATTTGAACTTTTTATCAAAGGTATTTTTGAAATTAAAATTAATCATTACTATATTCAAGATGGGTAATTAAATGGAAAATTACTGGGTAATCTTCTGATTTTATGTAATTCAAATGAAAGAAAAATAGTTAAATTGACTATTACACTACTATTAAATTTTTTTCACCTCTACCCGTGCAACGTCGGGTGGATAGGGTATAACAGCTAGTAAATCAATATACATAAAAGCAACTTCTGCTGTCTGTCTGTATAGGACACGAGATCTAAAGAGCCATGCAACAGATCGTCACGAAATTAAGAACAAAAATTCATCTCATCTCCAGAACAAACATAGGCTAATAATTTTTGTGAATCATACCATTCCTTCTACCGTTTTCGAACGTTTTTACGTGTCCTTTTGTGGAAAAAATACACCACTTTCGCTCAAATCCGATTATTTTTTTCCCTGGCAGAAAAATTTAAATAAAACTTTTAAGAAAATAATTGAAATTGAAATTTTTATTTCATTCTGTTGCCATAAAATTCAGGAACCAAATTCATAATTTTAAAAATAATTGATACTTTTCAAGCTACGTATCCCAACCATCCTCCATTCTATGATTTTATTGTGTTTATTTTAATTGAATTCTGAATATTTTAAATGCATAGTTCAGCTAATACTGATCTATGTTGGTTTTTGAAGGCCATTGCACTATAGCTGCATATTAGATTTTTATGTCTCCCTTTTTTTGCCAAATACTTTACCAAAGTCGACAAGTTATTACAAAAAACACACCAAATAAGCAATTTTTTTAGGTGGTTTGGTTGTGCGAAGGTCATTTCGCCAGAGCTAAATGAATGTATTGGTAGCTATATATTTTCCTCGCGAAATTACTATGACTTTATCTGTCAATTTTATTGCGTTTTTTTAGAGTTTTTCAGTCTTTTATGTGTGAGTAATTTTCGTGCCCTTCTTGAATATAATAATAATAAATATATGTAATTTCACATCTTTTGAGCTTACATTACTGTTTCTGTTTTTTCCAACTCGTGCGAAGCCGGGTGCATTAACTAGTTACTTAATAAAATGTGACGCCTGGCCAGTCTATCATTTTCAATTAAAAAAATTATTAAATTAATTCATGTATTTTTTAAATAAACTACTCAATATTATTTCAATATTAAAACTTTATGGTTTGTCGGTCACTTGATGAAAGTCACTTGGAAAAGTCACTTGGTGAAAGTCGGTGAAAGTCATCAACGAATAACCTGCCAATGAGCATTTTTAGAAACCTCTAAAAAATTAAAATAATATATTCAAACCAAATTACATTTAGTTCATATCTTCTACGTTACCATAGTATACGAAAGAGTAAAATAAACAATAAATTTACTTGTATTTAACTTTATAAGCTTATAGTTTAAAAACTATTCTATTTAAAAACGTTGATGGTTAATTTACTTGACAATTTGCAACCCTGCCGCTCGTAATGCTAGTATGACGCTAAAATATAGTTGCAACATTACTTATATGTGTTTTTTTTTTTTAATTTTTCGTATTAGCTTCGATCACATTTAATTAATTCACGGATACCTTGAAACCACTGAAATAAACCTACTTTTCTAGGGAAATATTTCTATGGTAGTGTCGGAAGAGACAAAAACCTGTAAACATGGCGTTTTAAAGAACTTACGGACAAGTAGAAACAGTGCTGCTAGACCGTCTGCTATCAAACTGATATTGTTTCTTGGCGATAGGGGCCCGTGTGGCGAAAAGTGTAATTGCATCCCATTACGCTAACACTCTGCTCACTTTAACGGGTGCGGGTTCGATTCCCGCCTTCGCCTGAATGTATGTTCTCTCTCTCTGTGTCAGTAAAAATTCTGCCTCTGTCTGCTATATTGTTGAAGGTTTATAACACAATCCGAAAAAATACAGGTACCAACCTACATTATTTGGCGATAGTTTCAAGAAACATTTAATAATTACCTTCCCCGTTTTTAGCTAGGGTTTTTATTTATTTATTTTTATTTATTTAGAAAAACACACACAACAGGTTACAACCCAATCATAGTGGTGGGAAAAAAGGACAGGCATTCAATTACATATAATCCGTAGACATTTTTTAAAATCATTAAAAGTTGAAAATAAGTCAAGTTCATTACTTAAAAGATTAAAATTACGATTAAATCAATAAAATGGATGATTTGAGTAGTTTTGCCAATTAAATGATATTCGCCAAGTTTAGCAACCCTGAAACCGACGGACACGGACACGGACAAGTGAATCAAGACTTTACACTTCAACCAGAAAACAATGTATAATGGAAAATATGACAGAAATGAAATCAGAAATATTTATGGGCATACATCATAATTTTTAGGATAGTAGAAACAAAAGAACAAATAATCTCAATTTGAAATAAAATTCACTATAAATCGAATAGTAAATACAAAATAAAAAAATAATAAATGGCAATTTCTTAAAAGTAATACTGGAATTTGGTTTTTTTAGACACTTAACATTTTCAGTAAAAAGTATTCGCTTTTAAGATTTAAAGCATAGAAATATATTCATTGAAATAAACAATACACAGATAAACAGAATTGAAAGTATACCAAATTACTTGATGCTTTTCAAAGTCGTTTAAACCAAATGATCATTCAATTATTATGAGTAATTGAAAATAAATAACCAATGATGATTGAAAAAGATTGGTTATTCTATAGAGAAAATACTTTATAATAGGAATTCAAATAAATTTAATCAAAATAATTCCTTTTTATTTTTAATTCGTCACGATAACGCAAGTCCATTAGGCGTTTTCTTTAAAATAAGAAAACTCTTATCAAACAATTCTGAATCGTGAAAACAAATTGTAAAAGATAATAGTATAATGATAAAAAGAATTCGAACTAAAATATTATCTAATTTAACTAAATTAAAATTACTAATAATATTTATTAATATAACTCGAAACATATAATATTTTTTCACTATCCAGTCTGTTTTCATAACATTAATTCTAAAGTTCAGTTTAATATTGAGAAAACTGTCAAAATGTTCTACCACAACTTTTAAGTATCTCCCCAAGAGTGATAAAAGTATCTGAATTTGAATACCATACATCACTTCATTATGTCTAGACTAAGAGATTTTCTTTGTTACGCTAAATATTTCTTTTGTTGTCGCTGTTTGTAAATATTTCTTGATAAACTGTAATAAATTGCACGATAATATATATGACTTTGAATACAATGTGCACACACTTCATCTAAAGCTCATATTTTAATTAATATACTTATATTTATATAGACATCTACTTACATTGTTATTATCACACTTATTTCATTAACCAATTTACGTTCTCAGCAAGAACCTGAGGCAATTATCTTAAAAGATATTTTTAAAAGCTCTTAACAATATTTTAACATACTTATTTCAGTTAGATTAAGATTGGTAAAACTTGTTTAAATGATATATTTTACTTTATTAATAAAAAAACATGCATTTGTGACACAATGGTTATTTTTTGACCAAAAAAAATAAATGTTGAAGAGATGTTACTTTAATATTTTAATTTTTTTTTGTAAATATTATTCATTTTAGACAATGTAAGTTTCGATATATGACTTAGGATGGAAAATGTGTTTTAAGTAATTTTTAATTTAGAATTTCTGTATACTTGATTGGTTTGTTTTTTACTTTACTTGAGGTTCACTTAAAAATATTCTAGGAACCATTATCTAGCAGATCAATTTAGGGTGGCTAAGTTGTTCTCCAAGACTTCAAATATCAAAGAAAGAAAATAAAACTCTTAGCTTCAACATTACTTTCGTGAAAAGTTCAAAGTACTCTACAGGATCTTCGTTTTTCCGCCTGTCACCAACATTCACATCATTATTTTCAACCTACGAAAAGCAATACTTACTCATGGAACCAATTTGTAAAATTAAATCTTTTAAATGAGAGAAAATGTTTTCATGAACATATAACAGAGCTACTATTATATTGCTAATTTTTTTAAATTCAATAGGTTTCAATGTTTTTATAATCACTTTTAAAAAATATATATTTAACGCATAAGAACAGTGCGATTAGGTTTAATTTTACTTAGTTGTGCTTATATAGCTGTTTATGCAACAAATGTAAAGTAAATATGCTTGAATTATGTTTATTTCTCAAGAGCCGAGGGCTCATGTGAAATAATAATTAAACTTTTAAATCTCGAGAAAATTATTTCAATTTACTACGATTTAATTTACATCCGAAGTTTGGATTAAGTCTAATCAATAATTTTTTTTATTTAATTTTTCGTAATGAGATTATTTTCCGATGATGTATGTCTCCTGTTGCCACTTTTATACTTCCTGCGACTTCATTGGTTGTTTCGAAGCACTTTCAATTTTTTTTTCTTTTGCTGGTTTTTTCAATATTTATTTTGAAGTTCATTCTGGGCAACTTGCTTTTATTTTCTATATTTATTAAATTTTATCGGTTTTAATTAAAATTGAATTTTAAGTATTTAAAACATTGCAAAATCGTTAACGTTGTTAAAAAACAGCGAATTGAATGATATTCTGTCTTGGGAGGAGAAAAATTCGAAATTCTGGGACATCAAACTTCACGTGATTCATGAACAGAAAAAAAAGCTTTAGTTCGACTGAAAGAAAAGTTTGCACAAATGCTTATTTCAGTAAGGTGAGAAACAAATGTAATTATAGAAGAAGCAAAAATGAAAACAATACAGCTGGAGCTGTTGCCACTCACGACTTAAAACAAGTCCATTGCATATAAAAATATGTTTATCATTGCATAAAAATTGTTAATGTCACTTAATAGTTTCTCAGAGAGTAATTTTTCTTGCGTTATAGTATTTTTTTATCGTCACGAGAAAAGTAAATATTGAAACCGCGTAAAAAAATGCACTGGTGTTTAAAGGTAAATTTTGAACAACGTTTTCTAGAGACGCGACTTAACGATTATTGATTTGTACAGGTGGGATTTTTTTGCACGGAATTATTAAAAGCAAAAATCCTTTTTTAAAATCCCATGCAAAAAGAATTCCTTGCTATTTTCATAACTGTTCCAATCGAAATTAAAAATTATTTTAAGTGTGTGTCGAAATGTCATCCAACCGAACAGACCATGTGTCAATATATCCATTTTTTAAAAATAATTTTATATATATACGCTTGTTTCATTTTTACCTTGAATTCCAATGATAAAAGCTTTCAAAGAGAAAAATTACATTAAACGGAGACTTTATAAAAATATAACGTCTTTTGATTCAATTACAAATGTATGGTCTTCATTAAAAGATTGAAGAACAAAGATCAATTAGTAAATGTTTACTGTCGTGTTTCCTACAATGATAGGTTATAAAATGAGAATTTGGTAGAAACTTGAAACTTCCCTTCCTCGTGTGGCATAACTGCCTAAAATGAATTAAAATAAATGCTTCATTTTGGAAATAATTGCAAAATTAACCCTCTAATGCATAGTGTTACCGTTCGGTAACAAGTTACATAATCCACTTTATTCTATTAAAATAGACCTCCCTCTCTACAAATTTGTGTTTTTTTCATCTATTACTTTCCATTTTAAAGTTTTAGTTAATAATAATCCTCATAATTGACAGTAGTAAAAGTGTATTCAAAATTAAAAAGTGAAGTTTCTAACTGTTGTGAATTTACGTGTTTGGCAGTATTCAAAGTAATAATATTAGTACTAAATACAAATAAATTGCTTTGAAAAAAATATTATAGTTCAAGATGGTTATTTTAAACCATATTTAGTAGTTTTCTAATCATTCTTTTCAAAATTGGTAGTTTGTAGTTGGTTTTTACATGTGTTACCGTTTGGTAACATCATGCATTAAGCACAACTTTTGTTTTCTAATGTGCGTGTATCTCTGTAACGGATTCACAAGAGTTCAATGTTTAAAATGTTTGTTACCACTTGGTTTTAAGAGTAAAAATAACTGTTTTATGTCGTATCATTCTGCCATTTTAAAAAATTATGATTAAAAATGATTTTTTGTATATTTTATTCAAAAATACCTGCTATTTGTACTAAACCTGCTGTTGCCTACTATTTGTACATTAATTTTGTTTCAAAAGTAACTACTATTCATAATTGTTTTAATAACTAATTTTTCTTGTTTAAGAATATCTAAATGTACTAAATATTAATACTCTTTTTTGTTTGTTATACACGTTTTCAAGAAAGATTTTATACCTAAAACTATGTGTCTGTGTGCCTCTTCAACCCCCCCTTCTTATATAATACTAAAATTATCAATAAGCTTTATTTTTAAGTATAATTTATTAGAAATATAAAAAAAAAGTTCATTAGCTTAAGTAAAAAAAGTAATAATTTGAATAAAAATAAATATTAGTACTACGAACTTTAAGCATCTATTCAGCGCTTAATGCATGGTGTTACCGTTTGGTAACAAATTTTAAAAATGAAACTATATGAATTCCGATGCATTTTTTTTTTTTTTCGTATTTTTCCCGTAATGTATAAGCATTAGAGATACAAATATATTTTTTTGGGACGAAACAAAAAATTCATGCATTAGGGGGTTAAACACGCATAGTAATTCATAAATCGATACCGTGAAAATGGAACAAAGCGGAATGTAATAATTGAACATACATTTAAAAAATAAAAAATATGAATGTTGAAAATTGGGTTTTATACTTAGAGATAGAAAATCCGTGCGATATCACACACTATATAGAGGAGAAACGTAATTATAAAACAAGAGGGAATTTTGTGCCGAAGCATCATCTAAACATGGCGGCGATTGGCGTAGAAAAAAACAGTACTTCAATTGCGCTTTTTTTTTTTAAAGAATCATGATGGTTGAGTTGATTCTAGTTGATAACTGCAAATATTTCGTATTTCCTTTTGCGAGTGTCAAAAATATTAATATTAAGTAACCGAACATTTACGTATTTGTTCATTGATAATTTGGAGTTATTCATTTTATATTCATCTTTAAGCCTAACCAATCATAAAATGTCATTCAAAATTGAGTCTGACATTAAAACTATTTCACTAAATAAAAATAGAACAATCCAAAAAATGATCCTGATTCATGAATCATAAAAGTACAACCCACGTCTACAAAAAATTTCAAAGAGCCACCAGCTCCAAAATAACTGCTTCTGAAAAAAAAAAGCGCAATTTTAGTGCTGTCATTTTCTACGCAACTGGCCGCCGTATTTAGGTGTTCAAAGGAAACAGATTTTGACCCTCCGTTTCCCCTCTAGATAGTGGGCGATAGCGCACGGTTTTTCTATCTCAATTGTTTTTCATCATTTCATTTATTTTCTTAGAAGTGAAAATTTTTTAAGTGGGTGAAAGTTAAAAAACAATACATACTGAGACACCCGCTCTGTACTCTAAATTCGATGGAATCACACGAACAACAAAGAAACTACTTTCTAATCAGATATAAACACATTTAATATATTTTATTGCTGTAAAAGAATTAAGTTCAAGTAGTTTTTCCAAGTTTGTGAAGAAAGCTGTAGGAGTTATCAACGTTTATGGTTCTGCAAGATGGAATGTATGTAGCTATATATGCAACATTTAGTTATCTACATTACTACAAGAACATATTGTATATAATATTCCGGCGAGTTTTGTATAGTCTTACAAGTTTTCAGAAACATGTTATGTGGAGAAAAACCGGTTGCTATTCTGTTTAATATTTCAAGCTAGGTTTTTCAAACACAAAAAATGGTTTCTTGTAGCCGTAAGGGTTGTGTAGTGAAATGTTTCACCATATTTTCGGCTTTACAGGTTGAACCATTTTTCAGACTTCGGAAACCAAAACGTGAAAAACTTTTCACATGAATTCCAACAATAAGGTGTAACATTTCACCACACAGCCGTTACAGCAACTAGAAAGAATTTTTTTTTATAAAACTAAATGCGAAATGATTAGCAGTGTATCTCATACAAGTGTAAACTGCAGACAGTATTAGAAGGAAGGAATTCAAAGTAAATTAATAAAATATGAAAGAAAGAACTCACATACAAACGGATCAAAGAATATGTATTTTGCTAAGAAAGCCACAAAAAAATGGCATATATATCCCCATAATAATAAAGTGTTTACCCAGTTTTACCCTAGTGAGTCCTCGTTAAATTAAAGAATCTACTTGATTGTATGCAATGTTAAAAAGTTTGGTGCCATTTTTCACCAACATCTGTAATTATGTGTTTTCATATAAACCCATGAAAACGAGTTAAAATAGAGGAAGAATAGTTATTTATCAATTAGTAAAAGTCACAAATTAAGGCTTGTATTCAAGAGGACATGCAGGATAGGAGCCTTTCAATATTCTGACTGAGACATTGAAACTAGAATATTTTTCTGCTGTGGCTCAGCGGTTCAGCACATTTGCCCCGTTATCAAAAAAGACAGTATCTACAATTAATGGTTAATTAGGGAAATCGTAATTGCTAGGTTATTCGATACAAGATAGACGACATTTAAACCTAAAAGTTATTTCTTTACGTTTGTATATTGAGACAGGAAAACTTGGGAATTGAAGATCGTTAGTATAAAAGTATATAAACTTTTTGAAACTATTTAAATTCAAGATATATACATAGGTCTTTTACAAATTCTGCTAATTGCACACTTTAAAAAGGATTGAGTATTATTAAATATACACAGCTGTAGGCGACACCACCGAAGCGTGTCTTTCATTCATTGATTATATAGTTGCTTTTACTTTTTCAAAAAAAAAAAATCATTGCCATCATACACTCGAAATGAATTAGTTTTACTCTTTCAACGATATTTTGTTTCACAAAAGAAAAATGATGGAAACCTTTTCGGAAAATAGTTTTTGAAAGAACTTTTGAATATCCCAAAAGTGTCTCTGAGTATTACATTAAAATGTTTCCGAACGCTCCGATAAATTTTTAAAAAGTACATGAACCATATATTTAAGAACGTAACTGAAATGTGTTTACAGTGCAAATATCGCACTTCTAATTGAGATAAATAGAGAACTGCTTCAAAACCTTTCAATAATATGTGGAGAAAACCAGAATTCTGAGTAAAAGTTTTTGGGATGTTTTACAATCATCAAAGCAACTGGAATTATAAATGAAACTACCTTTTTTCAAAAGGTTGCATCCGCTTATATCTCTTTGTGAAAGTGTACACAAAATAAGCAATTGATAATAAGAAAAGTTGGTGAAATGTGCTTTCCTTTGATTGGAATTTCAGTTAAATAATTTACGAGTTTGTAAAAGGAGAGGAACATTTAAATTTTTTGTTTTAAAAGCAATGATACAAATATCGCACCGTTCAAACCCCAGTTTCATATTCTGTGAGCCTATACCAACTGTGGTCTTTCGATGACATTTCGGATACGTCGCGTAAAAACGATGTGGTCACCCTTTTAAAAAATTGGTGGAAAGTTACTCCGTAAGCATGGTGGAAGATTGAACAATGTGCAAACCATTGTATACGATATTAGTTTGTTCGGGAAGTGCGTAATGTGTGTAATAGCTTGTGAATTACTCAAGATAAATAAAAAAGTATTGCAGAGTAAAAAGAGTACAATTGGTATTGAATATATGTGAGTGGCATTTGTAAGCGACAAAATAGATTTTTTTAACTATCTTTTCAGCCTTCAAATTAACAGCCATCTTTTGGGCTAGTACTGAAATTAATGTATATCAGATGCCGGTATTTTCTATAGCTCAGTTGTGTATTCTTTTATGATTAATACCTTTTTGTGCATTGTATGGGTATTTTTACGTACCAACAGTTGAGTATCAACAGTTTCTTGAGAATGAAAGTTAAGTAACGATGGAATTTTGGCATTGGCAGCTTTTTGCGAAATTAAAAGTTTAACGTAGGGTCGTAGCTATTCGCATTCAGTTGTATGGGTTAGGGTAAGTTCTAATTTTCTTCGCAGAGCTATATACGGGGGCTATCGGCCACGTTCGTCTTAATTTCGAACAACAGCCAAGTGACGAGGCGACACTTGAGTAGTTGGAGGGCGACATCGTACACAGCGTCGGGACTTTGAAAAATCTTTAACGTGCACCCCCATCACACTGTCTTTTTGGACACGGACATTTTTTTGTTGCATTGGCTGATTATAGGTCGGTAGTTATTTTGACGAGGCCCGGACCCGAAAATGGGACCTATCGCATGCAAGGCGAACGTCCTTACTGCCTGGGCTTCTCGGTTCTGTCCAGTGATTACATATAGAATTGAATGCTTACCACTTCTTCAGGTTTAGGTGGGCAAATAGAAACTTGACATTATATTATAGCTACTCTGGCAATTTTAACTCGGCTTATGGGAAAGCCCTCTCCTAGAAGGGCCTGGATACAATCGGACTTTTTTTTAGAAAAAATTAATTGCTGATATTAGAATGGGGGGAAAGTAAAATTTACTTATGGCGTGTTGTACAGTGTAGAGGGGATCAATTGGTATAAAATAATAGTTTACATAAAATACCAATCACTGTTCGTAAGGGTAAGGGTACAGCCGTACAACGCCGGGTTAATAAAGCTAGTATTATATGAAGAGTACACGGGAAAAACCGATTGATTTCGCAGGGAAGTTTCCTTAGCAGGCCACTTTGGCGATGATAGCGAGTGATCGCCTAAACTTGTGTAAGGAAACCAGTTCCTACCGTAGATATCATAGTTAAAGTAATAGAGTGGTAGATCACGTGACCTCCAATGCTAACGACGGAACGCGCAAGGAGCTCCCAGAAGAGCCCCAATGAAGTCAGTGTTGTAGGTCACGTGATATGCCAAGCTAATACTTCAACTACTATCTCTGTGGTTCCTAGCTACCAATATTCAGGCGATTGGCGATCCCAACGCTTGGACCAAGCGAAGAAGAAAGAGAGAAACCGGTTTTCTGCATCCAAGCAGACAATTGCGGGCGTCCGCCTAATCAATCAATTGGTTATTCCCGCGTACTCTTCATATATTTTGTACTAAACTTTTATTTTAAAGGAAGTTGTTGCAAAAAATTTAAACATTTAGTATTACAGTATTAGTATTTTGAAAATTTTAAATCTGTCATTTTGGAATAATGCTTTTCATTTCATCAAACAATCTAAACATTATTAGTTTTTCTTTTATAATAATATAAACTTTTTTAATAAAAAACACCACATTTCAGAGCAACGCATACAACGAAATTGATAAGTGTGCTTCAGTCGTAATTAAATGAGGATAAAAAAAAAACTTCAATTACTGAAATTTTAAAAAACCCTCTACTCATACAATTAACAAGAAAATTTTGAATGATCGTTGAATGACCGTATGCGTTGATTTAAGTTTTATGTATTGATTATGGGGCTTTTGTTGTTAGTCTGTGCTATTTTACTTACAACTTATTGAAAAAGTGTGACCTTTAAACTGACAGACAACTTTTACTGCAAACAAATTTCGCAAAGTCTCTCTATTATATCTAAGCGTTCTTGGTTCTTTTTTTTTTTTTCAATTATATATCGCTACTTGGGATTTTCAGGTTTTTCGCAGAAACTTCAGCAAACTCAATTGACATGCATCCTATTGGACAATTCAATATAATGCATCACTATCAACAAGCAACCGTGGCGCACAGTTATGAAGCGACTTAGCGAATTTACCCTAAGGTTGGTAGATGGGATCCAGGCATTAACTAATTCAAGCAGCACGCAGTTGAAAAGGAGTAAAAGGAACAGTGGCATCCCTCCTGTTTTTTTGCATCCAATTTCAATTTTTTTTATAGTTCCAAATTTTTCCAAAAATTACTCATTTTATGTGAGAATATTTCTAAATTTTTAGAGAAAGGTACTGAAATATTCTAGAAACATTTTGATAAAAATTGGTAGCTCAGCTGCCAAACAGTTCTCAGTAAAGTTCAAAAACACACACATGTTAGCAATGCTCCGTCATTTTAAATAATCTAATTATACATATTTTATAATCGTTGGAGGAAAGCTAACATTGTGAGAACTTGTAGCTAGTCACTTGCATTTTCAAATACCGTTATGTATACAAAGTTTACGTTTTACTAAGACCAAATACACTCTGAGAAAAATTTGTGTTCAAACTAGACACAAGTATTGATCGAAAGTGGCAACACTACAATTGGGTAAGGTGGGGTAAGTGGGCCACCTTTTTGGCATAATTCGACTTTAGACCCTCATACCACTGGATATAATCGGCCTAACAACTTTTTTTTTGTGGTCCATTCTCTCACATGTTATTACAGTACCCATGGCAACCTTAACACAAATTGGCAAATAATAAATTTAAAAAAATATGTTTTTCTTTTTGATCATCCTAGTGGCCCACTTGCCCCACCAGGTGGGGTAAGTGGGCCACCCCCCTTATATATTTTTACACATAACTGGTAGAGATATGGTGGGGCAAGTGGAATAATCTACATGATTTTTTGAGTGTTTGAAAAAAAAAAGTAATGATGTATCTTCAATAGTTCCCCCATAGCAACTTTTTCTGGCATGCAAGCTTATTAAAAGAAAAAATACGTTAATTTTCATCTTGTCATTTTTGCATGAAGTGTAAAAAAAATGTTAGGGCTACAGATTTTAAACTGGTCTATGTCAATGAATAGGACTATGAATAGTGAATATGACTAACCCTATGAATCAGTGAATATGACTTTTTTTTAAGTATATTAAAGAGTTGGGGCAAGTGGGCCACCCCTGGCCCACTTACCCCGCCATTGTGGTGGCCCACTTACTCCAAACGCGGGGCAACTGGGCTCCCCTAATTTTCTTTTAACCTTATCAACATCACAAGTACATGACACTACAAAAAGATATGTTTTATACACTTTAAAAATATATAACATTTCGTTTTGTATCATGAACCGTTTGGAAATAAAAAAAATAGTATGATGGCGTGAATTACGAAAAGATGCAATTTTAAAAATTTTCACAAAAAGGATTGCACCTTGTTATATACTTAAATGAAAATGATGCCATAATGTTTCCTTCATCTATTGGGGTAAATACGTAAAAATATTGTAACAGATTTTTCTTACTCCATAATTCGGGAAATGCCAAGGGGGGTAGCCCACTTACCCTACCTTACCCTATATAAAATATAATAATTTTTTCTAAAATGTGCATAAGAAAATTTAAATATTTATTTTAAAGTTCCGTAACGTAATTTGTTTTTAGCTTTAGTATAAGTATTAATTCGAAACCTTAAAGAACACATGCTGGACTTCATTTCGGAACACTGCGTGCTTTCTACGTCTTCTATTTTTGTGCTAAGTATGCAGTATCAATCGATGGTAATACAATTTTTCTATTGATTCATCACAACGTGTAATAACTGTGAAAAACATATACAATTAAAAATCCATTATTATTTAGAATTTACATGAGACATCCATTATTAAGAATCGACATGAGACATGCCATTATTAAGAATTTACATGAGACCTCGATTATTAATAATTTACAACAACCCATTATTAAAAATTGTAAAACGAATTTCAAGAGTAAGCCGTTAATTCAAGGAATAAAAATCAGATATCAAAAGCATTTCTCTCAACTTCTTAAAGGGCGTGGAAACAATATGAAAACTTACATTTTCTTGATCATGGACCGCTCCACTTCTGTGTTCAGCAAAGGTACTGCGTCCAGTGTGTCCGGTCTTTTGCATGTCAGCTCGTCCCGCCGACACCAGCAGTATTTCGCGCACTCACCGGCTTCATCCGGGTGGCTGCGATGGTGCCGTGGAGAGGGCATGGTGCACGTGAAGGCGTAAACGAGAAGAAAAAACACCTGTTGGATCGCCATTTCATCAATAGTCCAGTTCGTAGAGAGAGTTGAGGGGTAGTCGATTACATGTGTGTTTCGACCTGATGAAATTATGTCTGTATCTACCTTCTTTTGTATTTATTTAAACTTTAATGCATCCATAGCAACGATGTGAAATTAAAGCAACTGCTAATTTGACTTTTTTTCTCTTGGATGTTCTGAAGACTGCTATCCACAATTAAAATTTAGTTTGATATTGTCATACCGAGAAAAGATATAAATGGTCCAGACATCGGCTAATTAATTGTTGTCAAAATATATATATATAAAAAAAGAGATAATTTAATTTTTTAAAAGAAATTTATCTCACATAATTAAATAATTAAAAAAAAAACTTTTGCCAAATAATAATAATAGACTAGTACAAAACCTAAAAACACATTCTCACTTCTGGAAAAAAAAAGGATTCTTGTAAAACTTCTAACTGAGTACATTAACTGATAACAATAGAAGATCCTTCTTTTATCAGAAAATTCTTAGTACAATCCCATATCAGCGTCAACACAAACCACGCCGTTTCCAACATCTGCCAATTCAATCACTTTCCACGCTCTTCGCTCCAGGATTTTTTTTATTATTTCCCGAAAACAGCGCCATCTATGTGAAAGGTCCAGAGTGAATTGGCCGGGGAAAAAAAAGAAAAAGCTTTTCACTGATGTGGGGGGAAAGGAAATATCGGAATGACATTTTGTCAGTGAAGAAATTTATTCTATTATTCAAATTTTTTCTTGGGCGTGAAGGCTCAGTTGATATTCGAATAATAGACCTGAGAAGTTTTAAACTGGGGTATAATGGAAAATCCGAAAATCAATTTGGATTAGAAGTTACAAATAAACAGGATGGAGAAGTAGTTCGAGAAACTAATCAATGGGAAATTGAACGAAAAAACTTGGACTTGAAATTAATTTCATTCTAAAATGAAAATTCGCTAAATAGAATAATTGATATCATATGTTTTGCCATTGTTTCATACGATAAAAACAAGAATTTTATTCAAGAGGAAATGTTTATTGAAATACTTTTGGTGAATGAAGAAGAGTTAGTTTTAGAGAATGAATTGAAGAGTTTGGTAGAAGAACGTGCTAAGTGACAAAAAGGTCACAACGAGAAAATGAGCTTTAAGGTTTTTAATTTGCAATCAGACATGTTAAAAACGAAGCTTGCGAATCATTAAAAAATATACAAAACAAGTTTACGAAAAAGGGGAAACTTGTTATCGCAAAAGAAGTTGGTAATATGTTCAATTGACATAAAAATCTAAAAAATTCCAAAAATTTCCCTTACCCCGTTCTTCCACTAAGCTCTTCAACTATTTGATGTTGTTTACAATATTTTTATTTTAGTGTAAGCACAGTTGTTTAAACTGCAATACTTTCTTCATTTTTCAAGCGAGATTATTCAAATCTTTCAAGATTACCTAGATTTTACTCAAAAAGATTAACTTAATAGTTATTAATGTTATTTTGACGAGCAACACCGCTTTATACGCACAACCCAAGATTAAAATATTTTAGAAACCTAGGAAACGAAATATTGTTTTCAGTATGCTTACGCTTGCGAAAAAAAGTATTTTTGCAACGAATTTTTTTATAAAATTAAAGAGCAATATTTTAATTTTTAAGTCTCCATTTTTTTTGGACACAATACCTTAAAAAGAGTGGCAAAAGACTTTTTTTTTTAATTGAATGCTTTATTTTGTTTAAAAAACAATTATAACTAATTTGATTTAAATAGTTTATTTCTTAAATTTACAATATAAAATTGATCTTTTACTCTATAAAAATCATTTATGTGTATGTAAATTTTTTTAATATTTTTTTTTAGGGAAATACAAGTTAGGGTTGTAGCTTGATTAAAGTTCCTCAGTATTTGAATGTTTGTACATATTAGTATTTTACAACCAGACTAATGCAAACATAAACATGACTATTTCCGATTTTTTTTTTGTTTTAGAAGAGCAATTTTACCAAATTCTAAATACCAGAAATATTTCTTAACGTAAGTAATTTAATCCATTGAATGGGGATCCATTGATACAGTAAAAGAAAATGTTGAAACCTTTTAGGGAGAAAGTTTTTGAAATTTTATTTTTTGAATACCTCAAAAATGTATCTGAATATTACGTAAAAGGTTTTCAAACGTTTCGATAACGTTTTTGAAAATTACATGAACCATCCTATACTTGAGAACGTTACTGAAAGTTTTTTCTATGTAAACATCGCACTTCTAATTGAGATAAATAAAAAAAATACCTCAAAACCTTTCAATAATATGTTTAGAAAACCAGAATTCTGAATAAAAGTTTTCGGGATGTTTTACAATCATCAAAGCAACTGGAATTATAAAAGAATTTTTTTTTTCAATAGGTTGCGTCTGTTTATATCTTTTTGCGAAAGTATACACAAAATAAGCAATTGATAACAAGATAAGATAGCGAAAATTCGTTTCCTTTAAATGGAATTTCTGTTAAATAATTTGCGATTTTGTAAAACGACAATAACATTTTAATTTTGTGTATAAAAAACAATGATACAAATATAATTTCACTGAGTGTAAGTATCAAGATTTTTTTACATTTCAGTGTCAGTTATTTTCTTGGAAATAAGTTATTTTTAAATTTATAAATATATTTTGAACATACGTAATCAATACATTTAAGTTTATCTATGCTTTTAGTGATTTTTTTTCATCTTAAAATAACGGTGTCGAAATTATTTCAAAGCATTTTAAAGTCCTAATAAAATTTAGTTCTTTTATTTGTATTTTATATCATTTATCTACATGTTTTTTCGTCATACTCATTATTTTAACTGTTACCAAGGAATTTAAATTTAGTCCCTTAGTTGAAATAATTTAAGATTAAGGAAGTACGAACTACTTTCTTAAAAAACATATTTCATGTCCAACGTAGTAATATAAACCATGAGCCATTTTAGAATTCATGTAATTTTATATAAAATCGTTTAATTTGTATGTAATATTTGTAAAGCTTTCAAGTATTGCTTTCGAAAACTTAAATTCAAATTGAATGTAGAAGAATTAAATTGTATAGTTATGTCGATGGTACCTAAACGAACAAAGATTTTTTGATATTTATGTTTTTTCTATGCATAAAGTATTGTATGCAAAAAAAAAAAAATTAAAACTATATTTTGCATAAATTCATTTTTTTTCTTTTTTTTTTTCAGAATTCATTTTAAAAATACAATGAAAATAGGCATAAAACTGCACTAACTAAACCACTGTTAACCGCATAGCATTGGCTTAGCAATCATGAAATAATTTGTTTTTTTCTTGGGGTCTTGGGAACTCTCAAATAACATTGTTATATCATTGTTTTTTCCTTTTCAAGAACCTTTTTCTAAACAACTTTACATAAGAAAGTTTTATTTAACTTTTCTGCATGAAGTTTTTAACCGAAATAATAGCGAGTTGAAACATTAACGGTTAATTTCATTCGTGACAGACATGACATCAGAGATGCAATGGAGCACATTTCATACAGAAAATATTATTTTAAGATTATCATTTTTTTTAACAAAAGTGTCTATGTCCAAGCTATTATTTACTTAAGTTTAAAAATTTTAAGTTTTAAACTTTTTTAACAAAAAAATTAAAACTCACCGTGACAGACATGACAGAGAATGGACAAATATTTTTGAGACCTCTACATAACTTCAAAACTCTCTGAATTTTCTGTATATTTATTTATGGGAATTTTTTTATTTGATTAGTAAGGGTTTCATCTATTGCCATGTATTTTTTTTATAAGAATAGAATTGTAACTTTTTTGTAGGTAATTTTTTTATCGTGTGACAGACATGACAGGCATTTCGTGACAGACATGACAGCTCTGAATACTCAAATATAATATCAAAGAAAAATAAACTTAAGGTAGGCGAATAACCAAAATTTCCCAAAATTCTAAATTTTTTACTATTGCTTTAATCTTTTCCAAATTTGGCATAGTGATTTCAAATATAATGAATAATACTATTTAGGCTTTGTTTCTATTTAAATATAATTTATTTATTTAAAACGGTGTTTTTCTACTAAAAAAAGAGGTTTACGCCAACAAGTCTACCACATTAAATTTTCATCCTATGAACATTTATTATGTGTTAAATTCTTCGTTTTGAACTGATACATGCAATGACCTTCTAGAGTTACGTACAAATTACAAGAAAAAAAGTTATTAAGAAAAATGTTATAAATTTACAACAAAAAAAGGATTTTTTTTCCGATTAACTTACACTTGGACATTTTTTTTTAAAAAAAACTTGTATACTTACACCAGATGTTAGAGGTTCATGGCACAGATATATATTGAAATAGCATCTGTGAAAAATTTCAGGTAAATGAATGTAAAATTTTTTATGCTAGAAGTGTTGGCGTAAACCCCTTTTTTAAGTTGAAAAACACCGTTTAAAATAAACCAATTATATTTAAATAAAAAAATTGCCCAAAAAGCATTGTTCATTATATTTTAAATCACTATGCCAAATTTGGAAAAGATTAAAGTAATAGTAAAAATTTTAGAATTTTGGGTATTCGCCTACCTTAAGGATAGTAATTATTTAAGAACTCATTATATATCAATCATTTATTGAAATTTAAATGTATTTACATGAATTATAATTTGTAATAACCACATGAATTCAAAAATGTCCGTAATGAAAATAACTCTGCACAACTAAGAGCATTTGCATCAAGTGGGGGCATTGGACAATGGGTCCAAGAATTCTATGAAGGAGGACAATTTCCTGGAATAATTTTAGACAGTTGTACCGGCCAGCATCGTATAAAATGCTTGATTCCAACATTAAAGGAAGGTCAGTTCAAATTCGAAAGTGATGCTGTATGGTATACTACAGATCAAATTATTCAAAATATTGACATTGTACCCACATTGCTAAATTCACGTGGTTATTACAAATTACAATTCATGTAAATAAATTTAAATTTCAATAAATGATTGATATGTAATGAGCTCTTAAATATTTACTATCCTTAAGTTTATTTTATTTGATTTTATATTTGAATATTTCGAGCTGTCATGTCTGTCGCACGATAAAAAAATATCTCACAAAAAAGTTACATTTCTATTCTTATATAAAAATACATGGCAATAGATGAAACCTTTACTAATCAAATAAAAAAATCCCATAAATAAATATTGAGAAATTTTAGCGAGTTTTGAGTTGATGTAGAGGCTGCAAAAATTTTTTCCATTTGCCGTCATGTCTGTCACAGTAAGTTTTAATTTTTTTGTTAAAAAAAGTTTACAATTTAAAATTTCAAAACTTTTGTAAATAATAGCCTAGACATAGATACTTTGGAAAGAAAAAAACAATCTTCAAATTATATTTTCTATGTGAAATGTGTTCCATTAGGTGTCTTATGTCATGTCTGTCACAAATGAAATTAACCCTTTAAGAATATAAACACGTGTAGAATTAGATAGAATAAGTTTTAAATTCCCAAGTGAATTTGGTGTGGAAGCAGAGCCTATTTTATCAAAAATGCAAACTAAAAACTTTTGTTTTTGTATTAAATTTCTTAAAAAAGTTTGCATTTTTGTAGAGCTCTTTTTGCGTTGTCAGATAATTGTGACAGACATGACAAATTTAAAACTCTTTTATTTTAGTTCCTATTTAAATCTTATTCATAAATTTTGAATGAATACCTTATTTTGACTTATTTAAAGAGAAAATGAAGTGGCAAGTATTTTGTATGAAGAGTTTTTTTTTTTAAATAAAAAAACACATCTTTTTTGTGACAGACATGACAAATCTAATGTTGTCAGTTGTTTAGTATTACTAGAGAATTATATTGATAAAAATTAATATTTCTTCTGTGTATTAGAAAGGAAACATTTGCTACTTAAATAAAAATAATGAAATTTAAAGTTATATTTAAAAGTTTGGGTTTGGGGAATAAAGGAAATTAGGCTTCAGCCAAGCTAATACTGTATATATGAAATGACTCCTAAATAAATCCTGTAAAATTTTTTTTCATTATAAAAATATAAAAGAAAACAACATTTTTAGAAAATTTGAACTTTTGGCAATATGCTATAACCAAAATTAATACATTTTTATGACATTTTAAAATTAGTCCATAGGTTGACATTTACATGAAATTAGCCTAACATATATTATATAAAAGATTTTAGAAATTGTATTTGATCTAATAATAGTTTCAATAGTTCACAAAGCACAATTTTATTATAGCAGTATTGCTGAATTTTAAAATGAGATGCGAAAAAGAAATATTTGCTTTTAATTCTCGTACTTTTAAAATTGCGTGTGTTAACCAATTAAGATCTTAAAACTTTAAACAAGTACTAGAGTTTCGGCGCCGGCGTCTCCTACTCCGTTAACGCGATTTGCCAATAATAAAACAAATATTCGCTCACGATCCGGAACTCTCTACTGTTTCTTATATTTTGAGCTGGTGGACTGTTTGATCTTGTATGCAGTTTTAAATAATGCAAGTTGAAGCGATTAAGAATATCTAAAAAATTTATACCTTGAGCATTTATAAAAAAATATCTTACATAAAACTTGGCAATCTATTAGTTGAACATAAATTTAAAGAAACAAGAACTTACATCTTACTTAATGGACTTACAAAGATATTTCTAATCTAAAACAAAACAAACTTTTCACTTTGAAACAGGAAACTTATTTAATTGAGAACCATCAAATATTTCTCCTCATTGAGCGGGGTATGGTATGGTATGGTACATATATATTCCAGCTTGTGCGCTTGTTCAGAGAACCGCTTATAAGCTTTCGTCAAGTGGGACAGACTCAGAAAGAATTTTTAAAGTCACAAAAAGATGAATAACACATAGACGAATAACAACATTTATTGACGGTCACAAACATCCATGCCTGACCGGGATTCGAACCCGACCCCAGCATCTCCAAAGGCGATTGCGCCACCGGGGCGGCTCATTGAGCGGGGATCAGTGGCGGCGGGTGGGGCGCCAAGGGTTGACAACTTATCTCAACTTTTAGGGAACAATGGGAACATACTTTAGTAAAGGCCGTAACATACTCCCCGCCATAAACTCACGCTAAAAGTGTCTTCATAAAAAAAAAGAGGCCAAATATAATAGACACATTTTGTACAATATTTGAATGGCAATTTAAAAACTTCGGCAACCGGCCGCCGATATCAATTATGTGATGGTGATGATTGTGATGATGATGATGAAGATAAGTGTAACAACAAAATCAACACGAGCAATAATATTTCTTATTATTTGATTTTACTGTACGAAAAAAGTAATATTTGAAAAGGTGCCTGTATGGTTCCGTTTTGTACTTTGGCTTTTATTAAAGGGCTTCGATTTTTTTTTCTTTTTTCGGAACTGGTAGTTTCAAATTTTTTAGTCTTCTTCTCACGTAGTCTAGCTTCTTCTTAATTAAAAAAAATACTTAGCAAGAATAGTCTTAATATTGATCATAGAACCACGTTGGGTAAAAAAAAAGAAAGGAAATCCGAAAAATTAAACAATGAAAAAGTTTCCCCAGCATCCCTAGTACTTTTAACGTTCAAAGTAGGGTCAAAATACGCAGGAACCACCGATTGACTTTTTTCACCAATAATAACTTTGAAAATATTTATTTCTGACATTCTTACCTAATGAGTAAATGCTTATTCTATTTTCCTTAATTTAGACTAATTTAGAGTCATAAATGAGAAGCCTGTCGTAACTTAAATGTGAAAAACAGCTTTTTTTTGTGAGCTAAAGTATATATTTCCATCATATTTTTCCTACTCAAAAGAAAGGCTGCTCACTTTTGTAATAAGCTGAAATAAATCCAATCACAAATCTATTTATAAGTAGAATTATGGATGACTTAATTCTGTTTCAATAAGTATTTTTTTTTAAGTTCTTTAGTTTTTATATAGGGTAAGGTGGGGTAAGTGGGCCACCTTTTTGGCATAATTCGACTTTAGACCCTCATACCACTGGATGTAATCGGCCGAACAACTTATTTTTTTTTGTGGTCCATTCTCTCGTATGTTATTACTGTACCCATGGCAATCTTAAAACAAATTGGCAAATAATAAATTAAAAAAATACTTTTTTCTTTTTGGTCATCCGAGTGGCCCACTTGCCCCACAAGGTGGGGTAAGTGGGCCACCCCCCCAATATATTTTTACACATAAATATTAGAGATATGGTTGGGTAAGTGGGATAATCTACATGATATTTTGAGTGTTTGAAACAAAAAATTAATGATGTATCTTCAATAGTTCCCCAATAGCAACTTTTCTGGCATGCAAGCTTAATAAAAGAAAAAATTCGTTAATTTTCATCTTGGTCATTTTTGCATGTAGTGTAAAAAAAATGTTAGGGCTACAGATTTTAAACTGGCCTATGTCAATGAATAGGACTATGAATAGTGAATATGACTTACCCTATGAAACAGTGAATATGACTTTTTTTAAGTATATTAAAGAGTTTGGGGCAAGTGGGCCACCCCTGGCCCACTTACCCCGCCATTGTGGTGGCCCACTTACCCCAAACGTGGGGCAATTGGGCCACCCTAATTTTCTTTTAACCTTATCAACATCACAAGTACATGACACTACAAAAAGATTCTACGTTTTATACACTTTCGAAATATATAACATTTTGTTTTGTATCATGAACCGTTTGGAAATAAATAAAAAAATAGTATGATGGCGTGAATTACGAAAAGATGCAATTTAAAAAAAAATTCACAAAAAGGATTGTACCTTGTTACATACTTAAATGAAAATGATGCCATAATGTTTCCTGCATCTATTGGGGTAAATACGAAAAAATATTGTATCAGATTTTTTTACGTCCATAATTCGGGAAATGCCAGGGGGGGTGGCCCACTTGCCCCAATGGCCCACTTACCCCACCTTACCCTAACCAACACGGGATACAAAATTATATGAAATTGAGGCATCTATTTGCAAAACGGATTTTTCTAGCTCTACCGTTTAATATGACTTGTGTTTTATTGCAAGACATTAGCGAATCTATAGAAGTGTGAACACTCCTAAAACAAAAGAGTGAAATCCACTCCAATAGGAGAAGTGCATTTTCGACACTGGAAAGGAGTGAAAATTAACTCAGACTGAGTGGAAATTAACTCAGGTGGAGTTAAAATCACTCGTTTGGAACGATCCTGTCGGAGGTTTAACTAAACAAAGGAGTGAAATCTACTCATATGGGGGAAGTGCATTTTCGACACTGGAATGAGTGAAAATTAACTCAGACTGAGTTAAAATCGCTCGTTTGTTTTAAGAGTTAAGATTATTTTTTTTATTAAGATTACTTTTTAAAATATCTACCTTTTGATGTGTATGTGCATGTAGTAATAGAGGATGTAAATGAAATACAGGTTATTAGTCTACTTTCAACGCTTAAAGAAATCTATGAAAAAAATTAACATTAACAACTTTTCAGAGATTATTTATTCAAAATGCAAATTTAGGAAATTAATACCTTCAGAAGCTGCATGGATTTTCTCCCAAAATCAACCAAGCATATTAGTTTTAAAAGGAGTTTTTTTTATCTATATTTAAGTAGATGATAAATATAATTTCGTTTAAAACTAATGTGTTTTGTTGGCTTTGAGCGAAAATACATACATCTTTTGAAGGCATTAGTTTCGTAAATTTAGATTTTCAATAATTTATTTAAAATATACTTGTAATTCCTTTAATATTTCATTGCATATTGGTAGATAGATAAATCCTTATTGATAGAAACCTCTTTTGTATACTTGCATTTTACTCATTTTGAGTGTTAAGAGTAAATTTTAGAAAATAGCGTTTGGTTCGAAATCTACCGGACCTATGTACAATGCCAAGTATTGCTTTAGGGCAACTTTAAAATTATAAAGTCTTATATTTAAACACATTCAATATTCTAAGTTTATAAAATAGTCCTCATAGGAAGTGAATGGTCTACAATAATATTTGCCTGAAATTTTCACACTTTCAATAAACTCAGTTGTAGAATTATGGAGATTTGAAGAAATCCGCGACTCTTGTTAGACGCATCTTGTCTATAGTTGAAAATCAGTACCATACGTTTTTAATGATAAGGAAATGCCTGTTATATTTTCCAAATCAACCTATATGTTGTTAACTATTCTCTGTCGTAAAGTAAAGTTATGAAAGCAATTGTACTAATATGTAGTATATAAAAGTATTAAAAATAAAATCATATTTTATGTAACTCGAAAAGTAAAAATTGTTTTTGAAATAAAATTTAGAAACTTTTTTCCAGTGTCCGACATACTATGTTATTAAACTAGTCAAACATAATTTAACTAGAAATATCAATAGATGGTGAAGAATATAAAAGCGTAACATTAAATTATCTTGGTTAACTTTTTGATCATTATTCCTGTAAGATAAAACCATAATATATATTCATTAAATATCGTATATTCAATACTATTTATTCAATTCCCTATTTAACACTTATTCAATTATAACGCATAAGGAAGCAAAGACTATCTATTATTAATTGTTTTAGCTTCCGCTGGATGGTTTAGCTTATTACTTCACTTGAAGAGTCTTTACTAACTACTGGAGGCGTAATGTAATTGTTTGAGGTCTTGAGTGGCAAAGTGTAATGTAATGTGTAGTGGATAATGTAATGAAAATAAAATTCTTTCTGGAGCATCGTTTGGGGAATCCATGTCCCTTAGAAATAGACTAATTCTATGTAACAGTAAGTGTGTCACGATTTTAAAAAGCACTATACCTTGAACAACTTTTTCTTTCATTTTTTAGACAAAACATTAAGACTTTGTGAGAAGATCAGGCACATAAAAACTAAGATAAATATACTTTATGACAAGAAAAAAAATATTAATTAATAAATTAGTTAGCAATTAATTAATTTAATTGTTCCAAACTGCGAGCAAACATAGTTTTTACAGAAAACGAAACAGTAAATATCCAGGCATGTGATCATTCTTAATCTAAGCTCTAGAGCTGAAATAGTTATTTAATTATGATAGTTTGAAATGGCTGACTAATATATACGATTTTTTGTAATAATTTAATTTTTTGAAAGTCTGTAAAAAAACAATATTTGTTACAATTGCTATAAAAAGTATGGCCACATGCCCTGATTCATACTCTTTAAAATACAATTTAAATATTTTAAATCTAGCATACTAATTTGAAATGTCTTGCTCGCAGTTAAATTATGTTATGAAAAACCTCGTTCTTCAGAAAATGATTTCAAGATTGTCATTGTAAGACTAATTACCATATAATTTACATTAAAAGATTGCATGTAAATTAAAAACTATTTACAGTACATGAAATCTACTTGTACCATTTGAAAGATAAAGAATCGGATAATATTTTAATGCAAAAACATCATGACACACTAAGGTATATGCATGCCTATTGGAAAACTAAATCCAATTAAATATTAATTTTTTGCATTAAGTGTATATCAGCGATCTCGCTTTTTCCCCATTTAATATTATGATTTGTAGAGGTAATAAGTTTTTACATACGGGACAATTGTTACGAAAAGGGTAATTTTGCATGGAATTAATCAATCAAGCCTGTTGTTATAAGACTACTAACCTCTCCAGTGATTCTATATTACAGTTTTGCAAGTACAATCAATCATCATTTTTCTTTAATTATAATAAATGGCCAAAACTGAATTAATTACACTAGACTGGCTCTGTGAACTAAACCTTGATGACTAATTTCTATGAATTTTTGGACCCAAAATCCAGAAAATATGACAAAATTAAAACGCGTCGCAACTTTTTATTAAATGAAAAGAATTTAACCTTAACTTTTATGGCTATTTTCGGTATTTTTATGCCATTTATTGTTAATTTTTATATTATTCTTAAAACCAAATGCTTCCGCCTGGTATACTAAAGGGTCCTAAAATTTCTGTTTCAAAATCCCTCAAAGCTGTATGGTCTGATATATTTTACACCTATCAAACTGAAGACAGTAACGGCTAAAATACCAACATATACTGGTGCCATTTGAAGAGTACACTGGAAGAACCGATTGATTTATTTCGAGTCTTTCCGTAATTGTCTCTGCTGGCGAACATTGGCGACCGGAAACCGATTTTCCTTATGGTTCTTTATTTGCGGTACAAACGTGTGACTCGTTCCACTCAACTCTGGCGTGAATTAGGGTTGCCGCGAAAGATAAACAAAGCTAGTAACTGGCTTCTTTACACCAGTTTAGGCGATTTCTCGCTATCATCCCCAAAGAGGCTATTAAGGAAAGACTTGTACGAAATCAATCGGTCCTTCCCGTGTACTCTTCATTTATGATTTGATAACAAACAAAAATAGTTTAAGCTATATACTTGGCTAAAAAATGGAAATTTACATAATGGCTGATATATTATAAATTTCTCATCAACTGCACGCAAAAAAATAGTGCTGGTCCTGCAACTCAACCAAGTTCAGTTGAAGGGTGTTTAATTGGCACAGCCAAACTGGTGGTTTCTTTCAAACCTACTAGTTTAGTTACCATAACTATATTCGTTCGATTGAAAGAGCTTAGTCAACGGGACCAGACTGCCTCAATGAGTTCGGTTGAGACAATTAAACTCTGTGTAAGAACTAAACTGCGCGGTTTCAGTTTAGTTCTCTCAACCGAACTAGTCGTCTGCGCCAGCCGAACTCTTCTAACCAAGCGTGTTTGGTTCCTGCAACTAGACAGTCGTGTCAGTCCTATAGCAACCGAACAGCTTGTTTGGGAGAACTCGATTTTCGTTTGTACGTACCAGACAGTTTTTTGCGTGTGGATTTCAATATAGTATAACACTACAAAATTAGATTTCTAATATTTGTAAGACAGCACATAGTTTTGAACGACCCAATTTCGATTTATTTTCATCTAAATTAAGTTAAAACAAGCTATTTATTTACTTTTACATTGAATTTATGGAAAAGTATTTCATTTTTAGGGGACAGATACTCCAGGTTTGATCTAGGATAAAGGCACAGAAAAGTTTGAGACTCCTTTAAGGAAACTTTAGTGTAAGATTGAAAGTCGTGCAGTGTCGCACAACCCCAATATCAAAGTAATTCTGTTAAAATTCTTTTAGTATCATACGTTATTTTAAATTATTTAAAACAAGAACTGAAAAAGTTGAACGAAATTTGATGTGGTATTCCACGCAAATATAAATCAAGCACTGATTTGCGTGCGATAGCATTAAGGAAAAAAACCATTCAATTTAATAAATATTGAATTTTTAAAAGTTTAATTATATCTCTTATATTGGTGGCAAACAAATTTAAATAACTTGTTGGGTTTCTTTAACAGATTATTTAATTAAATTCGACTCATAATTTTCTGATTAAAAGTAAATGAATAACGAGTAATAGTTTAAAATAGCTCGATGCGAAAATTTCAAAAAAGTACAAAAATGTCAACAACAAAAATTAAAAGTTTACTCCCACACTAGTTACACAAAAAATTAAACTTCAATCTTAATTTGTTCCGTAATTAAAAATATTTAGCAATCTAGTCAGCAGATTTTTCCGAGAATTAATTAACCCAAATTCTAAATTAAACAAATAACCATTCTTCCCTTTCTTTTAATTTTTTTATGCAATCAAAAGTATTTCGCACTCAGTAAAACTTGTCCAAGAATTTATCAGGTCTTATCGTAAATTGGAAAACAACTTTTTAATTTTCAGCATTCCTCATTTTTAAATTAAAAATGAATGTTATTCAGTTAACTTCATACTAGGGCTAGAGACATAAGTAGGAAGCATACCAATCAACATCGTGTGACCCTGTTTATACAGGTTATCTGACCACTTCTGTACACCCTTATTCGTTTCGCCCTCACATTTTCGATGTGTATAGTAAGGACGCTCCGCTCGTCAAAACTACAAATGGATATTTACGATCTGCGATCTCCGAACATCGTGTGCAAAGCCGGCTCTTTTTTTCGTTCGTAACATCTGTGATGGTGAGCATTTCAAAATTACTGGTTACTTTTCAGTTTTAAGAACACTGTGAAAAAAAATCTGCAACCATTACAAAAAAAAATTTGTAAAAAACTTTTCCTAGAAAATTTCTAGTAAATAATTACTAAAAATAGTGCTGTAAAAACACACAATATATTTTTGTTCACATTACATGTTTATATCATGTAGATTTACAGGACTATTTTATGTATCCCACACACAAGTAATGTTTCTGTAACTATACAAGAAAATTTTATGGATGCTGCATTTTCCGCGCAATTGTAACGAAAAAACAAAATGTCTGCTTTCCCGGTGTGGTATCAAACCCCGGTATCCCGCGTGACAGACCACTACACTACCGAGGAATAGCAGACTGCCGAAACCCGGGATCGAACCAGGAACCTTTAGAAGTCCGATCGAACGCTCTCCCAAATGTACCATGTCGGCACACTGATAGTCAAGAAATGAGTAGTGAAATTCATTTGAAACAATCAACTAAGTTATAAATTTAAAATAGCGATTGGTCTTGAATCACGATCGTGGTCAGACTTTAGTTCGCGTAGCTCTAGTGCGACGATAATTCAAACCTAACCTAACCAAACTTTAGTGGCGATGCGCTCGACGTTTCATGTAGAAGAACATGATTGGCAAAATAACAAACTGCAAATACTAGAAAAAAAATTTGTAACTGCAGAAATGAAGATTTCTGTTCAGAATTACAAAAACTTTTTTTGTAAAATTGGTTATTTCTGTAACATTACTAAAAAATGTTCTGTATGTTTACAGAATTTTTTTCTCAGTGTATTACTAGTAAGACGTATACTGCCGTGGGCAGGTAAACTGCAGTAATCGCAATAATGAGTAGTGCCATTGTTGCTATAAAAAATTGATTGCTTGCAACAATGGTCCAAGCCATTTTACTGCAGTTTACCTGTCCACGGCAGTATATTCAATTAGTTTTCCTTTATTCTCGCTTGTGTCAAATCCCGACTTCATTTTTTTACTAACTACAGTTTCACATTGTTAAATACATAATAGTGTATTATTATAATATAAAATTATAACTTGATATGTAAAATAATCGAGGCCCAGTGGCTTAGTGGTAGTGCTTTGCATTGTCACGCCACCGGTCCGAGGATCGAATTCTGGATTTGGGGAGGTTGACCATACATTTCACCCCTTGAGTGGGTCGATAAAATGGGTACCAAGTATGCTTGGTAACAAAACACTGAGAGTTCCGCTAAAGGCTGACCGCTTTACCAGGACATATGCCTAGAGCCCTAGGTCACGAAAGCTGAAATGGGCATGGCAGGTCTTGGCCCATTAATGGGCTGTTGCGCTGAAGAGTTCTTTTAGTTTAGTTTTATATGTAAAAAAATCAATTAGTACTTTAAACAACACTCATACCATGTGTTTATAGTATGATTTATTATTATAATTAGTTTAAAGCGCACTACAGATAAGATTA
Source organism: Hylyphantes graminicola (assembly GCA_023701765.1). Classification (NCBI taxonomy): domain Eukaryota; kingdom Metazoa; phylum Arthropoda; class Arachnida; order Araneae; family Linyphiidae; genus Hylyphantes; species Hylyphantes graminicola. Next base: position 25,576,407 of record CM043111.1, read on the forward strand.
CCTATTTATTGTTTCGGAATAACGCATATAACCCTTCAAAATCAAGAGAAAAAGCAAAATTATGAAAAAGTAGTTAAAAGTTGAACACATTTAGTTTTATAAACATTAGAATTCATGAAAAGGGATCAATAGTAAGCAAATTCTTAAACAGATAATAAAATCTGCATAAACGAAAATTTCAAAATCTATAAATAAATCTAACAAAAACTTTAACAAATATTTAAGGATTGTGAAGAGATCTATTGTGGGGAAAAATGCAAAACATTTCACAATGTAACGGTGATGAGTCAAAGATTAATAAAATAAATGAGCTGCTCAGTGGCTGAGATAGGCATTACGTGTCTGCTTCATAATCCCAAGTTTGAGGGTTTGAGCCCCCGGCTGATGTGTCGTCGGATTTTCTGGATGAGAACGCATGTCATATGAATGTGAGGCATATGAAAGAACACTTGAGTACCCATTTAGCTTGGGTTCTCTTGGCATAATTAAACATCCACGGAGAGCTCTAATTCGTTGCAAGCTGAGCTCCAAAATTGGTAGCGAGTGTCTCCCAGATTGTGCCACCAAAACAATTTTCTCCATTCTGGGGAATATGCAGAGTCTGCACAAGCCAAGACGCCAGCAGCCCCGTTAGTTAAAAAAGAAAACTGAAGTAATTGTAACTACTTGTGGTGTTAAAGTAATTTCACCGTCTATTTCACAACCCAACTAAAACACCTCAACATATTATTTACATTTGTCCCATAGAGCTATTGCATTAGTTTTGAAATCACAACTTTTGCAAAAGAATTGCTTTGCCATGTTATCGCCTTTTCACCAGGTACGGGAATCATTATATCAATTTGAAAGGAAATAACATCTGGTTATTTAATTATTGATTGATAAAGTTTTAAGTAGTGTCACCATCTACTGTATATTTTTGAAACTTTAAAACTTTAAATATATACAATTGAATAACTAGATGACAATTCGATGTTATGTTGATTTCCATACCTAGGGAAAAAGGGCTAATATGGCAATGGAATTTGTCCAAATCTAATTCCAAAATTAATGCATTAGCTTTATGGGACAGGCAGTCCCTCTTTAAAAAATTAATAATGTACGCATACAAAAAGAAGCGTTAGTTTAAGACGAATTTATTGGGATTCTAAAAAGGTGAATAGCAATCGCCTCTTCTGTGATGACAATAATTCAAGTGGAATAATTAATCACCTCTAAGTGCCCCGTGTCATGAACCAAGGCGCTAACCACTATTTGTCAACAGATAAAGAGAAAGCGTCTTGTATGCTGCCAGATGTTGGAGAAGTAAATTTTTTATGCCATCACATATTTATCTAGTCTATCTCGAAAATACTTTTAGAAACTAATTAGTATTTATTAAATAAAAAACCTCATTAAGCTTTCGAAAAAGTTCCTTTTACGAAGCGAAATATTTGAATAATTAACAAAAATAAATAAATTATTGATAATGATTTAACGATTAAAAAAATAAATATAATTATTAAGGTTCCAGAATTAAGCCCAAATGTACTTTTTTTTTCATTTAGAGAGGATTTTAAGATCATGTTTTCAAACAAAAATCTAATTCAGATGACCAGACGGACAATCTGTCAGTGAATTTTCATATTAAATTAGCGTTGAAATTCAATTTTGGGTCATTTAAATCGCTGCAGCCAAATCAACAATGGCATGAAAAACTTTGTTTATTTAAAAATATTTGAAGCTAGGTTAGGTTTGAATTATCTTCGTTATAGGGCTACGCGAGGGCTATTGGCGACGTGCGTCGCATTTTAGAACCACAGTCAAGTGATGAGTCGACACCTGAGTAGGCACCCAACGCAACCGTTAAGGGCGACATCGTACCCAGCGTTAGGACTTTGAAGGATATTTAACGTGAACTCCCTTACACGGGGTATTATTAGTCGGACATTTTTGGCTGCGCGGGCCGTTTATAGGTCGGCAGTTATTTTGGCGACCTGAGACCTTTCGCATGCTAGGCGAGTGCCTGAGCAACTGGGCTCCTCAGCCCCTAATATTTGAAGCGAAACTTAATTTTGTCATCAATGAGGTTGATGTGACGTCTTAAAATATAGCACCATGTGAATCTTTGATTGTTCATGAATTGTTTACTAAGAAAGCGGCAAGGAGGTTTAGTTTACTAGAGTTACACGAGGGATATTGGCGGGCATCGTAACGGATGGATGGATGTTTGGGTTTTATGGCGCAAGAGCATCCAAGGCCATACTGCGCCAAGCATCGTAACGAACGCATCGACAGGGGCGTTTACACGAGCCATCGAATCCATGGAATGAAGAGATAACTCCGCAATTTTTTACCTTTTGGGGATTTTCGCCCAGGCAGAACCGGATTTGCAGGGTTCATTGGGGTTATTCCGTAACCCTCCAATAAAGTAGGTTTTGACGGCTCATCATATGGATTCGGCGGTCACAGGCGGCCACATTGGGTTAGAAATCCTGTTCGACCACTTTTTCCCTTAATGGAGGGTATGGCAGTCCATGGATTAGATGGCTCATGTAAACGTGCCTTACGACGGGCATCATAATTTAAAATGTTCGCACAATTGTTTCACTAACCAGAGTCAAGTGACGAGCCGACCTCTGAAGATGCGCCCAACGCAACCGTAAATCGGCAAGGCATTAAATTTTTTTGCATACAATTCTGATTTATTTTGATTAACATTTATTTTTTAGGGCAGTTTGGAGTCGTATAATGTTTTTTGTTACTAATAAAGATTCAATTATTCGTCATTATTATTCGACAAATAATTTAAGCAGAGGATAAATAATATTAATTTAATTTGCCAAAGAAAGTTAATGAAAAAGGTTTAGTCTTACTTTTAAAAGTTTAAATTGTAGCTAGACACTGCGTTTAGCTGTATTTCTCCTAATGTTATAAATTTTGTGTAAAAATTTTTTGTATTTGCTGTTAGAAATAACATGGTTGTTTCCCGATATAAGAAGTTTAGTAAGCATATAGAAGTTTAGTAAGCAACTGAAAATAGGCCATGGAATGCCAAAATCCCCATTAGGGGAAAAAGAGGTCGAGCAGGATTTCTAACCCAAATGATAGTCTGGGGCTGAATCCATGGTATGATACATCAAACCTTCCTTCATTGGAGGGTTTGCGAAGAACCCCAATGAACCCTGCAATTCCGGTTCTGCTTGGAAAATCCCCAAGAGGGAAAAATTGCTGAGTTTGCTCTTCAATCCATGAATTCGATGGCTCTTGTAAACGCGCCTTTAGAACTTTTTGATTTCCTTAAGATTGACTTCACTGATGCTCTAGTTCAATTTTATCCAAACAACCAAAACAACAGACTATGTACTTAATGGAGAATTCGCGGGAGTAGAAATTTTTTCTTGAATTTATGAAAATTAGGTGCAAAATAATACGTCGTGGTTCCCAAGACAGCCAATCACAATTGTGAAATGAATTTCTGGATTTGAATAAGTTGTTATATAAGCAGACATCTTTACCCTATACTCAAAAGACTGAGCTTCATGTTATTCGTATGCTTCACGGCTATTGTACATGACCTTTTTATTAACGTGGAAATTGGTCGGTCAATACGAATTTCTTCAGCAAACGAAGGTAATTCGGCATTTTGTATTTTGAAATTTTCTCTTTATATTTTCAAATTAGGATAGAATTTTGTGGTTTCAAGTATGGTTATGTACCCTTGTGATAATATGATTTAGTTTCCACCTCAATATCTCCAATTATTAATATGGGTTTTCGACACATAAGCACTAAACTGCTAGCTGATTACTGCTAGCACTTGAGTAGTTTATTATACAAGATGTAATTAAATTCTTAACTAACCCCTGACTAGTTCTGTTTAATAAGTAACTGACAAATTAATATATATAGTTTGACTTGCTTGCAATCTTTAGTTTTAAAATATTGGTCGACTTTAAACATCGGGGAAACATTTATTTTTGATCAGCCCTAGTATATTTGCGTCTTTGCTTATGATAAATAGAATTTCTCGTACAATTAAGTAGTATAATTTTATCTAGATTACTGTTTCGTAACATTCGTTAGTTTTTTTTTTCAATGAAAAAAATCTTTGGTTTTGCAACTCGTGCTGCTACATTGGGGCATGTAACTTTGACTTGTTCAAAGGTTGCCAAGCTTATATTTTAGTCCCTTTTTTTATTAGTTGATAGTCTTTTTTTTATTCTGTCACCTTTTCAACTTCGGTAATATTGGATTGCTTGTTTTGCTCAGTTTCTTTGCTTATTGAATCAAGTCTTGAATTAAACCACGGATTTTAATAAAAAAATTAATTTAAAGAATTAAGTTTCTACTAATTTGCTTGGAAAGTGCTATCATAATTTTACCCCTTATGCTTTTTGCTGAGATTTGAACAATAGTTTTAATTGCGTTGTAAAGTATTGCTGATTTCCTAAACTAATCGATTCTCATTGACATCCGGATTATTTAATTTTAAGTAGCTATTTAATGTCGTATTTGAATTTCAGATTAGTCTTGCTTCTACAGAGTGTATAGCCAGCATTTACCAGTGATAACTTTGATCTCCTTGCATCAAGAACTTCTACAATCCGGCCTTTGAATAATGTCTTCAATTTTGCCTTTCACTGCTGCACTATCGTAAGTTTGTAAAGAAATCTTTCATTTTTCATGCTTTTCAGTGAACTTGGTTCACTGTTTGCTGAGTAATAGCCTCTAAGTTACTCTGAATAGAACTGATGCTATATTTGTATATTATCCTACTGATCTATCGAGTAGAGTCCGAAATGTATCGATGCGTTTGGCCACAAACTCTGTAATTCGTCCGTTGTTTGCCATTTTTGCGACAGCTTTTTGGTCTTGATCTCTTTAGCCCTCTAAAGAATCTAATAAGTTTGACCCTGAAAAGGGGCTGTTTAATGGAAGTGTGTTAAATATTTAAAATTTAAGCGTGCAAGGTGGGAAAAAATGAATAAAGCATTGGGAAAATTGGAACCCTGAATGTGTTAAACTGTATAGTGCTAGATTTGAATAAAACAGGCCAAAGTAAAGTTTTATTTATACTCTTCCATCCTTGAAATTATAATTTAACTCGTATAATATCTACAACAAGTTGAATGTAGGAGACACGTAAACTTGTCAATTACTCGCCAAAATATTTTGCAGGAAATTGCAATGGGTCGTTACCATCTGCACTGAAACTTTCTCGACTGGGCGAATCGTAGGATTAGCATCGCCTAAACGTTAGTTCAAGGTATGTAACATATTGCAATCTTTTATTTAGATTATTGAAAACTTGCTCGGATAAAATGCTTGAATAATTGTAGAGTGATCGATTTCTAAAACTTGTATATTCTTTAAATATTTTAGATATTCAATTGTGTCGGATTCAGTTACATCGGAACTGCAGTAAAACCCAGAGTGCACTCTTCATTATAAGTAAGTCCTTGTCACTTTTCTATAGTCTTGCAAAATAACTTAAAATAAATTTGTTGCTAAGATTTGGTATTTTTATTTAAGGAAGATTCGTTTGGTTTTATTGCTGAAATAAAGTCCAGGCTTCGGAATATCCTGTCGCAAGTCTTCACAAAAAGCGTCAAGTCGAAGATGAGTCATCGACTAGGTCTGTGGCGACGTTGGATGAGAAGTTTTACCGGTGCCGTTCCATCATACTGGAGTTCTACAATCAAGGTCGCGGTATCACGAAGTAACTTTGTTATTGTAAAAAACTGAAACGTTAAGCAAGTGTAGTTTTTTATTTGGTACATATCTTCAATGAAATCGGGAAAAACCTAAAATTTCATTCAAATGTTCTCTAAAACGGTTAGTTTTTTAATTAAATTGAGACTAGTTATAAATAGAATCACAAATTTAGCAGATGTGGGAAAACTATTCACTAAAAATAATTCGTTCTTGGATTGAAACTTTACCTTTTTTAGGGGTGTTTCCCTCCTTTGCGTTTAACGGTTGCGTTGGGTGCTTGTTCAGGTGTTGGCTCATCACTTGACTGTGGTTCTAAAATACGACGCCCGTCGCCAATAGCCCTCGTGTAGCTCTAGTGCGACGATAATTCAAAACCTAACCTATTTTGCGTTATTACTAAAACATTTATTTCTGAACAGCATCTTGCTCAAAAATCGGTAACTTGAAGAGCGAGTAGGTTGTGTTCACGCCGCAACAATCTATATTTTTGACCTTGTAACCGATTCTGAAAGTTTTGACTATTTGAAAAATTGAATTTGGATTAATGGAGCTAAAAACTTTCCCTTTGAATCGGTGGAAGTGTGGGGTTCTGGAATATCGACTTGGGAAACTTTATCGGAAACTTTATTTATTTTAAAAATGGGTAAAAAGTTCGTTTCTTTAAAATGAGGTAAAAGTATAGTTTAAAATGCAAAGAGAATTCTAAAGGTCGAGTACCGGACTCGAGGGTATTTTAGTTGCTATTAAAATGACTTAAGGATGCGTCAAAAATTAAAACAATTACTTAAAATAAGCACCAAGACGTGCCAAAACTTAAAGTGAATGGGACTTTTTAATAGATTTAAATTCGCAAACTCTCGGTCCACAAGGCAGTAAATTATTAACTACATTTCCTATTGATTAAGAAGCAAGCAAAAAGCTAATGCTGGGTGCTATTGGTAATGAGTATCGGACTTTTTTTTCTGTTGGATATCAGTAAAATTATATGTAGCGCACTTGAGCACGAATGCACTGCCTTTTCTGAAGTTTCAATTGATAATTTAAGGGCTTAACTACACAGATTATAGCTTTGGAAATGACATGCTTGTCTGGCTTTAAGTTACATTAACTTTAAAACGCTAAGAAAACTGAATAATTTAATTGCCAACTTATGTGACTAGATCTAGATCTAGCATCTAGATGAAGTAGTTATGTGACTAAATTTAATCTTTTATTTGAACTATAACTTGTTTTACATATTTGATAGTCGTCCGAAAGATTTTGAGCACTTGAACTTACTTAATTGGTATAAGAATGAGAATCTGAGCTTTATACCTAACCAAACCATTAACTTTTAAACTTTAATTCAATAATTCTCTGCGTATTAAAGTTTTTTAAAAAATTGCCAAAAACGTACATATTTAAAATATCTATTGGTACCAATATTAAAATTAAAAATTTAATAATTTATAGTACTTTATTTAGCAATGTAAAGGGTAAAAATTAGGGTTTTAGACGCCTAATTCGCTTCTTCAAAAATCCCGTGATTGCTAATCTTTCAGAGTAGTAAATGTTGATTAGGTATGTGTATAAGATAAATCTATTGTAGTAATCGAATCAATTTGCTAGTTAGTATCGTTTGACCCTGAAAATATATAATGTCTTACCCAACTAATGTAAAATATCCCTTGTGTGTTTTGAAATCGGCCAAACTAATAACGCAATGGAAGTCCTCTTAAAAGTATTTCGAAGTTGTCTATAGCAAGTCGGGTAACTTCGGCATTGGTGTTAACACAATGGGGTAAATTCTGTTTAGATGGCAGAGCAATAAAAGAGTATTACTTCGAAATCCGTGAGCTCAATTATAACTTCTTGCGAGGGTTTTCACGGGAATTGCGAACTGAATTCTTAAGAAATGATTCCCTTGGTTTAAAGCAGTAGTTGGAGATAACGTTCCATACCTCTTCTCGTCTCAAACTTGCGTTATCTGTTCATGTACTTATTTTATTTAAAGCCTAGAACAGCAAAGTCTCAAAGTGGTTTTGTCCTTTGTGTAGCTGTAATGCGATGCAATTTTTTAACTTGAAACAAGGAGCCTATCAGTTTCAGACTATCATATTTTATTAACGGAATATCTACTAAATTTAGTTATTTTAAGTAACTATAAACTTGGCCAAATATTTAATTGGGAGACTACATGTAGGTACTTCCCCAGAAAAATTTTCTACTCGCAGCTGCGTAGATAATACAGTCAAATAAACATCAGAAATTCTTATTTAGCTCATTTAAAGTAACAGCAAAACTAATCTTTGTACTTATTAAAAATTCAGGCACTGATTAGATTATTAAAATTGCGACTATTCATTGGTTCTTCTCTTACAGAAAATTAAGTTTGTAACCGAAATTTATGCCTGTCTAAAATGCTAATTTAAAGGACAAATTTGTAGATAATAATACTTAATTTTGAGAGAAAGAAAAATCAAGAACGATATGTAGGCTTGCGTGTGTCCTATTAAATAGATATTTGATTAAGTTTTTCTAGCTATGCTCAAAATTTCACTACTTAGAAATGGCAAAACTGAAATTGATGCTAAAAAGCTAAAATGCATACTAAGTACTCCTTAACTCAAACAGACAATGCAAGGTTGCAATTTTTTTCGTAGAATATAAAATGTCTTGGTTTAACTTTAATCTAACATTTGATATTTCATCTCATTCAAATTATATTAAGTTCATTCCTAATCGGGAGTGGCATTTGGTGTACTTAAGTGCGTGAACAATGGCAGACTGGTCTACTTTAAGCCCGATATTATGCTAATATGGATTAAAATTATGCTTTTTTGGCTGTGGTTAAAATTATTGTAGCTAGCTACGACCCCCTTAATTACTTTGAATTCACTTGAGCAATTTGGGTAGATTGTATGCAACCAGTAAGCTTCTTCCCCTATTAATATATACTCTGCAAATAGTAACGAAAACAAGTTTGCAACCGGATTTATAGTTTGTGGTTAAATCGAGTGTTTTAGGTCTTATTTTTTTTTCTTTGCCGCGGCAAGTAGCTTTCGCGTTCAAAGGAAATGCAACCTTTGCTAAACGCTCGAGGATGTCGCAATCTAAAATCCACTTGCACTTGAATATTTTGGAGCTTTCTTGCTGATATCTGCAATCATTAATAGTTGAGATTTTCCGAAGCAAAATTTTGAACTAAGTATTTTAAAAAATAATCTTGAAAATTTGACTAGAATGGGTTAGTTCAAGACTAAAGTTAGCAATAATTATTCAAACTCCAGCTTAACAGAACTACACAAATCTAGTTTTAAATTGTATCACCCGATTGGATTAAATTTGTAAACCAAGATTTTACATTAATTGGTTGAATATCGTGCTCAAAGTTAGACTTGTCTATCATTGTTTACACGCTTTAGTACACTAAATGTCGTGATCGATTGAGAGTAAGCTTTCAATTGATAAGTTGAATGAAAATTTTAAATAGTATATTAACGTTAGTATTTAAAATAAACTTTATTCTGTGAATGAGTTGTGATCTGGCTTTGGTTATTGGGGATTTCATTTAATGACAAAATCGTAGAATTTAAAATCTTCCTATCTAATATACAAAGAAATTTATCTTTGCTTCATAGTGGAAGAAGCTAATAACCTTATATGCTTTTTACTTCAGTATGTTTAATTATTAGCTCCATTTGGCATCTCATAAAATCTGATCCTATAGCTATGTTACCATTATTCAAAACCAATACTACTTCATAAATATATGAATTTTAATAAAATGGCTAAGCAATCTTCTTAAACTAACAAATATTTACTTGTAATACAAGAAAAACGGTGATCTTAAAAGTGAAAAACATATTTGCTATTGACAAATTATTTAAACGATTTTACTAAACATTCCTAATATCACAATTTTAAGTTGTTTTTAATTAGTTTTTTTAGTATCAATTCCACCCCTTAAAGTAATAGATATATTACGACGATAAATCAAACTAACCCTATTTAATTATACGCTTGAAGATTTAAGCTGTTTCCTTGGACTCCACTTGACTACTTTTGATCTAGGTTTGAAAATATAAAGACTGTTATTAATAGCTTGAATTTTTAATCTCCAGCACTTGCAAACAGTGTGCTAATGGGAAATCTATATTTCTTATTTTGCTTTTAATATTTACTTCAAAGATTATGAATTCTAAATAATTACGCTAGTTGCCCATAACTGTCGTGTAGCTCTGGAGTGCCTATAATTCAACTAGACTTCATAAGAAATCCATGGTTAAAAACTACAATTTCTTGATGCCATTTAGCCGAAATTATTTTAACCGATTCAAAGTAAAAAAAATTAACTGCTATCAACGTTTTAAGTAAAAGTAGCACAAATATCGAGGCTTTTTCCCACTGTTGTAAATATCGCTCTGCAATAGTCTTTGGAACGAATTCTTTTAAAATTTTTTAAAAATTTCGATGAAGCTTAACAATTAAAAATTGGACATTTGGAGATGTTTGAAAAGGAACCTAATCCTTGAAGATGTATATATTTGGTTCTAAAATATGACACTCGTGGCCAATAGGCCTCGTGTAGCTCTAGTGCGACGGTAATTAAAACTAAACTTTAAAATGCATAAGCATATCAAAAGCTTAATCCACTAAACTACTGTTTTGGAAAATTGCCATTTCCCATCCTAATCATCTGCCTCGTTACAGGATTTAATATGAAAAATAAACACCTGAACTATCTGCTGCAATCAAGTGAAAAGTTAATTTTATGAAGCATGCACCAGTTAAAGTAACAGATGGTTGCAGGAATCTAATCTGGCTATCGTGTGTAGAATCGTTTGTGTTGCCTCTGATCGGGCGCTCTGACAGCAATTTAAGGTTTGTCTATGAATCTAGTACACTGTAAAAAATTTGGCTTGAATTTTAACTTTTACTTATTTTTAACTTTACTTTTTTAAACCTTGTACTAAAAAACTATCTTAAAAACCTAAAACTACTAATACTAAGTAAAAACAATACTAAAGAATGTAAAGCGCTACGCTTACCCCCTGGCTGGCTTTCTTTAGAGATTATTCGAATCGAAATCGAAAACGATAAAAAAAAAAAAAAAAATTTTTTTTTTTTTTTTTTTTTTTATATTAAAAACTACGTAAAATTATTTCGAAAACGAAAAAAAAAAAAAAAAAATCTTAAAAAAATAAAAATAAAATATATATAAAAAAAAAAAAACTTTAATTTTTTAATTTTTTTTTTTTTTTACACGCAACACCAAAACAAGTCCCCGATATAGAAGAGAACGCGCTGTTCGCGGATCCACGATCCCCCGATAATCTTGGGTTCTTCGTTCGTTCGAAAAAAAATACCGAAAAAAGAAAAAAATTAGCCCCCTCCCTCTGTTTTTAAACTTTTGTTAACCACAGTATTTCTTTTTAAAACAAACATACAACAAAAAAAAAAAAAAAAAAAATCTATTTTTTTTTTGTATAACTTACTAAGCTTTAATTAGTAATATATATACATTATTTCTTATGTAAACTACTAAAAAAACTTATGGAAGCTGAGTTTCCTAGAGAATTCTTAGTAACCTTACAGATATTTTTTTAGAGTGTAATTCACGAATTTTTTTTTTTGTAAACTTGGTGAATATAATAGTTTAGAGTTCAGACATTTTTGTCTTTGACCCTTCACTATAATAGTTCAGTATTAATTGAAATAATTTTAATTTGGTAAATAGGAAAATCTCTCTTGGTTCGAATGTTAAATGATAAAGTTGCTTTACAGTTGCATTGCTTCAAAATGAAAATTAGGAGTATAAGCTATTTGCTTGATTAAACGCAAAATAGTAACCGTTTTGGTTAATTTTAACACTTCGTATTCGATGTTACGTACGTGAACTACAAGCGCATGTCTTTTATCTGTATCCTACTTGGCAAGTTTTAAATATTACACTAAATTGCCTCGGTGGAAGAAATTCGGATTCAAGTTTGCTTATAAGATTTTGGTTTGCAATTGAATCGAGAGTTCCTATCTGGCGCCAAGTAAATTCGTGTTCGAAGGCGCATATTACAGCCTTTGCCTGACTCTCGAAGATGTTGCATTCTGAAATCTCCTTGCACTTGAAAGCATTTAAAGCAAAGTTCTAATTCGGGAATTCTGACTAACATAAGAATCGGAGATAATTACTGAATAACCAAGCAGGGGTTTCTGTTCAATTTTTCAAAAATGACAGCAGTTTTAGTCCAAAAATAAAAATAACTGGAAGACTATTTTATTAATTATAAAATTTGCGTATGATCTCTCAAACTTTATATTCTACCTTCCTTGCTATGAATTACTCTGCTTAAGCATTGAATTTTTAAGAATTTTAAAAATGCATACAAATTTTTATATTGCTAATCTATAGTGCAGTGGTCATAGACAAAATATATAAACTATTTATTCAGTACGTTTATTTAAAAAGACTCGGGAATTACTGGATTCAATGACAAACCTTTAATTGCTGTCAGAGCTCACGATCAGAGGAAACTAGAGAGATTCTACAGACGATAGCCAGATGCGATTTCGGCAACATCTGTTACTCTAACTCGTGCATGCTTCATAAAATTAACTTTTCACTTAATTGCAACCGATAGTCCAGGTGTTTATTTGCCATATTAAATCCTGTAACGAGGATGTAGGTGAGGATCGGAAATGGCAGTTTTCCCAAAACACAATTAGATGTTTTAGCTTTTGATGGGCTTAATTTGTGGTTACATCATTTATATAAACTTAAACAGTTCCTACCAATGTTCATGCAGTATCCAATTTTATCATCATACGGCTGTTTCGCTCAACAAATTGCTTATTCCAAATTTCAATTTTTGATTTAATACGACAGGTCCGCATTTAAAAAAAATAAAAGGAATTAAAAATTTCATTACGGTTGATAATTTCGCTCTTGGCGTTTACACTGCTCCAAGCTAGTATGAAATTATTGAACTGTACCTTTCCCAACGAAATTTCTAAATTGGCACTAAACCAGAAAGTAACTTTAAAGCGTTTATCAATTTATTAAGTTTCTAAATTGCTATAGCTGTAATTAGACTTATCTTTTTAAAACGTCTAGTGAAATTTTAAACGGCGCAAAAGTTAAAGCAAATCGCAAATTAAAGTTAATACTTCAATGTTTTGAATTGGTTGTCGTAGAAAAACAGGAATTAGCTAAGAAAACAGAGGAATGTTCCAAAATTATGAAATACGAATGGGAAGAAGTCCTTTTTAAAAGATCTGGTAATAGAATGAGGTTAAAATTTTAGTACACTTCGCAATTCATGTAATAAAGAACTTCATACCTAATTGCATTTTTTCTGGGGCTGAAAGCTCATTGAAGTTGTATAGTTTTATCCATTAGATTGACGATTGGAACCCAAAAGGTAATTCAGTTATTCTAATCGTCTGAAATATTAAGTCGCAAAAAAGTTTACTAACCAACAATTCTGACATTAAACCTTTATTTTACCTCGTTAAGTACTAATGCTCCCCTGAGTGTTAACACCATGATGCTTGAAAATAAGATTAAAGATTGTTTGAGGGGCTAAGTTTGTTAAATTTGTCTGAAGTTTGCGAAGCTGAACAGCACTAATGGTGCAGCCGCTATTTAGCATTTCGAAATGATCCTTCATCGCGTTTTTTAGCTGTGTTTAAGTAGGAAATGCCATGAAACAACTAATATATTAGGCTGAATGGTTAGGGTTATTGTTAAAGAGCAAATCAACGAAATAGATAAAACTGCATGATTGTTTAATGAGCACTAGTTAGCAATGCTAGAGTGCGGCAATAATATCTTGGCTACCAAATGCTTCAAAACCTTGTAAAATTAATCTTTAACGTGTAAGTTTTGGCATTGTTCTAGTTGACTGTCATTTGTTGTACCAATTTATCAAACGAGTATTGCTCATAATTGCTAAATCCTAAGGACGTGTCAATAAAACATTTAGTCGTTCGTAAATATGTAACAGAAAAAGTAACTCAAACATTCGAATTTATAACAGACTCAAACTTTATAACTTTCAAGAAATTTGCGGGGCAATTTCATATTAACGAAGGAGATATAGAAAAAGTATAAGCTTGAAATTGGTTTTTTTAATTGGTTTTTGAATCCACATTAACTTATACTAATACCTCGTGTCACTTTAGTGCGAACTTTAAGTCAACCGAACCTACAAGACTCCAATTAAGATTTGGCGATGCACAATTTATATTGTATCGTATTTCTTTTCGTATCACAACTTGGAAATATTCACAGGTTTCCCCATTAACCATGTCATTGGCAGCTGTTTTGATATACGTATGTGCCTCAAATTTTTGATGTGCTGTAAATAAAACCGTTTTTTTTTAAATGGTTAAAGTTGCAAGCCCGATTTAAAGTTTAACATTAGCAGGTTTATCTTCCAAATTTGAGACCAATATTTTAATCGTAACTGAACTATTAAAATACAAAACCACGCATTAAAATATCAAGTTCCCTATTTAATTCTGAAAGGCGAAGTTTGTCATTTCCATACCGTTAACTAGCACCACAATAGTGCAAGCTTTATATGAACATGTTAAACGTGACTCCACAAAGTTTCAAATTGGGTAAGCTAAAATTTAGTCTACCTATTGTGATAAACATTTGGTTATACTATGAGAAATGTTAGTTTCTGATAATGCGCATCTCTCGCGACGTCATTTTTCTTACAAGATAGTTTTGCACTGTCTGACCCCTCGTATGTTAAGTTCGTTTTTGGTTTAGTATGTACTGCCCTTTTTTTAATTCGAATTATTAAAAAAAAAATTGCTACTTGTGAATAAAATGAAACGCTTGGCAAATATACCTTGTTGCTAATAGTGAAAGATTACACGAGAATCTTGGTACATATTTTTTCCCTCAAATATTGATAGGATTTACGCTACATGAAAGAAATTGTGTTTTTGAAATTTAGAAAAGTAAAGGATTTGTTTTTTAAAGGGTTGTGGTTGAAGAATCGTTTATGGCTTATATTCTTCCAGAACGTCTCTGTGCAACGCAAGAAGTTCGTTTTTTGTTAAGTTTTATTTTTGAAATTTTATCAAACCTTTTGGAATTGGTCAGAAGATCATCTTGCACAAAAATGTAGTACAGTTAAAGTTTCTTGTATCTTCTAGCATTCCTATTGAATGGTTGGGTTGGGTTTGAATTATCGTCGCACTACAGCTACACGAGGGCTATTGGCGACGGACGTCGTATTTTAGAACCACAGTCGGGTGACGAGCCAACACCTGAATAGGCACCCAGCGCAACCCTATTGAATGGTATTTGAGTATTTTTTTAATATATGCCAAAACGGTCCTAGAACTCGGATGATGTGTAAGCAAAATTCGTAGTCACAAAACTCATTTTCCAGTCGAAGAGGGATATTTGGGGCTAGTCAATTCATTGGCTATTACTGCTCTTCGCCAATGACCGGAACGGCAAATAACCAACGTTTATTTTACAGTGAAACGTGCTTTACCATAAAAATGTAATTATGAATTAAACTGAATGTTGCCTTACTGTTAATTTTTTTTAAAGTTTCCTCGCATCATGGGATGGATAGACAAATTTGAATGCCCCGATACCAACGTTTGAATTATATTCTCCTTTATAGCATAATGTTCTTTTAAATAATTTGCCAAAATCTGTAGCATTGGGTCTGATAAAGCTTTTATGTAGTTAACGACTTCTCCAAACCCCTATCAGTGTAATTCTAGTAGAACTTTAATTCAACCAGAAACCTAAATGCCTAACAAAATTTGACCTTTTAGACTCTAATTTAACCAAACCCACGTATACTAAAAACTACGTAAGTTTGAATTTTTTCTATTTGGGATTTCGTATCTGAATTGCTACAGAAATGTTTTGAATTAGCTGAAATTTTAACACCACGGGTTCTTTTTCTTAACGAGCTTTCTGCAATAACAATCTTAATTATCCAAAAACCTTGAACTTGTTTGAATTTCTAGTATAAAACCTTTACAAAATAAAATCGCATAAAATCAATGCTAAATCTGTTGCAAACGAAGTGCTAGCCTTCGTTCTGCAACAGAATAAAGCATATTTTTTACAAGCCAGTTAGTGTAGGAATGTTTTAACGTAAGCTAAACGTTTCTGTTTTGAGAGATCACCTTCATGTTCAAATGGAGTGTTAATGCGTGCTTTTATTCTGCAAATGAAATTCAATGTTAATCTTCGTATTTGTATTGTAATATTCTTTGTATAATATAATGCTATTTCGATTTGAGTATCGGATCGTCTAATTTGATTAAAAAGTATGTCATTGTGTCGGAAATAAGGTCCATTTGTGTGCACGTTGTGTACTAGGTTTTAGCCTTAAATATTCCAGGTAATGGTTGTAGAACTGGAGGTTTATGGGTTGTGATTATATGAGCATGAAACTATGGTTAAAATATTCACAAAGTGTCCACTGTAGTCGTATGAATTTGTTATGTAGAACATCGCAAAGAGTAGTAACTTGAAGTGTGTTTTAAGGTAAGGGTAAGTTTTGCTTACGGTGCATGGAGTGTGGCAAGCTTTTAATCTATTGAACAGGTATTGGTACTGTTCGATGAGGTGCAATTTTCATTACAAAGTACCTGTTTAGGGATATTTTTTAATGAATTTGTTTTTTCAATTGTGCATTTGATAAATACTCTTACTGCTTTAAACTGTATTTGAAAGGTTGTAACGATTGTGTTAATGCTTGATTGTAAAAGTCGTCAACTATGTATTGTAAGAATTTTAGCGATTTGTATTTTTGTTTAGTGCTTTGCATTGTAAAACTTTTGTAGTGCTTTGCATTGAAGAGCTTGTTCATTAAAAGATAATGTATTGTGAAATTAATGATTTAATAAACTTTAGTGGGCAAAAACTTGTTTATTCATGCGTATATTACTCATTTGCTTCAATGTTATACTTTCATAACCATGATTTTAACGACATTGACTTCCCTTTTTTACATTTATAAATTAATATTTAGCTCATCGGGCCATTATCAAGCTCATTTTGTCAGTCTCTACATCCAGACGGACATCTCTCTACTGTCTGCAATGCTAATTCAATTGGAAATTCTCAGACAATTTAATGTCAATTCATTTAAATCTGTTCCCACACCAATGACGCAAGTCAAATGACATGACTTTATTTAGAAATAATATAGCATTGGCATTGGCAGCCCATCCACCTTCAAACATTTGTTCCGTCTGTCGGATCTTAAAAATTGCGTTTTGTTAGAAAGGTATGATCCTATGACCTCATAAACCCAACTGTCATACTTCTGTCCGTCTGTCTATACATGTAGACAGACATCTGTTGATCTGTCGCCCAATCTCCCATTTAACACTTAATTGAATCTAATTGGTTTAAAATTTTCAATTACGGCTAGATGCTGCGTTTGACGTTTTTGTGTGAATTTTGTGTATAAGCGGTTTAAGTGACGGTTACTGTTGCAAACCTACTTGTCTTCAGATTAGAATATTGGTAAGAATTTAAGTAACAGGGAAATAGGCTACTTTAGTTCTTTTAGACCTTTCTGTTTGTGTAAAATTCCGGTTACTTTTAATATACATTTTTTAGTGCAGTTTGAAGTAGCTTCATGATTTTTGTTAATAAATACTTAATTTTTCGAACTAAAAAATATCAAGAAGAATGGAAATTTAATTTACGAAAGAAAATTGAAAATAGTTTTTGGTTTTTGGAAGTTTAAATTATAGCTGGGTGTTGTGTTTGGATAATTTTAATGTACATAAATCTTGCAAAGTCAAGCATTTTTAAATTTTTTTTATTGTATTTATGGTTTTGCGGCAGCAATTTTCAGCTGCATAAATAGGTTGCTAGAATGTTAATTCAAAACTAACGTAGCCTCTGAAAACGTTCTTAAGGTAGGCGAATACCCAAAATTCTAAAATTTTTAATACTTTAATCTTTTTCAAATTTGGCATAGTGATTTCAAATATAATGAACAATGCTTTTTGGGCAATTTTTTTTATTTAAATATAATCGATTTATTTTAAACTGTGTTCTTTCAACTAAAAAAAGGGGGTTTACGCCAACACTTCTAGCATAAAAAGTTTTACATTAATTTACCAGACTTTTTTTTTCACAGATACTATTTCAATATATATCTGTGCTATGAACCTCTAAAATCTGGTGTAAGTATACAAGTTTATTTTTAAAAAATGTCCAAGCGCAAGTTAACCCCAAAAAAAGATTTTTTTTTCGATTAATTTATAGCATTTTTCTTGATAACTTTTTTCTTGTAATTTGTATGTAACTCTAGAGGGTCATTGCATGTATCTGTTCAAAACGAAGAATTTAACACATAATAAATGTTCATAGGATGAAAATTCAATGTGGTAGACTTGTTGGCGTAAACCTCTTTTTTAAGTAGAAACACACCGTTTAAAATAAATTATATTAAAATGAAAACAAAAGCCTAAATAGTATTATTCGTTATATTTGAAATCACTATGCCAAATTTGAAAAAGATTAAAGCAATAGTAAATATTTTAGAATTTTGGGAAATTTTGGGTATTCGCCTACCTTAAGAGAAATTTGTTTGTACGGAAAGTCTTAATCGCTAATTTGGGGGACGTACATAAATTACGTCACGCAAGATTTGGACTGTTGACCCCTCCCCCAATGTCACGCTGCGTCATGTTTGGTCGAACCCCTCTCCCAAAAATTATTTCAAGTTTGTCGCACCCCCCCCCCCTTTTTTTTTAAATATAAATTTTAAGAAACACTTAAGATCATAATATTTTCCTTTGTTTATGATAAAAAAAAATTCAGATTTCTTTCTAAAAATCGTTCTTATAAAAAACTGATTTTCCTTGCAAAATTGGAAGTTTTGAATCGTTACGTTACGCAAGCGATTACCCCCCCCCCTCCATTTCACAATTCGTCACGTTGTCGCATACCCTATGAGCGTGACGTAATCTATGTACGTCCCCTTGGGTTAGAACTATGAAAATTGTAGTCATGCCACAAAAAGCAAAAGAATATACTAGTAAACCCAAAAGATGACCTACATCTATTCCCTAGTCGAGTGGGTTTACAGAAATCAGTTTGTGGATTTAATGAATTTTCTAACTAAATTTCTTTACTAAGTTTGAATATTTGGACAGTAGCACAGAGTTAAATATCTGCAAGAAGTAGTAATACAGTAGCGTTAAATATCTGCAAGATAATTTTTGTACAAATTATACTTGTAAGGAGGTTTTTAAACAGTAACTGCGTAAACAGTAACACTTCATTTTTAAGATTGCTTAGATCGGCATTTCAATGGTATTCGTTATTTTTTACAGCCTATACTTTCTAGAGGTAATTATCTTATAATTCAGGCACTGTTTTCATATTTAAAAGTAGTCAGTTAGGTAAAATTAGTCATGGGGTGAAAAGTTCGGTTTTAAAACCAAATTCCTTAACAAAATTAACCAAACTAACCAGCCAAAATTCCTTAACAAATGAGAATTCTTCCGATGCCAGTTTTATATTTTATTGATACTAATCATTTTACATGCAAAACTAACTGTAAATTCTACTATGCAGTTGCAATTTATTGTCATTGTGTTTTCATATAGAAAATGTTAACTTCTGGCTACAAAAACTTTTGATTTAAGAAAAGTTAGAAGTACCTGTATATATATTAAATTTATCGTATTGGAGTACAGATGATGCTCAAGAATAAATTCAAAAAGTTTGAAAGAAAAACTAAATTTTTGGAACCAAAAAACAGGGGTGTAAACTTGGCTATATTTTAATATTTGTAGGGATAAGCGCACATTATACAGGATTAGTCAAAACGAATAGGACAATAAGAAAACCATTTTTGGACTAATGTATGTTTATTGTAACCAAACTACAACTGGAACGTATGGACAGAAGCTATCAATATATCAACTATTGTCTTATTCATTTTGACTAACCCCGTACAACTATCATTCTTTGCTTTTTAAATCGCTCTGATAATTGCTATTCTTTTAAATTGCTTCAAATACTAGTTTGTCCGTTGTCACTATTTTACTCAAATGACTGATTATTTAGAATTCATTGTCCCCTTCATTATTGAAAACCGCTTTCGAGAATTTCAATCCAAAAACAGTGTTGAAGGATTAAAAAAAATTAGAATCTATCTATCGTATCCTTAAGTAGAATCCTTGAAAAACAATGTCTGACTCATTATTCTAACAGTTGAATCGATGGCAATCACGCCGTCAATTAAAAATGTCAAGCAATTGCAGCAGCGTCATACGTTGGTAACTACAACACGTCGGACTGTTTGAGTTACCCTTCAAGATGAGTCAAGTATAGGTTGTCCTCTACACTCTTAAAACAAACGAGAGATTTTAACTCAGTCTGAGTTAATTTTCACTCATTTGGTGTCGAAAATGTACTTCCCCCTATAGGAGTGGATTTCACTGTTTTGTTTTGCTAAACCTCCAGCAATCTAACAACAAACGAGCGATTTTAAGGCGATTTAGGAGTTAATTTTCACTACTTTCCAGTTTCGAAAATTCACTTCTCCTATAGGAGTGGATTGCACTCTTTGGTTTTAAGAGTGTAAAGCCCATCAAATCTGCAATCGTAGAGACACTTCTCCAAGCTTGCAAGGGAGCTATGTAGAGTGAAATGCAGCGAGAAGTGGGAGAAATTGTGACCACTTCAACTTCTTTAGATTGACTTCATAATTAAAAGCTAAAAAGGGAAATCAAATTAACAAATGTTATCAAAACAAATGTCTACAAAGAAACAGAGAAAAGAAATCATTACATGTGAAAGAAATATAATGATAACAGAGGATTTTGACTGTCAATCCGTTGCAAATAGGAAAGCGGGTTCAGGTTTGAGTTTTTGGGGAAACGAACCAACAAATTATTATTCTTTCACACAATGAAGACTAGTACACAGTTAAATTTGCAAGAAAAAAAAATAAAGTTTCTTTTTCATTTTTCCCGAAAAAGATATTTCTGGTGTCGATGCTTCTCGGATATCTAAAGTCCTTCCTGGCCCAGAAGTTGCTCACAGGGAACTATATTTGTGAATTTTTAGATATGCTACCCGATTGCTCTCTAAGCAATTCAATAAATTGTGCAAATGAAGTTGTTTTAAAAGCATGACCTATTTTGCCCCAAGGTGCAATAGGTCAAAAACATCCCTTTTTAAAACACATTTATCAAACTTTTTTTTTCAGAGAAATTGCACTTTGATGTTATGAGAAGTTCATCTGCATATCCTAAATATTTTTATACCCGTTGACTTGATACTTTTATTGCTTTGGAGGTGCGAATGAAAAGTATGCTATTTTTTTTACCTATTTTGCCTGACCAGATCCTCTTCAGTAAAAATTCCAATTGCATAATACACGGCCACATTCATACATTGATAAGACCAATGATAAAATAACTATAAAATTATTTTTATTAAAACAGTTGCGATAAGCTGCCTAAAGTGGCACAATTATCTGCGCCGAAATAACAATTCATGTTTTATTCATTTCCAAACTTTTCTTTTAAGCTATTAGATTATAATTATTCACGGTTTTATGCATAATTTCGACATAAAATATTATTATAAAAAGAGAAAAAAGTGTTTAAATCGTCTATCTTATTCAGTAAGACACGAGATAAAATGGATAAGTACATATTCTATATTAATAAATTAAACTGCATTTTAAATATTATATTTAGTTTTTAAATAATAAAAATATATCTCCTAATCAACCAAACACATTCAGTGCTTAGAAAAGTAGATGTTTAGTTTCATGATTGAATAATAAATACAGTTATACTTCCCACGTAAGTATTCGTCAACATTAATATTCCATAACCAGACTCGTATATTAATCGATATATATTGTCTTTTTAACACAAGTAAATACAGCAATGCATCAAAGCCATTCAATTTAACGTGGGAAAAAACGGAATTCGGAATGTGATATCGATGAATATCTCTTTCGTCACCCAAGCAACTGGGATTTAAACAAAACTACTTACTTTGCGGTAAATGTGCAAATTACGCGTATCTTTTGCAAAATTATAGACCAAATACACAAGTAATGATGAGAAACTAGGAGTGAATTGTATCTTTATGTATTTCCTAATAATACGTTTGGATAATTTGCGCTTTTTTTAGAAAGAAAATTAAGTTATTTACCTGGGGGGGAAAAATGTTACAATTTTTTTTACTACTTGTTTGCAACCAATTTTCTTCTAAGTCATTTAAAGTTATTATCTTTGCAATATTGAAAAACATACAATATATAGTTTCAATATGCATTATCATTTATTTTACTTTTCCTATTAAAAAAAGTATCATAAAACAAATTGTCAAAATCCCATTGATATGTTTTTATTACATTTATTTTTCACGATTCCTTTATATCAATATGCGTAGTTTAATTAGAAACAAGGAATTTATGAAGCATTAATTCCATACTTGAAAGAATCCATAAATTAATTAACCCCCGATAAAGATGTTTCTTACCTAAATGAAAAATATTAGCGAATCAGTTTTAATTATAAAGATAAAACAGATTAGATGACTGCCTTGTATTATGGATAGAAAATATGACAAAAAAATAGTTAATGAAATTATTTTTTTTTACCATTTTTATATAAAGCAAATATTTTAATCAATTTTGTGACTTGAATAGTCTTTAATAATTTATGTGGCAGTTTGCAGCAAAAGAATCTTTTTCGAATTTTTTTTGCATGCCGAATGGTAACTGATTTCATGATGAAGGGTTTATTAGAAAATATGGATTAGATAATATTTCTTCTTTTAATTAAATTAAACATCAAAAATTGAATAAGTAACAAAAATTACTATTTATTTAAATTTAATTTAGTTACGTCAGATTAAAACAAACTTAAAACTACTATTTTCTAAAACAAAATTCTTAAGGTAGGTAGGTTTGAATTATCGTCGCACTAGAGCTACACGAGGGCTATTGGCAACGGGCGTTGTATTTTAGAACCACAGTTAAGTGACGAGCCAACACCTGAATAGGCGCCCAACGAAACCGTTGAGGGCGACATCGTATACGCAGCGTTAGGACTTTGGAGCATATTTTAAGTGCACTCCCCGGGGTATCATTCGTCGGACATTTTGGGGCTGCACGGGCCGTTTATAGGTCGGCAGTTATTTTGGCGATGCCCGGACCCGAACCTGGGACCTTTCGCTTGCTAGGCGAGTGCCTAACCAACCGGGCTCCCCTGCCCCCGAAATTCCTAAAGTAACGTATTCTAAGCAAGCTTCGAATTTTTTAAAAAATATGTTTAAATTATTTTGGACGTAATACGTGGTACTGAAAATTTTACACATTATATCGAAACAAAATTGTAACGATCTATTTTTCTTTCAACGGGACTGCTTTATTAACAGCTACGCCTTTGCAGACTCGACACATTCCTCAAAACTGCGCAATTTTTTCACAGCACCATCTAGGTTATTCTCGATTCCAATTTTGACGCTCGGTTTACAATGAATACGATAGCTCTGTGGATGTTAAAGTGCTATCTATTTTTGTGTTACTCCCTTTAAAAGCAATATTTATCTGGTTTGCTTTGTTATTGAGAGCTTAGGTTTTAACTTAAATAGTCGAACCGGAGGACATGTTAATCAAAAAAGTTACAAATTAGAAAAAAAATAATGCTTCAAAAAGAAGGTAAGAAAATATTTTTGCAATAGTTATCAATAAGTGGAATGCTCACCATAGTATGTTGTATATTAAAAGACAGTGGGAGATTTTAAGAAAAACATCGACCCCCAGTTATTTTATCCCCTTGTAAATAATTAGCAAACTTTTGTACCAAATTTGCTAGGCCTCTAGCCTGTGCCTTAGTATTCAGTTGTAATTTAAACTTTTTAGAGCCAGAAGAAACGGTTTTTTTTTAATTTTCCTTCGCAAATTAAACTAAAATTAAATGTCTTCTGCTAATATATTTGCAGTTTGAGGAATATTTAAATATTTATTAATATGAAAATACAAAACTACACTAAAAAATAAGAAATGTAAATCAACACTTACCTTACTTTTATGCATAAATATAATTAATGCCTTGCCATTTTGTAAACAAATGCTGAACAATACGAGCTACATTGCGCTCCATTTTATGACGTCAAGCCAAGCTAATTTAAAACAAAATAAATTTTCCTTCATTTATTATGATAAATAGTTCCTCATGCTACTGTTGACCTGGCAATAGCGATTTAAATGACTAAAAAATAATTTTAATGCTAAGTCAATGGAAAATGTTTCAACAGACCCGGACAGACACAAAACATGAAAGTTGTGTTGCTGAGGTCATATCTTTCTAACAAAAAAATAAATTTTAAGATCCGACTGTTAGAACTGATTTTTGAAGAACAGACGGACAGATGTCTGTACTTACTTTTTTTTTAATTATTTCCAATACAAAAGTAGGATAAAAAAGGTCGTTGAAAGGAAAATTTAGCAGTGATAAATTGGTTTTTAAGAATATGCCAAATTTATTTGAGACGACAAATTCGCAGATGAGTGAGATGACAACCACTACTTTTCATTTTTAATTCTGTATATTTATTTATTCTCGGTAAACTTCATATTTTATAAGTTGTAAAAACCTTGAATAAGGCTTTCCTTCACATTTTAGATTTTATGACTTTCTATGTAATCTGAAGCAAAGAACTTGAAGCTTAAATTAACAATTTAAGCCATTGAGCCCAACACTCCTACATATGTTCTTTTCCCACTGTTAATTTTGCATCACCAGAATATAACTGTTTCAATACCAAAGGGCACTAAAAGACCAACGAAGTTGTACTTAAATAATATTTTTTGTTAAATTTCTGAATTTTCAGCAGATAAACAGTCCGAGAATCATTCAATTATTCATAAGACATAATAATTAAATTTTCATAAATTCTGTTTTTCGTTTTCATTTTTATTTTATAATGTTTACTTTTTCAAAACCAAATCAAAGATTCATTTTTTAATAAATAGTACTTCAAATTTTTCGTATAAAACTTTAGTTCCTTACGCAACGCAATTTTTAATTAAATTAGAAAATTTATGAATGAAAAGCATTGTACGTATGTAACAAGCATTCACTTTAAAGCGCGTCCGCTATAAGAATGAGACAACTTGCTTTCCTTTTAAATTCCACATAATATTACTTACATGAATGATCTTTGCATCAAATTGACTAACAAACATTTTTATTTACTTTACATTACATCAAATTGACTAACAAACATTTTTTTTATTTTTGATACCTAAAATCGACGAATATACACCTTTAAGTTGCATTTTGCCAAGATTTCTTCTAGCCGTCACCACGACAATTTGTACAGTTTCTTCTGGTTCTGATTTAAGGAGACGATGATATAACCTATGGAATTGGGCCAAGTTTTTTGGCTCCTTTTTCTCGTATGAATATTTACATTTCTTAATTAAGCAGAAATTGTCTATCTTCTTGTTTGTCGAACGTTAGGCGCGTTGTCCTTCTTGGGTACGGAATGAATATTATGGTTCCTCAGATACTTGCTCACTTCTTTCGCGTAATATATCTGATCAGAACAAAACATCTTCGTCCCGATAATGTTCGAGGATAAAGGGTATTAGTTGTACAATCTTTATACATTGTTGCAGGTAAATTTTACCATTCACGGTTCCCTCAAGAGAACAGTCTGGACGCAATCCCATCCTCATCCATGGCGTGCCCCATCATCATTTTCCTGGCAAATTTCTCTTTAAGCTTGATTCTATATTCTATGGGAATAATATCAAATGAAGCAGAATAACAGTACTTACTACCACCAGCAACATTGGGATCATACGTGAAATAATACTCGTCATCAATGACGAGTTTCAGTCCCGATCCAGATGGAATCAATTTCCGATAAATGTTTAAACGGTTATTCTTTATTCGTTGTTTTTTTATCTTTATGAATATCGGAACAGTTTTTTTCCATGAAAGCTTTTAAATACAAATCTTCTTTTATGATTTTATGCATATTAGCTTTAAATATCTTCAATTTCCAGACGATTTGGCTCACTGAAATATCAGGTTTCTTTTGCACGACTTTCTTAACCTTCGTTACAAAAGTTAGGTTTTTTTACAGATTTTTCTTACGAAATTTCAAAAAAATTTGACGTTTCCTAGTTCATCGTACTGTATTAAAAGTCGATATATAGTTTTGGAATTTTTTGCGTTTTAAAATGTTTAAAGTCAATATTCTTGAATGGCCTGCCATAAAAATTACAGAATTGTACAATTTATTTTCGAATAGCATTTGATAAATGAGCTGGCATGGAAGATCTTGCAGCAGCAACAATCCAAATCATATCTTATTTTAAAGTGTAAGAGTTGTACTTTCTGCTGGTAGCGTAAAAATTTGCATGTTATGAATTTCTTGCATTATCTTAGCCAATCGAATTGTCTCATTCTTATCTAGGACGCGCTTTTTATTATTTTGAAAAATGTAAAGGTTTCTTTTGAATCCGTAAAAAGATTATTAAACTGAATTTGATTAATTATTGACTATGAATAAATGAATGGAATAAGAGGTGTGTGACACAACTCGACTTTCAATTACCATTCAATAAATCAATAATATTATTAATAATAATATTAATCTATAAGGTCATTTCAATTGCGCAATTTTCTTGAAAACCTTACCATGACATCCGTCAAGTACATGGAAATAAAAAAGTACCCACCCACTTGAGGTTATTTTCATCCGTTAGTCACCCTTAGAATCGGACCTTTTTTTTTGAATTTGTGTACAATTAACATTCTGAGTTAATTGCGATAAGAAATTATTAAGGGGGGGCAAATATTTAAAATATTACGATCTTTTTGAAATTCCATTTCCAACCCCCAATTTTAAAATTTTTAGAAATGTTGAAAAAGCAAAAAACCTTAAATCTTTTTTTTTTTTTGTTATTGGATATTATTGATTTGACGATTATTCAATCGAATCACTTGGACCTTTTGGGGACAACACCAAAAAAACAAGCAGCAATGCATGCAAGCCGTCTTTTTATTTATTTATACACACGTTAATCTTATACACAGTCCCCTAAAAGGTAATTATGGTTTATTTTGTATTTTTACTCAAGTTATGAATAAACATTTTAAAAAAATTGGAAAATTCTTCTTAAACTTTCTTGTCTTTATTATTAAAATTAATTAATAAATTTTCTATTCATATTTTTTTTAAAAATTTTATAATAAATAATTAAATAAATAAAATTTGTTTTAAATTCCCCCAATATTGAATGCATTTTTTTTGTTTATTTTAATTTATTTTTTTAAAAAGTAAAAAAAAAATTTTTTATTAAATTTAATTTATTTTATATTTTAGTTTTTTTTTGTGCAACTCATTTTATGGGATGGACTAAAAAATGCTCTAACTCCTCCTCTAATAAACTAATAAAAAAAAAAACAAAAATTTTGGCATTTCGTATTACATATAGGTCAGAGATTGAAATATGGATTAAAAGGGGGGTGTGTGTAAATTTTTTAAATTTTTAGTATTTTTTTTAATATGATGAAGCCTTGCCCTGCAATGCAAATTTCAGCATGTGCATATAGAATAATAATTGTAATTGTTCACAAAAACAAAAAGTCCGATTCTTAGAATAAACGAAAGGAAATAACCTCAAGTGGGTACTTTTTTTATTTCCACAGCTGTACCACATTTGAAGTTGGTAGCTCTTTTATTTTGAGATGTAGAGTTGTTTCAGTCAGACGGTCCAATGTTTGGAAACAACTTTTTAAGAATCAGCACCCTCCAAAACGTGTAGAAAACACAAAATCTCCATTCTGGATTCATCACAATAGTATTTTCATTACCTTTTATTTCATACGAGGTAATTGAAAATTAAAGTATATTTTAATACGTAATGACAATATTTTAAAGTGCTCGACCTTTTCAAAGTACACAAAATATATTAAACTATTATTCTGTTTAAATAACTTATCTGTCACATTTTCTACGAATTAAAACACCAAAACTCGCCAATGTTAAATTTCAGAATTCCTTCTTTTAACGATCGCATTCAAAACAAATGTTATGATAAGCGGAATTTATTGTGGATCCGAGAGGGGGATTGCCTTAGGTGAATAGAGTTCGCTCCTGCTAATGACAAGAATTCAAGTGAGGTAATTGTTAATTAATAATTAATCACCCCTAAGTGCTCCAAGTCATGGCCTAAGCCTTTAATCACTATTTGTCAACAGATGAGAGAATGGGTCCTGAATGGTGTCAGATGTTTGTGATAGTCACCTTACGGCAAACAATGGAAAAGTTGTATCTATCATTAACTTTAGTATATAATTCTTTTTTTTTTATTCGGAGATTTTTTTTAAAGTTTTGTTTGAAAAAAAACTTTAGCAAATTAGTTTTGTTTTTATACCTTTACTTAAGGTTCCATTTACTTTCTCCCAAAAACATGAGTTTATTTAGATAAAATACTTAGCTAATTATTAAAAAATATATGCATTGTTAAAGTTAATCTAAAAATTTGCTATAAGTAGGATTATGGTTTCACAGTTAAAGAAGTCCTCTTGAAAAATTCCTTTAGTAAATTTTTTTTCGTTTAATAAGTCCTTTAAAGCAATTTCGTTCAATTGAAACTAAAATGAGCATATATAAAAGAATTTCACATTTTTCAACACTTATGTAATGTTTAAGATATATTTTAACTGATTTACATTGTCTGGATAATTACTTATTGATAAACTAAGGTCGAGAATGAGTTCTAATAATTTTCTATACTCATCAATAATAATTGTTCCTCTTGTATGGGTATAATTATCTAACGTTTCTTTTTTTTAGATGACGCGTTAATATAGTTGAAACTAAATACTAGTTAGTTTTAGCACATAAGAAAGTTTTCTTTAACATTTAAAAAAACATTTCTCATTGTTAGAAAAATGAGAATTTTTAGCTTTTCTCTAGCCAGTAATCCAATTAACCCTCTAATGCATACTGTTACCGTTTGGTAACAATTAACATAATCCACTTTATTCTATTAACCCTTTCAGTCCCAAAAATTTACTACACTGCAGAAACATCTGATATTCACAAAATAAGCTTATTTTAGGTCAAATATACGAATTCCATAAGAAAAAAAATTCCATTTAAATTTTTTATATGGTTTTTGAAACAATGCCAAAATTCTTTAACTGTGGAAAACAACAAAATAAAAAATATATATATTACCTAAAAAACACTTCGAGTTACATATTTTAAGGTATCTGATAATATTATTAAAAAAAAATTTAGTTATTATTTTAACCGAAATAGTTAAAATTGTGTTTTAAATATGTGGAACTGAAGTGAACTTATCAAAAATCAGGAGAAACGCTTGTTGACTATTTTCTAAATAAAAAAAATAGTATTTCTGACTTCTATTGAGGTTAAAGTAAAATTTTGTCTGATAGAACAAAGTGTGAATAATCGAATGATGTGTGTTTGGATGTCATAGCGGGAAATAAACATTTTGAAAAAAATATTGAAAATGATGATGCCAAATGGCATCACTGGGACTGAAAGGGTTAAATTAGAGCTCCTCCTAGACAAATCCATGTTTTTTTTTCATCTATTACATTTCATTTTAAAGTTTTAGTTACTAATAATCCTCATAGATGACAGTAGTAAAAGTGTATTCAAAATTAAAAAGTGAGGTTATTAACTTTTGGGAAATTACGTTTTTGGCAGTATTCAAAGAATAATAATATTAGTACTAAATACTAATAAATTGTTTTGAAAAATTAATCAGTTAAAAAAAGTTATTTTGAAATATTCTTAGTAGTTTTCTAGTCATTATTATCAAAATTGGAATTTTGTAGTTGGTTTTTGTCATGTGGAAAAAATTTAAAAATTGAAATTATTTAAATTCTAATGCAGTTAAAAAAAATTTAGTATTTTTCCCGTAATGTGTGAGTATTAAAGATACATATATATTATTTTGAAATGAAAATAAAATTCATGCATTAGAGGGTTAAGTAATTTCCTTTTTAGTATTTTAAATTAATGAATTAAAATATACAATTAATGTATATCAATGATAATAAAATTCATATACAAAAAATAAACACAGATTTAATAGTGTTTGCACCAAGTACAGAAATAGGTCTGGATTAATAATTTGATTCGGTTGCTTATAACGATGAAAGTAGAATAAAATTTATGTAAGTGTCAGGATTATTCCAAGTCCTACTTAATCTTTGCATCTTGTTTTACAGTTTTATTTATATTCTTCAAAAAGTTCTTGCAACTTTTTATGAAAAATACTCAATAGATTTACGAAATTCTCTGAACAGTCGGTGAATTCCAATGCTTACATAACTAATCGGGTGCAGGAGATCAGATTTCTACAAATATATATTTTTAAAATAAAAGTCATGAACGTTAGTTTTTAAGTGATGCAAGAGAAAGCAAGTTTTTCAAACGATTCAAATTTCTAGCGATTATTTTTAGAATGATTATAATAAGCAAGTAAAAAGAAAAGGAGAAACAAGTATTTTTCGTTAGATAATATGTTGGGAGATTAAAGATTTTATTACACATTATTTTATGCGTTCTCTCATTTATATTTGAAGTTATGCCATATATATTGCAAGGCTTTTGTAAACATTAGTAAAGTTTTTTTTATAACAACGTGCAAAAAGTTCACTTTTTTATATCATATTCATTCATTCATTCAAATCGTTGCGAAAATGACACTTTACGTGCTTACGTCACAGACAGTGCTGAAAGTGGGACTTTCGGCACTGGTTCGGTAAAGTAAATCTGATTGCTAGAAAAACAAAGAATCCATGAATCTTTCCATTTAAACTAAATGGTCATGAAACTCACTTATTTCTATTAGTTCATTACTTTTGGATTTTCTAATATCTCCATGGAAACTACAAGTACTACAAAATTATTAAAGAAAATTGAATAAGACAAAAGTAAGAACACAAATTTCACGGTTTTGCACGTTATTATAAAAATATTACAAGCAAGCACGTGCCAAATAATACTTTATTAAGCTCTTGTCATTATTTCACTCGACCTACGGTCTCGTGAAATAAACACTCTAACATTTAATGTTTTGAGTGTTGAGACGTAATTACATTTATTACATTCCAAAAGCGATATAAGGCGATATGGAAGGAATGAAATGCTTAATGATTGCAGACTTTTTAGTGAAATTGAAAATGTAATTGAAGGTTTGCTGTATTTATCGAGTTGTATGAAATATGAAGTGGAGTGTTTTACATATTTGTGCATTTTCGCTGTTTGTCAACGAAATTTAAAACTCCGAATCGAGACCAGCCATTATACCATAGATATTCCTAACTAAGAAAAATTAAAGTAAATAAAAATTACACAAGTAACTGTTATTTTGCTTTAAATTATGTTGCATCGGCTGCTTAATGGATATTTCTAATGATGGAGAATAGAAATTCTTCCGCTCTACAGAATCTGCAAGGTCGTAGAGATAGCCAAAGAAGTCGCCAACGTGAAATAAATTGTAGAAGCTACACTAATAATCGAGAGAACATTAGTAATCGTCGACGTGAAGCCAGGAGTGCTGCTTCTGATAGGCGAAGATACGTTATAGAATGTCAGTATTTAGTGGAATGTCTTAGTGACTACTGCCCAACGTTTTTAATTGGTAAAATGACTGTGAAGTGCATGCATCTATTCAATGCAGATTGTATAGATGAGCATTCCTGCATTGGCAGTATCCTCATGTATGTATTGCATGTTTGTTTGTGGAGCAAACAAAGAGGAACTGCGTAGCAATTCTCAGGGGTTGGCGAGCGGTAGCGAGCAGGGGGGTTTTGCCCCCTAGTAATAAAATAAAAAATGCACTTCATTAAGGAACTATGATGCAGAAACTACATTTTATTTTTCTGTTCATATCTTCAAAACTATTAAAAACCATTTACCAAACTAATTTTACGAACATCTTTCATCCTTATACACTGCGATCCAAAAGTTTAGACAATGACGTTTTCTAGCTGTAAAATTTAGAATTTGGATAGGTAGAATTTCAAAACATCCCTATATATATTAAAAAAGTATTTTGAAATGCTATAATTGAAACAAAAAAGCTTGAATTGCTACAGCAATTTTTTTTCATAAAATAAAATTTTGTATGGTCCCAAAAGTTTAGACACAAATACGAGATTATGCTAATTTAAAGTACATAATGACCTAATTTCGCATTTTTATTGATGAATCATATATTTTTTGTATGATATATTAAAGAAAAACGATATCCGGTGAACTAAACAAATTTAATAACGATATTAGTACAGTTTTACACCCAAAAAGACAATATAGTCACTTTAAATCTTTATTCAAATCATATATGCTTCAAATTTACAATTTAACGTATCTAAATACGAACCGATTGAATACCAACCCATCACCTTAAAGTTTTGTCACGAATTCGTAGACTTATAGACGTTCATTGATCGATTTTCTTGATGAAAAGTGCAGTATTTCCCATTAAAATCACAAAATAGCAACAGATTATTCTTTTTTGCACTTTAGTACAATGTAAAGATAGCCACCTCTTCAAAAACGCTAAAAAAAACTCGGTTATTCCAAAGTAAATTTACTCTACACCATTACAAACTATCCCTTGATGCTAGAGTTTTTGAGGGGAAAAACCGGTGTTTTCAAAAGCATATTTTTCAATATTCGGTTAAACCGAACGCGTTTAAACAGCACTAAAGAGACCGGTTAAATTGTAACCGGTTCAAAGAAACCGGTTTTTCTCAAGAAACTTCAAATTGTAGTATGAAGGAGGAACTTTCGTAATTGTGTGGAGTGAACTTGCGCTAAAATTTCCAACTTTTTTTTGTCGTTTTTGAAGAGGTGACTATCTCTGCATTGTACTAAAGTGCAAAATAGAATGATGTGTCGCTATTTTGTGATTTTATATGGGAAAGATTGCACTTTTCATCAAGAAAATTGGTCAATGCATGTCTCTTTATCCACGAATTCGTTTTAAAACTTTAAGGTGATGGACTGGTATTCATTCGGTTCGTATGTAGAGATGTTAAATTGTACATTTAAAGCAAATAGGATTTGAATAAAGATTTAATATGGCTTAATTGTCTGTTTGGTGTAAAATTGAACCAATATCGTTATAAAATCTGCTTAGTTCACCGGATATCGTTTTTTTTTTTAATTTATCACATAAAAAATATATAATTTAACAATAAAAATGCAAAATTAGGCAATTATGTACTTTAAATTAGCATAATCTCGTATTTGTGTCTAAACTTTTGGGGCCATACAAAATTTTATTTTATGAAACAAAAAAATTGTTATAGCAAATCAAGCAATTATGTTTCATGTAAGGGTCACGCTCAGATAAATAAATAATTGATAATTAATTAAGCACGTGCAGGCGATTGTGTATTAGCTTGTGTGCGATGGTGGCAGTCTGGTTGTAGTATAAAATGGAAAACGCTTAGTTTGATGGAATTTGTGCCTTTTAAAAGGTAAAGTTGTTGTTCGAAATAAAGTAGTTAAGAAAAGAAATTTGTTGTTTGAAAGTTTGTTGAACCCAGTCATTCGGTCACTACATAATGTGCGGGGAAACCCCAACGGATTTCGAATTATTTTGAAGAACCGTGATGATTGAGAGTGTATCCAACGGCTTGATTGTGAGTTAATCATTTTGAAATGTATATTCGAACAGTATTTATAGAAGTTATTTGGTTATGAAAGTTTGGTTAACAAGGTTATTTTGAATAATTTGGAAGTTGTTTTAAGTTCTTGAGTTTAAAAGAAGTTATTTTGAAGAATTTCGGAGCAGAAATGTCGTTTTTAGCAAAAGCAAAGAAGGTCGATTTGAAGTGTTTGGCGGAAGATTTAGGCGAAACGGTGACGAAGGATATGAAAGTGGCTGAATTAAGAAATATTATTTTGAAGAGTGCCGAGTATGAGGAAGGATTTGTGAAGGACGTATTAGAAAGAATAGTTTGTGAAAGAGAGGAGGAAATGCTGCGACAAGAAGAGATTAAGCGCCAAGAAGAGATTAAGCGCCAAGAAG
Source organism: Hylyphantes graminicola (assembly GCA_023701765.1). Classification (NCBI taxonomy): domain Eukaryota; kingdom Metazoa; phylum Arthropoda; class Arachnida; order Araneae; family Linyphiidae; genus Hylyphantes; species Hylyphantes graminicola. Next base: position 25,610,180 of record CM043111.1, read on the forward strand.
AGATTAAGCGCCAAGAAGAAAGTAAACGCCAAGAAAACGAGTTTTTATTGGAAAAATTGAGTAAAGAAGCGGAACTGAAGCGCCAAGAGAATGAGTTTGAATTAGAAAAATTGAAGATTGAAGCATCGATGGCCAGAAGTGGTGTTGGAAGAGAAATGATCTCTCAGAATGGAGGAATGCAAGAACAAGCTCAAGTTGGATTGCAAAAATTAATGCGTAAATTTGATCCTAAAGAAGGTGATATAAGTTTTTTCCTTATATTATTTGAAAGACAAGCAAGAAGAGTGCAGATTAAAGAACAGGATTGGGTGACAAATCTTGTTGGATTATTACCGTTAGAAATGGCGAATTTGATTGCCAGGGAGCCAGAGGAAAAAGCCAATGATTATGATCATGTGAAGAATATGTTGTTAAAGAGATTTAAATTGAGCCCGGAAGCGTTTAAAATAAAGTTTAAAAGACACTGTAAGTCATCGGAAAACACTTGGAGAGATTTTGGATTTGAGTTGGCGAATTATTTTAATGAGTGGATTATGGGACTAAAAGTCAATGATTTTGAAAGTCTAAAACAACTTGTCATTACAGAGCAAATGAAGGAACAAGTATCAAGCGATATACAGCAACATTTTATAGATGAATGGGGTAAAATTATTACAGTTGATGCTCTTTCTGAGAAATTAGATGAATATGAAAATGTGAGACAATATAACCAGCCCAATAAAGCTTCTTCATTTCAACCATACAGGAATGACTATCAGGGAAAACCTAACACGTCCAATAACAGAAATAATTCATCTTATGAAGGAAATAGATATGAGCATAACAACCGTGGAGGATTTGATAAGAGAAATTATTTCCAAAAGCAAGTGACATGTTTTAATTGTGGAAGATCAGGGCACTTAGCAAGGTTTTGCAGAGATAAGAATAAAGAAGGAAGAGAAAATCCTGAAGCTAAAGTTTCTGAAGTAAAGGTTGCAGAAGTCAATGTCTCTGGAGTCAAAGTAGTTGAAGAAAAGGAGATCGAAGGAAAAGTGGTCATTGCTAAATTTAACAGTGAAAATGTACTGGAGAATAAGAAAGGGAATGCAGTTCAACCGAAAATGTCTGATCTGAAAATAGTAAAAATTTCATATGGTGGAGCAGAATATGAGGCAGTTGTAGATTCTGGTGCACAGATTAGTGTGTTTAAAAGCAGTGTAGTAGGGAAAGAAGTTGACTACAAAGGACATATTATGTTACAGCCTGCGTTTGGTGATTGTTTGAAAGCCGAACTAAAAGAAGTTGAAATTGGTTTGGTGACAAGTTCGTATATTACACCGGTAATTAAAACGGTTGTGGCAGCTGTGGACGGGTTGAATGCTGACATATTGTTGGACATGGAAACTTATGAGGCCTTATTGGAGCAGGAGAGAATCTATAGTCCTAGCTTCACAGCTACTATGAAATTAAGATCGGATATTCAAAAGGAAGAGTTGAATGATAATGTGAATACTGAAACAGAAGAATATAAGCCAGCAATAAGAGAAAATGATGCTAAGGACGATGAAAGCAAATCTGAGAATTTTAGGAAACAACAACAAACTTGTGGAACTCTTCAGGAGGCATGGAAATTGGCCAAGCAAAATAAAGGAGGGTATATTGTAGAAGAAAATATCCTTTACCATGAAGAGAATATGTATGGAAGTAGAATAAGGCAGTTAGTGATTCCTGAAAGCAGAAGAAACAAAATATTGGGGATAGCTCATGAGTCAGTATTCGGAGCACATCTAGGAGCCCATAAAACGATTCAAAGAATCAAGTTTACGTTTTATTGGCCTGGAATGATCAAGGAGATTAAAGCATATTGTAGTTCTTGTCATGGGTGTCAGTGCAGAAAGGCAATTCGCTCTGTTGACAAGATCCCGATAACACCTGTGTCTCGCCCTGAACTACCATTTCAAGTGGTGAACGTAGATCTAATTGGCCCCATAGATCCGGTATCGTCACAAGGACATAAGTACATTCTGTGTTTGATTGATCAACATTCAAGATGGCCAGAAGCTGTCCCATTGAAATCTCTAACGGCTAAAAGTACATGTGAAGCATTGCTTGAAATATTCAGTAGGACAGGAGTACCAGAAGTAATCGTGATGGACAATGCAACAAATTTTACAGCTAGTTTGACGCAAGAATTTCTGAAAGTTTTAGGAGCTTGTCCACGATTTACAACACCGTATCATCCAGAAGGAAATGGTTTAATTGAGAGATGGAACCAAACTTTGAAAAATATGTTGCACCATATTATTAGAGAAGAGGGTAGAGGTTGGTACAGGCACATTCCTTTTTTATTGTGGGCTTATAGAGAAGTTCCAAATGCAACTACAGGCGTACCACCTTTTTCTGCTGATGTATGGAAGAGAACCAAAGGGTCCATTGTCTATACTGAAATCAGTTTGGACGGGGGAAGTACTATTACCTCTGAATATGAAAGGTTCAGTAGAAAACTATTTGCAAGAACTAAGAGAGAAGTTAGAAGTAGCAACACGAAATGCTAAATTAACAAGTGAAGTACAGCAAAGTAATTACGCCAAATACTATAATAGCAGAAGGAAACATCGGGAATTTGCACCAGGAGATCAAGCGCTTGTGTTAGTACCCGACTCAACTAATAAATTGTATGCCAGGTGGATAGGTCCAGTTAAAGTGGTAAGAAAGGCGAAACCAAATTCGTATTATCTGCAGATGCCTGAAGGTAATTTAAGGTTACTCCATGTAAACAAGATGAGAGAGTACAGGGCCAGAGTTCAGACTGTTGGAGTTGTTTATGACTGTAATGGCACAAAATAGTTAAGTGCGTGTCGATAGTAATTGTAATGTAAAGTGTGACCCTTTATATATTTTAACATATTAAATCTTCGGATATAATATGATTTTAGGGGGGAGGTGTAAGGGTCACGCTCAGATAAATAAATAATTGATAATTAATTAAGCACGTGCAGGCGATTGTGTATTAGCTTGTGTGCGATGGTGGCAGTCTGGTTGTAGTATAAAATGGAAAACGCTTAGTTTGATGGAATTTGTGCCTTTTAAAAGGTAAAGTTGTTGTTCGATTATGTAGTGACCGAATGACTGGGTTCAACAAACTTTCAAACAACACATTTCTTTTCTTAACTACTTTATTTCGAACAACAAACTTTACCTTTTAAAGACACAAATTCCATCAAACTAAACATTTTCCATTTTCTACTACAACCAGACTGCCACCATCGCACACAAACTTATGCACATTCGTCTGCACGTACTTAATTAATTATCAATTATTTATTTATCTGAGCGTGACCCTTACACCTCCCCCCTAAAATCATATTATATCCGAAGATTTAATATGTTAAAATATATAAAGGGTCACACTTTACATTACAATTACTATCGACACGCACTTAACTATTTTGTGCCATTACAGTCATAAACAACTCCAACAGTCTGAACTCTGGCCCTGTACTCTCTCATCTTGTTTACATGGAGTAACCTTAAATTACCTTCAGGCATCTGCAGATAATACGAATTTGGTTTCGCCTTTCTTACCACTTTAACTGGACCTATCCACCTAGCATACAATTCATTAGTTGAGTCGGGTACTAACACAAGCACTTGATCCCCTGGTGCAAATTCTCGATGTTTCCTTCTACTATTATAGTACTTGGCGTAATTACTTTGCTGTACTTCACTTGTTAATTTGGCATTTCGTGTTGCTACTTCTAACTTCTCTCTTAGTTCTTGCAAATAGTTTTCCACTGAACCCTTCATATTCAGAGGTAATAGTACTTCCCCCGTCCAAACTGATTTCAGTATAGACAATGGACCCTTTGGTTCTCTTCCATACATCAGCAGAAAAGGTGGTACGCCTGTAGTTGCATTTGGAACTTCTCTATAAGCCCACAATAAAAAAGGAATGTGCCTGTACCAACCTCTACCCTCTTCTCTAATAATATGATGCAACATATTTTTCAAAGTTTGGTTCCATCTCTCAATTAAACCATTTCCTTCTGGATGATACGGTGTTGTAAATCGTGGACAAGCTCCTAAAATCTTCAGAAATTCTTGCGTCAAACTAGCTGTAAAATTTGTTGCATTGTCCATCACGATTACTTCTGGTACTCCTGTCCTACTGAATATTTCAAGCAATGCTTCACATGTTCAATCTCGTATTTGTGTCTAAACTTTTGGGGCCATGCAAAATTTTATTTTATGAAACAAAAAAATTGTTATAGCAAATCAAGCAATTATGTTTCAATTATAGCATTTCAAAATACGTATTTAATATATATAGGGATGTTTTGAAATTCTAATATCACAAATCTGAATTTTACAGCTAAAAAACGTCATTGTCTAAACTTTTGGATAGCAGTGCACACTAATTTCATCCCAGATGTTGTTTATTCCTTCAAAAGTGTCCCTTTGCAACGAAACAAGTTCTACATGGGCTTTTGGATTGAAAAATTACACTGCAAATAATTTGAACACATCCGAACATTACATTTTTTCTTATTTTAGATCACATTATAGAACTCTTTCTATGACCTAGTTTGAAGTACCTTTTGGAAAATTTTATCTCATTTTGTAGAATACTATATAAAATGCATTGCAAAACACAATATGTAAAATTATTTTCAACAGATCGCTTTTGGAGCAATGTGGCAACAACTTTTGCAACACATTCGGTGTCACGAAAACCCAACGTATCTAAATTTAGAGGATTCGAATTCCGCTTACTTGGGTTGCTCAGTTCGTGTGACAAATCAGATTCTTTACGGATGATGAATATAACACAGAGTTCAACGTTTACTCCTATCTATTTATTCTCAGAATTTACATTAATGTTTAAGATATTACATGCCGAAAAGTCCATAAATCAAACGTTCAACATTTCGAAACGATATTCTCTCTGGTTCAGTCCAAATCCAGTTCAGTCCGGTTCCCAGTCGAGTTGAGCGTTTTCGCTGCTGTACGCCACACTCCCACCTTTTGAGTTTCTTCCTTCAATAAACTCAAAACTCTTCTTATCTTCTACAGCATTTAAAGATCTTAATCTTTTATCGGACGGTCCACTAAATGTTTCGTGTTGGATCCACAACATAAAACGACTTTCCGCATTTCTTATTTCTTCCAAGGAAAGAGTTTTTGATTTGTTAACAGAGACTTTTCCGGCATTGTTGCAAAATCTCTGTACCCAAGCGATCATACGTATATTCTTCAGATGGGAATAGAATGCTCTGTAATACCAGTCACTATCTTCTTTGGCGCTGTTATGAGCTGACAAAATAGTTTTTCTCTTCTCACTGTTGACAGCTTCTTCATTAACCCTTTCTTCACTCTGTGGCCAATTTTCTGTCATTCCATACAGCCATTCTGGCCCCTCCCACCATTTTAAGTTGACGAGTTGTTCTGCTGTGCACCCTCTGGAAGGCAGGTCAGCCGGATTTATCGGGCCCGGAACATATGCATCCACTGGTCTGCTTCGGAAAGGCTTCGTATCTCCTTCACACGGTTAAATACGAATGTTCCCCACTGCGCCTCTCTTTTAATCCAGCATAAAGCCGTCATGGAGTCACTCCAATAAAATATATCTAGATTCGTCGACTGTAAATCTTTCACCACACTTGCCGCTAGTCTGGCACCTATACAACAAGACAAAAGTTCAAGACGTGCAATGGGCACGTTCTTCAAAGGTGACACTCTTGCTCTGGATTGAACAAATTGAACGAAAACTTGGGGATCAACTTCAACGCTCAAATAAATCACAGTTGCATATGCTTTGGAGCTATCATCACCTCCAAACACATGAAGACTCACATTTTCAGCACTGCCCTGCTCAATTCTTATCCATCGAGGAATTTTGACGTTTGACAACATCTGCAATTTCTCCAGCCACTTTACAAACTGCTTGGTCAAATCTTCCGGTAGCTCTTCATCCCATTTGAGTCCACGACTCCAGGTTTCTTGAAGGATGAACTTAGGAGTAATAGTAACTGGAGAACCAATACCCACTGGGTCAAATATGCTCTGTGCCAATGAAAGTAACCCTCTTCTAGTTGTAACCTTCTCTTCTAAAGGACTAAAAATCTTGCAAGACAAAGTATCTTCTTTGGTATTTCAGTTTAGACCCAACAATGGTACAACTTCTTCATCAGGTGGCTCGATGGCATCAATTTTAGCGTTTGATCTCCATTTTCGTAAATTAAATTTCCCAGCTGACATCAAAGTGCGTGACTCCCTGACAAACTTGTTGGAATCGTCTGCATTCTTCAAACTACAGATGCAATTATCCACGTAGAATGAGTTCTTTAGCAGGTGGGCTGTGTCAGATAAGTTCTTAGGGGCATTTTCAAGATGATAGTTTATTGTTGCTGCTGGAAGGAAAGGGCTGCAGGTGATCCCAAAAACCACTCGTTTATGTCTGTAAATCTTCAATTCACCTTCTTTACTTTTCCACAGAAACCGTAAATAGTCCCTATCACTCTCCCTGATTCCAATCTGGAGAAACGCCTTTTCAATATCTGAAGTGAGACCAACAGGAAATTTCCGGAACCGATTCAGCAAATTAGGTACCAGCTCAATCAAGTTGGGTCCAGTTTCTAGGCATGCATTGAGTGATGGTTACCTTTCAAATGAGCTGAGGCATCAAATACCGGTCTAATCTTTTTCGTAGCACTACTCTCTTTAAACACTGGTCTGTGCGGAAGGTAATTAACATTTTTGTCACCTTCAGTCTTCACTTCTTCTATAATTCCAGCTGAAACCCATTGTTCGAATACTTCCTGATAGGCTTCAACCTTTTGCGAGTCGACTAGTCTCTTGTAGGTGGAAGCTAGTCGCCTTTCGGCCATTTCTCTGTGGTCTGGGAGACGAGAAGATTCTAAAACCCACGGCAACGCAACTTCATACCTCATGTCTTCATCAACAGTTACTGTGCTTCGAACATATTCTAAAGTAGCTTGCTGAATTTCTTCCTTTTTCTTGGACTCACAAGGATCATTGATACCAATAGCTTCAAGCTTCCATAAATCACTAATAGAGAATTCTTTAATAAGCAAATTAGTTACAGTCATACATTCGGATTTTTGTGTAACTTCTTCGTTCACAGGGGATTTTCCCATAAGTGTCCATCCAAAAGAAGTTTCTATAGCTGTCAGGCCACAAGTTAAGTTGATAATGTTCCCAGTCATCAGTTTACCTGCCACATCAGCACCTATTAGTAGATGAATGGTTGGTGTTGAACAATGTTGGTAGTATTCTATGTCAGAGAGATGAATATTCCCTTATCTTTCAATTCTTGTGAACAGAATGACGCTTTTGTCTGGGGAATTTCTGAGCAGATTCTTTCTTGGTCAAGTACGTTGAAAGTGCAATAATATTTCTTCTGAACATCACTCACAAAAATCTTGTGTTCAAAATGCTTTTGTTGGCTTTGCATCCCTCCAAAGAGAACATGATTCAGAGTCGTCTCTTTCACAACAGGATATTTCATTCTGTCAACAGCTTCCTTTGTTATATAAGATTTTTGGCTTCCTGTGTCGATTATTGCCCTCACAACAAATTCTTTGTTTTCTCCTCGCAGCAAGACGACCAAGGTTTGAAGGAAAACATTTACAGAACAAGTAGGATTGGTCAGAGAATTCAAATGTTCATCATTTCTTTCGAGAGGTGGTTCTCTAGAACTTGCAGGAGGTGGATTATCTTGAACATCTGGACACATAATCCGTACATGTCGTCTACCACAGTGTTCACAGCTGACCCTAACGTTACATTTCTTTGACATATGTCCAGGCCTGAGACACCTGAAGCAGCCACCCCACTTCTTAAGGCGTACGCCATTCGTTCATTCAAATCTAGATTGCGTGCGGAACGGCAGTCTTTTGCTTCGTGATTTGTTTTTTCACAAAATGCACACTTTTTAGGTACCCCCTCTCGATTTCCTGCAAACAGTCCAGCTGCAGTTGGCAGCTCCCTTTTTGGCCTGATATACTTTGTATTTTCCTCAAGTGAGAAACCTTGCATAGCAAGCTCTATTCGGCCCTCACTTTCCACTTCATTTTTTAAGAACTTCATTAAGCTGTCTAGCTTTGTTTCGCCTTCTTTAATGGGTAAGGACCTACCGCTTCTTTGCCATGTTCTTAAGACTTCTTCTGTCAAACAGGATTCGATGAGTGGGAAGAGCATGGACGCATATTTTTCGGTCGTTACACCAAGAGTCTCTAAGGACCTCAACTGAGTTTCAATACGATCATAAATAATCGACAGCTTCACATGATTGGACTGCATGTTGAAAGCCAAAGTAAGCTTTAAAAGTTCTCGCATATAGTATTCTACCAAAAGATCATCTTGTCCAAACCTTGATTTCAGACATTCCATTGCTTTGTAATAATTACCAGCTGATTGTGGAAAACTCTCAATCAATTCCCAGGCTCTTGAATTGGGTACAATACATTGTGCCAAGTACTGGAACTTGTCAGTTTCATCTAAGTCTGGGTCTTCATGGATTTTAGTAAATTGTCCCCAAAACGGCAAACAGTCTTTAATTTCTTCACCAAACTTCTTCAATTCTAAAGGTGGCAATTTAAATTTCCGTTTGGCGACACTAATCGTAGATTGAGAATCAACATCAAGTGGACTGTCATTTCGTTTACACAACAAACTCATTTTCTTAAATTTATGGACATAACTATCGGCTTCTTCAGTCTCAGCTTCAATATCTTCATCATTTACGTTATTCACACTCAATAAAGAAGATAATATCTCTTCGTTCAAGTTCAAAAGCTCATCATGCTTTTCACTAAGCATCTGTAAAGTCGCCAAACAGTCAATATCTTCTGACACATTCACGACTTTCTTATCTAAAGCTTCGTTTAATTCGTTAAATAGACGAGTAAACGCCGACCTCACTGCTTTTCGTTTTTGTTCCAATGCATTCATGATGAAGGAAAAATAAAGCAGCTTACTTTAGTGTTTCAATGCTTCAAATCATCCGTCCAGTCGCGGACGCCATGTCACGAAAACCCAACGTATCTAAATTTAGAGGATTCGAATTCCGCTTACTTGGGTTGCTAGTTCGTGTGACAAATCAGATTCTTTACGGATGATGAATATAACACAGAGTTCAACGTTTACTCCTATCTATTTATTCTCAGAATTTTACATTAATGTTTAAGATATTACATGCCGAAAAGTCCAGAAATCAAACGTTCAACATTTCGAAACGATATTCTCTCTGGCTCAGTCCTCTGGGTTCGTTTAGACTAGGAATATATTCTCAATGGAATAACACCTTAATTGATCCGCTACACTCCGACGTTGTCCATTTTACATTAAAGCACTACCATTAGTCCTTAACCAACCAAACACAATCACTTCCCTTTGAATTAATGTGTTCTTGAATGTACTCCATAGTTGTTACTGCAATGCTTTCGAATTCGTGTACTCGCAATGTGTTCTAATAATGTGCTCCAAAAGTGTGCTCAATGAGTTCCAAACGTGAAATTCCATAAATCTCTTCATTCAGAACTGGAAAACTTTTTTAAAGAGTTCTGTACACCAAAAAGTGTGAAAAACTATTATAATATAATTTTAGTAAAAGTATCTCCTAGATGCATTTCGAATGTGTGTACCAGTGTACCGAGTTAGCAGTGCACCCTCAATTAAAGGGATTGTTCAGAGTTTCCGAAAAGTAAACATCCAAATTTAAATCTAATAAAATTAAAGCGCGGACACTTATTAATCTGGAGATTATAATTATATATTATTGTTCGTCGATACAAAATTACTTATTATTGATTCGTGAATCACAAATTGCAGATTATTAATCTGTTAGATCACAAATGAAGAGTACACGGGAAAAAGCGATTGATTTATTAGGCTTAGACGCGACACCCGCAATTGTCTGCTTGGCGACATAAAACACCCTCTCTTTCTTCTTCCGCTTGGTCCAAGCGTACCGGGATCGCCAAATCGCCTAACTTGTAGCTAGAACCACAAGATAGTAGTTAAAGTATTACACGGTATTCACATGACCTGACTGCGCCTTGCGTTCATTGGGACTTCATTTGACTTCATCTTGTGGTCATATGCCACTATATTACTTTTAAACTATGATGATGGTTTCTTTACACAAGTTTAGGTGATCACTCGCCTATCTCGCCAAAGTGGGGGAACTTCTTCTGAAAATAAATCGGTTTTTCCGTGTACTCTTCAAATATGTACTTCAGATGGCAAAAATGTTCTTGCAGAAATTAGCTGTTGGCAAACTCTTAAATTAATTGGAGGTATTTTCTGTCAATTGTTGGCTTTTTTCATCTTGTTCATATTCAAATTGAATAATACTTTTTATATAATGTCTACAGCAGTTGGGGGGGGGGGGGGGACCAATAAAAAAATGTTTTTTTACAGCAGTAAAAATTGATAATATGCTCTCTGTGAATTTATTTGAAAGTGGGAATTCTATTTTGGGAGACCCCCCACCCCGTTTAGGTAAAATGTTGGTCAAAATGCTTATTTTTTTGTTGCAGAATGTAAAAAAAAAACTTGATTCCAATTTTCTGAAATGCAAAAGAATTTTCTATATTTGTTTACTTGAATTTCTGTAAGTTATAGCTTTAGGGTTGAATCTTTTTTTTCTTTTAAAATGGTTGTTTTAACCAATTTAATGTTTTGATTGCAGAGTAAAAAATAAGCGATATAGATTTCTTTTAAATGGAATTCTATATTAATAGTGTAGTTTATGTCTAATCATTTTATGAATGCGAAACTTTATTTTGATTGGAATAAGATTACTTTTGTAAAAAATGTCTTAGAATTTGTTCAAAATTAGTCATTTTTTTTAAATCTTTATTCTAGCATTTTGAAATAAAAATGTCGATTTTCAAAGGATAAACTTTTGTTATTTTAGATAACAATAAAACACTTAGCTCTTTAATTTGCAGTTAAAATTTTAGTAGTAGAAAAGTACAAAAAATATATGTATAGAAGCGAAAAAAATAGTTGTTAATTACTCTCACTGCTGGCCTGTCAAAAGAACAAATATGCAAATCACCATTTTATATTGATATAATGTAAAATACTTGAAAAAAAAGAAAGTCAAAAATAAATTGACACTTGGAACAAATCATCAAAACATCTTTTTAATTTAAATATCAAGAGAGATGCATTCAAAACATAAAACATCTAGTTCTATGTGTAATTTGACATCATGATTAATAAAATATACTCAATAAACAAAATTCATGACTAAACTAAATGGACAGTTTTGGATATGGCGAAGTGTAAAACAACTTTGTACACAGATGATAAACTTCAATTATAATTCATATGGTTTATTGAATCGAATTTCCAACTAGCCTAGACCCGTCAAAACTACCTTACGCGAAAAATTAAAATTTCTTCCAATAAGTTAACATAATAGAAGCTTCACTTTCCTACGTATCGCGCGATATGACGTCAATTTAATACAAAAAATCCTATCTCCGAACGTAAAAAAAACTTCATTGACTGAATAGGAGAATATTATCAAAATTACTGGGAAAAGTCGTTTATTTTAGCAATCAAATGAAAACATGTTTATCTTGGAAAGGGGGGGGGGGGGCACAAATATGTAATCTTGAAGGATTTCTATACACAGTAGGCAAGTATCAACGTTTGTGAAGTCTTATATGGGTCATTCTCAAAAAATATCTCTAATGGTATCAGTAGGTTTGATTGCATTTGTCACTTTTTCATTTTATAGTTACAGAATTTTTACTTAGATGCATAAAACAACAAACTTTTGCATCCAGAATGAAATGGTAAAATACAGGGGAAAATATCCCCAAATTTTTAAAAACTAAACTTTAATTGGACAAAAATTGGAATCGTAACTTTTGAATAAATTTTAACAATATTTTTTCCAAACTTTATTTTGTTAAAAAAAAAGTTAAAATAAATTTTCAAACATCTAAGAATGCAAGCATGAAGAATTTGAGGTCAATTTATTTCATACAATTTTTTTAGGAGTGATTTTTTTTTTATTTTACCATGTTTTCATATTTTCATTTAATTAATGCAAACGTTATTTGATTCTTCAAAAGACACGACTTTTTTTATCTAACTATAAATAAGTACGAGCTTAACTTAGTGATAAAAAAATAGCAAGCTGATGATTCGAAATGGAATCATTGAGGCTGAAAGGGTTTAAAACACGTATTACAATAATTTTTTTGAGCAGTTGTATTTTGGCTTCTACTCCCACTTCGGTGCAAGGTTTTTTTAGTCCTTTTTAACGATTTATCAACGCTCATTTGGAACTTGATTGCTATCATTTAGAGACAAAGTTATAAACGTTTATATCGAGACAAACTCTGGTTACACTTTTGGAGATCCGTAACCCTGGAAACAGCCCAACCAGTTTATGATAAAAACAGTTTATTTGGTGTACTGCTTTTGGATGAATGAGTTTAGATGAATCATCGTCGAACTAGAGCTACATGAGGACTATTGGTCAGACGTTATTAAAACGGATTGCGTAATTTAACAAAAACCTATGCTTAAACATAATTCATAGCAAGGAATCAGGAGCCACTATCTAAATTGAGGCACAAAAAATAAAACAATGGAAGTTTACAGATTGTGTTAAATTTCATTGGAGAATACTTTAGGTAATAGTAACTTTAGCACTATAAATAGTACTTTAGTACAATGAATAGTACTTTTTTAACAATTTGAAGATTGGAATTATAACATATTTGAGAATGACCCATAATGCGGTTTAAATTATCTAAAAGTTCTTAAGTGCACACACCGAACACCCATCACACAAATACTCTACCCTAAAAATTATTTTTAACAGCAACATGCATATGATAGCAATGGAATTCATGAGTTATCTACTGAAACTAAAAAGCAAATTTTAATTGCGATTATGTATCATTTAAAAAAAAGAGCATTCAAATACTTTAATTTATTTTTCAAAGCTTAAAGTATTTTCAAAATCTTTCATTCCATATTTTTTATCTGTCCTCATATTTTCTAATAAAAATATGCTTGGAAAAGAATAATTTTCAATAATAAAAGCGCTCATTGCCTACCTGTTCTCGGTTTTTATAAATTCCAAACATCTTTTTTTAATAAATTAAAAAATTCAAACATAATCCAAGTTTTTTTTGTACAAAATCACTGAAAATATTGATATAGTGAACAGTGAACTGATCACCTGAAATAATGTTACAACATAAGTTAGTTTCATTAAATGGACAACTACATTTTTAGATTAAATATATTCATTAAGTTCCAAGTCTACAGGTTTGAATATTCAAATAAATATAGGTAACGATATAAAATTGACTTCCTTAGCACAGCTGCTAAACGTGAAACTTTTAACCTTCGCTCCCAGATCAGCTAAGCCTAGCAAACCAACTTTAAAATGCTTCAACATAATACACTATACAATCTTCATAAAGATAAATTTAGAGTTTTAATGTGTTTTTTATTTGCAGAAAAACTAAGAACCCAATAAAAAAATATAGAAATTCATATACTCTAAAACAACACATTTGCAGCAGCCAGGTATAAAATATATAAAATTCAACAACCTCTTTTTCTAGATAAACATTTACAAAAATGTAATTTTAATATACAAATTTGTTTTTTTTTATGACTGAGTCAAATGCCCTTATCATGATAATGATTTGGTTTGAAAATTTAACAATAAACTTCTTTATAATACAATAAGTATAAAGCCAATCGTAATAAACTTTAGCCCTTATTTTACAAGTCGACAAGCGCTTAATATACAAAATATAAATTTTTGACTAGAAAATGTACAACATAGTATGATTTCACCAAAATAGTTTTTTTTAAAAAAAGACTTTACAGTACTGGCTTACAAGTGTAATATTTATTAAATTTTTATAAAATTATTTTGGTAAGTTGTTATAACAAACTTTTTCTTTTTTACGCTTAGGAACCCAATGATAAAAGTTAATTAAAATTATATATTATTATAAACATTAACTTGGACAAAAAATTGGTTTCGATAAAAACATAAAAAGTAAAATAAGTTTTAGTTTTTGTTTTATAAAAGAATAATTTCATGTATTTATTTGATCATATTACTAACTCGTTTAAAGCATAAAGAAATCTCTTAACAAATATCTAAAGATTAACAGACTCAAATGCATGAATAATGGATTATAAATATTCTAGATTAAAAAATTGCTACGGTATATTATTAAAAACTTTGACTAATCAACTATCATGAAACTAACAAAATATAAAACAAAAAAAAATTCTCGTGATGAAACTAAACAGTTTGATAAACTATTGCAAAATAAAAATGCAAAAACTAACTTAATTTTCAAATCTACTTAACAATGAATTATTGTTAAAAGTTTATTTATTTAATGTTGAATATAAAGTTAAGTAGATTTGAATATTTTTATAAACAGCAGTTGTAATCCTGCATAAAAATTTTTATTCACATATTTTCAAATTTGCTAAAAAAAACATAAAACACAAAATCTAAAATACATGAAGTGCAAATGAGCCAGCTGGACCACGTGTCTCCAAAACAAAGAGCCTCAATTTTAATCCAATGAAACAAAAAAAATAGATTTTCTAAGCCACATTTTCCCACCTCTATTGAATATTTTTTAAAAACGGGTTTTTTATGTGATAAATGTAGCTGACTTACAGGCTTCGACAATCCCATTTTTTTATTGGTTTTAGTATTTTTTTTTTTTTTAATTTTCAATAAATAATTTTACACAAAATATTCAAAGCGATTTAAAAAAAAATGGAATTATAGAAACCTGCAAGTCAGCAATTACAAAAAACATTCTTCAAAAAGCTAACGTCATACATTTACAAAAAAAGTAGGGTCAAGTGGAGTAAGTGTGATTGGGGGTAAGTGTGATAAACAGCTCTTGTAACTTTGGAAATCATTCTAAAAATCTGAAAGTTTGCAAGATATAACATTAGACCACTTATAATTAAACTAAAGAGACTATTTACCTTATTTTTGTTTAAAGAAAGTTTTGAGCTTTTGAATTTCAGTGCAACAGTCTCTCTTTTTATGTGGGGTCTTTCTATGTGGGGTAAGTGTGATAAAACAGCAATGGATTTTGAAATGCAATTTTTGTACACTTAAAATTGGAATTCAAACATATAATTTTTTTTCTACATATGCATGTTTCTTATAATAATTCACTACCAATTTTAGGATTTGGAATTTACTTGAAGCAGGGAACGAATTTTCTTAAGGAAAAATGCAGAAACCCTATCACACTTACCCCACTTGACCCTATGTAAAAATATTCAATATAGTCAGAGAAATGTGGCTAAGAAAATAATACTTTCCCCATTTGATTAACTTTGAGACACTTTGGTTTGGAGAACCCATGGTCAATGAGGCTCATTCGCCTTAAGTAGCTTAACAATTTTTGACACATTTAAATTTTTAGTTCAAGATGTTCTACTTCTCATATGACGAGTATGTACAAAAGTTTAATACAAAAAATTTATGCATATTTAAACACACAATTTATCAAGAAAGTAATTTGAACTTTTGCATTTTTGAGTCAATGTTGTTGTTGTTGTAACCGTGGGAGAACTCCCTATTGCAAAAATACTACTTTAAGAATTGCACCAATAGATAGGTTCCAAAAAATTTACATTTGATTAGTAATTTTCACTCAAAAAGAGACACTTAGGAGTTACATTAAATTTTTAATGTACACTTTGTTATAATCAATAACTTATGGAGTTGTGCTAACACATATGTAATGATTTTATTACTTTGACCAAAATTAAAGTAGGATGGAATGAAAAAACATATTGCTATTATAAATTAAATATGACTGCAGGTAGAAAATATGAAACTAATAGGTGATGAAATGAAATATGTAATTGAAAATTAAGAACTTGGTTGAGTATTTTATTGTATTAAGAACCGATTCTTAAACTTTAAAATTAGATTTGTCTTAATTTCTAAGTAATTTGTAAAAGATCTCTAAATATTAAGTAGTCATAATTTAGTCCAACCATTAATATGCTTTTAAACCATTAATATTTTAACTTAATTAACAATTTTAAAGGTATTAAATTGTCTTAATTATCTTTGATAAATTTTGAAATCAGTTTACATCACGGTTTTTCTAAAATTTTTAACAAATTTACATAAAAGATTTGAGCGCAAATTACTTCTTGAACACCAATATCTGTAAATATAAGTTACATTAAAAGCACAGAGTTTGACACAGGGATATCCAATACAACATTTAGAAATAACATGTGCTTTTAAACAGTTCCACTAGTATCACTAGTATCTTCTTGATCGTCAATCATTTCTACTTGAAACTGTGATTCTTGTAGCTTCCAGTACTCATAATTAGTCTTAATGTTTTCCATCAATTCTGGTACATCACAAAATGCTGAAAAGATATATAAATTTTGACAAGTAATTATATGTAAATTTAGAACTACTTATTATCTAAATCTTAGTTCTTTTTTAAATGTTGATGTGTGCAGAAACAATTAAGAAATAACATAGTGACATTTTTAAATTTTATGCAATTTATTTTATGCAACAGATATTTATATTGCCTATTGCCCGATTTGGCTTTTAACTATTATTAAACCAATTACTTGTTTTCTTTCTTGGTTCGTAAAGTTTGCCGCCCCAAAAATGTTGTCGCTCTAGGCTACACCCTTTTTAGAAATCCGGTTTTGCCCAAGGGAATAAAGATTTTTTTTAAACAGACCCTTCACTTGGTACGTAATAATTTATTCAATTTCTACATAGGTTAACTTTGGGGCGTTAGTTTCGTTTTCTGAAATTCATGTCTCCCAAGAGAATGAAGATTATTTTTACAAACAGACCTTTCACTTGGTTTGTAATAATTTATTCAATTTTTACATAGGTTAACTTTGTGGCATTAGTTTCGTTTTCTGAAATTCGTGTCTCCCAAGAGAATAAAGATTTTTTAAAAAAAACAGACTCTTCACTTGGTATGTTGTAAAAAAGGATTGCAACTCACCGTCCCAAGCATCAAACATGTCATTCACAAAGTAATCTATGAATCCAATTTGCGACTTGGGAATGCTGCACTTTGTGCGATCAAATGCTGGCATAACAATAGGAAGACCCTTGCTTCTCTCTTCGTCAGTCTGCAAAATATAAAAACAGGGAAACGCACATCATAATTTTTTGATATTGTCAAAATATACTACTAAAGAATAGAAATTAGGCCTTGAGGGGGATGGGAGTAAACCCCTAAACCAAAGTGTATCTAACTTAATCAGATGGAAAAAAATAATTCTTTAGGCAAATTACTACAACTGGAATGAATAGTTTTCCAAACAATTTTTTTTCTGTGATAAATATAGCTGGGTACATGGCTCAATATTTCCACTTTTTGAAACTGGCTCAGATATTTAGTTATAAAATTAATTTTTCAAAATTAAAACAATATTCAAATTTTTGTTTTAAAAGTGGTATTATAGAGCACTGCAAGCAAGCTACATTTATCTTTATTATTATCTACATTATTATTATTTAAAAATATAAACAGTCATACATTTTATTACATAGCCAGATTAATTTGGCTCAAAAAAATATTTTTTCCATTTAAACACTTTGGTTTGTAGACCCACTCTCATCCCCCAATAGATAAACTGATATTATTGAAATGAACCTAAATGATGAAAAGTTGTTTATAACTTATATTTGTTTTATATAATTGAGTAGTATTACTAGTCGTTAAGCTAGTAGTGCAACATGAAAAACAAATAAAATAAAGGTAGGGATTTAACTCATATCTAGAAGATACAATTCTATCCGATGCAGAAATAAGACAAGTGCATAGAAGAATGAATTTAAGATTAAAAGCATGTTATGACAAACTCCAACTTTTAATAGTTTAGGCTAAAATATTAAAATTTTCCATCTATAATCAATGTAAAACTATCATGCATAGAAATCCATCATAAACTGTTAAGAAACGGGGTTATAATAGGTTTTGCAAAAACTTTTACTAGCAAAATTATGATAAATATTAAGAACCTCTACAATTAACTAACATAGAATATCTATTAATAAGAATTTTCAAGGATTTTAATTTGAATTTATTTTATTACACTGTCTTTTTTAAACTGAAGAGTCAAATAGTTCTTTTTTTAAAGCAAATTTTATTGACAAAACATTTGGATAGATGATAATTATGATTAAATATAAAATTTTGAAAAACTTACCTGTGACATATATTCTTCTGCAATTCTATTAGCCCACTCAATACATAAAGAAAGGGGTCTGGTAGGGTTAGATACATCAGCACATTTAATGAGGATGCGTTTTACAAGAACAATATTCTCAGGTGTAGACATTGCAGACAAATCTAAAGATGGCTCAACCTAAAAAGAATTAAAAATCAAAAATCAAAATGAGATAAAAATGCCGAAAACTGGTCTTGATTGTACTAATACAATTTGAGTAAGAACAGTGTATATTTAGTATCTATATCAATACCCTAATATTAACAGCATTTTAAAATATTTATAAAACATTCCATAAAGATCTATTAATAAGTGCACAATGCCTGGTGCAAATAAAGATAAAATGAAATATTAGCTTAAATGCTGATTAGAATATTATAAGAATAAAAACATTGTACAGTATAAACACTTTTAGGTGTCTTAAAAGAGACAAAGGGTAAACTAGTTAAGCAAAAATCTGGTTAAACTAGTAAAGTGAAATAAGTTAAGGCTTAGGTGCATATACAGGGTGAGGCAAACATAACCGGCCCCGAGGTGAAGATAAGAATACGACAGAAATTTTGCCAAGTCAAAAACCAATACAAAAACATGTTTGCTTACTGAAGCTATTGATCGCTTCAATATTAAGCCCAAACAAAGGCTTGGCAACTTATTTGCCGGCAACTACGGTACGCTTTTAGAAGCGAGTTGAAATGGAATATAAACAAGGCTTGTAGAGCTGATCAAGGTTTAGTGATTATTTAATTGTTTCGGTCATTATTTATCCTAGAGAATCGGACCTTTTTGTTTTTGGTAATACAAAATATTCTAAATTGATTGCAAGACACAAAATTTGCATTATGGGACGTCTTCATACAATACGAACTAAGATCTGATCTCGCCACTAGTCTATGAGTAGCTCTAATGTGAAGCGAATCCGATCCAACCAATGCAAAAACAGGTTTCAGGCGGCTTCAAGAGTTTTTCTCGCCAAGCATTTCAACGTATTCCCATCTCTAAATCGGGGCCGGTTTTGTTTGCCTCACCCTGTATGATTGCAAATTTCTATACTGGTAGTATTGGCATTTTAAATCCAAGTAAAATCAAAATAATGAATCATATTATTCAACATAATAGAGCATTAAAAGTTAAATATCATTCACAATTACAGTATTTATTTAATTGAATCCTAGAAGTTCAACTACTTGCTGTATATGTCAGCCATTATATATCAATTTCTATTTTAAACTAAAGTAAAACCGATATTAAGTTTGCAGTATACAAATGTTCTATGAGAAAAAGGGTAAATAGTTCTCATTTTCGAGTGTGAGAATCGAATACAAAAAGGTATTTCACATTCAATAAACAAATTTATTTGTAATTTCAAGACATACATTTATTATTTTTATTAGTTTAGCCTCAGTTAGAGTGCAATTTTAATTATTTTTTTCCTTCGATTTTGGCGTAACAGGGCGCACGAATATCAGGGTCAAAGGAGCAACCAATCAGAGCAGGCGAAATTTCGACGCCAGCAGCATTGTTTACGCAGTTTCCTCCGTGTAGTACATTTCTCTGCTGCAAACTTAGGGTCGGTTTTTGTATAGGATAATTTTCTTTTATAGTTTAGAATGGAGATATGATTCAGAGTAAAATTAGGAGGGATCCAAATGATTGAGTAACCTATAAGTATTTTGTTTAATTTATCAAATAATAGTTTTTTCTATAGATTGAATGGTGTAATGAAATATTTTTTGGCTGTACCAGACAGGTATTTTATAGGACTGAATGAGTAATATAAATTACAATTGCATAATGTCACATCTAATAGTCAATCTAAATGTTACAAAAATAGTAAATGTAATAAATAATTGACAATTAGGAAAATTTTTAAAAAATCTGAAACTCATACTGATTCATCTTCTTCCGCTTCAACAGATTTTGTGAACACATTGACAAACTTCGACAAATGTTCAAAATGCCTTGTCATCTCTGTGGCCAGAACCATGTCGATTATAGATCGACGCATTTCTTTGTAAGAATCTTTGTTGAGATTGTAGAAGATGTTGACCTTGTCACTGCTCATTGTCAGCTTGAATGCGAGAGCTGAATGGTGACTTTCCAGTACCGATCTAAATGGAAGAAAATAATATAAGATTGGAAAAACAAGGAACAGAACACAACTACCTACATATTTTTGAATATCAAATTGTTTTCTGTTGTTGGTTATTTTATTTTTAAATGGGTAATATTTTTTTTTAAAAAATAAACATTTTGCGTGCAAATTTGTAGCAAAATTTTTAATTATATCCTTATTATCAAACTTATAACAGTTAATACAATGTTAATATATATTTCAAAACACATATTTTCTATTTTTACTAGTGCCAAAAACAAACACATAATAAGTAATTTCCATCGCTTCGAATATATATATATTTTTTTTTTTTGCAGAAACCCCATAAGTTCATAAAGGATAGTTTTCAAGAAATTAAAAAAAAAAACTTTTAAAACAGTAGCCTCACATAGAAATTACAAAAATAATAAACAACAACCTTTTGAGTGGGATGCATTATTACAACTTGAAAGATTATAAAAAAGGCATTATTTAATATTTATTTTTCAAGTGGCTGGCTTTCAGAAAAAAAGAAGTACAAGAATTGCAATTTTTAAATCGCATTTTGTAGGTAAAATTTCTGACTTATAGTTTATCCCCAAAACGTTATATTCAGTTGTTTCCCATTTATGTGTAAACCACCACTGGAATAACAGAATATCTACACATAATGTGTGTTTACGTAAGATAAATTGAATTGATTAACATCAAAAACTCAATTTGGTTAAAATGGTGACTAATAGGATTCCATAAAAAAAATTATTCTTTTCCGAAATGTTGTTGAATTGTATGGCTCTCAGAAAACAAACAGAATAACATTAAATTAAGAACACAGAAAATAAACTCTTTATAATATTATGTGAATATGATTAACCTACAAATTCTTTAATTCTGTACAATGACACAAACAATATTTAAAGCAACCATAAAAAGTTTATAACTTTTTGTTACATAAAAAAACAATTGCACTCACACATCATTATATAGAATAGCCAGTTCGCTGCCAGTATTGCATAAAAATGCACTGTTTCGACCAGGGTGATCAATGTCATGAACAGCTGCAGCAATGAGGGACACCACTTCATCAATGGGGTCGAATATGGCCTGCACAAATATGGTACATCAATGGTACATGGTTAAAAACACCTTGGCAAGATTCTAATGACCAGAAGTAGCACAGTGGTGGCCAAAAGTGTGGACACTTTTTGAAAGTTTCATGGGTTTCAACTGTTACATGTGTTCTTGCATCTATTAAATTTCGCTTAAATACAAACATTTAAATATTAAGTTGAAGGTAATTAAATGTAGAATTTCATTAAAAAAACAGAATTAAAGTATCTGTATTACAAATAAAGTTATGCTCATTTTAGTTGAACAAACAAGCACAATCAATGGATTCTCTTATGCTGAAATTGCAATACAAGTTGGTGGTTAAATAACTTGCAAAACTAAGACAGATCATACTATTAGTTGCATAACTTATTCGTAATGCAGATATTGTAATACTGTATTTATATTTCATTCTACATTAAATTACTTTGATGATGATGATGTTGTATCCATGGATATAGATAATTTGGGACCAAAGGTCTCAAAGACCGCTTCAGCGGTCTGCACAAAGTGGTCCTCATATAGATTATATTACTTTAAATTTGATACACACTTGCTTAATTTGATAAACAATTAATATATTCCGTAAATGAAACTTTCAAAATGTGTCCACACTTTTGGCCACCACTGTAACTTAAAACTAGTACAGTCCACCTCAGTTACAAAGACAATTTGTTTTTTAGGCCATAAATGTCCAGTCCCTTGAATTACTTATAGATATTTGTGTTACGATATCTTGTATATAACGACAATTTTTTTAAAAAATTTACCTTCTCAGTTTTAAACGCTAAATATATACATTGATGTGATATGTAAAATGACTTCTTAAAGAAGGAACACTTCGAAAATAATTTTTTTTGTAATTTAATTTTCACTATTGAAATCTTATTTTTTTGCCAAATAAGGTGGCCAAATTCCACATATATTTCCCGCCTAAAAAATTTTTTTACCCGAGAAAGAAATTAAACTTCTAATAGCACAGAGGGGGTGTCCATTAATCATGTGATGCTATTTTGACCTCCCTCAGTGAAATTGATAGGAGAATTTCCTTAAACAAACTTCATGAATGCCAAACATATAAAAATGACAATGAGAGTCATCTCATTTCAAATAGCAGTCCTTCAAATTTTTGTTATCATAGGTCTCTAATATGACCAATTTAAAATATAAAGGTTAAAAAAAAATCTACTTCAATACAATCAGGTTGGAAATAAAATTAGATTTTTCCATATTTATACAACTATTAATTAAATTTTAGTTTTAAAAAACTGCATGTACCTTTAACCTAGGCTTTGATAGAAAATATGCTGTAGCCTGTAATACATCAGCAGCATGTGTAGAATTATGATATGGATTCTCATGATATTTAGATTCAATCAACGACAGCCAGTTCCGAAGCACACTTTCATCACAGTTCAGAAGACTGCATGCATTGAATTTTGCAAACAGTGCCATTCCAACCCATATAAGAGGCCTATAAAAATAATATTTTAACATTGAAATATTAGTTATGGACCGAGTTAACTCTCTAGTGCAGTGGTTCTTAAACTGTGGTCTGCAAAAAGTTATAGTTATATTTTAAGTAAAAGTTATATTTTAACACTGAAATATTAGTTATGGGACGATTTAACCCTCTAGTGCAGTGGTTCTTAAACTGTGGTCAGCGGATCCCCGGGGGTCCGTGAAGGTCCCTCATTTAAAGTTCAGTTATCCCTCTTTGAATATCCAATTCGTTATTATTCTCTACTTACAACATATACTTCTACTTCTAGTAGATGTGCCTAACCAGGATGGTCTTGCATCCACAGAAGAACAGCTCATTGAAATTTAGACAGCTTTGAAACTGGTTCACCAGAATATGTTCCTTTTAAACTTTTGGGGTCATATACAAAGAAGTTTTCCAGATTTGTCCACAAGAGTTCTGAAAATCCTGATGCCATTCCAAACTACTTATTTATGTGAAAAAACAATCTCAGCTCCTATTTATCTTAAAAATAAGTTTAGAAAGCGTCGAACCAGAATTAAGGCTGCACATTTCAAATATTAAATCTGATATAATAGCACTTGTAAAAGAAATGCAGCACCATCCTTCTCATTAAAATTATTAAATGCTACAGTTCAATCCGGTATTTACATATTTGAACTTAGAGTTTTGTTGTATATCTATTGAAAGTTCTGTTTTGTTTATGAATAATAAAATAAATTGTACAAGTTGCAAGATTAATATTATTTAGGAACTTTTCAATAACTCGGGCATGTGTTGGGGGTGAATAAAATATTGGGGTCTGCAATGTTATGCTGATACATAAAGGTAGGCTGAGACGATCAAAAGTTTAAGAACCGCTGCTTTAGTGCATATTGATGCCATTTGCCAACAGGCACTTTAATCCACTTTATGACTTTAAAATATTATTAAAGTACACCAACTGTAACAATTTATCATTGACATGAAGCCATATTGATGTTTTAGAATGAAAAAGTCAATTATTTTAAGAAAAAAATGTTCCTATGTTGCATACAATTAAAAAGAAAAATTTTCTCGAATCTAATGCATTATCCAGAATGTTAAGTTTTAAGGATATGCCAATATTTTAAATAATTGATTTCTTGCTCAGAGAGATATTTTTAACTTTTTCTTTGTGTACGACTATCAAAAATCAAACTATATTTTTTGGAGTAAAATTTTAAAAACATACTAAAGGGCTGAGTCAATAAACACCCTTTTTTTTTTTGATACATCACAATTATGGCTTTTCAGGAAAAGATATATGATAGTAAATATAAATACGACAAGCATTCAGGAAGATAAATTGATCAACATTATTACTAAAGAACCATATGAAGATGTAACTTCAGTAAAAAGGGGAGCAAGTCATTGTCTGTTACCTTTTCTCTGATATCCTTTCTAACTGGAAGATATCAAAATAAACATCATGGACATCTTCAAGTAATTCTCTGACTTTATCAGGGGCATTTGCAAGCGTAGGAACAAGTGATGAGGTAGCTTGACCTGCTGCGCCTACAAAATAAGAATTTTCTACTTGTTTAAAAAGTAGTTTTCTAAAGACTAATAACATTTTGCTTTTGTGTTCTGTAAAGGGGGCCCAAATATAAATAAAAAGTTTTTAAATGAGACAGAATCTGCAAAGTTTAATAATCTTTTTCTTTGGTAAAGGCATATTATTTTGAGCTAATTGATTGTTTGTTTAAAGGTCAAACAATGTCATCCCAACTCAATCTGTAGGCTCCAGGGCATCACACCATGACGGGTTTAAAAAATGTACCAGCTCATCCTTTAGATGAATTAGTTTTGGCTGGGTTTTGCATTAATCGACCTGTTTGCAGGAATCTTAAAGGGAATGCTATAATTTAGAGAATATAGTTAACACAAATCTACACGACTTTACAATTACCACTCAGTAAATTTATACATTTAACGCTTTCAGTCCCAATGACAATTTCTCAGCATCATTTTAGAAAAACATTTCTGATCGTCTATAGCCATTTATGGTATCAAAAAGCATATCATTATATTCTCACTTTTTTCTATTAGAAAATATTTTTTATTAATTCCAAAATTATTTTTCCTAATTATTTTTTTAAATTATGATCAGAAACATGATGATACCAAATGGCATCACTGGGACTGAAAGGGTTAAAGGAAATTATGGCCAATAAGGTAACTTTAAAATCTTAAAAAGTTCTACTACAGCTTCCATTTGCAAATGCACAATTTTCTTAAAAACTGTTTAATGACGTCTAAAAGGTACCGAGAATTTATACACACGATATGAAGTTTGTAAAACTTCACTTTTCAGAAATACCTATGACGAAAAAGCTATATGGTAGCAATCCTTTTGGCATGCAAAATTTTTTAGAAAAGCACTCTGCAAAACATGTAGAAAACACCAAATCTTTTTTCTTATTTTTTTACCCTATTACAATACTTTCATTCATTTATAATTTACATTTGGTAATCAAAAGTAAAAATACTTTATTAAATTCTGTTACTTTTGGGTACCCAGATGTGCATAAGAAAAAAATATGTGTTATACCTTTACTTGTTTCATGGGAAAACCTTCGTGTAACTTGTTTATTATTCTGAAATGAAAAAAATTGCAAAAAAAGTTAATTGTTGTATTTAAAATATAGTTTATGTTTCTAAAATGATATGAAGTGGTTTATATCCAGGTTACAGGTCAGACAGGAGGATGGTTATTGACTGATAAAAACTGTCTCAAATTAACTAAAACTTTAACATATTATTAGTGTCATTCACTTGTATTTTTACAAGGATATTTTTATATTTTTTTCTGCAAATTTAGTAAAATGTTACTTCAAATAAATTAACATTTATACTGCAATAAGACATTTGAATCAATATATTAAGGTAATAAAAAAGTTTCAAAGGATAACAAAAATATTTTACCGCATGCAAGATACAATTTATTCATATACATAAGTCCATGATAAGATAAGACATTTGAATCAAAAAATTACCAAAACAAATATCTGCTTAATTTATGCTAGTTTTTACAAACAAAAACAACATAAATTAAATTAATGAATTTTTTACGCTTTTTTTGAAGTTGAAAATTTAATCACTGGAACAAATCTGATCTAGCAAGATTTAGTCACAATTTTCAACATTGATTTAAAAAAATTAGTGCAATACTATTAAGGGTATATTTCATATAATTCAAAATCGATTTTTGGCACACAACTCCTTATTTGGATTAACTGATAGAAACATGTGGATACAGTTGAAATAATATAGAAATTATACTTACAGATACTAAACCACTAAACAGATCTGATGCCACTTGATCTTCAGCTTGATTTTGCCTTAAGCCAGTAAATTGGGGAGAATAAATATCTGTGCTTCTTAAAATATCCAACACGCGATCAAGAGCTTGGACAACAAAAAGAGGACTGTGTTCCTGGGTGGTTAGTATCATGTTGATAACCTATAATTATTTTATGTATCACAAATTAAATGAATACCACTTTTTGGTTGGATAAGGTTTGAATTCGCGGTCACACAAGAGCTACACGAGGGCTATTGGCAACAGGCAATGAATTTTAGAGCCCACAGTCAAGTGACGAGCCGACACCTGAATAGAAACCCAACGCAACCATTAACGGTGACATCGTACGCAGCGTTAGGACTTTGAAGGATATTTAATGTGCACTCCCTTACACAGGGAATTATTCGTCGGACATTTTTGGTTGCACAGGCGGTTTACAGGTCGGCAGTTATTTTGGCAATGAAAAGACTAACTTTTGGTATGTCTAATTTCCTTTATACCAGATTAGAGGAAATAAAATACACTTTTAAAGCTTACAAAACATTAAGGTGCAGGATTTAAAGTCTTATGTGAATTAGAAGGTATAAAAAAGTTTAGAGAAATAGTCTAATTTGGTAGAGGAAGTTACAAACTCATCATAAGTGGCAATCAATAACTTTTTTTTACTTTCACAAAAAAGATAAAATAAATAACTTCTTTTTAAAAATTCCATAAAGTGAGAATTATTTTGTGAAAAATAAATGTTAGAGGGAGACAAATCGAGAAAGATTAAGAACTTTAAAAAGAAAGATTAAGAACAACTAAATTTTTATTTCAGAAAGATACCTTAGTGATAGGAGGTTCTAATGTCATTGGATGAAACTTAGCAAAAGACTGCCTTCGGTTGAGGCCGACTAAAAATAAATGAAAATATCAATTTTGATTAGTATTATTAGAAATCATTGCCTAGTGAGCAAAAAATATTGACTATATAACAAAATAAAATAAATGCAATGGTAATAATCTAAAGCTTATAAACTATGATCATAAAAAGAAAGTGTGTAACAATGTATACATGCTTTTTATAAAACAGATATCAGTTATATTTCACTCAGGTAAAAGCAGATTTATAGAAAACTGCAAGATTTAGACAAAGTAATGTATACACTTAGATAATTCTAAATTGTGTCTTATTTCTTAAAAAAATATCAAAAATAGAACAAATGATTTTGATAACATGTAATATGTGTAGCCACACAGAGTTTCATCTACAAATACTATATATAGTGTAATTAGACAGATGGCAGAATCTAGTCAAAGTTCTAAAAACTTTTTATTACTTTGACCTTAAAAATCTGTAAAAAAAATATTGGCCTAATAAAATCAAAGTTTCTGTAAAAAAACAAACATTTATCTAAAATATAACACATGTTACAAGTCATCCAACTCATTTTGCATATTTTTCAGTATTTTTTTATAAGCTGAGAAGAAAATGGATAAAAAATGCAGAGTGTACGAATTATTTTGTCCAATTCCTGTACTTAGGTGTATTAGGAGTTAATGGTAATGCTATATTTACTAATAAAAACAGTTTTCACTAAAACCCTAGAGCACTTGAGGAAACTAATTTTCAAAACGGAAAACTGTTTTTGAATAGATTGGTGAACTCATGATCAATGTGTCACAGGTTCAATATCTAATGCTACAAAACGATCCACAAAGTGCCAAATGCTTATTAGATCTGGGGAGATTAAAAACCTAACAACATTTACACTCCTTGCCAACCTACGTTGGGTAAATCGAAATATGCTATGGAGAAGATCCTTTTGTGGATGTAACAAGTTCCATAAATTATTTGTGAATCCATCTAGAAAACATGTTTAAAACTTTAATTTTGCTTAAGGTCTAACAGATTTGAATAGTATTTGAGAAAATTCGGCATTTTTATCAGAATGAAAAGGGTATTTTGGTTAAATTGTATTCAGATTATTTTGTATGTAAATATTACCTTACAAGAGTTTTTAACTAACGGACCAACCACGCTTTTCCGTCTGCCTTTTTACTCTTTGTTTTTACCCAAGTTAGGTTGGCAAGGAGTGTAGCATAACTCCACAAAGGCCTGAGTTAGAATGAACAAAATGAACATCTTTTAAACGTGTTCCACTTGTTGGAAACCTGTAATTTAACTAAAATGGAAGATGCCAGTTTTCCAATGAATTTAGCAGTAGCAACAACATTCAAATTAAGCTTAAGTGTCTACATAGAAACTTGAAATCAGTGACAGAGAATAATAATGATTCGCACACATAAATAACTAAAATGCGAAAAATAATATATAAAACTGAGAATTTGGATTATAATAAATTATAGGAAACTACTATTTACACCTTTTTTTCTGAACATGAGGAAGGTTTCAAGGTCTTGAGAAAAAAGAACTGCACTTTCTTCAGAACCTGCTTTATAAAATAAAAGGTAACGACTTGTTCGTCACTTGCGATAGATTCTACTCTTTATTATGAAGATTCATATAATTTTATAAACTTTTAGTTTTGTTATAAGCAACATTGCAAAAGTTGTTACTATTTTTTTGCTTTTTTAACAAAAATATCAAGTTGACCTGTTATAGAGGCAGAGATGTGCCTAACATAACAAAGATTTTTTAAAGAAAATGTTTATAGTTTTTTTTTTGTGCAAAGTGTGTTAAAACCAGTTTGTTTAAACAGTTGTCTAACTAAATATAACTAAGAGAAAACTAGAGTATTATGTTACTTCACTTAAATATTGTTGAAAGAAATTGTCATAAATAGTTGTGTCTGCCAATTACTCACTCAAACACAAATTAAAATGAAACAAACTAATTTTATTTAGTTGGTTTGCATTATTTTAGTCAACTCCCCCCCCCCCCCCCCCCCCCCCCCAAAAAAAAAAGGCTATTGACAGATGGCTGATCTTCAACACTGCACAATTAAAGTATACATAAACAAATTAGGGATGGTAAAATGGTAATACTACCCAAATAATTTGTTGAGCTATTCACACACAATAGCTAGCTAAAATATAGGAATCTGGTTTGTTTTAACCCTCTAGAGATTTTCTTTTTCACCCCAGAAAAAATATATATATGTATTTTTAATACTCATACATTATAGGAAAAATACTGAAAAAATTTAACTGCATTAGAATTTAAATAATTTCAATTTTTTAAAAAAACTTCCATATGACAAAAAACAACTACAAAATTCCAATTTTGATACTAATAATGACTAGAAAACTACTAAATATATTTCAAAATAACCTTCTTGAACAATAATTGATTTTTCAAAACAATTTATTTGTATTTAGTACTAATATTATTATACTTTGAATACAGCCAAAAACGTAATTTCACAACAGTTAATAACCTAGCTCTTTAAATTTGAATACACTCTTACTACTGTCATCTACGGATTATTAGTAATCAAAACTTCAAAATGGAATGTAATAGATGAAAAAACACAAATTTGACGAAAGGGAGCTCTACTTTAATATAATAAAGTGGATTATGTTATTTGATGCCGAACGGCAACAGTATGCATTAGAGGGTTAAATTAATAAGTATAATAAGTTTGACTGAATAAACATAAAATACAACAAATTAAAGCCATAATCCGAAACAATTTATTTATGACAAATTAGGTTAAACGAAAAAGGAAATTAAAAATAAACGCTATTTGGTAATGAAGGCCTTTGCAAATGAGGCAATAATGGGTTGATGACAAGATTGACATAAAAAAGAACATTATTCTAGAAACTAGAAATTCTAGAAAAACTAGTGTATAGATACAGATCTATGTAAAATAAGCGTTTTCAATAATTGAGACATTAAAATCTTGAATATATAGGTTTTTTCTAAGATAGAACAATTTTAAAGATATTAAAAATTTTGGAACTTGTACTGCATCAATGGGCTTGAAAAGTTGTCAATTTGAAAATTCTGGTGATTGAATGCTTAATTTAACTGCAATGCTGTTTTGCTATGCATTAGATATTTTAAAGCATTAGCTTTAATGAATTTTTTGCATGCAATCAATAGATTTCAGATACAGTACATTGTATTAACTTTCTTTAAAAATAATGATCGACATTACTTAACATTTCAATTAAAAAAATTTACAACAAAAACCATCAAAATAACTTAATATTAAAGCACGTATTTGGAATTTATGTTACGACAAATTTGAAGTTATTTAAACTTAATTGGAACTACATTTATGGCCAATTTTGTACATGTATTGCTTATAAAACATGACGCATCAGCTTAATAAAAGAAAATTTACAAAAAAATTAATTTGCAATGTGTTCAAACACAATCATGTTTTATAATTGAGTCTAGTGTAGATAAGAACATTCCTAATAACTTTTAATAGAACAAAGTAGAAATATATTTTTATCTAATTCCATTGGTTATTTTCAAAACATATTATACCTTGTGATATGGTGAGTAGATAGTAATTGTTATTAGTCAGGGGTTCTCTTATTCAAAACAAACATAGGAGTTTACAAAATGTTAAAGTATGTTTCTTATTGTATTAAGAAAATAGCTAAATATTTATTCTGACTGAAACCAATAAAGCCAGCTAACTACTTGCTTAGATTTCAATTTGAAGGTGGCTAAATATAATGTAAAAAGTGCATAATAATAACAAAGATAATATAAACAATACAAAAAAATAGTTTTTGTAAAAATTAAAAAAAAAAAGATATATATTTGAAAATAAGTTAACATGCGAAAAAAAGTAATTTATGAAGAGAAAAAATAAGACAGTTTAAAATGTAAATAGGTTCATTGTACGTACTAACAAATAACTGTAAATTGTGCACGTACATATTTACAGCTGTAAATTGTGTACATACTTTCACCACTGAAGGATTTAACATCAACAGAGCTCTTCCGATGAGACTTTATATATGGAAGTAAGTCTGTTCCAAATGAGAAATAAAAATAATAAACATGCAAAATGTAAATAAAATATGAATAAATAAACCAAAGTAAGTTTAAGTAAAAAAATAATTAAAAACATAAGAAACTTATTTAGTATAAATTAACCGAAAATATAAAATAATAGTTCATATAAATTTAGAACGTGTGTGCACAAAAATGACACTTACATACACTTAAATTATTATACATATTAAAAAAAATGACTGTATACTACTTTTCAAATCAAGTTTTCAAATTTCATTTACAAAAGAGAAATTAAGCCAATAAAAAGCTAAAAGTACCAAAAATAATTTTCTAAAAATTATGAAATACAACACAAAAGAGAAGTTACATGAAACTTAATTTCAGATTTTAATCCGTATGCACTTTTATGAGCATCAAGGAACGACAGTATCTATTAAGAATAATATTTTTACCTGAAGATGAAGTTTCAGCAGACAATGATCTTTCACTAATTGGGCATTCATTCACATGAACCAAATACTCTGGAACACTACAGAATAATAAATATATAACTTCTGATATAAATAATATTGAAATTTGACATCAATAACAAGTAAGAGCCAATTATTATTTTTGCTGAACCAAAGAGAAAAAGTCACTGATATAAAATAAGAACAATAAATTCTCCTCACATTCTGAAGTTTTTGGCTTTTCTCTTTTGATAGCCAATTTGCATGAGTGTCTCCAAGCAACTTGTTACAAGTTGTCAGAACACATTAGGCTATACTGTTTGGCAAATATTTTACTGCATGAAAGTATATGTTGGTGAAGTGAAACTCCACTTGATAATTTATTATAATACTTTAATTTTTTAATACTTTAATCAATTAAAATTTAATATTATGCCCAACAAAATATGTTAATATTAATATTTTACAAATTTGCTGTTTCTATTTTATATATTTCTTTATTGTTGTTGCTCTACGTAAACATGATACATTGCCCATTATATCAGCTTATTGCTCATAAAAATATAGTAATAGTACATTATTTCTCATATAATATTTTTCAAACTTTTAAATTCAAGATAATTAGACTTTATATCTTTTTTTATGAGGTAATTTTTTTAAATAATTAAACAAATACTTATTGTAACTAGGAAACATTTATATTCCCAAGAAGGCAACTATTTAACCATAATGAAAAAAAAGAACAGTTAAATGAGAAATGATCAAAGTTGTCCTTAAAAAAATTCTTTGACTTTTCCTAAAAGTGTTAGACTTTAAAGTATGAACCAAAAATCTAACAGAAAAATTACTCAGTGTTACCTAAAAAAAAGTAACTTTTCCAAAAAACAGGGTACTCCTATCCCTAATATTAGATTTAAAAAAATATTTAAAACTAAGAAAAATATGGAATTACCCAGAAAATACTTCAACTGGTTGAATTCTACACCATAGCGGTAGATTTTCCCCAGATTTTCTTTTGTGAAACTGAGTACCTTCCCATTCCTGTAATATTCAAAATTTGAAAAAAGATTATTTTTGAATAAATAAAACTTCCTACTATAAATATGTAACACAAATCACTAATAGCTTTAAACTCTCCTGAGACCCCTTGCGTAATCCTACACTGATATGTTATAAATAAATATATTTAGAAAAAACATATTTAAAAGTTTTTTTGTCAAAATATTTTTTTAACCCTTTCAGTCACAGTGATGCCATTTGGCATCATTATGTTTCTGATCATAATTTTAAAAATTAATAGGGCTGACATATATTGGGATATGATAAAAAAAATATTTTATAATCGAAAAAAGTTTGAAGAATCAACTGATGTGGTTTTTGATACCATAAATGGCTATAAATCAAAAAAGAAAAACTAAAATGATAATGCCAAATTGTCTTTGGGACTGAAAGGGTTATAAAATAATATTCAATATTTGATGATATGCATATCAATTGTAAGCTTTGTCAGTTTCTGTAATTAAAAATTCATTTTACCATCTTCTTTTATTTGTGAAAAAACCTTAAAATTTACTGCTTGAATACTTAAATGATGACTGATATCTGCATCAAAGGCTGAAAAGTGATTTTTGGACTCACTTCTATTGAAGCATTTCAGTTCTTAAAACGTTTATGAAGGGTAGAGTGACCCACTTGTGAGTCATGCTTAACTATCTCGTGAGGAGGTGTGAATAACAGGCGAGTCACTTGTTTTGGGAAAAGAAGTTGTTGCAGAAGTTTATTTTATTTTTTCTCCACATTATTTATGAAAATATTAAGCATTATAAACATTCAATATTTAAAATTGATAACAATTATTTATTTATATCTATGCAACTTTTCAAAACATTCCAAACATAATGCGGGCCGGCCCTTACAATCCAATCGTTACAATAAGTAGTATCTTTTCTACTTTTTTCGTGCATATAACTAATCTTGTATTTTCACTAGTTGTGATCTTGCATTAAGAGCTTTCGAACTAGCAAAGTGTTTTCCCTCATGACGAAGCGTTAATGACATAAAACAGTCCCGCCTCACATGGAAAAACCTAGATATTTGACGCCGCGTGAACATGTTAGACTTAAAAATAAATTTTGGTAGTAAATGTAATACAATCTATTCTTTAAATAAATTGCAGGTCTCTCAGGAATGGAGAAAAAATGTAGATTCATGTATAGAGTAAATTACTTTAATTGCTAAAATATAACTTTAGATTACAACTTATAAGATAGAATCTGTAATAACTTTTGTTACATAAAGGGTTTAGCAACTCACATTCTCCTTAGTATATCTAAGGTAAAGGGCCCAACATGTTCATTGGCGAATTTAGACTATGGTATATTTACTTGGAAGAAGTCCCTAATGAACAAGCTGGTACCTGTATCTTAGTTTTACTTTGGAGAATATGAGTTTGGAAAGTAAAACTTTTATTCAGCTTATTGTGAAGAACTTACTTTTCCTTTCTTAATCTGTGTGTTGATACTTTCAGCGTTATCTGCTTTGACAGATTCTCCCTTGCACATTGTCTGAGCATTTTTGCCACACAAGTCTTCCGCTGAATGTCCCCAAAATTTCTCTGAAGCTTTGTTCGCATACTATTGAGAATAAAATTTTAATTATTCATTTTGTAATACATGTGCATTTAAAAAGGGAGGAGACCAATTTTATCTATACTGCGACCGTGATAAGAGTAGACTTACAACATTTTACGCAAGGGCCAACGAGGCCTGGCCTGCTAAGTATCCAAAAATTCAACCATTCAAATTTTTATGCTCGCATAAGTTTACAAATATGTATTAATGTTCAAAGTACAGTAATATTTATGAATCTGAATGCACATAATATTTGTTTAAGCAAATATTCTATTCAGCAATTATTTGATTAAAAATTTCTTTTATTTCCTTTTTTTTCCAAACTTTGTAACTTTCCTATGTATAGGAAAAATATAGGCTCCAGAAGATAAATAAACCCTTCTATTTATGGTGAGCAATTAGGGGAAGACCAGTAGTTTGGCCGCACTTAAAATATACAATCTGTAATAACTTTTGTTACATAAAGGGTTTTATAGCATTTTACATTCTTCAAAGTATAACTAAGGTATAGGGTCCAATATGTCCATTGGCAAATTTAGACTATGGTTTATTTTCTCGGAAGAAGTCCCCAATGAACAAACTGGCACCTGTATCTTAGTTTTACTTAGGAGAATATGAGTTTGGAAACTAAAACTTTTATTTAGCTAAAAGCAAGCACTTTTTTTTACCAAAGACCCCTTAAATGAATAATACATTAAATACTCGAATAAGCCAGGTGGAATCAACACTTGCGAGCTTATCTGGGTTTCTGTTTTAATGTCAAGCAACAATATTTTATCTAAAAAATATTATTTTGACTTGTAACAAAATTTGTTGGCCAGGGGTCAAAAGTGGGCCCACTTGTTTTTTTTTTTGGGGGGGGGGGGGGGGCAGCTACACTTTCCTGCCTAATGGTGGGTACACCCACGTTTGGAGGATAACATGTGACTTCCTGTTTGAGATTGATAACGAAACTAGCTATTTTACACATTTTAAATGAAATAAGTGTCAGAAAAATGTAATAAGCAGTTTTTATATATATTTTCTGAATGTACACAATCAACTTCAAAGCAAGAAAGAAAGGCTGTAACTACCTATTAGCTTGAAAAGATGATCCATTTTGGTTTTATACTGATAGCCACCTGCATATTTCACTTAACGCAATAATCTAATACCAAAGTAAAAATGTTCAAACCTGAATAGTGTGATCTAAATTAGTAACCAGAACACCCTCCCTGCAACCATCCAACGCAGAGAAAAGAACTTTAGAAGCTCGGAGTTTGAAGAGATGAGAGATGTCTGTATGATGAATCTGTATGAGTTCATTCAGGCAGTGCCCAAGGTTATGACTTTCTACAAACCACTATAAACAAAGAAAAAATACAAACCTTAATACAAAGAAACAGTTTTTAATTTAATTAAGTTTGTTAAAAAAAAACAATTTGAATATAAATATTCTTAAAAAATTAGGTGTAGAATTGCATTTGAAATGAAATTTTAAAACTAATATTTTAAAGTACCTTTAAACACTAAAATACTTTTTAATAGAACTTTTCTGAGATAATATAAGACTAAGCAAATTATAATAATAATATGCTTTTTAAGGTAAAAAAAATACATTGAAGGTAGCAAGATATTATGCAAGTTTTGTAAACTAAGGATGTTTAGCGTGGGTTTTTTAGATAAAAGAAACTTAAGTACTTGCAACTTTTTAAATACATAAGTTATTGCATTGTGAAAAAAGTAATAGAACAAAATGGTATGCATACTCTTGTGAAACCTGAACGAAGAAATGACACAGTGGAACCATCCTCTTTTTCAACAACACTGAAACAAAAAAAATTTGATTACCACAGTTAAGACACAATACAGTTATAGGAGTTGGGATAATTTTGTCAAATAGTTATTTCTCCGTAAATTTTTCAAATAATATTGATAAAATTTTACTGTCACTAACATACACTTCCAGAATATTGATCTACGAAAGATATTATTTTTTTTTAAAGCAAACTTATCATTACATTCTATTAAACCTTTCGAAGGGCAGAAAAAATTATGGGGGCCACTGTGCATATTTAAGTACTTTCAGCACAGATATATTATTAAGTCAAATTATTTTTTGCAAGTAATTTTAACCTTTATAAATTAAATCAGGTCATTTTGAGATATTCAAAGCAACGGTTTTGAATGTATTTTCAGTTTTTATCATTCATCAATGTGATTTATAAAGGGGAAAAAACTTCTTATTTCCAAACCTATCTTGTCAAAAATCAATCTAATAAATTTGATTCAAGGTTTTTATCAGCTTCACATTATGGTGTAAATTATGTAAATATATGAACGGCTGAATGGTTAACTACCAAAAACGTTGTTAAAATAAATGATAGTGCATTAAGACAAAATGCTTGGTTAAGACTTCTAAAAAAGCATTCTGTGTGACTAATTATTTATAGATCTACAGTATTTTATTGCAAGTGTTCCATTTACTCTGAAATCACATTAAAAACATCAGGGTTTCTAACTAAGAATTTGGCAACAAAGAAATATTAAGTTTTAGTATACAGACCAAATTTTATTGGCATAAATTGAAAAATATTGCAAGTTACAAGTTAGAATTCTTATAAATTGAGATTTCAGTAAATTGATGTTTTATTAATACAAATTAGATATTAAAATGTGGGTACTTTGCAAGTAAGTTGAGAGCAAAGAGAACATTTGCTTATTTATAGTTGCTGCTGGCCACATTGTGGCCACAGCAACACCATGCACTATCTACACCAAAGCAAACCACATTAAAATGTTCTAAGCGGGGGAAACGCGTGTAAACAAACAGAATTTTGCCTCTCTGTTGGTCGCTCATACTGGATACGTTTGCCCTTATATTCGTTGGCCCTGTTACGTCAAAAGTAAAGGAAAAAATAATTCATAATACACTCAAACTGAAGCAAAAACAAATAAAATATTCTTGAAATAACGAATAAAGTGATTTATTGAATGTGAAAAAACTTTTTTTATTCGATACCCGCACTCGGAAAATTAGCTAATTACTCTTTTTCCAGTAGAACCATTTGTATACTGCATACTTAAACCGTGGTGAGGTGTAGTGTTTGAGGCCACCATCAATTATGGTGGTTATGATAGGGCACTATTTCAGAGGAGCATTTTGCAGACTGATCAGTAAATTTACTATTAGTTTTTTTTTTTAAATCGAGAAATAATGATTTGAATATTTTACATGTTATACCTTTTCTCCTACTTAGTGAACAATCAATCCCATTGCTTTATTTTAAAAATTATCAAGAAGGATTAAAATAACTTGTGAAACTATACAAAAATATTAATAAAAGATAATGAGAACTAAGTGCCTGATCAATCAACACACTATTAATGTACCAATAAAAATATGTCATAACAGAAATAAATACTCTACTTTTTTTTAACAACTGCCACTAGACAGGTAAATTGACAGCCCTGAATGCTATGTAATGTCCTGCAAGCAAAAATTACACATTATAAATCATCATCTTCTTGAAAAACTTTAAAATTTTGAAAACTTAGTGGCATATCATTTGATGAAAAACTATTCATTTCTTTATAGGTGTACAAGTTTTGACAATATACTATGAAGACTTGTTCAAAAATTAAATCTCTTTAATTTTTAAGCAAGTTAGATGCACACAACAAATGTTATTAATTCAAGAAGTTTAAATACCTGCACAATGCTGAAGCATCTAAAGCTTTAGATTGTCTTGAATCAATAAATACAAGATGAGGATGGATGTTTTGATATGTTTCTGTGGCTTCTTCAGGTGTATAGACAATTGTACACTCGCAGGAGAGTTTCTCAGCTGCCAATTTAAGTGCATCGCTTTGAGCATCATCTTTGGGGAAAACTAACAGAGTCTGCAATGGAATTTTTTAATTTAAATTTCATAATTAATGTTAATTTTTTTTTGCATTTTTCAGGTAACTAGCATTTAAAAAAATATTATCATTTTTCTTAAAAGAGGTTTTAACTTTTATCTTTTTAGTCCAAACACAATATTAGTCTTGCTGTATAAAACACAGCATGTGAGAAAAGTGCCATATCAGACTTCAAAGACAAATAAAGACTTTTTGAATTTAAAAAAAATGCAATATTTAAAATTTAAAGATCTAGCGATCGAAACAAACCTCAAGTAACTCAATCAGTGGTGAACTGTTGGGATGTCATACAATAGGCAAATTTCTTTATTTTTCAATACTAAAGATTCAAATTTTGTAAAAAGGTCAAAATGAATAAGAAATAGCTCAAAGCAAACTATTTTGGAAATCTGTCACATTTTTTTAAAGTTAATAATCCATGATTATTAGTTAAATACAGTTTAAAAAAATAATTAGAAACAATTAAAGAGTGAATGACATTTTAATAATACGCATATCTACCAACTCTCCGGATGTTCTCTACTGGTAATATCATATTTTTTCTGAATTTCCGTATCATCTGTTACAATTGGAGGATTTTCTAAAAGGGAAACATTAGGCCCCCTTTTTAGCTCCCAAAATGGTTATTACCTAGTTAAATCCGAAGAGTTGGCAAGCTTTTTGGCTGAGTTAGCGTCGCATTTAAGCCACACTTGTCAGGCCTGCATATGTGAAGATAAACAAGTAAACGTACTTTAAAATTCAATATAAAACGTTACTCGAATACCTTAATGCCTTATTATATGAGTGGAAAATTAACTAAACGTTTCCCAGCATCTTTACGTCATCTTTCTGGTTTGTAGTTTGTAGCCATTGCCATATCCATAACCATACATCCACATACAATAATATTTCGTCTTGGTGGTTTGTAACCCTAAATTTATTTATTTAAAAAAATACATTTTGATATTTTTGAACAATTGGTATCAGGAAATTGAGTGCGGAAACATTGGAAAGAAATATCTGTTATTTTTTTTAATCTTCGTCTTAAAGTTTTGATTCTCATTTTGATGGCAAGGACAACAACAAAGTTAAAACTCGTCTTTCAAAACTCATCTTGTTGTAAAAGGAAAACTTTCAGTTAGCCAGGATCATTGAAGACAGTAAGGATAGGAGAAAACGGCTTCCATAACGAACCCAAATTTATTGGAAGTGCAACGAAGTGAACGTCTCGTTTTTAAGACCATGTCAAATGACGAGGTCAACATCGAAGTGTGCATCTCAAGAAAACCATTTCGTCATCGTGATCTGTTCTAAACTTTTGACTCAATTGAAAAGAGCATGTATGTCTCAATGTAGTCAGAAGAGAAGACACCAATGGACAGTACCACAACTCGGAATTTCTTCCTCA
The DNA here is from genome assembly GCA_023701765.1 of Hylyphantes graminicola. Taxonomy (NCBI): domain Eukaryota; kingdom Metazoa; phylum Arthropoda; class Arachnida; order Araneae; family Linyphiidae; genus Hylyphantes; species Hylyphantes graminicola. The sequence continues at coordinate 25,649,759 of CM043111.1, forward strand.
AGGCCCTAGCAACGGCCCTTAGCAACTCCTTGAAGGACTCACAAATTTCATAGTTGCAAAGCGTTAAGCTCGGATTTTTTAAAAAAATCAATTTAATACTTTTCGGTTTATATTTAGGTTTTTTAGAAGTTTCATCTTCATTTTTAATTGAGGAAAAGACATAAATAAAATTATACGATACGGTAAAAAGGTGTGGATTCATATGCTATAATTGATTTTAAAAAAGAACGTTAAAATAACACATGGTATTTCCGAAACAGTGAGGAGATGTAAAAGCTCATACATTTAGTTTTCTACGGAGTTTTTTTATTTATTTTTATGAGACAATAAACTAAAAAATACACATTCCCTCTATTCTAGATCCTTTTTTACTGCATTTAAATTTTTCGATCGCTTTTTGTAGCAATATTACAAACTTGAGAAATCTTTGTTCAAGTGAGATGGAGCAACAAAAAATCCGCATTCTTCAGAAAACGCATTTATTTTCATAATACTAATTATTATTATCATCCTTATTGTTATTATTATTATTAATATATTAAGTATCATTATTATTATTATTATTATTATTATTATTATTATTATTATTATTATTATTATTATTATTATTATTATTATTATTATTATTATTATTATTATTATTATTATTATTATTATTATTATTATTATTATTATTATCATTAACAAACATAAAATAAGTTTTCAGTGATTTTGTGTGTTTTGCAGTATTCGTATACCTTCCTCATGGCTTTAGATAATGAGATATCACATAAATTAAGGTCGTTTGAAAAAGCTGTTTAGGAAAATTTCGAGAAAAAAGTGTTCAAGGGTTATTCAAGACTTTATTTCATATGTGTTTACCACTACCAGCTCCCTTTAATTTTTTTGTGCATGGGATTATCTGAAAAACTACATATTTAGTTAAATAATTTAAACAAGGTCGAATTATGTATTTGTCAGATAATTCTTCAAGGTCGTCGAAATACTTAAAATGAAAAAGTCAAGTTTTACTTTTAATAATTTTAGATTTTATACTCAATCAAAGTCATTTTAACAAGCTAAAAATTAATATATGAATTGTGGTGCATTACATTATACTCATAATTTTAAATTTAAACTATACACCTTCCAAGAGGACAGGATATCAAAATTTTAGTAAAATTTTAGTTGTTTTTTTTTTTTAGAAGTCACTTCAATTTTTTTTCATGCTGTAAATATATAACTTACCTAGCTTCTTACATAAAATTAACTTTCCACAATTATCCATAAGTAAAGCGTGCGTGCGAAACACTACTAAAACTTATTATGGAGCTCTACAGTAAATGAAGTCACAAATAATTAGGGGACTACTATTAACCCTGTAATGCATGATTTTTTTTCATCCCGAAAAAATATATTTGTATCTTTAATACTCATATACATTATGGGAAAAATACTGAAAAAAATTAACTCAAATGCAATTTAAATAATTTAAATTTTTAAAATTTTTGCCGAGTGGCAAAAACCAACTACAAAATTCCAATTTTGATAAGAATGACTAGAAAGCTACAAAATATATTTTTAAATAGCCCTTTTTAAACTATAATTATTTTGTCAAACCAATTTATTTGTATTTAGTACTATTATTATTATACTTTAAATACTGCCAAAGTCGTAATTTCACAACAGTTAATAACTTCACTCTTTAATTTTGAATACACTTTTACTACTGTCACCTATGAGGGTTATTAGTAACTAAAACTTCAAAATGGAATGTTATCGATGAAAAAACACAGATTTGAGGGGAGGGGGCTCTACTTTAATAGAATAAAGCAGATTATGTTACTTGTTGCCATCGCGTATTAAATGAAAATTGTTTGACTTTTGCGAAGCGAATTAGAAGTACGGGGCGCTTTTTCAGAGTTAGTCGAAAAACAGGGGTCGAACAATAAATATAGGTGAACAAAAATAATTTATTAAATTTAGCAACTCATTTAAAAACAAAAATAGAATGAAATCAATAGAAATGCAAACTTACTCTTATTGGAGGTATTGGCAGACACATTGTTCCAAATTTTAATGTATTTTCTTCTTTCTGAAAACGGAAACATAAATATGTAATACTAACTGATAATACCTTTTTACTTAAAATTAAAGGATAAATTATTGCAAAATGTTGTGGTCACATATTTTACAGTTCACTGGACAATTTTATTTTGTTATAGTTAAAACATTTGAAAAATAAATCGCTTTTAGTTAAATTTTTCCAGAATTCAGCAGTTTCGGACTAGGTTATTCTTGAATAAAAGGGTTGTTTAGGCTGCAATCTCTGTCTTTCGTTCATAAATGGAGGAGGGATGGACTTGAATCATTATGTAAGGATTTTTTTGGATGTTGCAAATTATTTTCAGAGGAAAAGCGGTAAAAATCCTTTCTTCTGTATAACGTCTTAGAAAATGGAAGTTATAATAAAAAATATCCAATAAAAGCTATAGTTGGGCATGTCAGATTTTTGTTACATAATCCGTTTTAGAAAATCTTACAATTTACACTGTACTATGCTAACCGGCATTTAACACTTCCAACACGTAGACCCCGTCCTTATAGATACCACGGCTAATTCGTAACAAGCTGATACTTTTTCTCGGTTTTCTTAAGTAAAACGGGACTGAGCAGTTCCTGTGAATATGGGGGGGCGGGGTAGGTACATATATATTCCGGCTTATGTGATTGGTCAGAGACCCGCCTATATGTCTTACACGCCTTCGTCAAGTAAGCCAGACACAAAAAGAATTTTTACGGTCTCAGAGATAGGAATATACACCCAGGGACAAGGCGGGAATCGAACCCGCATTCGTTATAGAGGGCAGACTGCTAAAGTAATGGCCCAAACCACTCGGCCATCCCGGTCCCATTTAAAATGTTAAATCAATTGTAATAATCTTGCAAATTTTACAAAGGCTGATTGATGAATATATATAATGACAGGAAGAAAGAATTTCTACTTCAGACAAATGGCATATTTCATTTTCTATAACTCATAGCTCAGATTCCAAAGTGTTAAAATAGTTTAGTTTAGGTTTCAATTATCGTCGCACTAGAGCTACACGAGGGCTATTGGCGACAGTGTTAAAATAAACAAGTGGAACGCATGCGTACGGTGATGTCACAGCTACATCAAATGTTGTCTTAACCCCACTAGCTACGCTACAGCTAATTCGTCTAAACTAGAACAATCACGCCTACACTGACAACAGACTAAATCAAAGTATTGTCTTCTATCCCATAAACAAACTACGCCCCGCTCCTTTCTAACCGACCATATTGCTAAACCAAAAAACAATTTAAAGTTTCTCAAATTTTGTTTATCTCACCGTAAACCACAAATGTTTATGTTTGAACTAAAATTTTAAAATCCTTAAAATATTTGTCTAAGCTTTTAAAGTTCAATCCACAATAACCATATTTTTCGAAGCACAAGTCCCGAGGTTAGTTGTTAGATACTTTAATTTATGTGCATATAATTCTTAAACCGCTTCCCCAATGCAGAATGACCTAATCCCCTTCCTTTATCCGAAAATTAAACAGAGATCCAGTTTCGCACTTTCTCCGAGAAATTTCGGGAGCTTAGCGCTTCGGTTCGCCATTGAATTTCTATGAGAGTCGATAATCCTTTTAGGCAGGGTGTTCCTATTGAGTGGAGATTCCAGAAGAGTTGACTATATATAGTTCCCTAGTTCAAAATGGTTTCGAGATTGATATAGAATGTGGATTCAGTGTATCGCAGACCCGAACAATACGACCATACTTTGTTTAAACTCATATTAATTTCTCTGCCGGCTTTCGCATACTTATGCCAGAACAGCACGGATAATGAAGCGGGAAACGAGGATTTAAGCTTCCAATTTTCAAAATCTGTTCAAAGTCAATAAATTTTTTGAAAAGTTGATACCATAATTTGATGAATTTTATTATTTTAGTTAGTACAGAGGGAATGCATAATAGTTTGGATTTTAACAAAACAAATTGGCCATTAGGTGGTGAAATACAACGATAACGTAATTTCTGTTATGCTATGTCCACACTACGACAATAAAAACTGACAAGAAATGCGCGCGCATGGAAATGCATATACAATTTGTACCATTCGAGTAGGTGCGCGCGCATGCCTGTTCAAATTGTATATGCATTTCCATGCGTGCGCATTCCTTTTCAGTTTTTATTGTCGTAGTGTGAACATAATATTAAAAAATGCTTTAAAATTTGCAAAAACTAGTCACTTAAAATATAATATTTCTTTAAGCATTGTAAATTCATTTGAAATTATAACTACTCCACAAAAATTCTTAATAAAGGTGAAGCTATTTACTTGGTATTATTCTGAAAGACAAGTCATTGTTGAAAGTAAAGTTTGAGAAAATAGAAAAAGCTATGTTTAGGAAAGGCGGTATCTAAATGAACATTCTTTCTTTGAAAAACGTATTGCGTTTAGCAGTCAAGTAACTGGCACACCCTGCATAATAGCCATCAACATAGGTTTCCGGCCAAAATGCAATGGCTTTATAAATACACTTCTCAAAACAATTAGGGGAGCACTTTGCGTACTTTTGTTACCCTGTTATCAGTTTCAACTTCTTATTTTTTTATTCTAAATATCTAAAGTTTTGTAAAGATCTTCATTGTGCGTCCAGAATGAAATGGCAAAAAAGGGAGGGCGGTTAATTTTTTAAACTAAAATTTAAGGTAAAAAATTGGAATCGTAACTTTTGAATAAATTATAACAATATTTTTTTCATTGCTGATTTTTTTCATGACTTGTTTGAAATAGCTAAAATCAAATTTTAATATCTAAAAATGCAATCATGAAGATTTTACACTCAATTTATTTAACAAAATTGTTTTAGAGTTAATTTTAATTTACCATATTTTTCATTTAATTAAAACAAACGTTATTCAATTCTTCAAAAGACATGATTCTTAAATCTAACGATGCAAAAAGAAAATATAATTTTATAGAATAAATATCGCAAGCTGATGATTCCAAAGAGAAATTTTTTTGTGGGTGAAAGGGTTTAAACCATGCGTTCCCCTAATTGTTTTGAACAGTGTAGTTATAAGTGTTAAGTTCACCTTGCTTGCATAATAAAAAAAAATAGTATGCTTTTTTCCCAAGTTAAAAAAAAATTGAGAAGAAGCTGATGTTCAATTATATCATACAAACGTAAAATTTCCTACACATATAATTAAAAAATATTCCTTCACTGTTATCAATTTATTTTTTGAAATAGAATGCTTATTCAATAAGTAATTAAAATCATCTACAAATATCACAGATTTTTACTGACAGCATATTGTTTAATAGTTTAAGAACAATTGACATTTAAGTAAAATTAGGTCTGCAAATGGTACACATACAAAGCATCGCCAGATTTACTTAAAAACAAAGCCCATATACTTTTACTGGTAGAAGAAATGTTTTGTCATATACAAAATATAAATCATAGTAAGGTTTAGTAAAAATCTACGCAAATGAAAATGACAAAGAAAAAGAAGAAGACTAGGACAAATCTGCAATGTTGTTCTAGCCTTCCATTTTTCTTTGTCGTTACAAATTTTTCTTGTGGAGAATTTGTTGTCTGCAATTAACTCATTAAGCTAATAAACATATTTGATTTATTAAAAACTTTCCAAATAACAAAGAGAGTGGAGAGTTCATAAGCAGCATTATTAACATTGGTAAAAAGCATGTATGTTGACTTAGTCGAATAAATTCTAATTAATAAACCATGGCATAATCTAATCGATCGTGCTGATCAGATATCTGGAATACGAGCCCAGTGTTTCAGGGGAAAATATCTCTTTTTCTACGTGAATAGGCATAGAATTTCCGGAACATTATAATTGGTATCGAACTGAAAAACAGATTGTTTCGACAGTAAAGAAAAATATCTACTTATTCCCTTTTTTTTATTATACTATTTAAATATCAATATTTGTTATTAGTTTGCATTATTTTTGAACTGTAAAAAATTCAGGAACGTTTCTGAAATATTATAGGCAATTAATATGAACAATCTTTTGAGGTTTTTTTTTTTTAAACAAGATGCTTTACATTGAATTATTCAAGAGTATGTAAATTAAATTATTTTTATTATGTTTCTGGGGGAAAACTTGAAAATCACATTAACTTATAAAAAAAGCTATATATAAACTTGAAAAAGCCAAGAAAGTTTCTGTGTTGTTTTAATCAGTAGAATAAAAGTTTTATCAAAAGAATAGCTCATATGAATTTATTTAAAAAGAAACACTAACAGATATAAACAAGTTAGGGAAAAAAAACCATCTACCACCCACAGCTTATGGGCCAAGAACTTAGGTCAATAATCGCCGGCCTGTGATGAAAAAAGACATATCCGCATCTTAAGAGCCAGCCGTCTTTATTTTGGCCTAGTTTTGGTATTTATTTCCCATTCTCGTTTGTTGAAGTCCCTTTTTTGTTGGTGTATGTGCTGAAGAATAATACACGGCATACAGTCGTTTTATGTCAGCACTTTGTTTACTCTAGGGATGGGCTAGGGTGCTGGAATTCAGAAAAAGAAATCTTCCTTAGATTAAACAAAAAAGATGTATGGTATGGTACATATATATTCCAGCTTGTGTGCTTGTTCAGAGAACCGCTTATAAGCTTTCGTCAAGCGGGACAGACACAGAAAGAATTCTTACAGTTACAAAGAAAGGAATAACACATAAACAAATAACAACATTTATTGACGGTCACAAACATCCATGCCTGACCGGGATGCGAACCCGACTCCAGCAGCTCCAATGGCTAGCGTTCTAACGATTGCACCGGGGTGAACGGGGCGGCAAAAAAAAACATGTGATTAACCCATTGGTTCCCAACCTTTTCCGGACCATTGCCTCGTTCTTTAGGTTCATTAACATCCATCGCCCGCCTTTTTAATTTCCCTGTTATGTCGGATCATAATTTGAGATAAAGTGTAACTATAAAGCAGCTTTATAACCTTTACTACCGTTGATAAAAACAACGAAAAACATCCATATACCCGGTCATCTTTTAAATAAAATAGGGAAAAAACATATTTTTAAAGAACAAAAGTGAAATAATTAACTAAGATATTTTTACTGGTTTCTAGAAAATTTAAGAGGGTTGAAAGTAAAAATTGGCTGGTTTGGTTATGGATGGAATCTTTCTTAAACATTTAGTACGCAATGCGTTTAGTTTATTTTGCTGTTAATTTGCAATTTTCCAAGTTTCACAGCCATAAAGCAGTATGTATTTTATAATTGCATTATAGATTTTTAGTTTAAGAGAAAAGTTTAAGTTTGACTACTTTCAAACCTTGAAAAGTTTTCTAAAAGCATTTTGCGCTTTTTTTTTCAAATCCTGCATTTGATTTCTTCATCTGTTCCACCCAGTGTGTCAACTATGGAACCGAGGTATGTAAAACTATCTGTTTCTTCAATTTCTTTTGAATTGAAAATAACTTTTGTCCTATTTTTACTGTTTATTTTCATAGCTTTGGTTTTATTTTCATTTACTGCTAAACCAACCTTTTTGACATTCCCTTCGAGGATGACTAGTGTTTTCCTGCATATCTTGGAATCTGGATGACATCAGAACAATGTCTTCTGCGAAATTTAGGTCCTCAAGAAATGTTTTAAAATCCCATCTTATTCCTCTATGTATGGATCCTACAGTTTTTCTCATTACCAAATCCAAGACAATGATAAACAATAACCCCTATAACACGCAGCCTTGTCTTACTCCTGTTTTCATTTCAAATGTTTCAGTCATATTACCATTTACAAGTACCTGGTCACTATTTTCATTGTACAGGGTGGCTACAGAATCTGTGAAAACAAATTCCCTGACTTTTCTATGATTTTCCAGGCTAAATGTAAAAAATTTCCCTGATTAGCGGCAATGAACTATGTTAGCATGCTGGTTTCCTTCTGGTATTAGTAAAACCACTTTCTAGTATAGTTAACATAAAAAAAGAAATTTAATGAATATACAATGAGCTTTTTAAAACAAATCTATAAAAAAAAAGCAAGCGTTAAAGACCATAGAATAATGGTCTTAGGTCTCATATAAAAAGAATAAGTAAAGTTATAAACTCTCGTAAAAACGCCGTTTTTAAAATCTGATGAGTGTTTCCTTAACACATTAAGTCTCGTAATTAACTCTATCAAGTGACCAACAAAAAATTATTTCCCAAACATATAATATAGCAGCTCTCAGCTCATTTCAACATTTAATCTGTGCTGAAATGACCCAGGACTCACGGCTAGGACCTAGGACGTGGCTGCAAATCGAATCCCACCTCCACCCTACCCAACCAACCATCTAGGGTGAATTTTATTTACAATATTTACAGTACATAGATGCTTGTTGGAAACGTTCGTTTCAAAAGCTTATTTACATAGAAACCCCTTTGAATTATGACTTTGAATCAAATGTGGGCATCAGTTGTCTTGATTTTAAAGTGGCTCTGATATAACCATCTCGATTTTCATGCCCGCACACTTTTTCCGCAGCTTCTGTAACGAGTTTTACACACCTCTCAACTGACTGGGTGTGACATGGGAACTTGAGGTAGTAAGACTCCTGGTAAGGTTTTCTCTTTCAATAAACAAGCAATGTGCTCAGTTGGCATCTTGGTTAGCTTGCAGTTGGACCAATCGATAAGTTCTGTATATTCGTTGGCATGGAAATTTATAGGAGGTATTTGAAAGTCTCTAACATGACCTTCAGCCGATGTCACGTTTCTTGATTTAAGGATCCTCCTGTAGCCAAGTTCGCGAACGTGGGGTCTCTCATCCATTATCATGGCCAACATCATGTTTTCAGGGTGACAGAAGAATGCGTTTCGTTGAATTACTGGATCAATTATTTGCTTGACATTCTCCGGTAGATCTCTGGTAGTTTTAATTAACTTCAGACTATGTTTAGGTCCATCTTTGACTGTGTATTTTTTTTAAATTTCGAACCAAACAGGTGCATACGTCTTTACTATGCAGTTAGCAAGAGTCTGCAACTCAATCGATGGACTTGGTTGTGATATATACATTGTATATATCACAATCGCATGAAAATCGAGATGGTTATATCAGAGCCACTTAAAAATCAAGACAACCGATGCCCACATTTGATTCAAAGGGGTTTCTATGTAAATAAGCTTTTGAAACGAACGTTTCCAACAAACATCTATGTACTGTAAATATTGTAAATAAAATTCACCCTAGATGGTTGGTTGGTTGGGTAGGGTGGAGGTGGGACTCGATTTGCAGCCACGTCCTTGCCGTGAGACCTGGGTCATTTCAGCACAGATTAAATTTTGAAATGAGCTTAGAGCTTCTATATTATATGTTTGGTAAATATTTTTTTTTGTTGGTCACCTGATAGAGTTAATTACGAAACTTAATGTGTTAAGGAAACACTCATCAGATATTAAAAACGGCGTTTTTACGAGAGTCTATAACTTTACTTATTCTTTTTATATGAGACCTTTTGCGCGAGAACAGTTAAGGAGTAAGGGGTATAAAACTTAAAGTCGCAGTGCTTGGCGATCTTGCCCCCCACCAAGAAAGTCATAAGTCATAAGTCAAGGGGTATAAAAGTATGTTTTATGGATTAGTACAATATTACATAGTTTTCATGCTATTAGAATAAAAAAAAACAGTACTTATATATTTTTAGTACTTGTTTAAAAATCGTCAAAAATCATGAAATATCGTTTTTTTTTTCGATACAACCCGCAACTTTAAGCTTTTTGCGCGAATTCAGTTTGGTAAAAATGGGTCAAATTATTTTTTGTATGCACTAAAGGCACACTAAAAAACAGTTTTTTCACTATTAGAACAAAACTTGATTTTATTTTGCAATTTTTGCATTTTTTTGAAATTTTCCGGAATTTTGAATTTTTTGGTAACTTTAGGCCTTTTGTGCGATTACAATTTTTGAAAAGGAATTTTTTTAAATATTTTTCCATTTATAAAGAAGCCTATGCGCAAGTTTTCCGCACTATTAGAAATTGATTAGAGAAAAAAAGTGTTTTCGCTCCACCCTAATAAGTATACAGACGTCATTATTAATTTAAAAAAAAGCTTAGTTGTAGAAAAATAATGTATGCTTCTTAAAATAAAAACATAAACGCCCTGTGCCCCTTTCTAAATAAATAAGATAAGATAAAGCGAACCACAAAAGCATCTCCTGGTGTTGGATAGTATGACGTCATTCCAAAATGCAAATATAAATTTCCTTTATATTTTCATTTAATATAAATAGAGTTTCTCGTGCTACTGTAAGAGGATAATGGTGATTTAGTTCCAATAAAAATTGCTTTCATATGCGTTTTGAAAATATATGTATTAAATTTTGCGGCATTTTTAATGGTTGAACTACTTTGAATTCGATTTTTTTTTCTGAGATTCCCAACGACTTTTCGTTTCGATGCGCTAAATTTTTGTCGTATCATGCTTGTCTATAGCATTATATCTTATATCTCTTCATTATTTATGTTTCGTAAATATTACTTGAAAGAAAATGTACGCAATATAAATTTAATTAACATTACAAAATAAGTTTTGGGGGGATTTGTTGTGTTTTCTCGCTTTTTTTTTTCAAACATATTTCATAACTTTGCTTGAAATATTTTTGGCTTGTTAAAATTTATGCCAGACAAGATCTTAATTAGTCTTGACTAATTTTTAGCAATTGTTAAAAACGTTAAAAAGATTAATTTCATAGCGATAACCGATGTGAAGTTGAATAAAAATAGCAGGAATAAAAAAAAGCTGCATGTAAACATCTAAAATACTTTACTGCGTATGTATCTTTTAACATTAACAACAATGTTGATACTGATAATAAAAATTTTATAACCCCAAAATTTCATTTGAAATTTGTCTTTTAATAAATATTTTTATTTTGGTATAATTAAATGTTTATATTCTGTACACAGAATTAAACGTTAATTCAATTGAAAAATATTTTTAAAAAGCTTCATAAGAAGAAGAATTCAGTGGTTGAACGAAATTTCTTTTAATGACATTAATGTATTATTTCCTTTCAAAAATTCCTTGAAAAACAGTGGGAAATCTATAAACAGCAATTGTTAAAAAGTACAGCATGTTTTCATAAATGATGTATTAAAATTTAAAAAAAATTGTTCATAAAATTCTAAGGTATTAAAATTAAAAAATTCTTAATAGAACGCACTCGGTTATTTTTCCCGAACTTTTGGAGCACCCTGTAATTTTTCTCCAATTTTCAAATTCGAAATATACTTGACTTTACTAGCTTCCGGGAAGCAGCTAAACATTTCTAGTAGATGGTGAACTTCCGTTCGCAAAGTGTGAAGATGTTAAACAAGTAACAATAAGTTGAAATTTCAACTATTGTTTTTGGAACAATAGTGTACCAACTGCTGCCACGTGTATTTGCAGAAATACCATTGCAAATGATCAGGTAACTAAATAAAACAGGGAGATTTCGTTTGCTTTCTAAAATTTTAAGTTACTACAGGTTATTTGTGAAGAACTTGGATGCACAAAAGGGTAAAAATTATAGCCTAAAACTTTGCTTAATATCATTTTATTTACAATATACTATTTTACGACAATTAAAACTAGTGAAAAAGGTTTTTTAAAAATAAACTTGATATTTTCAAATGTTTAACAAATACAAATTCAATTTTGAGTTTGATAAATATAAATAATTACCCACCTCAAGGGTAACTCTACTATATTGACAGAGATGCTGATCCCCCCTCCCCTTATCCACCCCTTCCCTAAAAAAACGCGTTGGATTATCTGATTATCTCTCCACCTCGCAAAGAACCTACCGATTTAAACTATTTAAAGAATTAATGAAAAAAGTTATGAAGTGTTAGAAGTTATATAGTTTATAAAGGGGGGGGGGACTGATTTTTTTCCAAATAAAATATAATTACACGTGTTTCCTTTCAAGCAAGCTGATTTTTTAACCCATTGTTTATGTTAAATTTTCAATTTAAACTATTTTTATTTTCCTCTGAATTTAGATCTCCAAACTTTTACGAATCTAAATTGATGACAATCTCTTAAACGAGAATATAACAAAAAAATGAGGCATAGGGGGGAAAGGGGGGGGGGGATGAAAAATTGTGAACCAGGGTGTAAAGCATTCTAAGCCGCCTGTATTCACTGATACGAATTCCAAATAAGATACAGTTATCTCTTTAAAAATTTCATATATTTTGGTTTTAATCACCGACGTAAAAAAAATAATAATTGAATCGGTGAGTGCAGAAACAACGTCAGTCACAAATTTCAAATTTTTCAGGAGGGACAAAAAAAAGGTCTGCACTCACCGATTCAATTATTATTATTATTATTATTATTATTATTATTATTATTATTATTATTATTATTATTATTATTATTATTATTATATTAACGACACAGTCTGCGTCGCTAAAACCCCTAGTATTCACTTTCGTACATTAAAAATCTAATTACAACTTAAAGAAAGACACCTGGCTGTGGTTCTAAAATGCGACGCCCGTCGCCAATAGCCCTCGTGTAGCTCTAGTGCGACGATAATTCAAACCTAACCTAACCTAAAGAAAGACATTTAATTAACCATTCTAAAAATAACATAAACTAAGACGATATGTTCAAAAAGTAAATCCCAAATGCGAGTACATTGTTGGTGTGTTTGCCAACGCACTGCGAATTTCGAGGTCGAACTGAGGTCCATTTGTGTATCCTTGAGCCGGGGTGTTGTGGTAGTAAAGGGAGGCCTTGTCAAGACGATTCTGATAAACGAGCTGCTTCCTTCTTCAATAAAGTTCACTTGGTCAAAGTGGCAACGGTCTATTCTCAACAATTGTAAGATAAGATAATTTTTTTACGAAATGACGGGGGCCTGGTAGCCCAGTCGGTATAACGTTGGACACGCTGCATCAGCCCACATAGCCCGCGCTCGAACCCGGTGGCAGTCACTGCTTTCCGATAGACTGAAATATGCAACCAAAATCCGACTTCAATAGCAAAGTATATGGGGATAGACGTGATCGTTAAATCTGTGAAGCCTGAAGTCCCGACTGATTTAACATACGATGTCGCTCTAAGTTGGATCATTGAGTGCTCGCTCAGGTGTCGACCTCGTCACTTGACCAGGGTTCTAAATTATGAGGCGTTATTGGCTGTGTTAACTCCTAATAAGGAAGGCTAGAAATAGGCAGCCGGAAACGTCTAAATCACTCTATACTCCTCAATGAAAAGTTCCCGGATGGCCGAATGGTTTGGACCATTACGCTAGCAGTCTGCGCTCTGTAACGAGTGCAGGTTCGATTCCTGCCTTCATCCTGGGTGTACTTTCCTTTCTCTGTGATAGTAAAAATTCTTTCTGTGTCTGTCTTACTTGACGGAAGGCTTATAAGCGGGTCTCTGATCAAGCACATAAGCGGTATATATGTTAACCATCCCATTCAAATTCCCTCTATGAAATAGCGTAATCTCTTATACTACTAACTTACGGACATAGTTGGTAAAAGGATTTTCTTTACGATACGATAGTGATAAATAGTTGAATAGTAGTAAAATATGTATGAGGGATTACATTAAAGTGGGCTGGAGCATCAATAAGGAACCAAGCCCACTTATGCAAAAGACCACTATTCTTCTCACCCATCGGGAATAATCTTTATCGAAGAAAAATGGTGGGTATTAATAGTTATTTTTACAAAATATGTATGCTTTGTTTTTGATACTTGTAATTTGGTGGGATAAAGTTTCTTGTAAGTCTTCAGAAATCGTTTGCAACACAAAATAGGGTTGGATGTTTGTTGGACTGTACTAATGTAACTTAAGCTTCTTAAAACGGAGGAACTACGATAGTTTCAATGATGATGATGATTTCTACGATAGATATTTCTGCATCGCCTGTCTTCACTGATACGAATCACAAATAAAATAAGATACACTTATCCCTTTAAAATTTCAAATATTTGAGTTTTAATCATCGCCTTCAAAAAATAAATCAATACTAATAATAACAATAAATATAAGTAAAATAATAATAATAATAATAATAATAATAATAATAATAATAATAATAATAACAGTAGTAATAGTAGTAATAGTAGTAATAGTAGTAATAATAATAATAATAATAATAATAATAATAATAATAATAAAAATAATAATAATAATAATAATAATAATAATAATAATAATAATAATAATAAAAATAATAATAATAATAATAATAATAATAATAATAATAATAATAATAATAATAATAATAATAATAACAATTAACAATTAACAATTAACAATTAACAATTAACAATTAACAATTAACAATAACAATAACAACAACAACAACAACAACAACAACAACAATAACAATAACAATAATAATAATAATAATAATATACTCTTAAAACGGCATGGCATACATTGAGGTACTAGTAGAGACTAAAATATAGCAAACCTTAGCCCCCCAAATTCAATGCCTCCATTTGAACCAATGGACTGCGACGTGTCACCGCAGGCGTTGCCACTCCAATTGTCTATCGATATTCAGATTTTTAGATTGTTTTTTTTTTCTAACACTTTTTACAAAACACACTTTTTATAACAAATTTTTTTATCCATTTTCTACTGGAATACATCGATTTTCTTTTTATATGATAATGATTGTGCTTTAAGGGGTCATAGGAGTCTTAAAAATGTGCAAAGAAGGAACTACAAAATTTAGTTTGATCTTTCATGTAATTTTTTAACTACTCAAAACACAAGTATAATTTTTTATATGTAATTCTACAAGATTTATTTAATATAAAACAAATTTTAAAATTTATGAAACTTTAGCCAAAACTAAAATAAATGACATTAAATATAAAGCTATTTGAACACATTGTGATTAGGCTTGCGCGGCAAATTGTGAGGTCAAAGTTGAAAAAATGACCAAGAAAATGACTTTATATTGTACAAATATGTACAGACAAAGACTTATACCTAAATTCTCATCTCAATTTAAATTAGAAATTATTTTAAAAAATATTTAAAATCAAAATTTAAAATTTTTTTGTTAATTTTTTTAGAAAAAAGTTCTTAAAATAATGTCTAATTAAAATTGAGCTGAGAATTTAGGTATAAGTCTTTGTCTGTACATATTTGTACAATATAAAGTCATTTTCTTGGTCATTTTTTCAATTTTGACCTCACAATTTGCCGCGCAAGCCTAATCACGATGTGTTCAAATAGCTTCATGTTTAATATCATTTTTTTTAGTTTTGGCTAAAGTTTCATAAATTTTAAAACTTGTTTTATAATAAATAAATCCTGTAGAATTACATATAAAAAATTATACTCATTTATCGCGTAGTTAAAAAATGACATGAAAGATCAAACTATGCTTTGTAGTATCTTCTTTGCACATTTTTAAGACTCCTGTGACCCCTTAATATGAAGGGATCTTCAAGCAAAGCATTTATCCGAACACACTAAAATGTGAATGTTACATACATTCACACATTGTTCATACATGTTTCATACATTCATCACTACCATTAAAAACATTCTTTAATAAAGGACTTTCATTTATTAAACGCAGGATTAACGTTACTTATTATTTACAAATATTATTTTTAAAGTAAGAATACGTTATAGAATTTCTATTATATGTGTATCAAATACTTCAAGATTAATTCAATACGATTTTGTTTAGAAGTAATAGCATTTTAGTAAATACTCAAATTTAACAGCATAACTCCGTAATAAAGTTAATGCTAAAGTTTTTTTTTTTAAATTCTATATTGCCAAATTTAATTTATTAGAGTATTTTATACTATTTTTTATCACTTGAATAATGAAATAACTCATTGTGTGTATAAATTGCACTAGAAAGAAAACTTTCTTTACAAAATGTTTTCTTGACGTAATATGGTTTGTGTGAATTTGGTGGTAAGTTTAAATACAACGCAAGGAAATATTAGATAAAAATAAAATTAACAAACTTAAAATTATAATATTTTAAAAAAAGAAAGACGTATTTTCAAACAAGGAAGTACTGCTAGTTTTTATGTAACCATGATAATACTTTTGAATGACAAAAACAAGGAAGAAAACCTATTATTTGTTCAGCCTATTATTTAAAAAATAAAAATCCGATAAAACCGGTTTTTGAATATTTCTAACATTGTAAAGTTACTAGTCTCATGATTTTGCGAGCATTATCATACAAATTAAATATATACGTTACAAATAATTTGTAATGTAATTACCAAAGTGTATTTTAAAAAGTGTAGTATTTTTCAAACAACTAATTTTTTATAAGTAAGAAAAACTTTTAAAACTAAAATAAGTACTCAATTCTACGATAATATTACATTTTAAAGTACAAAAATCCTAATATCATATTTACTAATTTGATATAATCTAAAATATAAGTGAAACCTCCATGTTACTAATGGGAACGAATGAGAGCTATCGTATATTGACTTAGTTTGTGCATTTGTCTTTTTAATCCCGTTAAGACCAACAATGTATGGTAAATGGGAGAAGTACTTTTATTTCGTAATACGCATGCAGTTAGCTAAATAATTGTGTGTTTTTTTATTTTCAATAAAAATGTTTGGAAAGCATCGTAATTGGAAAAACATAATTTGAAACCCAGCCCATTGCGGATAAAATAAAACAATAGAAATTACAAGCTAAATTAAATTTAAAAAAAAAATAGTGTAAATGTTTGTAAGAGATTATTCCAAAATAAATTTAAAGGCCAGCCTTTCTAGTCAAATTAGGCATCGAATATGTTATTTATAATTAAAAATAATGAATAAATTTATATCATTATTTGATTTGCAGTACAACTATTTAAAAAAATATCTACATATATTACATATACATAAAACAACGATAAAAATTAGTTGTGTGAAAACACCAAATGACTTTCAATTGCCGCTCAACAATAGATATTTGATTAGTTATTCCGGCTGTCAATTCTGTAAGTGTGATGTTTTCTTTGGCTTTTTTTTAGAAAACTTAATGTTCAAACGTGAAATAAGAACTGGTTTTCTGAGTTCGAAGCCTGTAGCTCTTAAAAATTTTTCAGCAAATGGCAGAAATTAACCTTTGAGCATGCACGTTCTTCTTAAAAAACCTTATTATGACGTCCGACAAGTTCTAAAGAAACTCGTGTAGCTCTTTTAGTTCACAAGTTTTTAAGGGGGTTCAGTATGTTGTATATCGGTAATGTTAAATTGGCCAATTGCAATGTACCTTTTCACAATAACTACTGATCAGATCATCTTAAAATTTTCTGTGTGTGTTATACCAACCTTATATATTAATCTGAGGTAAAAAGTTTTTTCTAAATAACTGTTAGATTTTTTTTAAATAAAATAAGTTTTAAAGTACCCAAGAAATCATGAAATTTTTCACTTTTTTGCCACATAATTTTGTTTTCACTTTCGTTTTATTAAAATTTCTAACCTCAGATTAATCTATACTATGTATTACATCATATAAAAAAAGTTTACGAGAAAACATAGCATAGTTTTTGAGAAAAGGAACATCGAAGTTCAAAAAATCAAGTTCTGAGAAAAACGCATTTAAAGTTTTTATTGTTAACCCATTTCCTTACGAAGCCATGACATTAAAATGGCTTTTAATGTCAAAAATATTTTTCCAATCGTCTTGATACTTTGTGACATAATTAATAAAGGTTGTAATAGTATTTTAAGCCAATACTTTTTGTTTTGATTTTTTCACCGATTTTTGGGTATTGAACCCCCTTAAGGGATTTAAGGCAGGCCGATGGGTAGACCTTATATTTTTTTTAATCATCACCCTCCGAAACGTGTATACTCGTGGCCAACCAATTAAGAATACGTTAGGGATGGCGGTTTTACAGGAAAACCGTTTTTTTTTTTTTACACCGGTCCATCCCTAAAGTGTAACAAATAAGGCTGGCGGGAACTATAGAAAACACAAAATCGCAATACTTTTACTACCTTACAATTCATATTACATGGTTTAAGGTAAAAAGGAAAACTAAAAATTATTCCTGCTAGTCATCATTCAGTTTGCCACTACTGGTAGGGGTAAACCATAAATAATGATAGTCATGTATAGTAAACATAGTTCTCTCTTTTGCAATAGTTATTAAGAATTATTTCAAACACGACAATTAAATGGAAATTTAATACAATATATTAAATACAAACATGTTTTGGATATTTTGAATAAAAAAGGATCACCTATGGTTATGGTTAAATGAGAATGGGACAATGCCACACATTTCGAGAAACACGTAATAAAAAAAAACCGCGACAACGTTTGATTTGAATGAAATTCATATAGTATTTCATTAAATTTTAAGTGAATTGACATTGTTTAAATAACTTTATTCCTATTAACAACTCCATAAGAGAGGAATATACCATACAATAATAAAAGACTTTCTTCATTTATGATGGCCCTTTACAAATAAGAGGTAATTTATATATATAATAATAATCAGATTTCATTCTTTATTTATACCTTTTTGTTTATTTAGAACATCATTCTAAATTTCACGGTAAGATTAAAAGTTTCGAAATAATTAATTAAATTCAACGCGTTAAGTAGTTCCTTTAGTATTTATTTATAATTTCAATGACGTATTGAGAGACGCCGAAATCAAAAGGATTAGATTTCTGCTTCCAAAACTACGTTTGAAGCGATAACAAAAGAACCTTGTAGTAGCCCGGAGACAGAAAACTTGGAGATCAAAGTGCACAATCGCTAATGAGGCTTTTCAGAAACTCGATAACAAGAATTTAGTTCTGGTATACTATCTCTAAGCTTTTCTTAAATATATAAAGCAACATTGGACAGAACGATTTAAATATAAGATAGATATTTCAGAAACCTTGTTTAAAAGGTACACATTAGTTTATGTTAGCGCATAAGGCTTGTCCTGAGAGTACAAAATTCGAGCAACTAATTTAATAAAGTTTTTAAATTAAATTGGTTATTGCAACTGTCGAGGATAGATGGCGATCTCTGTCTAAACTTATACTCAAATATTTATCTTGTTATGATTACTAACTGCCGTATAGCAACACTTTCCCTGTTTTTACGAATATAGAGTTTTTAATGTCTAGTCACTAACAAATATGTCTTGATAATACAACGTTGTTTTCTTCTAGTTAGCTTGAGTTACTACTATGTTTAACGTTTCTGCTATCTCTTTAAAACTTTGATAGAATTAGATTTATAGTATATTCTAAAGTGTGACACTGTTCTATTTATTTTGATATGATTAACTACAAAAGAGGTCGGTACTTTTTCAACACAGTAACAGATTTTGTTGAAGTATAATAGCTTTGATTTTCGAAGTTACAATAGATTTTCTAAAAAAAATTACATAATTTATCTTAAAAAGATCTTACAGCGCTTTGAATAAAAATATAACCGAAGTCTGCCCTACATTGCCGAAAAATATTAGATATATTTAAGTATTTTACATGTAGAATTAATAAATTAAAATCACTTGATGACAAAGTATATATAGAAAGTAATCTTATTTTGACTTCCGCATCATCCGGGCAACAACGACAACAATTATCTTTTCCGTCAGATATGCTTTCTCCCTTCAAGACTAGGATAAGCGAATAGCTCTTGATTTTCTTTGAAGCTATCAAGACCTTGAGTTTATTTCGTTTACTCAATATCGAGCTCAGAAATTGACTTATCATCCATTAAGTTGACATGTAATAGAGGATGAACAACTTTTCCCCACTCTATGGGGATTTGTCCTGAGCTTTAAAACAAATGGAAGCTAACATGCGGAAATGAACCTCCCCAGATTTTTATTTAAAAACCGTTGTAGGGACTTAGACTTATTTTTTCATTATTTTAACTAACTGAGAATTTTAAAATATATGCAGCAATGTGTATGTAATATGTATGCTTGTGATTGTTATTTTGAAGGCCCGGTTACCGAGGGGTAGGGATTTGAGATTAAAGGAATCACGTTCGGCGTTCAGAGTAACATCATTGCAAGGACTTTTGTAAACATGCATCAAGACATTTTAGCTTAAATAAGTGCTTAATAATCGTTGTTATTGTGTCACAACATCTATGTATCTAGAAGATATAATCGAATACATATAGTATGGTAAATTTCAAGTAAATACCACAAGTGAATTTTAAAAGTAGTTTTTTTTTCCTGCTCAAACTTTAATATGGGAGTAGAAACAGTTTGAACTGTAAAAATTTTAGCATCAAAAACAATTATTGTTTAGATCTGTGGTAACAGTGAAGTTTCAAAGAGGCTGCTTTTTTAAAAGCATGAGTTATGGTTTTAGATCATTTTGAATTCTTGAATTTTAAGTATAATTTTTTATAAGATTTTTGGGTAAAATTATTAAAATACACTGTAATAACTATCTTAAAAACATTTTTATTCGCCATTTATAAATAAAAGTAATTTAATTAGAAAGATAAAATCCCCTACTTTGGCTGCATTGTGTAAGTCACGAAAAGATATAAAAGTTTCCTTCTTAAAATAAAGCTTTGCATAACATTTTTTATATATTTTCTTTCTATATTAACCAGCATTTTCTCGATTTATAAAACATTTTAACTTTGTAGTGTAAGTCCCAACGCTGTGTCAGTCCCAGTTTCTGTTTGATTTATTTGCTGTAGATGAGCTATAATATTTGTAGATTTCTTATATTTTGATAATTTTGATTTAAGTTGACTAAATCAGCAACTAAAATAACAAAAAAGAGCAAAGGGAAAGACTTTAAGCTTGTAGTAGTTTTCAAACCTTTAAAGAAAATGAAAGCAAAAACCCCTTTATGGTTAACACTTTAACCAAAAATACTTCCTCTCTATTGCAATGTTCAAACCGTTACACAACATTGAATGGCATTTTCTGGAACCAATATTGGTCATCTTTGCCTTCAGTCATGGTAAAGGACCAATGTTAAATAGTCAAATGTAGTGCAAATTACGCGTGGAAATACCCAGTATATATCTTTAAAAAATATGAAAGCTTCAATAGTTAGGGAATTGTTCAATAACTCAATTAAAAATCTTTGTCAAATAAAACTTCTTTTTTATCTAACTAATTCAAGCCTTCAACTAGTTGGGGGTCTTTAAACCCGCCTCCATTTCTACTATTAAAACAAACAATCAAAAATTTTACTCTTTTGTAACTATGATATGAAGCAGTAACATATTAATTTAATTTTTATCATAAATTCACGTTCCTTCCTTGGCTGGTTTTATTTAGAAAGTGTGAAGTTTTGAGAGTTTTTTGCTTCAAACTTTTGCAGCAGTTTTTTATGAAATGATAAAATTATTTACTCAATATAGTTTAACGATGAAACATAATATAAAATCTCTGAGGATTAAAATACTTAAGAAAAAAATATGCGTTTTTTATTCTTGACAACTCAAATTTCGTTCTTGGACAATGATCATTTTTTTAATATTCTTTCATTATTTAGAAAGAATAAAATGAATTTTGTCCTTGAAGAGCTTTCATAAACTAAAAAGAAAGGGAAAATAATTAAATCGACTAACTGATGTAACTCTCCATTATACAGAATTTTATCGAAGCAGGAAAACATTACATGATTTAGTGAAAAAAAGAAGATTCTATAAACAGAATAATGAGAGATTTTTGTTTGTAACGTAGAGGAATATTTCGAAATGAATTGCTTTGTCAAATTTTATCAATGTAGTTTCAGAAAGTTTTTTTTTAAAATATGTTTATTCACTAAGTTTAGGATTGAGTTTCAGACATTTTTAATGTTAATGCTATCACAACTTATGATCAAGGATAAAAATAGCAAAATCCGCTTGGGAACTTTATTATTTTTTCAATAAGCTAGTGTTCTTTAAAACATAAGAAGCAGACCTATTTTGAACTGATATTTTTTAGAGTTTAATAGTAAGTATATACAGCTATCCCTATTAATTTAACATTATCGTGGTTTTTTTTTTTTTTTTTTTTTTTAATAGAAGAGCTTTACAAAACATTCTAAGCAATCACATTTCTGTTTGTAACTCATTTCTACTGCTGTTGTGAAAAATAATTATATTTTTTACAACGTGTGTAATGTATTGAATTCTTTGTTTTTTTGTAGTCAATAAAAAATACTAGTTACCTATATGAATATTGTAGATAAGTACAATAAAGAGTTTTTAAATATATTCTTATGCATTGGAGAACATATTCTATAACTATTTATTACATCCTTGAAGTTTTATTATGTACTTGATTTTATTGATGTTTCGATAATAAAAAAACGTTACTTACGTAAGAATATTACTATTGGTAATCATTCATCAATTATACGCACAGTCACATTATAGCACAGTTTTTAAAAGTATACGGTATGGTGCTTTGAACAACTTTTGAAACCTACGCTTAATTCCTACAAAAAGTTGCTACCACGATAAATTATATGTATCCTATTTTACTTTATCGCATTAATATTTGTCGTTCACCCTCTAATGCATACTATTGGCCTTTGGCAACAAGTAACATAATCCACTTTATTCTATTCAAGTAGAGCTCCCTCCTGAATTTTTTTTTTCATCTATTACATTCCATTTTGAAGCTTTAGGTACTAATAATCCTTATAGATGACAGTAGTAAAAGTGTATTCAAAATCAAAGAGTGAGGTTATTAACTGTTGTGAAATGACGTTTTTGGTCGTATTCAAAGTATAATAATATTAGTGCTAAATTACAAATAAATTGTTTTGAAAAATTAATTATAGTTAAAGAGGGTTATTTTGAGATATATTTAGTAGTTTTCTAGTCATTATTATCAAAATTGGAATTGTGTAGTTATTTTTTATCAGATGGAAAAAAATTTAAAAATTTAAACTATTTAAATTCTAATGCAGTTAAATTTTTTCAGTATTTTCCCCACAATGTATGAGTATTAAAGATAAATATATATTTTTGGGACGAAAAAAACCTCATGCATTAGAGGGTTAAATAAAAGTGCTTCCAATAATAAGAAATAGGTCGCCTCGAGAAAACGCTGACACACCAGGAACTTTTAACTAGAGATAATCTCCAAATCATTTAAAGGTACAGCGATTTTGAATCCAACTTATCGTATGAAAAAAACAAATTCAGAAAAGTTTTAAGATAATTTAATTTTTAATTAGATGGCTAGAGGTAAATTTAAAAAAAGATTCAAATACTACGCTCTATACAATCTGATAACATCAAACCTTGAATTCCTATTACTTTTTCTTTGCCCTGTTTACTAAGTAGTTTTATTCATACCTTGAACATTTAACTACTTTAACTAACTCTCAATAATAAAAGTTTTGTAATGTATTAATCAAACAGTTATAGTTATTATATTTCGCAATTAAAAACTAATAAACTACTGCAATTAAAGTTGCACAAAATATACGTGTATTATGAACAAATATTACAACTGTATAAAATATGCTTGGCATCACTGTTTAACAAACTATTTCTCAAAGATGGTTTATATATGTACGGTACGGTTTGTATATGTAATTGTATGTTAAACATACAATATCTCCATTATGGTTTTGTACCTTAGAACGGCTTATACGTGTGATCGTATGGGCATACGATTTGGTATATGGACATACAATTTAAAATACGATTTCCCCAAAACGGATTTGAATCGCTGGTACCTTTGTGGCTTATACATGCGTGGCTTATACATGAACTGTTGGTTATTTGTGGCTTTTATACATGAACTGTTGGTAACTTAGAACGGCTTATACATGTGATCGTATGGACTTACGATTTGGTATGGACATACAATTTAAAATACGATTTCCCCAAAACGGATTTGAACCGTTGGTACCTTTGTGTTATTTACTACTAAATCAATAAAATATCAATGGAAAAGTCGGTGTACTCGATCGCCCACGTAATCATTGACTTTTTGGGTAAGGTCATCAGCACTTGGAAGATAAGAGGCCATACGACGCACACGTTAACTTCAATTAAGTAACCGGTTGGATGGAGCTGTAAATGATCAATGATGGATAATTACTATGTAGTCCTAGTTCCAGAGAATCTTTTATTAAAAATAAGTTTGTGAAGAGGTGTTCTAACTCGTTTTGGGTGACATATCTTAAGGTTAAAAGTGCAGGTTTATGGCTATATAGATAAGGTGACTTAAAAATGAGAGGCTTACTTTCAAATTATCATGTCAGTTTATCTTAGGTTTTAAAAACATTTTATGCAAAAGTAACGGACAGTTTTATGTCCTATAAGATAAAAAAAATGTAAATTATTTTAACAAACATTTTTATCACTTATAGTTTGCTTATCCAAGATTGGAGACTGGTCAACAACGAAAGACGTAATTATGTTTCAGTTTGGAAGAAAGGTCAAATGATTTCAGTTAGGAACGACATCAGTAAGAAAATAGTTAGCCAGAAATTCAGAAAACCTTCAACAATGGAAAAAGCATAGTAATTTTTCGTTTCGCAAATCCCGCCAAACTGAAACTTTAGTGAAGTTAAAGTGTTACAAGACCAAAATATAGATGGTTACCATTGGGAATACATATTTGGTTTGGTAGCGGTTGTGCACTTTTGGTGACTTTAATGTTTGGGCGATCGAAATAAAAAAAATTCTTTTATAATAATCCACTGTTTCTGAGTTCCTCTCCTTCTAAAGAGTTTGCTCATTCGAAAGAAAAAAAAGACTAAAAAGTTTTTTTTTTATTTAACCAATCAATTTTTCTAGTCCACAAATTTCTACCTCGAGTTATTTTTTTGCTAAACTACATCGCGAAAAGTTGTTGAAAATATTAATATAGTACGAAATAAACGCGAAATCTCTATGTGACAATACACTGTGTTCCGACTTTAAAAAAAAAAAAGACTTAAAAAAAAGGCACTCAAAAAGTACAGATGAAACATACAAAGAGTAGGATTTTTTTAAACTATGAAATCAAGAGATATTTTATACTAAAACGTTGTTATTTTCAAGTTGGATGAGACAATTTGACAAAATTTTATCGTCTTTGAAGTTATTTCTTGCGAATTTAGCCTGCTTTGGGCTGCTTATATAATTATATTATTGGAAATTGAGTTCGTTGCCAAGCACTATAATAAACTTTATAAGTCATTGTCTTACCGATTCCATGGTATCCGCATCAAAGTCAAAGAGTCTTCCCCATCCAGAAGTTATTGAATTTCCGTCGTTAAATTGCATCTGGGATCAGAAAACGTTCTTTGTACGAGAAAATCCGAGGGTGTTTTGAGCAGATATTCTTCCGAGAACGAACAGATGGGTTTTCTCATCACATTCTCTCTGATCCTCCTTTCAAACTAGAAAAGGTGTTTATCGTAAAAAGAAAAGAGGGCTAATATCTTCTTGCTTCAGATAATAAATCGAGCTGTTCCTGAGCCGCCACCTTTCATTTCCCGCCATCAAACCATCAACTTAATTAGTGGCAGGATAAAACAACAGCAACAAAAAAAAAGAGAACAAAATGATTTCCGCGGCGAAACTCGAGAGCGCACTCGAACTTGATTAAGTCGAACAAAGTTGTTCCACGGAGCTTCGAAAAAACCTTCTGCTGTTTTGGAAGACGACAACCAACACAAATGACGCAATCACAACTGTATTTCATCCCACGTGATGAAAAACGAACTGCAGAACAAAGCAAAAAAAATGGCGCGAGAAGAGAGGAAAGAGTGAATATTATTCGGTGGTCGAATGAAAAGAACGACGAAGCAGAATCCAATTTTACAACTATTTTTTTTATATGCATGTTGGTGGGAGAACAATGCCTACGCGTCTGGCTTCAGTAGGCGTTGGGAAAAGACGACAAAAAAAAATTACTGAATGTGTAATAGAAAGTAATTGTTTTGCTCAAGCGGTGTTGATTTATTTGTGAATGAATCAAAACTGCGCGCTTCTACAAATATAGATTTTAGGGATAGGTAAAATAGATGCCCGCTCTAAGAGGACGACGTCAGAAATGATTTATGGGACGAGAATGTTTACGGTGTTGTTTTCTACTGATAAAGCTTGGTGATAAATGTGATAAATTCTTACGAGGCAGGTGTAAAGATATCGTTTAATACGAAAACTGTACGAAATGATGAATTTATTCTTGATATTCTTGTTTTAAAAAAATAGGGAAAATATTTAAAATGATACATATAAAAAAATTTCATTATAAGCTGTCTTCACAAAAACAATTTTAATTGAAATTCATTTATTCGCAATTTAGTTTTGAGGAAAGAGTCAGAAAAAAAGACAAATTAACACTTTATTGCAAGAAAAATGTCAACCTTTATATTATTGTTTTCATTCCTCTAAACGTAAATAAACATTGAGAAACTTCGAAAGCTTTTCAAAAAGCATTTTTCCATTTAATATAGCGAAAATTATTATTTCAAACAAAATTGTGAGTTGTATAAATTATAAAAATTCATTTTAAAGATTTCAGGTATAAAGAAATTTTTGTATCGATTAAAAAAAGTTTAGAACGAACGTTCAAGATTGTTTTTAATTAACGAAGCAGATGTAAATACATCGTTTCATAAGAAAACCTTACGAAATGATGGATTTATCATTGATATTTTTATTTCAAAAATGGGAAAAAATCGTTTACGTATAAAATAATTCTTACATAAAAAAAAATTCATTTTACTGGCTTTAACACACCTCTAACTGTATTGTGTCTTGGCTATGGTAATGGAGTTTTTTTTTTCAGTGTTGTTGAAAGGGGGTATGGTACCATTATGTTATTTCTACGTTCATGTGTCACAAAAGTATGCATACCATTTTGTTCGATTAATTTTTTTCAATGCAATAATTTATGTATCTTTTTTTGTCAATGTAATAACTTATGTATCTTTTTTTTCAATACAATAACTTTTGTATATTTTTTTCATTGCAATAACTTATGTATCTGAGGCCCAGTGGCTTAGTGCTATGGTATATGGTATGGTACATATATATTAAAGCTAGTGTGCTTGTATAGAGAACCGCTTATAAGCTTTCGTCAAGTGGGGCAGACACATAAAGAATTTTTACAGTCACAAAGAAAGGAATAACACATAGACAAATAACAACATTTATTGACGGTCACAAACATCCATGCCTGACCGGGATTCGAACCCGATCCCAGCAGCTCCAAAGGCAAGCATCCTAACGATTGAGCCACCGGGGCGGCAGGCTTAGTGGTAGTTCTTCGCATTGCCACGCCACAGGTCCAAAGATTGAATCCCGGATTGGGCGAGATTGACCCATCCTTTCATCCCTTGAGTGTGTCAAGAAAGAGGGTACCAAGATTGCCTGAACTAAACACTGGTTGTTATGCGTGAGGCTGACCCCCTTACCGAGACATATGCCTACCACCCCAGAGCCCTAGGTCAAGAAAGCTGAAATGGGTCCTGCAGGCCTTGGCCCAGTAATGGGCGGTTGCACCGAGGAGTAAGAGAGGCCTTAACACACGCAGTTAAAATTTAAATTCATTCAATCGTAATATAATTTTGAAAAAAGAAAGAGTTTGAAAAAACAGACAAATAACCAGTTACTTGCACTAAAAATACCTACCTTTATATTATTGTTTTCATACCTCTAAATAATTTAATTAAACAATGAATAGAAATTTCGAAAGCTTTTCAAAAAGCATTTTTTCATTTAATGTTGCAATAGTCATTATTTCAATGAAAGTTGGGTGTTGAATGAATTGCCAAAATCTTTTTAAACAATACACGTATTAAGAAATTTGTTGTACCGTGAAAATAAAGATTTCGGAGGAATGTTCAAGAACATTTTGAATTATTATTTTATTTTTATATTTTTCAAAAATATGTCTTGATGCTTTTGTACATCATATTTAATGATATTTCATATTGTTATGTAGAATTGTTGCAATATTTTCTATTGATATGGACATAGTGTTTTGCATAATTGATTTAATTCACATTTAAAAATAATTAAATAAAAGTTTTGGTCATTTAAATATGTTAAAATGTTATAAGCAAAATCAATAATCAAAGTTGAGTAAATACTCTGAAAAAGAACCCCTTTTACATTAGAGAAAAAATTCTGACAGGAAAAGTTGGTTGAAAATGGACATGCTGCGGTTAAAATATGTTTACAGATGTTTCCAATAACAAAACAATACAGAAAATATGTATGCACAACATATATGTATTTTAGGTCAGGGCACGTTAAAAATTTAAGATGAACACATAGCCCATAATACGAACCCTCCTCGACGGTATTGGGGTAAGATGCACTGACTAAATTTCAAAATTTACTTCGTTTGAAAAACAAATACATTTTCAGCAGTGCGAAAACATTGTGACAGTACGCTGACATGCAATATGCTTTAATTATTTAATTTACGAAAGAGTGGCATACATTCAACAGTTCATCAATTTTTTAATGATTTTTTTATTTATCTTTTGTTTGAAAACTGATCAAAACATTTAATTTATTAAAAATTAACTAAACTAATTGTGTGGCACAATTTACACAATTATTTGCATGAAGAAATTTATTTTTCATGTGCATAATTAATTTATCTAATAATAATATCAATTATTCTTTTAATAATAACATAATTTAAATGAATTATTCGAGTAAAATAAGGAGGAAATCAAAGGAGCATTGGAAAATAAGTTCAATTGATAGAATCGAGAAAACTCAATAAACGGAAATTGTTCATTCCCATTATCATTCTTGGTCTCCATTGTTTAAATAAAAACTGTTGTTAACCATGAAACTAACAAGTTTCATAAGAATGAATGTGTCAGACAACAATTGAAGATAAATAGTTGAAAGGAATTATGATACAGTCGATGGGAGATTTAACCATTTAGTACGTTATAAAATGAAAGGGAATTATATTGAACAGTAAACAGAAAAGTTACATAGAAAAATATTTTTTTAGTTATTTATTAAGTTTTGTGCTATTCTACTAACTTTGAACTTTATTCTACTGAACTTATGCCTTTTTTACTCTTTATTCGTCTAATAACTTAAGCCTTTTATATACAGTGGTAACCAAAAGTGTGGACATTTTTGAAAGTTTCATGTGTTTCAACTGCTACCTGTGTGCTTGTATCTATTCAATTTCGATTAAATACAAACATTTAAATATTAAGTTGAAGGGAATTTAATGTAGAATTTCATTAAAAACAAAATTAAAGTATCTGTATTACAAATAAAGTTATGCTCATTTTAGTTGAACAAACATGCTCAACAATGGATTTCCTTACGCTAAAATTGCAATACAAGGTGATGGTTTAATGACTTGCAAAACTAAGACAAATCATACTATTAGTTGCATAACTTATTCTTAATACAGATACTGTAATACTGTATTCATTTTTAATTCTACATTAAATTACTTTGATGATGATGATGTCGTGTCCATGGATATAGATTATAAGGGACCAAAGGTCTCATAGACTGCTTCAGTGATCTGCAGACAGTTGTCCTCATAAAGATTAAATTATTTTTAATTTGATATACAATTGGTTTATTTGATATACAATTAATATATCCTGTAATCACACAAAGTTGAAAAATATGAAACTTTAAAAAATGTCCACAATTTTGGCTACCACTGTAGCTTTATTTTTACTTTCTTTCTATCTTTTAGTAGTGCTTTCTTATTAATTTTCTTCTATTTAACTTCAATCTAACTCTTTTATTCTACTTAACTAAAGCCTTTATTATTCAACTTATACTACTTACTAGATTTATACACTCGGCATTAGTGCATCCTTAATGATGTAACATGTAACAATGATGTAACTTCCCATTTATGCATAAATATTCCTACATCTTTTTACTAGTAAACCTTACGATTGAATTTGTGAATTTAAATTGAACCAAAGTGAGTAAATCTGATCAAGCAAAATAATAAATTAATTCCACGTGCTTTTACTGTACGTGATGTATCTCTGAAATTTCTTTCAAATCTTTGAATTATGCAACAGAAAACTAGCTAAAACGTTAGCTGTCAGAAGCAAGAAAACATGATATGGTACATATATATTCCAGCTTGTGTGATTGTTCAGAGAACCGCTTATAAACTTTTGTCAAGTGGGACAGACACAGAAAGAATGTTTACAGTCACAAAAAAATGAATAGCACATAGACAAATAACAACATTTATTGACGGTCACAAACATCCATGTCTGACCGGGATTTGAACCCGACCGTTATTTAAGCTTTACAAGAACATTTATTTGTTTAAAGTATCGAATGAAAAATTCTAAAAACCGTTTTATAGTGACCTGGAATTGCCAACCTACTTTTTTATTTTGTCTACTAGTTCATCAGCCTATTCATAGCAAAACTTTAATTTATATATGCAAAATATGTATGAAAAAAATGAATTTAAACTAAATTCAGATTTTTTGCTAATAACGTTTTTATAAATGAAAGAATATTAAAACCAAATATTTATAATCTGGTATAATAAAAAAAATAAAGTAAAATATTTTCAAAATGTAGCGTAACTCTTGAAAATTGCAAAACTTATATTCAACTTAAAAAAAAAACTTTCTGTATATATCTATAAATACTTGATGTTTTGTGTACACACATACTTCAAATATTTTATCAATAAAACCCCTAAACGGTAAAATAAAACATTTTTCTATCTTTCAATATGATGGGTAGAGCTACCTACTTTTCTTGTTGAATACCATAAATCCCACAAACCAATAGTAAAAAGTATTTTTTACTCTATATTTGTTTTTAAATCGAATCCATCTTGTTAGATTTCTCAATAGTGAAGTTTCTATTTATTTTCCTTAGGGATCCTCCTTATTTCCAAATTCGTGGTATTGCGAGTGAATTCAATGTACACTGTAAAAAATTTGGCTTGAATTTACTAACGATTACTTAGTAACTTTACAGGAAAACACCATTTACTAGAAAATCATCTGTAACCTAAAGAAACTACTGTAGCAATACTAAGAAATACTAAGTAAATTGATGTAACGCTTACAGCGCCACCTGGCTATCTTTTTGAGATATGCGTTTTCCCTTGTTGCATTGTTTTGTTTCTCGAAATTTGTTCGATCGGCCATCGGATTTAGCAAAAACTAACCGGTGATCGCATCCGTAAATTGAAAATGTACGAGACTAAGAGATAAAAGTCTGATTCGATATCGGTCAAAGGTGAAAATTCAATCAATGTACGTTTCATCGAAAAATTATGACTAATCGATATCACAACGATGAGAAACCGAAAAACGTGGGTTTTTTTTTATTTTAGCACATACATACAAATTGCGTTAAATTATTTCTAAAACTTCATATCCGAAAGCTTTATATCGATCAAGATTTTAACCTCATTATTTACAAGCAAATAATCTACATGTCCCGATGACCGCGTGGACAAGCGTGCTACTTCTCGTTGCAAGACGACCGAGCGGATCTTGAGGTTGCGAGATCTGTCCTCCGACCTGCTCCAGAAAAGTCGAAATAATACCTGACTAACAGAAAATTAGTGGCGCCCTCTTGATTAACATTTTTGAAACTGCTAGTTACTAAGGTTTTCCTAGTAAAGATACTACATAAGTGGATGTATTGATCACTAGAATATATCTTGTAACGTTTACTGAAGTTTTTATAGTATGCTTGCAATTTAAATGGTTGTATTGGATACTAAGCTTTAATTAGTAATATATACACATATTTCTTATGTAACATTGCTAAAAAAACTTATGGAAGCTGAGTTTCCTAGAGAATTCTTAGTAACCTTACAGATTTTTTTTTAGAGTGTATTATGAATTTGTTTCAGTTTCAATGCTTTTAGGGTGTATAAAAATATTTTGACATCAAATTTCCGATAGTGTGGAAAATTTGCCTTATGTTTTTTGGTTACGATGTGTTGCAAAATTTTGTTGGTTTCTCCAGTTGACTCTGGGGACACTTATTATACAAAGTTAGTTGCAAAAAAGTTGCAATGCAAAAAATGCAAAAAGTTGTTTAATATTATTACTAGCTTGTACGTAAAATTTTGCTTGATTTAAGTTAATATCTTCAGTGGCCTTTGAGACCGTTCGATGTGTCCCGCTGAAAGCAAAGATAAATATATTCAAACTTGAATAATATCTCGAAAAATTTAAGCTGCATTTGAGCCATACTTCAATTTCATTACATCCTTGTCAACGTGTTAACGAATTTTGTATAATGCACGCCTCCAAAAACAACTGAAGATATTAACGCAGATTAACAAACTTTGAGAACATCCTAAAATAAACTTTCAGCTCCAGATAGCCACAAAAATGGATCTTCCCACAATTCACTTCCCTTCTTTATTGTACAGTTTTTCGTTATACTAAATTATCTATCATAAACAAATCGTTTAAGTAGCTTAAAAATACAGATATTAAAATATCTGACAAATATCAGAGTTCATTTGTATTAAAAAAACGTACAATGAGGGTCAAGCGCGATTTTGGTAGTCTTGCAGAAAAAGTTTTGTCACAGATAAATCTATCAGACATTTCGTATTCAAAAAATTTACTATTAAAAAACTGTACAAAAATGAACTATTAATTCTAAAGAGCTGACAAAGCTTGTTTGTGCCTTCATAGCCCACAAAAAATGTGTATTTTTAGAGTTTTAAACCTCAAATTCTACTAAATTGGTGTGACCCTCGGCAAATATTAAACAATAGGTTTTTTTATTTCTTGTAAAATATGTTTTTCAATACATATTTGTTTGAAAAATATTATATTTAAATAAAAACAAGAAGTTCTATAAGAACTAAAATAGCCTACTTTCCTGTCACTTAAATACTTACTAAAATTCTTATCTTGAAAAACTAGGTTCGTTACAGTAAGTGACATCAGCAACCGTTTCTACATTACATTTACATACATTAGAATAAATTTTACTAAACACAGCATCCAGCTATAATTTCAACTTCTTAAAGCCAATTATTTTCATTAATTTTCTATCGCCAATAAAATAAATATTATTTATCGTCCGCATGATGATTTGCAGTTATAAATAAATATTAAATTATTATTAGAACAAAATCCATAAAACTACTCCAAAATGCACCTAAAATGGGAAATGTAAATTAACAAGTAGGTTTGTAACAGAATCTTTCACTTAAACCGCTTCAACACAACAGTAGTGTTGAACAGTTAAAAAGGCGCCAAACACAGCATTAATTCTACATTAAACATTTATGCGCTAAATTCGGCAAGTTTCATTTATTTTATTTCGAAAATTAAATAATTATTACTTAAATCGTTTGCAAAAATTTATATTTCAAGGAATAAATATGTAATAGTTCTCGCTTTTAAATAGAATGAAAACATTGCATACCAACATACAGAATCTCAAAGTGAAATATATTTGACGTCATTTCAAACTGATCGAAGTCGCAAAAATAAATTTATTTTAATTTATTGTCTAAAAGAATTAAAGTTTCTTGAGCGATTGTTGTGATGGCAATGGTGATTTAATTCTAATAAAAATGGCTTCCTATGCTTTTTAAATGAGCATTTAACTTCGCAGTTTTTTAAATAATTGAAGTACTTATAATTCGAATTCTTTTCTGAAATTTTCAATGTATTCTCATTTCGATGCACTGAATTTTTGACGTATCTCACTTGTCCGTAGCATTTGTAGTTAAATTCAGCGATTTAAATGACTCGAAATTGAATTTCAATGCTAGTTCAATGGGAAATTCATCGACAAATAGAAGATTTATGTCCGTCCGATCGTACAGACAGACGGACAAAAAGTATGAAAGTTGGGTCTCTGAGGTCATAGCTTTCCAACAAAAAAAGAATTTTTAAGATCGGATGGATAGAACCGATTTTGGAAGGGGGGTACGGACAGACGGACGGACGGACGGACAGACGGACAGACAGACGGACGGACGGACATCGACCGCATGTCAATACCTACTTTTTTATTTTTTTTTAATTCTTCGAATTAAAAAAAAAAGAAAAGTAGGCTAAAAATGTATGTGAAGGATTTTCCTCGGGAGTGAAGAGGATAAGTCATCTATTCCTTATTCGTGAATATTTGACATCATTTTTTTATACACTCCGTTATGTGAGTGATATTTGTAGTGACGTTGAGAAAGTATGGTAAGCAAAGCTTTCATACACGATTTGAAAGGAAATAAATAAGAAAAATGCATAGAGAAACAAGTAGGCTCGCAACAATAACTGTCACTTGTCACGCTTCCACGCAAGATTCATACACCTGAGGAAAAAAAAACTTGCCAAACATAGCATTACCAATGTTAAAAATTTAAGTTCAACGTCGAACCAAATATTGGTGAAAAATTAAGAACTTTTGGCAGATACACCATAAAATGGTTCAACCAAATATCACATTCTGGAAATAGACCTGTTTATACGAAAAATTGGTTCAACTTCTACTAACTATCCCCCAACCGAAAATTTAACTGTTTACTCAAACACAGGCGCCATGAGTAGTACTGCTTATTCTACTCGAGAATTGGCCCGTCCGTTGCTGAGTGGTTAAGGCATCAGCCATGAGATTCAGCCATCTCAGGAGAGCGGGGGTTCGAATCCCATCTGCTGCTATAGTCATCCTATAAATCGGATCTCTTTACTGGAAAAAAAATCCTCGGTCCGATTACACTGGGACAGACGTGCTCGTTAAATCTGTGGGGTCCAAAGACCTGACGGCGTTAACTTACCATGTACGAAATACAGTATTTTTCACCATTCACTATTGCTATGTATTGGGAGAACCTTTTTATAGTTCAACCTTTCACTATAGTTACGCGTTGGGAAAATCTCGCATATGGTTCAACCTCTCACTATAGTTACGCAATTTAGAAATACTGTTTTATGGTTCAACATTCTACCAAATCATGGTTGCAGCAAATTTGAACCGTATTTTGGTTCAACCTTGAACTATTATTTTTAACAGTGCAGCTCATAAAACTTTTTGATACATAAATTGTTTTCTACATCAAATTCAATTAACTTCCTCACTTATTGTATTAATTTATATACTTTTGTATAAATAAATGGGTAAAATGCCTGGTAAAATAAATAATAAAACTTCTTCGAAAGGACCTCTATGTTAATAATTTATCTGATGTTGTCATTACACACCTCCTAACACACGTCATTATATAAGCACTCTAATGTAAATTTAAAAAATATAGTTTGGATAGAAATAGAACTCCATGTGCCATATTTTTTTAATGTTATTAACACATATTCAGCCATTATTCCTGGATTGATAATTATTATTAAGTCTTCATTATAATTGTTTTGAAATGAATAAGTAGCAAAAAATGTGCTTAATTTTACTAAGTATTTTACCATTTAATGTTAATTAATTATTATACTTTACTAAATCTAAAAGAGTATCAACAAATTTATATATGTAAATCTGAGCTCCATAAATAGTCAGTTCAAAATAAATTATAAATATAATATCAATGAAGGTTTTACTATAAAAAGAACGTACGTAAAACAAAACCATGAATTTAGGAAATTAATACTTTTAAAGTTTGAGTCTATCACAACACACAAAACATTGTTTTGAACTATTTCATAAAATTTATATTAGATTATTAATGTTTTTAAAAAGCAAAATAATAATAATTATAATAGAATTGCGATGAATAATTCCGACGAAAACTTATTTTAAAATATCTACCAAAATATTAGCTTCAATCACTTTAATGGAAAACTGATAAATAATTCATCATAATAATTTTCAATTTGTTTTAAAACTGTTTATCTCTACTAAATAATTCGAGTTTGTGATAGATTTAATTTCATATTTGAGGAGCTTATAAAGTATTATCTGTGCATCCTTGATTATTAGGAAAAATAAAACTAAAATACTTGATCGTTATACATTTGCTTTGCATAAAGTTGAGTGAAAACGGTAGCTGCTGTATTTTCTTTTCTTTTTTAGTTTCTAGGATTACATTTCTATAAATTTAGATTTGATTCAATTGCTTGATAAATTTTATTTTATTGACCTTATTATTTAATTTAAATTTATATCTTATACATAAAAATAGTTTTAAAATAAATTTTTCTCTCTAATTAAATACTATTTTTGCTGCATCGATGCACAGTTGTTAATAAAAATTCAAAATGTGATTTTTTAAAAGTTTTTTAGTTATCTAAAATTAACTTTGAGACTTAACAAATATTTTTTTGTAATTTCAATGCAATAAAACTTCACTTTAATTAAGGATGTGATTAAATTGAATTGCTTACAAAAACAAAAAATATTTGTGATCATTTTATTGAAAGATCTTAATTAAAAATTTTCTAAAGTACTGCATCTATGAAAACCTAAAAAACTGAACTCATAATAAATCAAGGTTTAACTATACCAAATCATTTAGAATTGATTTTTTACCAACTTATAAGAGTTTAAAATTATTCTTCATGATATATCTTTCGCATCTCTTAAATTCTTCAGAAAACTATTTCATGTCATTATTTTCTTTTAGAATCTTATGAAAACCAAATAAAAGAGACGTTGAATATTTTTTTCCTTCAAATTAAATATCAACATATTCCAATTTAAATATCAAAGCCTCAGAATTCTGTGAATTCTGTCGCAATTCGTTATAATCAAGCAGTAAAAAATAAATCTAGAAAGTAGATTAGGGAAAAATATTTCTCTAGTATCTTTTTTTTTTGTAAAATCTATTGTATTTTGTTTCAGAAATAATTGCTAAATCTTATAAAAAAAAGTTAGGGAAAGACATAGGTTGTTATTTGGAATTTTTAGCTTTTCTTTGGTTCAATTAAATTGCTAGTATTTTATTTTTTAGTAATGAAACAAATTAAAGTGTATTCATTTGATTTTAGGCTTTTTTAAATCTTAATTTTTACAAAAAAAGCTTAAATTCTACATTATAGCAATTTTATGTAACTCATTGACGGCGATTGCCAAAAAAATTTACCAATGGGAAATAAGAAGACCCTAGTACTAAACTATTTATGCAAATAAGTTACACAGAAAAAAATATTTCAGAAACGTTTTACCCTTTTAAATAAACTATTAAATGTATCCAAAAATTTGGTCACTAATGGGTTAAATATATAAGCAAAATAAATATTTAACTAGATTCACGCCCATCCCTATTGGTAATTTGAAATAGCCCTGTCCAGTTTTTTCTTCCTATATAGAACACTACTATGATTGATATGAATATTGAAGTTGTTCTTGAACTCTTTCATTTGGTATAATATTTAGAAAAATTATTCGAATTAGTGACTTTAACATGAATCATTACAGAATGATACAACTGTGAATTGAATTGCAATGGGATAATTAGTATTCTGTTTTAACACTAGATGTCAGCACAAAAGGATAATCTTTACATCGTACGTTTTTTGGTGGAAAGTACAATTTTAAGATAGGCATTGCTTTAGGAATAATAGAAGATAGGATGGAAAAATTAGCTTATTTTAATTTTCTATAGAAAATATTATGTATTATTGAAAAAATGTTAGTTCTGAAAAATATACAATATAAGATACTTAAAATATTAGAAAAAACAAAAAAATATTTGTTTTATGGAAGAATTGTGCTTAAGTATTGTTAGAGTTTAGAGAGAAAACTTATATATATAATATTATTTCATTTAGGTTACTTTATATCTCAACATTGTTAGTCTTTATCTTCTTTCAGTCAGAAATTGTAACTTAAAACTCAACTTTTATTTTTAAAAATTTGAAAGTAAACTTGATTTTATTGTAAAAAAAAACTAAGTAAATTATACAAAAAAAATCGTAACATAGTTAATTGCTTTTCCATAAGATAAAACTTACTTATATAAATTTCTGCTAGCTTTTTTATTAAATTGTTTAATTTCTGCTTTTAGAAATAAATAATTCATAGGAAAAAAATATTTTTTAATTAAAATTTAATTCTTTGAAAGAAAATCATTCTAAAAAAAGTTCTTATATTTAATTAATTATACTAGTATTCCTAATATTTTTAATGGACTATCTGCAAATTTTTATTCTTTTTTTAAATCGAATCCAATTGTTTTTCCTAAAATTACAAAAAAGGCATTACTTTAGATTAAATTAACTAGTTAAAATAAAATTATATTATTGAAAGACATTCAATCTAAAAAAATACTCATATTCCATTAATTATACTAGTGTTCATATTTTTTTAAAAAAATAATTGCATGTAAATTCTCATTTATTTTGAATTGAATTCAATTGTTTTTCTAAAAATTCAAAAAACGTTCGTTACAAAACAATATTGTTTTCTTTTGAATCCGCTTCAAAAACACTTATTTTCGGTACAAACTTCTTTGAAAATGAAATAAAAGAGAATAGAAAATAAAGGCTCGAAAATAATTCCCGGATGTAATCAGGAATAGAAAACAATAGGAGAATACAAATTCTATTAAAATCCTATTTCATTATGACGCCAGACTCTAACAAGCAAACATTTTCTGAAACAGTACCGAACAATTCGTGGAATTTTGCCCTCCTAAGACAGAAAATACAGTAAACAATTTTTAACGTTTGGAATCATTTTAATTGCTGTATTCAACAATGGTATACATTTCCATGTTTATAATTTAAAGAATATATGAACTTTAAAAAAAAATATCGTTTCGTGTTTTTTTTCCGCATAAATGTTATGTATATTTCAAATTCCAAAAGCTATCTTTAAGTTAATAAATAAAATTGTGTGTTTTTGTGAATCTTTAAATACATATTTTTTTTAATTATTTTGGAAAATTAAAATAAAATATTTTAATAAACTCGACTTTCACTTCATCCTTAAAATCACAATAATGTAAATGGCATTGATAATCTAAATTTTCATGTATTAAATAATATACAATAATGTATGGAGAAAATAATATACATAATAAAATACTGGGCAAAAGTCCAGAACAATAACATAATCAACCAACTATGAAGAGCAGTTATTCCACACCCTTTGAAAGAAGAAGCAAAAGCTATTTTTCCAACTGCCAACAAACAGCAGTGAGCCATTCTTAAATATTTTAAATGTATGTCTGAGTTTCCACAATATACATCCCTTAGATTTCATAACCTAATGATATAAGTACATTTCTAATAATTACTTGTCTTAACCTGATCGAGTAAAAAATCTTTTAAATTATAATAAATCGCATTGCACGCGGAAAATAGACCTATCGAAGAATACTAGTTTTTCAGAAAAATAGGCTGAAGCTTATTTTTTCCATAACGTGGCATAATAGAACAAATAGCCGATTCGCTTACTGCATTCCAACTAGTCTACCAATTGATTTAAATTTTGCCTTAATCGGTAGATATTTAAATTTGGAATATTACGGCATTTACAACTTGAAAATTCATATTTGCGCGATTTGTCACTTTTCTGCGTACAGTGCGAAATGAAAGTATCACAGTATTTCTATTTATAATGATTCAAGACTTGACCTACGACTAAGGTTAGGTTAGGTTTTGAATTATCGTCGCACTAGAGCTACACGAGGGCTATTACCTACGACTAAGAGAACATCATTCATGAGTATGCTAAAAGAGAGTGCACTCTCTACTCTCCTTGCCAACCTAACTTGGGTAAAAACAAAGAGTAAAAAAGCAGAAGGAAAAGCGCAATTGATCCCGTTAGTTGTGAACTCTTGTAAGGTAATATTTACAAACAAAATGATCTGAATACATTTTAACCAAAATACACTTTTCATTCCGATAAAATTGCCAAATTTTCTCAAATAATATTCAAATCTGTTAGACCTTAAACGAAATTAATGTTTTAAGCATGTCTTCTGGATGGATTCACAAATAATTTATGGAACTCTTAGCATTCGCGGAAGGATATTCTACATAGCATATTTCTATTTACCCAACTTAGGTTGGCAAGGAGTGTAGTCGTAAAAACCAGTATGGCCATTATACTTGCTGGGTACACTCTTACAAATTCCAAACTTTCATTTCCAGTTTTGTTTTCCATTTCTCAGTCGCCAAAAATATACATAAACGCGAAATGGAAACGTACCAAAAATTTTAGTCACGTTACTAGCATGGGAGGTGTATTTTAAAGCCTGTGTATTTGCTGTAATTTTCAATCACATGTTTTTAAGCCATCACTCTGTTTGAATATCATATTGGTACCTAGGAGGATAGAAAGAACAGGAGTCGTCATGTGGAATTCGGCGTGAAGCGAAAAAGCTTTCCCCTCCCTCTTGGGAGAAAGGGACCTTTATCTACCCCACTTTTACATGGTGTTCTATGGGAGAATTTACGATTTTTCATTTTAAATGAAAAAAATGTGATCACATTATGGAAAACGAATACACATATGCATATTGTATATTTTTAATATGCTCAGTAGATATACATGTATTATTTAAAATACAATAACAAATAAACACCCAAAACTAGGCGGAAATCTTAAAATTATTTTGTTATAACTTGATTTTTCTTAAAATCTTTTATTAAATTTTAAAAATCTACTGTTCAACATTAAACGTTTAATATTTTTGATAGAAGAGATT
This sequence comes from Hylyphantes graminicola, assembly GCA_023701765.1. Taxonomy (NCBI): domain Eukaryota; kingdom Metazoa; phylum Arthropoda; class Arachnida; order Araneae; family Linyphiidae; genus Hylyphantes; species Hylyphantes graminicola. Next base: position 25,690,281 of record CM043111.1, read on the forward strand.
TTTTAACGAATATATATTATAACTTTTATTTAAGTTGCATATGAAATGAGAAATAAAGTAATCTTATTATTATATTTTATTCGCATAACTTGCGTATATTCTTTTTATTAAACAATTTTAATTAATGATTACCAAGAAATGCTTAAAACTGATTTGATTAATATTTTTGATGTATACGTGTTAGTTTTAATGAAGTTAATATATATATATATATATATATATATTTTTACCAATTTGCAATTAATTACTGTGATACTTATGCTACAAAACCACTAATACTTGTCGCTCTTTTTGTAAAAAAAAATAGAAAATCAACTAATGGAATTGCCCTAATGAAGAACTCTTTAAATTCAATCATCATTAAAGTTTGGAAAGTATTTGTTTTACGAAAATCGCTTATATATATTTTATTAATTTCAAAAATTTTAAGGTACTTCTCCTCTCCCTCTCTACGCCATCACACTGAAAACCTTAGTTTTTAGCAATTTGCGAAACCTCGAATTTTCATGAATTAGTAATAGTTAATGAAAATAAATAATTAATGAAATCTATAGCATGATTTGGCAAAAATGAAGTACATTTGTTATGAAAGAAAAAATTTTTAAAACAAAATGGGTCCTCTTTCTCTGTCAGTAATCGGTACCATATAACTATTCTGCAAAACCCTTTACTTTAAAAAAATTTATTAGCCAGAAGAAAGAAAACTTATTAGATGTAGAGTTCAATTCATGTATGTATCAAAGTTATAACAAATATTTTTATCTGCTCAAGCTTCAACAATTTTACCTATTTAACCCATTAACAATGACTGGCAACAAAATTTGAACTATTATATGTTTTTTATTATATATAACTTCAATTGTAAACATTGTATCATAGATTATCAAAAAAAAAAAGAAAAATCTTTATTAGTGGTTTTTCTATTTTATTCATAAAAATAGTGACAAACATAATATAAAAACCTGGTAATTAAATCTATTTATACAACTTTAATTGTAAAAATTCCATTTATTGTATTTTTGATTAAAAAAAGTATTAGTTGATTTTTTAATTTATTCAAAAAAAAAAAAAGCTACAAGTATTAGTGATTTAGTAGCATAAGTATCGCAGTAATTATTTCAAATTAGTAAAAAAAAAATACTTAATATATTAGTTTTCTTAAAATTAACAAGTAGACATAAAAAAAAGTAATCAAATCAGTTTTAAGCATTTATTGGTTATCATTAATTAAAATTGTTTAATAAAAAGAATAAATATGCAAGTTATATGAATCAAATATACTAATCAGATTACTTTATTTCGCATTTCATATGCAACTTAAATAAAAGTTCTGTTATATATTCGTTAAACAATCTGTTCGATCAAAAATAATAACTATTAATGATGAACAGCAGATTTTTAAGATTTAATAAAAGATTTTTTTGAAAAATCCAAGTTATGATTAAATAATTTTAAGATTTCCAGAGGAACCAATATTAATGTCGCCTAGTTTTGAGTGTTTATTTGTTATTGTATTTTAAATAATACATATATATCTACTGAGCATATCAGAAATATACATATGTGTATTCGTTTTTCATAATGTGATCATATTTTTTTCATTTAAAACGAAAAATCGTAAATTCTCCCATAGAACCCCATGTTAACTAGGGGTAGATAAAGGCAGCTGCCTTCCCCCGGTTCCCCTCCACCTCTGGCTTCACTCAGTTCCCGTGCGTTTGAATCCGCGTGACGACTCCTGTTCTTTCTATCCTCCTAGATTGGTACAAAGAAAAATACTGATCATGGTCTCGGTAGGTCAATCGTGCACGTGTGCGTAGTCTGAGAAATTACAGTAAAGCACTGTGAATTGTATTTACTGTCTGTGAACGGTTATTTTATGTTATACTAAATGCAAACTGAGAACTACGACTTTCAAATCTTTTTAAACTACGTTTTCATTTTGAACTGAAGCATTTTATTTCAAGCTTTCAATTCAGAAATACCAGACATACACATACTCAATTTCAAACAAAATTACTTTTTATTTGTTAAATGTGATAAATTCCACAGAGGTAGTTGGTCGAATGGCTACCTTATTGTACAGCTGGGGGAAAAAAAACGCTCCACCCTTCGTTTCTCGGCTGCTATTGGTCAAGGAACTTTATGAAAGGTGTCATTTTTCAGGAAATAGCGTAAGGAATTTAGAACTGGCAACAAAAATTGCATAAGAGGTCGTCTACATATTAAAATGAGTAACAACTTTGAAAATTCCAATGGCAACACCCAATTTTTTTTACATAAAAATGTTCAGCACCTTCAAAATACCCCATGTATAGAAAAGTATTATCTAGTTTGCATTATTAGCTGAGATATTAAAGCATTAATTTGGAACTCGTTTAGGGGGAAATCTCTAAAGTGAAAACAGTAATATTTGGGTTGCGTCTTTTCAAAACAACAAACTAACTGGGTTAACATAATCTCGCCAACGGATGCTAGAATTTAACTTTCTTCACTAATATTGTGATTTTTTAATGTTTTTTTTTTATTTTGAAATTATAAATTCAGAAATAAAATAAAGACTAGAAGATAAAAAGTTTTAATTTTAATTTCAGTCGCATATACGGTTATTTATAACGAACAGATTTTCAGATGCGATTAGTTTTAATCACATTGACTAACATGATTATTGCATTAATGTTTCACATTTTTTATGCAAATTTTTGTTTCATTAACATTGCTGCAAAATGTTTGTTAAAAATTTGTCGCCCATTATCGGTAATATAAACCACGCATTTCAAAACGAGGGTTACAACCTTAACACGATATTTAAGGAAAGCAAAATAAATTTATTCAGAATGATTGGGCAATGATTTATAATCAAGGAAAGTGGGCACTAATAATTTTAAATAAGCAATGTGGTAACAATAAAATGTACTGAAAACCGAATTCCAATTATATTTTAGCATATTTATTTTTGATACTCCCTTCTTGAAATTGTATTGGAAATAACACATATTTAAAAACATAGTAATCGATATAATTTAAAGTTAATTCGACAAACAAAATACATTGCACGCACTTGAAATAAGAAAATATTTTTAGATTTTTTTCAGACATCAATAATTTGAATAAACATTCATGAACAAATGCTTTTCAATCAACAAACGATAATGCAAGTTAGGATAGAATTCGCCAAGTAATTTTTTACACGATCCCTAAAATTCGTCTTTTTCAGTTTTTTTACAATAACTCGGCAAATAATTGTTTTTGAATTAAAAAATTTGGGATTTTGGTTCTACTTGATCTACTTTATCGATTTATGTAAAAAAAATTGGGGTTGCTATTCATGTTTTATTTTTTATTATTTAAATTTAAATAAAAAATTATTAAAACTAAAAAATTGATGAAAAAACTTGTGTGATTTGTTTTTGGAAGATTAAGAAGTATATAATGAAAAAAAAAACTTTCTTTAATTCCTTTTATTTGTGGAGATATGAATAAAATTTATGAAACTTTTTTAACATTATGGGCGTTCAACTTTGAATGCTTATAGCTTAGCAAATAACGCAAAGTAAATAATTCTTTTTTACACGTGGGTTATTTTGAAGGTGCTAAACATGTTTATGTAAAAAAAAATGGGTGTTGCCATTGGAATTTTCAAAGTTGGTACACATATTAATATGTAGACGACCCCTTATACAATTTTTGTTGCCAGTTCTCAGTTCCTTACGCTATTTCCTGAAAAATGACACCTTTCACAAAGTTCCTTGTCCAATAGCAGCTGAGAAACGTGGGGTGGAGCGTTTTTTTTTCCTCAGCTGTACGTTATTGTTACCATCAATTTCAACTTATTTTTGAAACTTGAACATGCTCAAAACTGAATAAAATTTGTTTAATTCTTGAGTGTATTCAGGGTTTCAGAATAATGGTTATATGCAAGTTTTGTCAAGCCCTTTTAATTAAGCAACGGTCTCAGATTTAAGTATTTTCTTTTTTTTTTTTTGACAATGACAAATGACAGTGATTGCGCCCTCTAGTAGGGAGAGTGTAGGCTTTATAGCCCATTACCCTGCTCGCCAGAAGAGACCGTCACAAGAGACAAACAAAGAACACTTATTGACAAGCACAAACATCCATGCCTTTACCGGGATTCGAACCCGAGCCCAGCAGCTCCAAAGGCTAGAACACTAACCACTGCGCCGGCGGGCCGGCTTCATTTTTTTTTACTCATTTCTGAAAATGTCGCGTTTAGAGGGAATTTTTACGGTGGAATTTGCAATCTGAATTTACTCTCCCCCCCCCCTTCATTTTTTTTATTTTATATCGCTATGTTTGCATTTAGTTTAAAAAGATCTTTAGTACAAATGTTTTACAGATAGCAACATTTTTAAAATTTAATATTTTAGAAATAAGGGATTGTAATATTTGAGGATCACTTAAAAGTCTCTGAATTTTGAGCTCTAACTTAAAATTTTTAGCTTTGTTTCAGTTTCTGTGAAACAACAAAAACTGATAAACATAAAAAACCCTAATGTAAATATAAACTTATAATTGACTGCAGCTTTCTTCTTATAACTGACTATAACTTTCAATTTTTTTTCGATTTTTTGAACTTCAAAAAAGGTATACGACAACAACTCACAAAATGCTTTTTATGTTCCATTATATAAATCGAATAAAAAGAATTCATTCATCCTTTTTACTTATCCCTTTTACTCTTGTCTCTGCTGACATCTTGCGTGAAAAAAGGATTTTTAGAAGAAGGAAAAATAAATTTGCCGCAATTTTTCAAGCGCTCCTATATATAAGAAAGTTTCTCAGGTTATTTTCCCCCCTCAACTTTAGATATTTGATATAACCCTGGATTGACGATTTTTTAGGAATATATTCGTATTGATGTGAAAATTTAAAAGGAAATGTAAAGAATACTTTTGAAACCTTTTCCGAAAAAGAGATACGAAATGCATTGTTTAAACACTTTTAAAGCAAAAGCACATCATATAATTAAAAATAAACAGTTAATAAAACTGGGTTTAGTTAGATTATATAAATTACATTGAAATTATTGATAAAATCTTTTTCAAACACATATATTTCAATAATTGTAAGCATAACTTAATTTTAATATTTATGTCTATGCCGATTTTCAGCAACAAAGAAAACATTCCAAGAAAAAGCTTAATATTTCGTGCAGTAATATTCAAATTCTAATAATAAATTAATCCCTTTTGAAAAACAAAGAATAAATTTTACAATTAATGAAAAATCTGCAACAGTAACTTATAAGTGCATAACATTTGTCTAGTCTTAATTTAAGTTCAATTTCAAATAGTTGCAAAAATAGTTTCTTTTAAGTTTGTACATTGGTTTCTATTGAAAATTACTGAACGCTTAGTGTACTAAAATCTTTTGTAAAAGAAATAGCAAACGCTGACATAAACATTTCAAACGAGCATTAAATTGTAGAGTTTTATAAATCGATATAGTACTAGTTATACACTAGTTATAGTACTATAACTAGTATTACGAGAGCATTATTATTACTCTTTACATAAAAAAGAAAGAAAAAAACATGCTTTATTTTAAACATTTCATGTTAACTTCCACACTACGTTTATAACGTAAAAAGGAAGTTTTTTTTTAAAAAAATAAGTTTAACCTCTTTTCAACCTACTACTGCTAAAAAGAATATCGTGGATTTTCATGTATCAAATCATGTAAAAATTAAAACTCACTCTCATGCAAGTTTTTAAATAAAAGATATTGCGTATGTAAGATGAAGCCTTCTGTATCTGTAAATAGACTGGTAAAATGTTTCTACAGGTCAAATTATGGATGCATAAATTAAGTACCAATAAATATGTTCACATTCTTTAAAAGAGATTAAAAAAGTTTATCGTGATAACTCATAAATCGAATCATCATAATCGATCGTGGTAAAACATAATTGTATGGCTAGTATTGGGTATTTGTACTGACCACCACTTTACAATCTAATAATCTTAATTAATTTTTAATAAATTTTTTATTCAATCATATATCAAATATAATTCGATATATGAAAAGATAATAACACTTTCGTTTCCTAGTACGAAATCGAAAATTTCAAACAGAAATAAACTAATCCTAATCGCAATTGAAGTACCCACAATCTTTCGTGAACAAAGCGAGCAGAAATATTTATCAAATACCCAAAAAGATCTACATCAGCTGAGAACAATACTTCAGCGCTTCGTCACCTTTTATGCTGATGTTATTGACATCCTAGTGTTGAGATGGTTGTCAATAGCAACAGGGCGATGTCATTAAGATAAGGATTTGCGCTCTCTTCAACCAAGCTTTATTAAACTAACGCTTAAGTGATAACAGTTTACTTTTTTATTTAACAGGGTGATATTTTTTTATGTATTCCAAGAACAATCTTTACGTATTTTTAATTAGAAGTTTGTGAAAGTTTAATAGATTTTCATAGGTCTTTAATTGTTTAAATCCAATTAAGTTTTGGTAGAGATATAACCTATTTATTAGATAAATTAATGAGTTATAATACTTAAAACAGCTTTAATATTTGTGTAAAAGCTAACTTCGCATGATTTCTAATACAAATTTGTTTCTAAAAATTAACGATAAAAAATATTGAATAATGTCTCCAAAACTACTGATGTTATTCAAAACAATCTTCAATAAAGCGAAGAAAATACGTCTAATTATATTAAAGTTTACTGTGATTAAAGTAAAATTTTTCAGAGAATATGTTGTTTCATATACTTAAAGAAATTAAAAAGTCTAATTAACCAAACTATCTCGAATACTTCACAGTAAAAACGCCGTTATTTCTTATCATATATTTGGGGCGAAGCTTCAGTAACTATATCCAAACAAGTAATCGCCGTAAAAGAGTGTGGTTATTGCATTCTCCATCCCAAAAGTAACATGACATAAAAAAGGAAATTATTTTCTGACATGGGTGTCGTATTGCCATGAGATTGCGGTGAAAGTAAGCGAAGTAGCTTTCGCTGTCGGTAATAAGGCCTAGGGTCGTCTTTCATCGTACCTTGTAAAAAAAACACGGAGGAAGATGGTGAACAAATAGAATTATTTAAGATACCATAACGGCCTATCTAATGAAATATGGCCCTTTCGTTATCGGTAAAAGACAGTGTTTTGTTTCGTTTATATAAGTTAATGCTTACTCAATTATAATGGAGGTTGTTCTGAATGAGATATTTGACTCCATCAAGTATGGGGATTAGAACTTGTGTACAGATAGAACAAATAGAATTATTTAAAATACCATAACGGCTTATCTAATGAAATATGGCCCTTTCGTTATAGGTAAAAGACAGTTTTTTGTTTCGTTGATATAAGTTAATGCATTCTCAATTATAATAGAGGTTGTTTTGAATGAGATATTTGACTTCATCAAGTATGGGGATTAGAACTTGGGTAGTTTGTTTTTCCGTAAAGTATACTGTATCCTAAAAATTATCCTACAGGTTTTCATGATGAAATAAATAAATTTTTCTTAATCAACTCAATTATTCCTTTATCTCATTTTCTGGTACTAAATACAGTATAAAAAGAAAATTGAACAAGTTGCATTCATACTTTTTTTAATAATTTATGTTTGTAATTTTTGCTGAATTGTTGTGTGCCATTCATAATGGCATATGAATAAGAAAGTCTAAAATTCTTAAGCTATTACTATTTAATATTTATTTGAAATAAAAAATGATGGATTCGTTATATTTGACCACACATAAAATAAATTAAAAGCGTGCACTCTAGAACTAATTTAATATTTTGTTATGCATTGGAAGAGTATATAGATTACTGAAGATGCATTGTGACAGTATCATTGAAAACCTGAAGCATGATAGTGTGGAAAAAGTTAATATAATCACCCAAAATATATCATTAGTATGTTCAGAATTGAATTTAGCCAGATAATTGAATTCAAATAAATAATCAGTTTAGATGTGTTAAGTGAATTCTTCAATAAAGTTGCATTCTTCAATAATGGTTTGACTCGAATTAAAAACAAGATATGGAATCATTTAATTTCATTCCACATTTCTATCACAACACCGGCATCGGTGCAAAACCCATGAAAAAAAGTCTGCCGCTATTGCATCGCTTAGCAAGAGGGCTATTTACTTAAAAATTATTGTAATGCATACACACCATTCGAAAAACTACAGCATCATGTTTACAAATTTTTCCCTTCAATTTTTAATATATTAGTTAAGTTTATTAAATATTGCATCTCTTGGAAAGAGCGTTGTTAACTCATCATGTTTACCAACTGGCCTTTTCAATTTTTATTTTATTTTGTTAAAATCTTGAATTACTTTCTATTTGTTGCAACAATAGTGGATCATAAGGAATATAGCACTCTTCTTTCCGTAATTATGTTGTGAGTAACGATTCAGACAAAGAAAGGGGATCTCCCTCTGCCAGAAGAGATAAGAATCCCGTGATACATCCTGAATACAATCAATCACATTATCTATGTTTGAGAAGCCAAAAAAGGTCTCGGTACTCGGTTCGCTATTTGACATGATTGTGAACGAAATCTGTCCCTCGGGGCCAGATGGAAAATTAAAGATTTGTTTATTTATATAAATAATTTTTAAAAATTTTTATTCTTATAAAACAAGTAGGTTTATAACAGAAACTGTCACTTAGAACTGTTTCCACACAAAATCCATGGTCTCAAAAAATCCCCCAACTCAGTTTTAGTTTTTTTTAATTAAATTTTAAGCTTTTGATTTAAATCAACTATTGTTTAAATTATTCCACATTTAGGGTTTTTAAAATTCCATAATTTTTGCTTAAAGTTTGCTATATTCATTGCATTTTGAATTTTCTTCTTTTTAAACAAAAATATAGAACGCCTTATTCCTATTTCTAAACCTCATTTTGCCGACTCCCATTAATTTTACTTTCATTAGTGTTTATAACCTCTTAAGCGTTATATCACTTAACCAGTCCCGAAAGTATATGGACCTCAGTGAAAAGTCCTCAGAATTACTTCATGCTTGAAGAGCATATTGAAGGGTTACATTATAATTTTCGATAATTAGTAGGAATTCTTAAATTTAACAGAAACTAGACAGATCAAATAGGAGTGTACACTCTTTCTGGAAAATTCCTAAGAACCTTAATAGGGTTGACGTTAATTAGCATTAATTTGCATCACACTTTACTCTTAGTTTAACAATTAAGGTTATTATTAGATTTAATCTAGATATGGTAGGCGTTCACTATCACAGTGGTTGGTTCTAGAAATTGTCGACACAATTGCTTCTTCAATCGATGCTTATTATAATTAGTCTTATATACAACAGAATACATTAAAGTCAGCTTTCATTGAGATTAAAGTTAATTAAGATTGAAACTAAACATGGTTAATTAAACATTAAGAATATAATTTATAGATCTCATTATAAATGTTTTAGTTTATCATAATTTATATAGTTCTCACAGTCTACAAGGATAAAACCTATGAAGTATAACTTAAAATATACGTTCTAAATATCCTTACTTGCAGAGTCCTTGAGTATTAAATAACATCTACAGAGGAAATGAGAAACCGAAAAACTTTATTTAAAAGCCATTATTCTTTTTCTACCAAAACCATCTACTCGCTAGCTGTTGCCACACTTTGTTGTTCATGTGGATCGTTTTAGTTTTAAAGCTCCTCATTTTATTCAAGATTATTCACACAGAAGTCACACAGTCATTTTACACACAGTATTTTACATATGCCATCTTTTATGGCGTCCGATCTCATTCCACACAGGAAAAGAAGTGATGTGTGCCTCCCCCTAGCGACGAACCTCATCACACACTTTGTGCGTGCGCCACATAGGCATAGAAAAATAGTTCGCTCGCCAAGAGTAACCACACACCCCTCCTGCGAGCAACAATTTTTTAAACATGAGAAACAATTAAAACAAATTTTCATACACACAATACATTACAACAATTATAACATTAATCTAGAAATTAATTAAACAAAATATTTAAACATTAATTTAAAATTACTAGTAAAATAATTACTGAACACAATCATTTAAATCAAAGAAATGTTGTTTAAAGAATACAACAATTTATCTTCATTTACTGCCTTTGTAAGAAAATCTGCTAGTAACAAGTCAGTTTGTTGGTATTTCAGTTCAATAGTATTGTCCATCAACAAATCCTTCACAAAATGAAATCGCAAATTCATATGTCTAGACTTGTTAGAAGCTCTAGTACCTTTAAGATACTGTATAGCTGCTTGGCTGTCAGAAAGTAAAATTACTTTATCATTTATAAATTGTTTACATGTCATTTCAGTTAATAAATTTACAGTCCAAATAATATTCTTACACAGTTCTGAAATAGAAAACAGTTCAGCTTCACATGTAGATAGACTTACACTTTTTTGTTTTTGACATTTCCATGAAATCAATGAGTCACCTAATAAAATTACACTCCCACTGAATGACTTGGCATTTTCCGCATTTCCCCATGAAGCATCCGAAGTGCCTGTAATATAACCCATTTCATTGCTATAAAACAATTTTTTGTCTTTAGTCCCTTGCAAATATCTTAAAAACCCTTTTTGCTAGATTCAGATGTCGCTTTTCTGGTCGTTGATTGAATTGTGACAAATAGGTTGTTACAAATGATATGTCAGGACGTGTCCTGTTAGCTAAATACAAAAGTTCACCAATTAACTCTTGATAAACAGTTTGATCAATTAAATCATCACTAGGTGGAAAAATTTTATCTTCACCCCTTACAATTGGTGTTTTTACAGTTTTACAATTTTCCATATTATGCTTAATTAATAATGATTCAACATACTTAGATTGTGAAATACTTATACCATTTTCATGTTTTTCAATTTCAAGACCTAAAAACTTAGAGCTGTTATTTTCATGCAATTCAAATACACTTTTAAGCTTAGTTATAACACTTTCATACATTTTTTCACAAGTATAAAATATTCCTAAATCGTCAACAAACGAACATAGAATTAAAATATCATCATTATCAGTCATTATAAATACACAATTATCAGAAGCTAATTGTTTTAATCCAATGCGCTGCAATTCACTCTTTAATTTTAAATACCAATTTTTACCACTTACAGATAAACCATATAAACTCTTTTTCAATAAACACACTTTATCTTTACCATATATTTCATCACAGCCAGGTGGAATATTTACATAAACGGTTTCTTTTAAATCACTATAAAGATATGCTGTCTTAACATCATAAAATTTTACATTCATATTTAATTTAGCTGAAATTGCAAGCAATAATCTTAAACTTTCCATATTTACAACAGGTGAGTAAGATTCAGCATAATTTTTATTGTTAAAATCGGCTGCTACGAGCCGTGCTTTATAAGTCAAAATACCGTCACTATTTTCTTTTAAAGTAAAAACCCACTTAGTTTTAATTATTTTGTTGTTTTGTGGAACATCTGTGATTTCGAATACATCGTGTTTTTTTTAAAGATTCTAATTCGTTCTCTATCGCCTTTTCCCATTCATTCCAATCTGCGCGATTTTTTGCTTCTTCTATATTTTTTGGAATAAGCTCTGTTTGATTCACATATTTTATTGTTTTTTCTTTTAATCGTTCAGACCGGCGTAGATTTGTTGTCTCGTCAAGGTTATTCGCCTTTGGTTCCTCGCTGTCGGGGAAATCGCTTGGACTCGCATTATTTTTATTTTCTATTACGCTATCGAAATCTTCTATTTCCCATAACTCTGTTTTATTTTTTGATAGTAATGTACTACCTTTTAGATTCTCGTTAAATTTAACTGATCTTTCTTCTATTATTGCGCCAGTAGATATATCGTAAATTCTATAACCTATACGCTGTCTAGAATAACCAACAAAAATTCCAGTTTTTGCCGGAACATCAAACTTGTTGTTCCTTTTTATCTTATTTACATGATAGTAGCAAACTGATCCGAATTTCTTTAAATAATTAATTTTTGGTTTTTTCCCAGTCCAAATTTCAAGTGGCAATTTTTCCTTACCATTTCTTGGTGTCAAATTAGTTACATGAGTACAGAAATTAATGCATTCCGCCCAAAACTGCATGCCTAATTGACTTTCATGTAATATAGTCTTAGCGCGTTCTAGTAATGTACGATTTGCCCGTTCGCTTTTATTACTTTCGGGATTGTAGGGTATGGTTTTTTCATGAATTATTCCCGATTTTGCAAATAAACTATCTAACCTATCATTAACAAATTCACCCCCATTATCACTTCTTACTCTTTTAATTCTTTTCCCAGTTTGATTTTCATATCTAGCTTTAAATTCGGTAAACACATCATACACTTCATCCTTATTTTTAATGAAATAAGTAAAGTACATTCCACTGTAATCATCCACAATTATGAGAAAATATCTACTTTTCCCTAATGATTCTGTTTGCATTGGACCACAAAGGTCAACGTATAGTAACTCTAAAATATCTGGACTTTGTTCGTGATTAACAGTCGGATGATGTTTTCTAGTAACTTTACTTATATCACATGCATCACAATTAAAGTTTTTTGCATCATTTGTATTTTCATTTAATATCTATCAAGTCTATTTTCATTTAAATGAGCTTTAAACAGGAATGTCTTTGCTTTATTAAATTTGATAGAATTAAAAAATATTATACATGTTAAACTTTCTTTACTTCATAAATTATAAATACTTTTTTATGTATTTTTTTAAATAATTTTTTTTTTGCAAGCCAAAAAATAAATATTTTCAGAAAATCTTAAAAGCATATATTTGTAAAAATGTTTCATAAGATCTTGGAAGAATTCCATTAAAGGACTAAGGATAACAGAAGAAACTATTTTTGTGCTATAAAGAAAATAGAAAATAGTTGTGCAACAAATTGAAATGTACCAACTATGTCGCTGCTCTCAAGATTGTGGGCGTTAAGGGTTTGTAAAGCAAAAATATATTTTTTCACATTAATGTACTAACTCTACGTGGGATAACATTACTAAAGCATTGAATTCCTTATACCAGTGGAAGAGAGGCTAAAATAATCCTTTTTTTTTTAATTCTTACCAAGAAATACAATGAATTCTTTTTGTAATTATTTTTGAAGGATCTGGGGAAATGTTTCATTTGTTAAGGTTTTCTTCGAAAATAATTAATGAAACACTAACTCCTTAAGTTAATGTATATTCTTGAAGAAAGGCGGAACTCTAACGAATATCTTGAAAAAAGTACAGTTTTCCAACCATTCATCAAAAAAAGGACCTTTTAAATAGAATTAAGAATTACTATTAAATCCCTGATTCTATGCAATATTCTCTTACGCTTATTTGAAAAAAAATTACTTCGCTTTGCATAAATATGTACTAGAGTTTTAGCAATGTAAGTTCGACTATGTTTATAAATATTACATGCTGGGTAAAATCAATGTAAAGAATTAAATGTTAGTGGAAGATTTGATGAGAAGTTGAAATATTCGGACAATTTACGTAGAAAAAATATTTTTCCAATTGTTTTGAAACTTTAGAAAAACATACTAGAGGGCTCAAATAGTATTTGTAGACAAATAAAAATCGGTATTTTTATCGATTTGGGGGTTCTGAGCTACCTTCAATAAATAAATATTTTTTAAAAAAAATCTATTGATTTTTGTACTAATCCGATAAATTTCTACTGATTTTTTTTTTAATTATGGATTGCATTTTTTTATCCTTCAAATATTTTCTTAAGTATTAAAAAACTTCCAATTTCATTCCATTGCAAAATTAACTTTTTCATGACATTCAAGAGTTTTATAGCTTTACTTTTAAAAGAAAAAGTCACTTTTTTTTTCGAATCAATATATTTTATCGCTAAAGGTGGCTACAGAAAATCGTCGGTCCCAAAACGCCAGAATCCTTACTGAATCATAAATATTTGGGCCGGAGAATAAGTTTGATCATAAAGATAGATATTTGAAGTAGCAAAAGAAAGGATTTGATATAATCTTATTACAATGGAGTCATGGGAAAATGCTGAAAAAAGTTTAATGTAGATGTGAGGTAGTGAAACTATGTATATGCATGAGGTTTAACGGTAGAGTTTCAGAATTTTGTAATATTTATACTTTGCTCTTGAGAGCGTTTCTGTTTGAATTTTCCAATTTTTCAGACTTTTTGATATCAAGAGGAACTAAACACTTTATTTCAGTCGTGCATTAAAACATTTTTAGGGACTCTGATATTTAAATATATAAAATATATATTGTACATTTTTAAAATTAAATTTCTAGGCATGGATATTTATAGAGCGTTACCATGTTACAGAAATATTGCCTTATTAAAAATGTTAATGTGGAAAATAAGTATTTACAATATAAATTAGTCAGTACATTTTGTTTACTGACAAACCTTCTTACCTAAAGATTAATTTTTGTTAGCCATTACGCACTAAGTCAATTAAAATAACTTAATACCAAGAGGTGATATTTCCTTAAACATTCAATTTCATTATGCTAGAATCTTCGTAAGTTCTACTTTGACTTATGACTTGACTTTCTTGGTGGGGGGCAAGATCGCCAAGCACTGCGACTAAGTTCTACTTTAATTTATATTATTTGTATTCTTTTAATGAACCCTTACACACCTTGAAAGTACCAAATAGCTAAAGGACCAACAAATGTATGGCAAAATATAGTGTTCTTTTTAATTAAGAACTCGTTAGTCTTTAAAATAACAATCCGATGATTCAATTTCTTCATACAAATTTGCTTAAGGCAAACAGACAAGAATCTAAATATTCAGCCTCATTTAGGGGAATATGATGAATATTTCCTATCACATATTAATTTTTATTGAAAAAACTCGTATTGTCTATTTTAGTTCGTACCAGATTTCTATGATTCAAATATATATCCTTAAACATCACAAACGAAAAAAAAAAGAAATTACAAGTAAAGCAAATAAAATTGAAGAAACATAATATAATTCAATCGTTGTTAATTTTTGTGTGTATTATTTATATTTTAACTTCATTCGGTCTTTTCCTTAGAATCGAGCTTTATCTTAAATTCTAATGGAAATTCAGATAAAGTCTCCACGGTGGTGTTACTTCGATTCCGAGATATTTCGGACTTTTATTCCATTACAATGCACTCTCGAGGTAGTAATTCAATTCGAAACTCTCATATTGTAGTCCTTATATGGTATCTCTCATATAGTAGTAGGCATGGAAGTAGAAAATAGGAATAAGATAGAAATGCTGCCAAGTCAAAAACCAATGTAAACATGTCTACCAAGTGAAGCCATTGCACGCTTGATTAATTTATGAATTGGACTTGGAGGCTTTTAGGCGGCTACAATTCTTTTTTCGCCAAGCATCTCTATTTCATTCGTTGCTCCATGTCGGGCCACTTTAATTTGGGATTCCCTATACACTCAAAAAACTGCCTGGTACGTACAAACGAAAATTAAGTTCTCCCAACCAAACTGTTCGGTTGCTATAGGACTGACAGGACTGTCTAGTTGCAGGAACCAAACACGTTTGGTTAGAAGCGTTCAGCTGGCGCAAAAGACTAGCTCGGTTGAGAGAACTACACTGATACCGCGCAGTTAAGTTATCACACAGAGTTTAGTTGTCTCAACCGAACTCATTGAGGCAGTCTGGTCCCGTTGACTAAACTCTTTCAATCGAACGAGTATAGCTATGGTAACTAAACTGGTAGGTTTGAAAGTAAGCACCAGTTTGGCTGTGCCAATTAAACACCCTTCAACCGAACTTGGTTGAGTTGCAGGACTAGCACCATTTTTTTGCGTGTATGCATATTAACCCTATAGATCCCATAGTATCGCACATTTATAACGATTGCTTTCAACATCGTTATTATTTATTTCAAACATGTGATATCGAAGTGGTTTTACAGTAAGAATTTCTCAAAAGTAACTAAACTGATCAACGTCATTCAGCGACTGCTCGACTTTAAAGGAAATACAGATTAGCTTAATACTTTCGCTGCGTTTGATTCATTAAGGCGAAAAATCGTTAGGTATCTTAAGTTTTAGATGCCCTAAGGCATCAAGAACTAAGGATTGGATAAAGATATTACAATAACATGTTGCACTGCGAAACAACAGAAGTGTTAAGACTCTATTTCACCAAACGCACGGTTACGAACAGATTTCACAACGACAGACGGTTTGGTTAGTTAATTTATCATTTAACTCACCAAACAAATAGTTATTGTAAAATTTGTTTATGTCTTACCGTTACAAATCAATAAGAAATATAAGAATCAAACCTAGACGTCGGATAATTGGGATAACAAAATCACGAAACTATTGACCTAAATTCGATGTATTAACTTGTAACTACTGCATCGTATCGCAATGTTACTGTTTCAAAGGGGGAAAGGGCTGGCAAATATCAATGGTTATTATCAAATATTATATCAATGGTCCTTATCAAATATAGAATCAATGGCTAACAAATAATTTCTATCCAAAACTTAAGTAACATACTTTATTTTTTTTATCTTATATTAATTCACAACTTCTCTTCTTAAATCAAATTTAATTTACTTTGAAAACCTAATGACGTATGCTTATATTTTCAAAATTCAAGAACATCCATGTAAATGTTTATAATATAAGCTGATTTTTTATTAAAAAAAAATAACTTAATAACCTTAAATGCAGTTGCATTAAAATCTTTCTTCATAATATAATTCGTTATACATGTTTACAATTCATGGATGCTCTTGAGACTACAATAATCTCGAAAACTAAATGGCAAAACTAATTTATATTGTGTTATTATTTTGAATTCAATACGACTGTGCAAATAAAGTTTAATTCTTCTAAGTATTTTAAATTAAGGAAAAGTTCCTACGCGGTTGATATTCAACACTATTTTGTTAACAATATTGAACGTAAATTTATTTTAAAAAAACAGTATTATATTAGTTTGGATTGTTGAACTAATGCTGCAAAAATTATTAGATTTTCATATCTAGGACATAAGTAAATGCAACAAATGTATTTAGGCGAATTAAAAAAATATATATTCTTTGATTAGTTTAAGCCAATATAGCAACAGCGAGCAAGTAAAATATGGTTAACTTCATTAGGCATAATGAAAACGCCATGTGTGAAGCTATAAACTCTGATTGTTTTTATAAAACATAGTTACTTAGTATACTAAAATAACATTAAAATTGGAAACATACATTTTAGGCACAATGTAAAAAAGTAAACAAACGTTTCTTCTCACCTAATGTCAGTTAATTAAATAATCTAGCACCTAACTTTCTCTTTTCACATTGTCCGTAACCCCTTAAAACTTGTACCTAAAATAGTACACCTTGCCAATATTTACTTTTATCTTTATTACTGAAATTTTAAAGTTAACTATTTTATTTAAAACAGTTTTTTTTATAAATATATTCTAGTATTTTACTGTAAAAACACCACCTTTAAGTTTTACATGTTCGAAAACATGATGACAATACGCCCTTAATTTTTCAGTAAATGACACAGTAAGTGCATTACATACAAGCATGGAACTAAAAACATGTACATTTTAATGATACTCAATTGATTAGTGGAGACCCGGAGTTAGTTTTAAAAGTGGGCAAGTTTTCTACTATGTATTATATTGGAAATAAGCCTTTAGGGGGCGCCAACTGCTGGCTAAATTTATGAAACAACTTGTCATATGTCAGCCACAAGAATCATTGTGCAGTTGGTGCTGTCATTTTGTTGAAAGAGCTGTTTGGGGGATATTTTGAGCGTTGAGTAAAGTTCCCTGTTTATAATGAAACTTAAATAAATCATACTATTATTAAACCTACTGTTTGTCATTGCGTGGACTTAAAGGCGTCTCCTTTACCTACCTAAATTATGTATTCTTTTTTTTAAATAACTTTAAACACTACTCGGTCAAGGCACTTAATTTAAAATATGGCAATGAGAAATTCTTTTACAGACTTTATGGTGCAGGAACTCAAACATGGTTTTTGAAAAACGTATCCCGACCATTAACTTAATATGATAAAAAATATAACTATTTTATTTATGACCTAGAAATATAACCATATATGAAGTTATAAATGTAAAAATCGGCTGTTCTATATTAAAAATTGTCTCCACCTTCTTGGTAATTTTAGGTTCACAATTAAATTATATTAAAAATAACAAAAAGTTTTTTACATGCTTATTTGTTTAATAGTAATCGGAAAATTTTCATTTTTGGCAGGCTATAAAATTGGACCTTGATTATGGGGTACGTTTTCAGCCCTACATGCTTGCATTTATTCCCTTGGTCACAGAAACTGTTTTTCTTATTCAGATATAACTAAGTTGCGGGTTCGTGAAGTCGAAACTTTTCGACACCTGTTGAAAACATTGTCCTCGTTTTGGAACTTTTTCTCCCACCTAAGTCCATAATTCAATCATTAATTGTTATTTTGTGCCGTGAGAAAACTCTTCTAGTCGCTAAAATCATCATATTTAAAATTATTTTTTTTATTGATGGAACTTATTCCATTGGAATATAATGTTATAACTAATAACGTTATTTGTCGATGCTGTTTATGAAAATAATCATTTAGAACCCCTTTTTATGGTTGGTGCAAAAATATGTTGCGAAAAAATACGAAGGATAATCTCCCCCTAAAGACCTCACCCAAAACCCCACTTACGCAAATATGTGTTGCTAGGGGCGGGGTTGCGTAACCTTGCGCTTTATAATAGGCCCAATAATAGCCCGAACGTGAAACTAAAGAGACGTGATATCAGGTTGATGACGTCAGCATAACGACGTCATAGGCTTTAACGAAGAAAATATGTTAACTTCAAACACTTCCGGTGAAGCAGATTTTCATTTAGTACGCCTCAACTTCATACAAAGTATTGTAATAGAGTCACGTCACGTGGTTTTATTATTAGATTAACACATTACTCCTCAATGGTCAAAGGAATTGAAGGACGTTACAACAAATTTTGAAACTGTCTGCGATTCTTAAAAACTACAAAAAAAAAAAATGGTTTCAACTTTGTTTGTTACTTTAAAAAAATAGAATTGCGTTGTTTCATGTGACGTAACTCTCGATTTTTCATTCTTGGCCTTCCCCAATGGTTTTTTCGATTTCACTCTCAAGCGTTTTTCTTGACTGCTTTGTTTTAGTTTAGAGTTGATTTTATGTCACCTTTTTTTTCTGTCATTTATAAAACTTAATTGGTTTTAAGTTTGAAGTATGCAATCATCACCAAAAAGTCAATATTACTGGAAAACTTGGTTTCGATGATATTCTGTCTTATGCAGAGAAATTAAACCAAGTTGTGGGACAGCAATATGAACAATTGAACGTAATTTACAGAGAAAAGATGTAGTTTGACTGAAAGAAAACTTTTATACACAACATTCGTTTCAGTAAGTTATAAAAAGATTGTAGTGTGTGTCCGAAACAACTTTAATTTCAGAAGTACCAACGATACCGCAGAAACTATTGCCACTTAAGACGTGTACAAACATTACACGTTTTAATTCACTTTTTCTCATAAAGGTCATGTCTCTCCCGCAATTAGAGGTAGCTGGAGCAAAAAAAATATTATAGGTCATCCTAAATCATAAAATGTATAAAATGCTGACATTTCAATTTTGAAATCGGTTCCTGGTTTGAATTAAGGTGGAAATCCAAAGTATTTCCAAGGTGAAAGGAAATATTTTGTTAACAGTTAAGATTGTTAACAGTGAAATTTATTTTGTGTTAACATTGTTAACTGTGAAATGTATTCTGTGTTAACAGTTAACATTGTTAACAGTGAAATGTATTTTGTGTTAACAGTGAACAGTTTCTCGTATTATTAGCACAGTGAAATAGTTCAATTTTATACTTATTTTTGAAACGTGAAACACCTGAAAAAATAGCGATGGTTCAAATGTTTATATAGTTATTCCATTATTTAAAACATGGTTATTTTTAAAATTTGATGTCAAATTTTCTTATGTGAAATGCTATCTTCAAAATTCCCAATAAGACTATTTTTATTTTTTCACTTGAATTTAAAAAAGTATTCATTGCTTTTATTAAAACACATACTGCTTTTCATAGGCTCCTTTCTTTCAGTAAATAATTTATTTTATTCTGCAACAGTTTTATTTTAAGGTTTTATGAATTTTAACTGGATAAAATCTACTCAAGAATATTTTGTTTTTTCATTGCCTTAAGGGAAGTTGCCAAGTAAAAATTTTCCCATTAAGAGTTTGCAACCATAGAGCTTTTCTAGATATTTATCTTAGTTTCATGTTTGGAATGCTTTATCTTTAGAATTAAATTATAATGATGCATTATTTCCTACATTTCAAAGAAGTTTTCGCTTTTTAGTTTAATTAATTATCAATTTTTGTCCTCAACTTAAATAACGCTCGGCACTAACTACAATTGGTTGATTTCATGTGACGCAGTCCTACTAGTTTTTTTTTTACTGCCTCTTCTTCAATCGACTATACGATTGGTGCTCTGTTCCTACGTGAAATTTATTCACCAATCGAGGATCGAGATTTTTTTTTTCACATTTACAGGACTTTCTATTGACACTCAAAACCTGAAACATTATCCGTTCCTCCAAACTTCAATTAACTTATTTTTAAACAAAAAATATCGTGCTATTTGTTTTTATTTTGTCTTTAAAATTCTATTCGTGCAATTAATATTACACTAATAACTATTTTTATAAAGAATATTCTTTTCTAAACAGTGACTTCGGAAAATTATGGAATTTTTATTTTAAACATATTGGCATCAAAAGAAGATAAAACTTTGAAAGATTAGGTTTCAAAAAGAATGCTGTTTTGTGTAGTCTAGGATGTGGATAGCTCGTATTTACTTTGAATAATTAATTACGCATTAAGGTTGCTTTAAACAAAAAAAGAACACTCCTTAATAAGGCTTTGCAAAATGAAAAGTTCACATAGATGTATCGCTTTTTAAATATCTAATTATATTTGTTTTAAGTTGGTTTCATCTCGCACATTTTTTACCTTGGTTATAGATCATATTTACACTGCAAAGCTTTTGTGAAATGTTTATTTCGTAAAAACAGCAGCATCACATGATAATATGGCTGCTTCGTGAGCATTTGTGAATCCACTAATGATCAGGTACTCTCTATTATCTTCTTTCCTTTCCCTATAAAAAATTCCGTTAATATCTTTATAAAAATTTGTTTCTATCATTTTTAGTTACGTTGCACCAATTAACACCACAGTTTTACTGTAAAGCAGCAATTATAAAATTAGATTTCTCCTGGATTATTAGTTAAACTTATAGATATAGAAAGAAAGAAAAATACCTAAATACTACCCTAAAAAATTATTGTGGATATTTATAATGCTTAAAAATGAGAAATATTCCATTTATGGGTTTTGTTTTTAAATAATAAAGTATAAGTAGAATTTTACAGATTAATTGCATTATCATATATTTAAAATTTTCAAGCAAGAGTAATAAATAATTCTTGAACACAAATACAACAGTCGACTGTTATTTTTTTATCCATTTGTGGTCAACGAAATGAAACTATGGCATAATTTTAGTTTATTATAACACGTACCTCAACACCCTAAATATAATATTTTTAATAATAGTATAATCTTTACTATTTCATTTAAAACTAGCTTGGCATACCTTTAACACAGAAGAATCCCAAATTTAAAAAAGAAATGCTTTTTTGCACATTTTACTTGCGAGGTATATAAAAAGAGGTATAAAATAAGACCTTTATTTCTTCTTATAAAAAAAGGATACATTTTAAAACTTGATACGAGAAAAAGGATGTATTCAGTATTATACGTATATGTCTTTTAGTACAGTCTTGGAAGCATGAATAAATATCTCGGAAACGTGAACAGTATTTTATTCTCAATTTTAGTAGAAACATGCTTTTTAATCTACCTACTTTTCATACAAGTTTAATGTTTGATGCATACACAATGATTATCCAAAGAAAATGATGCACGCAATGCTATGCAGTATTAAACGGATATAATAATTTTTATATCAACCTGTATATGTGCCGTATATTATCTTTGTATTTAGACGGTATAATATTTTGAATATTAAATGAAAAAAATAGATTAAAAAAATTAAATGAAGGCTTATCTAATATTATTGCGATAATATTATTATGATAATTAAAAGATTTGCTTTAGTATAATGCTTATTAGTCATGTTTTTTAAAACAAATTAAGCTAGGAAGAAAATTATTATTTGTATGCAGTCAGTTTTAAGAAAAGAAATAATTACTTATTTTTCTCTAAGGAATTTATTGTTATTTTTCCTTTTTATTAAATTGCCTTTGAGATAGCATTCTTAAGACAATATTTTTTTAAAAAATAGTTTGAATTAAAATGCTGTATTAACGAGGTAATTTCTCTTTCTAAATCACCAAAAATAAGTTTATTCACAATGAATGACACATCTATATTTGACCCTTAGAAAATATATATTTTTTGTTTTGAGAAATGTTTATTCTACGACTGATAATATTAGATAGATTCATTATTAAAAAAAAAACTTTCAATAATTCAACAAGTAATAAGAAGGAAAATATTAACATATAGCAGAGGGAAATAATTTGTAGCATCTGATAGCAACTGTATTTTCCAATGGATTCAACATGTAAGCAGAAAGAAAAATTTTGACGTATAGTAGAGGGAAAAAATTCTAACATATGGTAGAAACTGTATTTTATAATAGCAATGGATTGAACATGTAAGTAGAAAGAAAAAAGTTTAACATATAGTAGAGGGGAAAAAATTCTAACATATGGTAGAAACTGTACGTTCCCAAAGCAATGGATTTAACATGTAGGCAGAAGGGAATTTTTTTTTACATATAGTAGAGGGGGAAAATTCTAACAAGTGGTAGAAACTGTATTTTCCAATAGCAATGGATTCAACATGTAAGCAGAGGGGAAAATGTTAACATATAGTAGATGGAAAATTTTCTAACATATCGTAGAAACTGTATTTTCCAATAGCAATGGATCGGTTAAGCTGGAAAAAATGTTTGACGCCTTTAAAACTGGTTAATTCCTACAAAAACGATGCTTGCTAGGCGTCGATTTTTTCCTCGACGTATAGTAACCTTTGCAGTTGCTATGTTGTTTACATATTTTGATATTAGATCTGATGATAGATTAAGCTCAAAGTTCCATTAACAAATTAAGTATTTGAAATAATTTACTAAGTTTATTTCTCAAATATTGCATAGCTATTATCAAAAGATTTACTTTAGTAGAATGTTTATTAGTCATGTTTTTTTAAACAAATTAGGCTAGGTAAAAAATTATTATTTGTATGCTGTCAATTTTAAGAAAAAAAATAGTTACTTATTTTCCCTTGGGAATTTGTTATCATTTTTTCTTTTATTATTTGAAATTAGACTAATGTGATGCTTTTATCTTGAAAACAATAGAGTTAATTGCATCTCGATAATTCCAAAGCAAGTAAATTATTAATTCTCCTACTGAGAAAGGAATTTAAATTTTTATTATAATTCTGAAAACATGGCTCTAGTTGTAGTTCCTAACAGGAACTGAAAATTTAATTCCAACTTTGAATTTACGATAAATGTTTAATTTGTTAAATAGATGAGCTGGTGGTCGTTTTTATTCCCAAATTGAATTTATGAGCCCAAATATTCGTATCAAAGAGTCTTTAAAGCAAAAATAGTTTTTTCTCGGAATCTATGATACAAACATTAAAAATATTATATAAATGAAATGATGAAGGAAAAAACATACATAAAACGGAAATTAATCACATTCTTACTTGAGTTATCGTAAAATCCCAACACGATTTCCCACTAATAACATGTATCCCTAGAGACTCTCTTACAATAGAAAAGAGCTTTTGTGCAATTGGCAGATAAATTGTACCAGTCCCTATATCACGTACGGTAAGTTGTGTTGTAATGAATAGAATAAGTTATTGATTGAAATCTTTACTATTTGAGTATCATAATTCTTAACTTCGTATTTAAAAAAAAATATATTAAAAAATATGATCTTGTGAAGTGGTATTTAGAACTACAGTTTTAAAGCTGTATGAAAATCTAACTTTGAGAGTTTTTGAGCGAAGTAAAGTAATTATCATTCAGTAAGTTATTATAGTAGATTTTAAAATAATAGCAGTTTTCGATTGTAAATCGCAAATAAAAAAAGCGGCAGGAAAAGCACTGTTTATAGAACGAAATTTGACGGTTATAATAATCAATATTAATAGGCATGTTTCATGTCTTTAATGGCAACAGAAATGCTGAATCAAAATAAATTCTTTCTCGTCCCCCGATTTGTTAATCAATGCCAAGTAGAACAAGGATTTTACTTCCCTTTGAAAATTCTTATTACATAATGTTACTCTTATTGTTATTGACAGTTTCGTTTCAGCGTTGATGATATTTGGCATACTTCACTTTTAGTTGGACAGTTTCTTGACAAAAACGTCATAGAACTCTTTCAAATAGTCAAACTTCAGATTTGTTTAAATTCATTCAAATTTATTATCAAACAATCGCCATTTTTCTTTTATTACTATAATTTAAACTAATAATAATAATATGAAGGATGCTGTTTTAAAACTCTCATTTTCCAGAGAATAACTAAAATATAAGGTCGTGTCAGTTGATTGGTGACTTTTAATAAGGGCGAATTCAATTAGACCAGTGGTTCTCAACCTTTTGTAGGTAACGACCCCCTAATGCCACAAAATAACTTTGCGACCCCCCCCCCTATCTGTCCTACATATGCGGTACTCTTTATTAACTATTATATTTGGATATTTATTTTTAAATTTACGATGGCTGTCCCGTGGGAAGGTTTTGAACACGTTATTTAAGCTGCGATCTGAAATGCTGATATTTTTACAAGATGCTAAACCAGAATTGACCGGATTTTTTTAGCTCCCCAACTTGGTTGTTTCAACTTTCATACTTAGCAGACATATTTATGCACCTAAATGAGCTAAATACCGAACTACAAGGTCGAAATATAACAATAATCAAAACCCAAGACAAAATTAATTAATTCTTAAACAAACTGAATGTTTATGATGCTATCTAATTTTTGAAAACTTCCATTTATGTTACGAATTTAAAAGGTTCCGAAAAGTTCCGACAAGCACAAGTTTCTCATTAGCTTGTTGCAACGTAACGTACTAGAACTAAAATTATGCAATAATAACATAAAAAAAATTTAAAGGTAAATTAACCAAGATATAGAGTAAAATAATGTGTGGGATTTTATTTTCTTCCATTCTAGTTGTAAAAATATTGTATAAAACGTTACTTAAATATATTTTTTCATTTTTAAAAACTTTTTGCGACCCCCCTAGGTTCCCTTCGCGACCCTCCAGGGGGTCGCGACCCACCGGTTGAGAACCACTGAATTAGACAAAGTAACCAATAAAATGGATGGACCCTATTTTATCTTAGTTAAGCTTTGGAGAATATCTTTTGCAATCAGACCCTTCATATATGTTTGCATAAAAAATCATTTGTTGGTTTGGATTGAATATCTTAATAAATAAACGAAGTAAAAATGTTATGGTGAAAAGTTTAAGAATAATATTCAGTAACGACAAGTAATTTATCTTGTGAGGAATCACAGTACACACACACAATAAACATTATTTTAAATATATTTTTATATTGTGTCCTAAGTTTGCTTATTAAATAAATTAGATATAATATAAGTACATTTATGATTTTGTTTATTTAATCTTAATATATTTTTGCAAGAAGTACACCATTGTAGGAAATATATGTAAGATATTCTGGATAAAAAACTTTAATATTATTCAAGGAAATTTATCGAAATAAATCTGCACACTGGCGGGGGGAAAATGTGATCGCTCTAATGTTAAACTCGGGCGACCAAGTATTTTCAAACAAACATCATAAAAGTGGAGGTGATTCTACAAGTGTCTCTACAAAACAATATGTTTATTTCAGAGTTTCTTGATCAGCGTGACAATTTATGTAATTGACGGTATGTTAATTGACGGTCACTTAATATACTGTCTCATGGTACAGTACCTACGGTGACGTTCTATTTCCGTCAAAAATGTATTATAACTCATAAACAAACCACCCGAAACCAAATCTAAACTAAACGGCAACGCTTACAGTGACGTCACATCTACGTCAAGCATCCTCTGATGCTTATAGCATACATATCTCCGCTTCTTTACTATCGCCCATTTGTAATCTCTTAAAGGTACTGAATATGAATGATTCAAAATAAAGTATAAGATTTTTTTTAATTCTTTATCCTTTTATATATAATAAACTTATTTAAATGACTTATACTTTAATATGTATTAAATGTAATAAATACGCCATCCAATTGTATTTCCCTACTGTAAAATACAAACGTGTGTTACACGTCATATTCTGGAAAAATGACTTACTGCGCGGCTTAAAAGCGCTCTTCTTTAAGTGTTTCAGCTAACTTATGATGTATGATAATTAATTTACAAATAAAAAATATATGAACTGCTTCAGTTTGTACAAGAAATAAGAAAAATTTATTGTTTGATCAATTTTTCAATAATATATTAATTCAACTATGAAAATATTATGCATTTGAATTTAAAATAAGAATATGTGAAGTTTGGGGCTATTATGTACATGTCTAGCTTTCTAAAGCCGATAGTTTAATTCATAATGTTTTTTTTATAAAAATTAAGGATTATCAATTATATTCTTAATAATTATTCTCATTTTTTCTTAAATAAAATAAAATCATTTTAGTTTAACAGTTTAGAACAAAATCTGAACAATAATTTAACGAAATCTATTTTTTGAAATTCCAAACTTCTTGCAATATAATATTTTATAACTCATTTTTGAATTATAAAAATAATTTTGTATTCCTATAACATAAGATCAAAATGAAATATATTATTTTATAACTCATTTTTAAATTTAACGAAATCTATTTTTTGAAATTCCAAACTTCTTGCAATATAATATTTTATAACTCATTTTTGAATTATAAAAATAATTTTGTATTCCTATAACATAAGATCAAAATGCAATATATTATTTTATAACTCATTTTTAAATTATAAAAATAATTTTGTATTCCTATAACATAAGATCAACGCAAAATTAATCAACACAAATAAGTCCATAGCGAATGTATCTCAAAGTATTGAAATTGGATTAATAAATCAATAACCAGTGTCATTAATTAACGACTACATTACTGGAATCATTTACGATATTATCACTCTGTCTTATCATTTCACAGACTCGATGTTTTATGTTTATGAAGCATTAAATAGATGAAGAGTACAAATGGTTTATCGAATTGAATGTATTTTTAGAAACTGGGTGCTTTACGATCAACAATTATAATATTTTATAAGGTTTAGTTCATAAAAATGTCTATGCTTATAACGAAAAAAAACCACTTAAATGTTGTATTAATTTATATGAGTGACCCTACAACAAGAAAATTAATTTTTTCTAATTGATAAAATTATGAATATTTATTGAACAATGAATATCTATTTAAATCATCAACTTTTGTTGCGGTCGATGTTTAACCACTTCGCGAAAATTTAATTTTGTGCTTGATAAAGTAACTCATTTGATTGATAATTGTTTTAAGGCAGATAATAAGAGACACTGTCAAAATAAATTTAGAGTTGGTCCTCATACTGAAAGTCTAATTAGTTTTATAATTATTTGAGTTATTTTCCAAAAAATTAAAAATATATATATTATAATTCACCTACAGCGTGGGAAAAAGTTGGATATAAATTGTAATGTTTTTAACGATTTCGTCGCAATCTTGAATGTTCTTTATATTTTAGAATTTTAAATGTTTCATGCAATGTCTTTATTAAGGCCAAGAAGCACTTAATGAGGGAAAGGGGGGAAATCTTATTTAATTTGCAAAAATTCTTAATTTTTAATAGTTGCAATTTGATAGAAGTAAGCTTTAAGATGGTTTAAACGAAATGAATCGTGACAATCTTATAAGATTGATTGCATATATGTATGCATTAGAGAGATTTAAAAAGCAACTTATGCAAAGTGAATGAGTGAAAAGTTAGAAGATCTTCAAAAGAATTAATACGTTTCAAGATTTTTTTCGATTAAAAATATTATATCTACACTACATAGTTGAAAAGAGTATATATTTTAAATATTTTTGAGTGAATTACTTTTTGTTTCGTTAACAAAAATCAGTAATTTTGTATAGTTTCAAAGACAATAAATGTATCTATGAATCCTATTCCAAAATTACAATTCAAAGAAGAAAATTGACATACTCAAATTTAACATTTCCTTCCTTATATTTTAATAAGTACAACAGTATATTATTTTTAGATTTATGGGGAAGCTGACATGTATAGAGAAAAAATATATTAATAGTCTGTTTATTGGCATATTCATATTAAACACATTATAGCAATCAACAGCAAACACTTTCTTTCAGATATTTAAATATATACATACTACCTTGATCAAAAAGTTCCCGGAATAACCACCGTGAAGCGCTCCTATCGTTTCGATTCGAGTTTTTTTTTTTATTAAGTTGGCACGTCTGTTGTTGATATTCCCTCCAAATTTTAGCGTGATAGCTTGACATTTCCAAAAGTTACGTAGCCAAGAGTGCATCTATCTCTGTGTTTGTCTTCGAATTTTTTACAATTTTAGAAATGGACTTAAATTTGCAACAACGAACTCAAGTCAAATTTCGCGGACGGATTCATAGACAAGTTCAAGTCTTCCGCTATCCCCTTGATGGTTAATTTGCGGTTATTATTTTTATTTTATCAATGTTTTCATCGGTTTACAATGTCTATGGTCTGCCACTGCGTTCATCATCTTCGATGGACTCACAAACTTGTATCAAATTTTGCGTAAAAATGGATTTAATGGAGCGCGCGAAAGTGGAAAATGTTAGAAAAGTGTTTCCGCAACGATTCTCTGAAGAAACAGGTCGTTTACCAGTGGCACGAGCGGTTTAAAAGTGGTCGTGATCAATCGAAAAAGATGAATGCAGTGGCGAACCATCGAGATCGAAAACCGATGACACATTGATAAAATAAAAGGTCAATTACTGCAAAAAATTTTGGTCAATAACCGCAAATTAACGGTCAGAGAGATAGCAGAAGATAGAACATTGCATATGGATCCTTCCGCAAAATGTGACACAAGTTTGTTGTTGCAAATTTAAATCCATTTCTAAAAAATCGAAGACACACACACAGATAGATCCACTGTTGGCTACGTAACTTTTGCAAATGCCAAGCTATGACGCTAAAATTTGGAGGGAATATCAACAACAGATGTACCAACTTAATAAAAAAACAAAACTCAAATCGAAATGATAGGAGCGCTTCACGGGGCTTATTCCGGGAACTTTTTGATCAAGGAAGTATTCAACAGTATAATGTTTTTTGATTTATCGGGCAGCTGACATGTATAGAGAATATATAGAGCTATAGTCGGTTTATTCGTTCGGTCAGTCTGTATACGTTACGTTTTCTTAAACAAAAATCGGTAATATTGTATTATTTCAAAGACAATAAATATATCTGTAAATCCGATTGCGATATCAAAATGACAATTCAAAGATGAAAATTATTGACACATTCAAATTTAACAAATTATAACAATCAGCAGCAAACATTTCCTTTCACATATTTTAATGTACACCACAGTATATTATTTTTAGATTTATTGGGAAGCTGACATGTATAGAGAATAAATATATTAATAGTCGGTTTATTATTGCTGTCATACACAGGCTGAGAAATGAAAGCTCGTTACTTCAATGTCAACTTGTATAAAATATATTTTCTTTCATATTTCTAGGAAAATAAACAACTAGATATGAAATGTAATACGTATAATTCAAAATCAAATTGGTTTCCGTAAAAATGCCGTAAATAGGGAGTTGTTTTAATTCAAATTGTAAGAATTATTATATTTTACGTGACAAATGTATAACGGCTTTCAATGAAACAATACGTCCTTTTTTGCAAGTAATACTTTTCCTTAAATTCGTTTGCATCAAACGCATGGTTCTTTCAATAAACAGCTTTTAAAGTAATCTTACCCTAGGGTACATTTATATCACCATCTGACATCCACAAGCTTACCTAAAAAGACACAAAAGAGTGATTACTAAAAATAAACTAAACATCAAATTCAGTGAATTTATCAAATAAAATATATTAAAGGCATATTATTTTATATTTATTTTGTTATTAAAATCAAAGTTGGTTGGTAGACAAATATTTTCAGGTTTGTGTGCTTGGTCAGAGACCCGCTTATAAACCTTCGTCAATTAAGACAGACACAAACACACACATAAGTGACACATGCTGCCATCTATCGCAACCTCCGATTTTTAGAGACGTCCCTGCCGGGGAGGGAAATAGTCTCCAGGGACCTGTAACCGTGAGAAACTACACCATGACCGTCCACAGGACTTTCGTACCCACAGATTTAACGAGCACGTACTCCGCATATACTCGGTGGGTCTTCAGTAGTATCGGAACTCGATCGCGGGCCCTTCCGATTCCGAGAGCGAGACGCCAGCAACTAGGCTGCCCTCGGCCCCAAATCAAAGTTTATGATGGTGAAATTAAACAAGGAAATAATGCCGCTCAATACAAATCGAAAAGTCACATATCTTCTAATGAATTCCACATTAGAAATACTACGTCCTTTTTTCCGGAAATGGTACGATGATATATTTACCCATTAATTGAATTTTTTGTCAAAGAGAGAGAGAGAGAGCAAATTCCTACTATAAATTCATCTCTTTATGGCTAAAGAACATGAAGATTTCTAAATCAAAAGATTTTTTTTCCTTCCCACATCCCAATCTGTTTAAAATAGCTCAGACACCAAAGTGTTAACAAGTCAAACATTTTAAGCTTCATTTATACAAACTTATATTTACGCAAAGCTTAACACAATTCTCCCACTTAAATGGCTTTCCTATTAGTGTCTTTGAAAACACTTTTTTTTTATTCTTATATCGATCCTACACTTAGGTCAGAGTACCTCGGAAGTTCAATCAATACCGAGTAATTTTCTCCTCGTGCCGCTGTTAACGCTTTATTCAATTAGCCGCTTCTAATTATTTTTAGCTTCAGATCTCAACATTCTTGTTATTTCAGAACAACATTTGTTTTACTTATCTGTGCAGGTATTTGCAGTCAGTATCCAGTTACTGAAATATTGTCGCATGGTACAGAATTTTATATTAGCTAATATATTACCTGTCATTTTAAACCACTAATAGTTTTTGTAATTTTCAATAAATGTCTTGTCTAATCAATTTACCAGTGTATCTCTTTTTAAAGCAAATATATAGATATTTTTTTTTCCATTTTAGGCCATTTTTAGATTCATACTTTTCAGATAAATAAGCGATTTTGGGCGAAAAAGAAAGCTAAAGAGAAGATTTTCTAAAAATAATTTTCCAAATTCTTTCGGCCAACTGATTTTTTTCAATTGTAGTTTCCATACAGAAGGGGTTTTTTTATGGAGTGAAAGGTTACAGCTGTTTCAAGAAAACTTTTTTTTTCTGTTTTGAACTAAGTCATACCTTATTAGGAATCTTGACAGTGAATAATGACAATAGTGCTTATCACATATTTTCGAATTACATTAAAATAGTTATATCCATCGTCGAAAATCGGCCTAGGTCAAGTGACAGTACATAGTAAATAGTCCATTTTTCTCTAGCATAGGTCATTTTCTTCAGACAAAAATATATATGTGATTTTAGCGTTCCCATTAAGCCAATTAGTGAACAGGCTTATTATATGGAAAATTATATTTTTGGGTTTTAATACTAGTTCTACTGTAAAAAGTTTGAATGTTTATCATTTTAACTAAACACTAGTTTAGAATATCTAAGCTGAATGTTAGCAGTTTAAGTTTACATTTTTGTCTATGAATTTTAAACTATTTCGCAATGCACGTTGTATCACTCGTGCATTTTGGTTAGCACCCTCGGATATGGAAATAAAAATATATTTCTTATACCATATGAATGAGTTTGCATTTTACATTTCTCAAACCATTTCAAATAAGATTTAATGTAAAAATATATCAAATCGCCTATCTAAAATCAATATCTTTCGTACATATTACATCAAATGTACATCTAGTTTTCAGTCGCCAGTCGTAAAAAGCAACAAGTTGATTTTGAGTCACCCTTAACTGTAAAACGCTATACATAGATATTTTTTCAAATTTTGAAATACGAAATCTAAAACGCGACAAGTTTATTCTGAACCACCCTTAACTATAAAATTCTATATTGATTTCCGCATTAGAAATTACGAAATCGGAAAAACTGATCTTTGCTGTAAAAAAACAGGGGCGAAAGATATGTTTCTTTTTCTTTCACACATTTTTCGATCTTCTGTCTTCAGCAATATCCCACGGATTAATATTGCAGAAGCTCGCCGAAGGAAAAGGTTGGGGAACGCAGCATCGCAGAAAATTAAGCAGAGATGAAATAGAATCGTATTTTCGTTTCATTTCCACATTTTGGTTGACAGAGTTACAGCTGGCAATTAAGTTCAAAGTTAAGTTATAAATGATGGTTGGACGCCAAAAATTGATCATTTATCTAGCATATTTAATAATCAAATAAAGCGTAGGGAATGTATAAATTCTCAGGCACAATATATTTATAGTCCATCTCATACTTTTGGGCGACTTTCTAACGAGATTTAGTGTTGAAATATATTAAAGTAAAGATATTCAATCAATTTATTTCATAATATTACATCAACCTTGCATCTAGTTAGAAGTCACTAGATGCAAAAAGCGACAGGCTGGTTTTAAAACACCCTCAACTACAAAATGCTATATTTTTTTCATACATAATTTGAAATACGAAATCGGAAAACAGCAAGCTGATATTTTCTTTAAAAAAAAAAGGTTAATCTTTTCTTTAAAAGTTATAAATGATTCAGAGACATCAAGCAAAGTTTATTGACAACTATAGCCTAGGACAGTTTTAAATTCTTATTTACAAATTAAGTTAATACGAGGATTGATATAAAAGACGTTGATTCGTTTCATCCATTCAAATCACGACTTCACACCCCAAGCTAAAATCTAATAAAATTCATCGAATAAAAGGCTCTTGATAGAGGGACAGTGTACATAAATGGCAGTCATGTTGAGGTCGGCCCGGGGAGAAGAGTAGAGTCAATCAGTACTAAAATTGAGATTTGTTTAGAAGCTTATATATGAGTCAATAGTAAGTAGCATTTTGCACAAAAATGTAAATTTAATTATGCTTTTGTAATTCATGAACCTGGATCATTGTTCAGCTACTTTTCTGTTTTTTTTGCCACTACTGACGATAAGAGTTCAGGGGTTCCCAACGTACCTGCGTACCACTTGACTTTTTGAGAAATGTTGGCGTACCACCAGATCTAAATATTTTAATGAACCTATAATAGTTACTCTTCTAAAAGTGTTAAAAGTTTTTTTTTTTAATTCCTGAGAAAATTTCGTACTTAATGGATATATATTGTTTATGTATGACATGCTTATAATAAAGGAAAAATAAAAATATTAAAATGGTATTCATTTAAATTTTTGTTTATTGCCTATAGTTCTAAAAACATACAAATAAAAAAATAGTACAAATTCAGCAAAATATTATCCAGAAGTTAAAGATTTCTCTCTAAAATAACGTTAAGGTTTCAAATAACGAGTAATATGTTTACGTGCTCACACTGCACATGCTGACAGAAGCTATTGATATCATCATGTTGCTGACATCCCTCAAGCGTACCATCAGAAATATCCCCGCGTACCACCGGTTGGAAACGGTTTAGATCATCAGACCAACAATCTCTCTCCCAAATGAGTCATTTTCACACATATATTTAATCAAAAAGTCAAAATGCTTTTCCGGTACTAGACAAGCACACTTTAACGTAGTTCAAAACAGAAAAAAAAAACAGTTTTCTTGAAACAGCATAATTTTACTGAAACGAACCATTTAAGAAAATAACAGTATTTTTTTGTCTTTAAATACGTTTTTTTTTTCTGCGAAATTAACAGGTTTTCTCACAGAGTAGTTACAACTTTGTCCACCTATGTTCTTGCTCGGATGCTTCTATCACCACGAATACCACTTCCTTGGTTTAGAGACCTCATTTGCACAAAATATTTCATAAGGAGAGTGAATTCAATTCAAGCAAAGAAAAAGAAAGTAAGAGCAATCTGATTTGAAGACCTTAGTGAAAGAACGTGCTAAATGACAAAACGGTGAAAACGAGCTTTAAAGTTTTTCGTTTACACACAAATTTATAAGTTGGTTGGTTGGTTGGTAGACATATATTTTCAGGCTTGTGTGCTTGGTCGCATGATTTATAAGATAAGGTAAGGTAATGCAATCGTTTCCGGCTGCTTATTTGTAGCCTCCTTTAGGAGCTTTAACACAGACAATAACGCCTCGTAATTTAGAATACTGATCAAGGGACGAGGTCAACACCTGAGCGGCCACCCAACGGAACTTAGAGCGACATCGTACGCTAAAGCCGCCGGGACTTTGGACTCCACGGATTTAACGAGCACGTCTGCCTCAGTGTATTCGAGCCCATCCGTCACGAGTTGTATTTTTCTACTCTTTCCAGTTCAGAGATACGATTTAAAGGATGACTGGCAGAAGGTAGGATTCGAACCGGAGAAGGTTGAATCCTGAGGCTGATGCCCTAACCACCGGCCACGGACGGGCCCACAGATTTGTAAGAAACTATACTTGCAAACCGTAAAAAATATACTCAAGTTAAAGTTTATGAAAAATGGGAAACTTGTTATCGTTTCACTCTTAAAACAAAAGAGTGAAATCCACTCCAGTAGGAGAAGTGTATTTTCGAACCTGGAAAGGAGTGAATATTATCTCACACTGAGTTAAAATCACTCGTTTGGAGTGATCCTGTCGGAGGTTTAACACACAAAGGATTCACTCCAAAAGGAGAAGTGAATTTTCCAGAGTGGAGGAGTGAAAATCAATCAGACTGAGTTAAAATCTCTCGTTCGTTTTCAGAGTGTAAATAAGTTAGTAATATGCTTATTGACATAAAAATCTCAGGTTTTCCAAGAATATCACTTAGCACTCTGTTCCACTAAGTTCTTTATTTGCTCATTGGTTTTACACAAGTACGGATCGTATCGTAGGCGGAGTTGAGCTTTTGTGAATTAGTTGCTGATGAATTCTGAAGTTAACGATAATAATGATGTTATAAATTAAGTCCTTATAAGATGTAGAAATAGAAATTTTAAATGAGTTTGGTCCTCGAAGCGTGCTGCGAAGTAAGGTTTTATTGATTTTACATAAGGCTGACTTTTTTTATGTACTATTATTTATGGTGGTTGCGTTGAGGAAGATAAAGTAGTGTAATTAAATTTTAATCAAAAAGATGTGAGGGGAATCAGATATTTGTGTTATACATAATTAACACTGCAAATGAAATGAATTGAAACTCATTATTTTTATCTAAAAAATTATTTCAATAATTAATTAAATGTTAAGGGAAATAAAATGTTTAAAAGAACTTCGAAGTTTTACAAATCTACTATTTCAATAAATATTTTAATGTTCATAAGGTTTTATGTAACCTAACAATAAACTTTTTTATTTAAATTGGTTTTATATATATTCATAATGTTAAATTTCATTCAAAAATACTCATTTTACTTTTGTCTTTTTTAAATTTAACGTGTACATCTTAAAAAATATTCAATAAAGCTATTTCAAATTCTCCCTTAAATTCATATATGTTTCAGATTTCGCCATACAATTTCTAAAGTTTTGTCCCACATCTAAAGTTTCACAAAAGTACTTTTAATGCAGCTAACTAATTTAATTTCGCAACTAAACATCCCATTACATCACTTTATGTTTCTTAATTCGAAACTAATGGGCTTCGTTAAAATGTATTCAATGCAGCTCAAAATTTAACTATAATATAATTCCTTTGTTTACTTTTATTATCACGTATAAAGCTCTTCTAGGCTTTTAATATTTCCTTGAATGCACCGCTTCCGTAAAGACGCAGATGTACCGGATTGGATAACCAACCTGTAACCTGGCTATAACTAGCGACATAAATTGTTTTTTAAAGATGGTTCTTTAAGTGGTTTCATGTTAACAGTTTCTTGTTTGAGCTATTTAGATCAGATAACTTTAACTGATTTTTTTAATAAAGAAGGAATACGCTTCTTTTCATATATTTTTAAAATTAATTAACTGTTTTTATTTGTGAGGGCATTAAAATTTATATTCAATGATAAATTATTGCAGTTTGTTTTACTCAAAATGGACCCACGTTGCATTTGTGCTCAGTCTACAAATGAAAATAACTGAGTTTAAATATATCAGCAATCCCGAACGCAGAAGGTTAAATGCTTAACGGAAGCTTCATAATAACCTCCCATGGGATAACGAGTAATCTAATCAAAAAGCCAAGCAATAAAAGCAAAAAAGTAACATCCAAACAGTATTTTTCTATCATTTCTATTCCCTTCGATCGGGTCCGTAATTCGAAATAGCAAAGAACAAAATTATCTGCTTGTTAGACTGATTGCGGTAGGAATAACAATTGGTCAACCCTTCAGCTTCCACTTGAAAAGTTTTCCCTGGAGTTACTAAAGATTGACAGGAACAAGACATTGGTTACTCTTCTTTCGTTGTTGGGAGTATATTTGCTCTAGAAAAGGTATCTTACTTCGTAAATTTGATAATTGATATATTTCAGAGAGCCCTTAATTTAATTTTCGTTTAAGAATATAGTGGATACGTACGTTTTAATAGTTAAAATTTTTAAAAAGTAATTTAATGTGTTTAGTGAAGATTGATAGGAACAAGACTTTACTTTCACCTCATTGTTGGAACCCTCTTGTATTCTCGGAATTCTCTGTATTAAAAAGTGTGACATTAGATTTTTATTTTTGATAGTATACATTGTGCCGTTTATAAATAATTCGTTTGACAATATAGTTGTTAGGTTTTATAATTTAACACTTCTTGCAAAGTAATTAATTGTACTTACTGAAGATTGATAGAAACAGTGTTAAAATTACTTGTTGTCTGAAAGCATATTTTATAAAAATTTTAAGACTAACAATCACAATAAAAAATTGCGTAACCTTACTCTTATATATCGCAAACGTTTGGGGCTTTTTCAAATGTAGATCGCTTTGTTTCTTGTTTTCTGTTTTGTGTCAGGAACATAAGTAAAATCATTTAACATCCATCTTTTTGGAAAATTCATATATACTTTATCGGTTGTTAATAAGCAAACATAACAGCGACACTTTGCGTGCATTTATGAAGTAGTTTAATGAAGTTTCTCAAAGATTGGTGGATCGAATCCAATTGGAAGTTTTCCCATTTTTTCTTACTCTTTCCCTTGAAATGTTCACAATTTTTACATAGATTGATATATGTCGGGCAGTAGACCGTCAATTGATGAAATGTTCGTTTAAGAATACAGTTGGCTGTAAAACTTTTTTAATGTAGAGGCTTTTAAAGAAACATGGAAACTATAAATGCTTTAAATTTTTAAACTAGAGGTTCATCAACTATGCTGCTAAAAAACTTTCTATGATCCTCCAGTAGTTTTTAAAGCTTTATAATAAACAAAAACATAGTAGAGATGCCTTCTCACAATCCCTATTCACAGAAGTAATCAATCACACCTTCGAACTTCTGTCAAGATGCGATATTATTTATGGTTAGATGTGTCATCAGATGGATTCCAGGAAAGCTTCAACTATTGATGAAGGATCTATGGTAGATAAAAGCTCTAAGGCTTACTAAGCTGTTCAATTTCGGGAATGAATATAAATTATCGATTTCTTAACAAAATCTTTGTGTTCGAATCTTTCTCCAAAGATGGATTTGCGAAGCCACCTGGAATTTCTTTAGAGCTAAGTTGACTAATGTGTATATTTCTTTGGTTTTATAGCTCCATACTTAACGCAAGTTTTAATATTGATAAAGAATTTAATATATTTTCTAAGTTTTATATATTTTTTATTTCAAAATCCTCAAAAAAGATCCAGTAATATTGTGCTAGTAGTACAATAAAAATTTCTCTTCAAACTTTAAACTGGACTATTTTAATGTGAAACTAGTTTTAATTACGTTACACTAATGAATAAAATTATCCTTCGTCAAACTATAATCAAAACTCAAAATAACTATGTATTTTTTAAACGCTACGTGAAAATACAAGTAGCTTATACAATTGAATTTCGAAGAAAACTTATTAAGAGTGATAAAACTTATGTATTTTGCAGTACGTTTGGTACAGTTTAGTTTGTTATTCAACTATCTCTTTTAACTATAAAAATCATCTAAATATGTATAACTTTTATTTGTTTTAGTATTTTCAAATGAAAGCAACACAAATAAATATTGTTAATGAAATATTTATTTGTGAATGAATTATTTTATTATAAAGTAAGACCAATGCTTTCTCATTTATTTATTTGACTAGATCCGTTTCATAGACTCAATTTTCGACTGCAAATTATAGTCAAAAATTGAGTCTATGAAGCAGATCTAGTCAAACTAAATAAATTAGAAATCATTGGTATCTCTTTTACTCAAAGATCTATAATATACTCTGGATAGTCTGCTCAGTTTTAAAGAGATGCCGGAAAACACTATATGGCTTCTTTTTAAACTTCCATGCTAATTTTTGGCGCCTGTCAACACTGCCATTAAAAGTTAACGATAAAATTCAATATGTTTCCCCAAATAAAACAAGGTTTGATATTGCGGTTGTGAGGCTACTATTTTGGTGGATTTTATTGGTCGCATAAGTAAGATTTGTTAGCATTAGGGAATATATTTCCAGCAACATATAAGACGCGTTTACATGAGCCATCGAATCCATGGAAAGCCAAAATCCATATTAGGGGAAAAAGAGGTAGAGCAGGATTTCTAACCCAAATGATAATACGTGGCCGAATCCATGGTATGAAACATCAAACCCTCCTTCATTGGAGGGTTTGCGAAACCCACCAATGAACCCTGCAATTCCGGTTCTGCCTGGGAGAAAATCCATAAGAGTAAAAAATTGCTGAGTTTGCTCTTCAATCCATAGATTCGATTTCTCATGTAAACGCGCCTATAAAGAGTTTTGCAGAAGAAACTCCTATACTATAGGAATACTTCTCCTAGAACTATAGGAATCTGCCCGTTTTCAGGGATTCAAGTGTACTTGGTGTTGGAAACAAGTTTTTCCCTTGATTCTTTTCTCGTGGTACATGCTTCGGACTCGTGCCGCGCGTAAATCTCTCTGTCGGTAAAAAATCCTAGTTTAGGGCTCCTTTGTTAGTTTACAAATTTTAAATTTTCTATTAATTCGTTTAGAAATATGATGGTTTTCAATTTGCCATACTTTCGTATTGAAGTTTTACATACTTGCAACTCGCATTATTTAAACGTTTATTTCACTCGTTTAATTAATTCGTTACGCGAAACTCAATTTCAGAGTTGCCGCTAGAAGAGATTAGGTTGGGTTTGAATATCGTCGCACTGGAGTTACACGAGGGCTATTGGCAACGGGCGTCGTATTTTAGGAACACAGACAAGTGGCGAGCCGACACCTGGATAGGCACCCAACGCAACCGTTAAGGGCGACATCGTACGCAGCGTTAGGACTTCGAAGGATATTTAATGTGCACTCCCTTACACGGGGTATTATTCGTCTGACATTTTTGGCTGCACGGGCCGTTTATAGGTCGGGAGTTATTTTGGCGATGCCAGGACCCGAACCTGGGACCTTTCGCATGCTAGGCGAGTGCCTAACCGAATGGGCTCCCCAGCCCCCGGTAGAGAAGAGCTAAATGAGACATTGGACGCATGGTCAACCTTAAGAGGCCTAATACCGACAGATATCCATTCGATAAAAGAGTTTTTCCCCTAGGACTCTTCAATCTTCATGTGCTTCGATACTTCCATGCCGATAACTTTTTGACTTATCAGCACCTAAATAAGTGCCGACAAAAATTACCCCAACAACCTACTTGAATTGAAGTTCACAACGTTGGCAATTTGAGATAAGAGTCGAAAAGGTGTGATATGCTGGCGGCAACTCAAGTTGCTGACCGAGAATCTCACATGAAGCGAGCTGAGACACAAACCCTCAAGGTGATAAATCTCCTCACACAAAACTCTATGATACTGAATGAGTTACTGAAAAGGATTCCTTATAGGCCTATACACAATTGAAGAGCTTAGTGGAAGAATCTGCTAAATGACGAAAATGTAAAAACGAGAAAATGAGCTTGAAAGCTT
This sequence comes from Hylyphantes graminicola, assembly GCA_023701765.1. Classification (NCBI taxonomy): domain Eukaryota; kingdom Metazoa; phylum Arthropoda; class Arachnida; order Araneae; family Linyphiidae; genus Hylyphantes; species Hylyphantes graminicola. The sequence goes on from CM043111.1 coordinate 25,730,648, forward strand.
TTCTTTTACACCTAGATCTGTTGAAAACAGTGCTTGCAAAACTTAAAAAAAATATACTAAACTTTAAGTTTTTGAAAAAGAGGAAACTTGTTATCAGTAATGTATTTCTTATGTAATTTCTTTGTCGACACAAAAATATCATTTTTCAAAAATGTCACTTAGCACGTTCTTTTACTAAGCTTTTCAATTTTTAGAAAAGTTGAGCAGTCATTTTAAATTAAGTAATGTTTATGACTACTCAACCGATATGTTTCAAACGATTCCATCAGTGTATAATTAAGACTTTTGATTACCTAATCTAAAATATAAGGTGGGGAAAGTATTACGATGAAATGGAAATTTTGAATGGAAATTTTGTTGTGTTCTACACATTTTAGAAAGTGTCGATAGCGAAGTGGGAATTGTGGAACTTTGTTCTGTACGTCAGTCTTTTTGAAATCCCTTACAGCTCGAACTTGGTTTGGTTTGGATTGACTTATCGTCGCACTAGAGCTACACGAGGGCTATTGGCGACGGGCGTCGTATTTTAGAACCACAGTCAGGTGACGAGCCAACACCTGAATTGGCACCCAACGCAACCGTTAAGGGCGACATCGTACGCAGCACAGCTCGAACTAAAAGTGTGATAATTTCAAATTTGGTTTGCGAGTTCCTAACTCTGCTAGGACAAGAATCAAGGTTAGGTTAGGTTTGGTTTGAATTATCGTCGCACTAGAGCTACACGAGGGCTATTGGCGACGGGCGTTGTATTTTAGAACCACAGTCCGGTGACGCATGAATCAAGAAAACTGAAGTACGGATTTGGTATACGAGTTCCAAGAACCTATCGGGTGCCATAATGAAGTTTTTGAGAAAATCACAAACACATCAAATGTTACTTATTGAATTTTTATAATTGAGTTTTAATTGAAAGTCGTATGGTGTTTCACACCCGTAATTTCTTTTTTTTTATTTCAACAAAGAAAGTTAAATTTATGCAAAACTCAAACAGTAAATTTTTAATTGTTTTTTAAGTTATAATGTGCGTTCGCATACAAATATATTTACCAAAATTCAAAACCATCATACAATACCCTTTTCCTTATGATTATGAAAACACACGAAAATTTTAAGTGACTATGCCAATATTTTGAGGCACCCAAATATCTTTCAAAAATGAGTTGCTATCCAGGTATCGAAATATTCTTTTGATCTTAGCCAATAATTACTATGTGCATATTGGCTATGTTAAATCTAGCTATTCATAAGCTACGTATGGACAGCTGGAAGAGCGACCATTAAATTTTTAGACACAAAGCAGTTTGATGACTCGGCGGCGCACAGTGGGGTATTTGACCGATCTAGCTGGACAAAAACATTTTCTTCACTTCAGGTAGTAATGTATGAAATCTTAAGTTATGTTCGGGTATTATAAGTACAATACAACATTTTACAACAACCAGCTCTTTAAACCCGGCGTTCCACGGGTGCACCCTTAATAACGGTGATTGTTTTCTATTATTTTATGCCAATTGATGCCTCCCATTCTGATATGAGGGGTTGTCCGATTATATCCAGGGCCTTCCAGGAGTTAGAGGACTTTCTCATAGACCCTGTCGCCTTGCATGCGGAAGGTCCCAGGTTCGTGTCCTTGCATTGCCTACACAATTGCCGACCTACAAACGGTTCGTGAAGCCCCGAAAAATGCCCGACGAATTATATCATGTGTGGAGGGCGTTTACGTCAAATATCCTACAAAATCCCGAAGCTACGTATGATCAAGCTTTTCGATTTGCGTTGGGTGTTCACTCAGGTGTCCGCTCCTATAGGAGAGTGAACTCCTGTAGGATAAGTGCATTTTCGACACTGGAAAAAAAGTGAATATTAACTCAGACTGAGTTAAAATCCCTCGTTTGGTGTGATAGTGTCGCAGGTTTAACATACAAAGGATCCACTCCTATAGGGGAAGTGCATTTTCTACACTGGAGACATGAAAATTAAATCAGCCTGAGTTAAAATCGCTTGTTTGTTTTAAGAACGCAACTACCTCTATAGTTCGATGATAATTCAAACTAACCCATTCTTATTGGACGACAATATCGTGGTGAAAATTGTATTGGATTCTGTCATATGATTGAATTATTTACACAACAAGATAGTTAAATGGGAACGATAGAACTTTTGAAAGATATGTGCATCGGAATGTGAATCATCTTCAAAGGTTTTCGTTTATTGTACTTGTTGAGCAGCATTGCAACACTATTTGGATATTAGCAATGTTTTTAGTACTCTATAGAGAAGCATCTCTTTCCCACTTTCTTTTAAACTTGGTTTGTGTAGCGAAAGTTAACACTTACAAATCGGTATTTTTTCGTAACTCTTTAGTTTTTCTCCCTTTACTCCGATCACGAGTCAGTGAAATGTCGTCAGATATCTACCTTGTCCTTTCACAATTTTTGGAACTAAAAATAAACTTTCAAGCCAATTTTTGTTTTCTAGCAAAAATATCTTCTTTTCTTTGAGACTTATGACAACGAAATTTGAATTTAATTTACATTTGAACCCTCTTTATTTCGCGCGTGAGCTCATCGGAAAAATTATCTAAGTTTAAAAGGTAATTTTCTGTGAACTTCAATTTTTCATTTATGTTATCAAATGCTGTTACTGCATAATAGCAAACAAATTCTTTCCTAGTCATGATTATAACTTTTGATGATCCTAAAACAAAAATTAACGTCTTGAGAGCAGGTTGAAGCTTGCGTACTTTGTTAGATCACATGCCTAACGATGCTAGAAAATTACTTTTATATCGCAATATTGCAAAAACCTGCAAGAAATTTTACCAGATTCTTAAAGTTCAGATTCTAGGCTTTCTTTTAAGCTTAAAGTCAAAGCGGCATTTTGCGGCGTTATATAACTAATTGTCTAAAATGTAAATCAAATCGAAGAAAATTGATGATGAAAAATAGAACATTTTCAAAACGGCAATATGCTTAAAATAAAACATTAAAAATAATTAAAACTGGTGGAAAGTATACATTCTTACTTGCTGTATTAGATTCAATAACTCAAAAATAAATTTTCGCTGTTTTAATCAGGATAAAAAATAATTTCAGCTCCGTCTGTTTACGAACGTCAGAAAAAGAAAAACGAACACTACTGAACAACGAACTTTAAACCAACATTACGAATGTAAAAAATCGTCTGCAATTTAAAAAAAGTGTTGTTCGACATGCACTAATTATTCGTCTATCAGAAATGACTATTTTTTCTTCATAGGTTTAGGTTTCTAAAATCGACTTTTGTCCAGCTAGATTGGGCAAATACCCCACTGTGCGGCGCAACGGTTAGGGAGCTGGCCTTTGGAAACTCTGGATCCGGGTTCAAATCCCGATAAGGCATAGAGGTTTGTGTTTGTCGAGTACATGCGAAGTACGTGCTGGTTAAATCTGTTGGGTCCGAAAGTCCCGTGGGCGGTCATTGTGCAGTTTCCCACGGGTAGAGGTCCCTGGAGACTATTTCCCTAACCATCAGGGACTTGTCTAAATTGCGGAAGTGGCGCGCGATGAATGGCAGCATCTGTCACTTACATGTGTGTTTTGTCTGCCTTACTTGACGAAGCGGGTATCTGACCAAGCACACAAGCCTGAAAATATATGTCTACCAACCAACCTACAAAGCAGTTTGGTGAATCGAGGTTGTCAATTCGTATCTACGGTAAATTCACGAACCAAATCATGAACTATCGTCAACGTAAGTGATAGAAACAGAAAAGTGATTGAATGGGTGGTCATTTCTTCAAAAGTAGTAAGTGATAACTTGATTAAGTTTTGTGTGATACATAATGTTTTTAAAAGAAAAGTTTAATGTTAGGTTTTTTAAATTTATTTCAGTATTTATTTTCTTATTTTATGTAATTATTATGGGCACAATTTTGTGATGTGTACCATCCTCTCGTAGAACTTTTTTAAAAGCCCTTGAGTTAGATTAGCCCTTAAAGTCGGTTAGGCACTCGCCTAGCATGCGAAAGGTCCCAGGTTTGGTCCAACATCGCCAAAATAACTGCCGACCTATAAACCGCTCGTGCAGCCAAAAATGTCCGACAAATAATACCCCGTGTAAGGGAGTTCGCGTTTAATATCCTTCAAAGTCCTAACGCTGCGCACGATGTCTCCCTTAACGGTTGCGTTGGGTGACTCTTCAGGTGTCGGCTCATTACTTGACTGTGGTTCTAAAATACGACGCCTGTCGCCAGTAGCCCTCGTGTAGCTCTAGTGCGACGATAATTGAAACTAACCTAACCAGATTAGTTTCAGTGATAAACTTTTCGAATTTCATCAGTAATTTTTCCTAATTCATATTTTATTTGCCGTTTTTTTTTTTTTTTTTTTTGAAGAAACTATAAAAAAATGTAACACAGGCTATTGCAAATTTTTATAGCAAGATAGTCGAATAACAAATGAACTGTACTGCGAAATGCAGTACGTCTGATCGCCTTACTTAAACGCTATTATTCCAAGCACAGTTGGATCGGTTGCAAAAGTGTTAAATCTAATTTTCAGCAGTGTATATCCACAAATTGATAACCTAAAAACCTTTAATTTATTTGCGGTTGTAAAATAATTTAAATATAGGTGTTAACATCCCTACAAAAATACAAAAATACGGCCAGCTAGTATTTGTCGTTAATAGGCGAAAGATATACTTTGCAATAACACAATAACTGCACAAGCTTGATAATCTGGGAGTTCACCAGTCACATCTGGGATTGCTAGGTGTCAATTAAATATGACACAAAAGGGTATATGAAATAGCTAGATCGTTTAGTTTATCTAACCACAAAGAGCATCAAGTTCTTTTGAAAACTCGATGAACTTTAACTCCTAAAAACTAGTTGATGAAATGGTACTAGGAATTTTATCAGAATGTGTGGTTATCGGTGAGTTAGAACAACTACGAGTTATCTAATATTGTTGTAGTAACGTTTTAATATAAAATTTTGTATTAAATAATGATAATTAATAGAATAAGAATAATAAGAGTTTGCAATTTTTTTTTATATATATCTTCAATTTTTGGATCAAAGTATAATCTTACAGTTTTTATGGATTGAAATCTTTCTCTTAGTTTCAATCAAACAATCTCAATAAGAACCGGGTTCCGTTGAAGTCTCAAGAAATAAGAATATTTTGATCGTAATTGTCAACATTTCATTGTTCGATTTACTTATATTCATGTAAAGACAGAAATTTAGTTTTATAGTGTACATAAAGCTTTAAAAAAGAATATTTTCGTTTGAAGTATTAAGTGGTTAATTTATTAAGTCAATTGGCGAGTTTGTATACCAAAAATAGTTATTTATTAAAGATCCAAACACTATGAAAGGGAGAAAATTTTAGTCACAAAACAATAAGATTAAACTTTCAAAAGCCCCTGAAGAATATGTTAAAGGTACAAAAATACAATGAACAAGTTAAAATAAGAAAAGAAAAATTGCTCATATTACCCGCATGTAAATGTTTCTTTCTGGCAGTAATGTTGCTTAAAGGCAAAGAAACTTGAAAACAATGAGTTTTCCTAGGGGTTTAAATTTTTTATTTTAAAGTGTCCGGTAAATTGATTTCCCCATTAATTAGCTCTAAATTGCTAATGAATTTAATTTTAAGCTAATTACCGTAAACATTCAAATAAATGTTTTAAAGCGAATTAGTAGCTCTAGTTAAAGTAAACAATTTTCTTAATTATTCGTTTTTTTTCTCTTTGTAAAGATATATTCTTACTTAGAAAAGTTTATTAAAAAGATAATCAATTAATTAATTGGAACCTGCTCTCAAGGTATATCTAAAAAGTTTATTACATATTTTTAAAGAAGTAATGATTTTAACAAACAAGACAAAACTACCATTAAAATTATTTCCCCACACAGCCTTTAAAAATTCCATTTTAGAACTGAAAAATCTCTGATAATATTTAAATTATCGCGGCAGAAAGTGCACGAGTTTATACCCGAAGAATTTTTTACGAACTAATATCTTTATGTACCGGATTTTTTTCAAAGTGTGCCAATCCTTTAGATTTGATTAAAAGGTCACTCGATTAATTTATGCCTTAAATTTATCTACTGCAGAGATGCCACTAAAAAGTAATCATTATTGAAATCTATCGTCAGTAGCCATCGCCAGCTCCCAGGTTAAGCAAAATGAGTTTTAAGTGTGTTTCATAACTCTTTTCGTTTTGGGTTTTTGAATGGATTTTTAAATTATGCCCAAAAATACCAACCTAAAAAATGTATTAAAACTGTTTTAATTGGAATATCTTTTTTTATAAAATCTTTCAACTTTTAGTTTTAATTACTATAAAGAATTCTAAAAAGTAATAACAATTGTTATTTACGAGAAGTTTGCATTTCATTAATCAATCAAACTTTTCACACTAAAATATTTAATTTTATATATTTTTAAAATTTTTGTTTTCGTGACTTATATACGAGACAAAACAAAATAGATGTATGATTTCAAAAATATAATACATAAAAGTATTATGTAATAATAAATATGCATTTGCTGTCTTTTTAATCTCACATATGCATGTGCTCTATTTTAAACAAACGTACAATACTATTTATAAACTACAGATATGCTAAATTTTGTTGGTACTCAAGAAATTGATGAAAACTCAAAAGAGCGTTGCAATGCCAAGCATGCTATCCTTTATAAAAAAAAATCTCTGAAAAAATTCAATTCTTCAAAAAATTTCAATTCTATTCTACATTTTGTAACAACATGAATTTTTCATTCAATTTTGAAGTTTGTTTGAAGAAAGATACCTATCCTCAGTGCACGAGAAAGAGCAATATGTATGCAATCCCGTTTTTGAGGACGGTCCCCATACTTGCACTGCCCATGAGAGGCTGTTTTTAATATAAATCTTACATTGCTGATATTCAGGTATGGTTGAATGAATTTTATCCTGGAGAAAATGTTTGCGTACTAGACATCACCATGAAATCAATTGTATACCATTGCAATAAAATGTATAGGTTTCCTTTTGCATATAGTGAAGAGGTATACAAGCATGCCCCAGAACTCTCTTGCGTGCAAGACCAATGCTGAACCGTCTGCGACGACAAAGTAATTACTCGATCGCGATAGGCACGTTAGGGATGGCGGTTTTTTACAACGTCGGTAAAACCGACCCGGTTTTACCGCAAATATATAAAATGTTATATATTTGCTTAACCTTTCAAAATAAATATCTAAAGTATTGTTTAAACAAGTACATTTAAATTAGTCAATTAAAGTTATATAACTTTACTAGCAGTATGGTCCCGCCTTACTGGGAACCCGTTAACTTCGCATTGCTTCCTTTTAGAGGCATGCTTACTTGTGAAAATACACTCAAACTCAAAACAAAATTAAATTCGAGTTGGCGCATTGCGCACTTAAAAAAGCAAACACTAACGGAGGATGAAGCAGCCTTAGGGCGAGCGCATATCTCAACCAAACTCAATCAAACTAATAGAGGATGGCGTCAAGCACCCGTTTCGGCCCGGTCCATGTATTTTCAAGCCCTGTTATGGTACAGCAATCCCACGTGGATGACGTTTTTTTAAACTAATTATATTAATTAAAAATCACAATCAAATATGAAAAAACTAAGCCTCAGGTGCACACGTAGGTATTAAAAGGAATCTATATTAAAAATTTCGAATTTTTTAGAGCAGTTTAAGTAGGTCTTTTGCGATCCACAGACATACACACAGACAGACTCTTTCTTTTATTATTATAGATATTTGGACTATTAGTACTTTTCTAAAACTCGCATCATAATATGCATCCATTAAAACTACATGCTCTTTATTTACGCGCTACTCTTTATTATAATCATATATTTCATTACTAAAGAAGGTGATAAACCATATGTCCATTTTACACTGTATCAGACTCATTACGCTTAAACATTAAACAAATATAATTAAACTCTCGGATAACACACTTCATAAAAACCATCCCTGGAGCACTTTTTAAAAATATAAGAAACAAAGGGAAATGCTTTTTATGGTTTGACAGGAAAGTGTTTTACTTTTTGGCTTTCATTCCCCTAAAAAAATTGGAAGTTCTTTGTCAAATTTCGGCGGTGGTTAACTTCAAAAAGTCTGGAAAAATGAAGTTTTAAGCCCGCCGGTGTGAAATTTACTCTTTTTTCGCGTTTTTGTGAAAAACAAGATAGTTGAAAAAATTCTCATAGTTGTAACCTCGGGATGTTCTTTTCAGAAAGGTAGGCAGATAAATACGGGTTTACTTTTTAACCTCAATTTTTTTTCGATTAACTTTTAAATATTTATCTAGAGATGCTTGAATAAAATTGTTTAAAAGAAGTAAAGAAGTATCGATTTTTAAGTTTAATAAACGATGGATAAGAGTTTTCTCAATTGAAAAAGTATATTGCCAAAATAAAAAACAATAATAGAAATTTTTGAGCAAAAGATACTTCGGGTTTTATACATATAAAAATCTATTTTTTTCTTGAAATCACAAATACAGCTGGTTTTTCATTCAATACACTGTGAATTTCCTCACACAAATATTGACTTTTTTTCATCCGACTTAATTGAACCAAAATAAATAGGTTTAATCTAATACGAAACACAGAGGATATACTTAGTCACGATAGTACATAGGTTCTAAACTTTTTAATGGAATGTATGTCCATAAACAAGCTAACATACTTATATAAGATTTTTTTATTAAGAATGGTGTATTCACTAACTCTATTTCCCAAACCACCAGAAATCCTCAATGCTATAATGGTTATACCCTCATGTATTTTTTAATGTGAAAGTATATATTGTAAGCACTGTTTGAAATTTGAATTCTTTCAGTTCCTTTTCCATGTACAAATGTACATTTTGAGATAAAATACCCTTTTATTTATAGAGATGCGAGTTGAAAACAATAAAATACGTTTTAAGGTATGTCAAAGATTGTCAAACGTACTATCAATTTTTGTTTGGTCCTATCGTTTTCCAAAAGAACTGTAAATATTTGAGAAATATATTCTTTATAACATACTATGTTTTGTTGAAAACTATATCATAAATATTTTAAACAAGTCCCTATTGTTCTTTTAGAGTGTGAATTACATCGAAACTTTATGTTTCTGTCGAAAACAAATTCCTTGATTTAGATTATCACAACATGTTTGTCTTCACTCATGGTTTGGGAACAACTATTTGTTTAGACTGCTTAATCGTTAAATTAAACTTTTTGTGCCAAAGTTTAGCAATTGAAACTGAGCGACTATATATATACATACCCCAATAAATATATACCATACTTAAATTTTCAAAAAAACTGCAATTTTGTAATAAAAAGTGACGCGTGTCATAGCATATAAATTTTAATAAAATGTTTTAGTATAAATATAACTAGAATTAAAAAATTTTAAAAATGGCATGAAGAAAACTATGATTCTTTAAATTGTTCTTTTATTGCGAGTTAAACACGCGATAAAATTAGTTTTTAAGAAATTTAAACAAAAATTAAAGATGAATTTGGCAAAGACTATACACAAAATACGAAAAATGCCATAGTTATTATTTTTTTAATTATCAGAGATATCCTTTTGACTACGAGCATTTATTTCACTTATAAAACTGATAAGCTCAAAAAGATCTCAAAAACTGATAATAGTTCGGTTTTTAAATACAAGTATTGTAGACTAACCAGTGAATGAACGCTTAAGCACAGTTTGTTTTAAGAAAAGTAATACACTTTAAGAAAATATATTTTCTGGTTTGTGACAATGTGAACACGTCTGTCATTACATGTATATTCCGTAAAAAGGTGACTTTATATTGCATTGCTTTTTGTCTCGGGGGGGGGGGGGGGGGAGTCCAAAAAAAAGGGCACAAATCCAAGGGAATGTGGAGGGGGGGGGGGGGGGGGGGGGGGGGGTTAAAAATAAAAAGTGGCACAAAGCCAAGTGAATGACACAAAAATGTTAAGTCAACAAACATGTTGGACTTTAAGTAATGCCCAATTACAACCAACCAATCAGATGTCAGATAGCTTCCTACAAGATAGAAGGAAGTCAGTGTTGCCAATCCATCTATTGGAATAACTTTTAATCCTTATTTTTAAATGTATTTACCAACTGTTCATTCACTCTAGCCTGTCACTCACTGGTCAGTCTACTCTATATTAATGGTTATTTAAAGACCATTAATTTCGAAACCAAATGGAGAAATGTACGAGATATATCCACAAAGTAAGTTATGTTTAGTTACATTAAAAAAACGCGTACATATACAGAAACAAAGTTATGCGTGGCAGTTAGTTTGACTCAAAGAAAAGAACTGTACTCAGTTTTCATATTGTTGCTTTGTAGTGCTTCTTTAAAATGTCATCCTCAATTGAAAATGTCACCACTTGTGAAATAAAATCTGTGGTTAATTTTCTAAATTCGGAGAAAGTTAAACCAAGTAATACTTATCGGCAAATCTGCAAAGGTTATGGGGGAAATGTTATGAGTAATTCAATGGTTAGAAGATGGGCCAGGCAGTTCAATGGAGTGATCAAGTGCAATATAAGAAACGGAGTGGACGTCCATCTTTGGTTGCTGGTTGAACTGGTTCACGCAATTGAAGAGAAGCTCTAGCTAAACCGTAAATTTAAAATTTGTGACTTGTGGTCTTGCTATGGAATTTCCACAAATCTCATGATCACTATAATTCATGACATTGTTGCTGAAAAATTGAAATTTCACTGGAAAAAACATGTTACCGCATGGTTGGAAACACACTCGGCACATTTCTATGAAGAAGGTACACAAAAAAAATTATGCCATGCTCTGACAGGTGTCAACAAAATTTCGGTAGCTATGTAAAAATGTAGTTTAAAAGTTGTAGATTTTGTACAATAAATTTCTTTCTGTATCTGTGCATGTTTTTTATGTAATGAAACGAAACTTCGTCTATATACCTCGTATGTATTAATATTTTTAATAAAATGTATCCAAATTGGTCAACCCCAAAATATATTTGCAGAACAATTTTTTTTAAAAATCATTTGTATTTCGTTAACGCAAGGCAACTGTGGAATCTCGAATCTATAAATGCTGAAATGGTATGTCCTTTATTGAAAAATAAAATTTGTGGAGTTAATATATTATTATAAATAAATATAATAAATTTAATGTTCAATCTTTGTTTATAATTATTTTAATTTTTTTATTTTTAAACAAAATGTTTACTTCATTACATCTATTTCATTAAACACAAAGCAAAAAAATCGTATTTAAATGTAAATATTTCATATTTCGTTTACGTTTAGTTGTGTAGGTTGTTATATAAAAAGTACTTTTCTCTTTGTCGACGTCCTTTACCTAAAATGTTTTCCAAACTGACAGAATTGAAAAAAAATCAATAGGATGTTTGACTGTCAAAGCTTTTTTCGATCATAAAGCCACTTCACAAAAACGTTGCGCAAAGATTGAGCTTGGCGCAATATTTGTCAACTTACCCATCACAAACAGAAGCTGTATTTCAATGCATTGGAAAGTATTATTTACATTTATATAGTAGTTTAATTTTTGAAGATATTTTTTTCTCTTGAAAGGGAAGGGGAGTTAATAAATGCCAAACCTTGCATTTGGGTAAGAACAATGTTAGTTATTCTTATGTTTTACAGGGAGAAAGTATCCAAGATGGTAAGCTTGTTAAAGATTAAATAGTTTTTGTAAGCAATGATTTTAAAATGAGTGAACAATGTGTTGAAGAAAGTAAAAAAGCCAATCGAATGTTGGGTTATATTGGGAAAAAGTATCACTTTCAAATCTAAGGAGATTATTTTGCCATTGTATAGGGAATTGGTAAGGCCACATCTGGAATATACTTTTCAGTTTTGGTCCCACTTCCTCAGAAAAGATATAAGTTGATTGAAAGAGTACAGCATAGGGCAACAAAAATAATTAAGGGTCTATCAGGTATCGATTCAGGTATAGATTAAAATTTCTAAACGCGTATTCCTTGGAAAATAGGATGACAAGAGGTGATTTAATTCAGTTATTCAAGTTCATAAAACAGGGAGACATGGGGGGCTTAGGTTTTACCTTAAATAGCCGGACCTTAGGACATGGTCAGAAATTGAATAAATAATGCTTTAAAAGGGAGGTAAGGAAACATTATTTTTACAATAGAGTCGTCAATGAGTGGAATGCTTTACCAGAATACGTTGTGTATTCGAAGAGAGTGGAAGATTTTAAGAAGAATCTCGATAGCTACTGGAAACTGGTAAGGAATTAGATATATTTTAGACCAACTTTGCTGGGCTTCTGGCTTGTTGTTGGTCAACAGTTTTGCAATTGTATTTGAAAAATATTATAGCAGTTTAAACTTGTGTTTACTATAATCTTCAACTACCGCTTTGTGAAATACGAATTTGAAACGGGCATAAAATGTAGCAATGCCATAGTGAAAATTTTGAGCTAATTAAATATAATACTAGAATAGTATGTGGCAATATGGAAAATTTATTTGCTGTCTCATCTAATTTCAACTATATTTCAGTATGATTTCTTCTCGAATAAGTACAAACTCTTCTTTCTACTCCATTCCTTACAATTCTTTTCCCGATTTTATTAATTTTCAATTCGATTTATCATAATTTTAACTCGATTAAAATTATTTTAAACTTAATTCGAAAAAAAATTCCAACTCGATTTTTATGTAAGTTTTAGTTTGATTCAGTTTCTTTTGTACTCGGTAAATTTAAAGTTTTGCTTGATTCAAGACAAGAAGCTAGAAATTTAAATTGCAGAAATAAAAAGCATAAATTGCATAGATAGAACTTTCCTTTTTAAAAAAAAGCAGCTTACTTATCTGTAAGGTTGTGCTTCATCTATGTTACCCAAAATAAGCCAGACCATTAGAATAATGTTAGCCGAGCACTTAATCGCCTGATACTAAGGGAAGGGTAGGATCAATAATGCAAAAAAAGGACTTCCTCACTTCGAAGAAGTTTCGTATCGTGTTTTTCTTTATTAAACGAGTGAGGCAAAGAATGCTCGGGAACGCTCCAGCAAAAGATTGCAGAATGGAATCTTTATTAGTTCACATCAGGCATGGACTTTGCTTTGCTGCGGAAAAATGTAAAATGGATGATTCTTCTATAAGCGTGTTGGTCCCTTGTGATTTAATATTCTGTACGTGCTATTGACTCATTTAAATTTTTTGGAATAAAATATTTCGATAATTTTACTAAGTCTTTTCAAGGTAATAGCTATAAATATTACTTTAAGAAAATTTTGAATTCTCAAAATGTCACTTCTAAGCAAATTGGTAGAATTGTAAACTTGTTTTCACTGCGCGATATTTAAATTCATATTTTTAACCCTTTCAGTCCCAGTGATGCCATTTGGCATCATGTTTTGATCATTATTTTTAAAAAAGTAATAGGGTTGACATCTATTGGGATTAATAAAAAATATTTTCTAATGGAAAAAAGTTTGAAGAATCGAATGGTGTGCTTTTTGATATCATAAATGGTTACAGACGATCAGAAAAAAAATTCTAAAATGATGATGCCAAATTGTTATTGGAACTGAAAGGGTTAACTTAAAATTTAACTTCTTTTTTACATATATTTCTGTGGTAGATTGTTATAAATGACTCCGCCATGCTCTACATTAATATTTAATAAAATCTTTTAATTTAATACTAACTAGCAGTATGGTCCCGCCTTACTGGGAACCCGTTAACTTCGCATTGCTTCCTTTTAGAGGCACGTTTACTTTTGAAAATACACTCAAAATCAAAACAAAATTAAATTCGTGTTGGCGCATGCGCACTTAAAAAAGCAAACACTAAAAGAGGATGAAGCAGCCTTCGGGCGAGCGCATATCTCAACCAAACTCAATCAATCAAACTAATAGAGGATGGCGTCAAGACCCCGTTTCAGCCAGGTCCATGTTTTTTCAAGCCCTGTTATGGTCCCGCAATCCCACGTGGATGACGTTTTTTTAAAACTAATTATCTTAATTAAAAATCACAATCAAATATGAAAAAACTAAGCCTCAGGTGCACACGTAGGTATTAAAAGGAATCTATATTAAAAATTTCGAATTTTTTAGAGCAGTCTAAGTAGGTCTTTTGCGATCCACAGACATACACACAGACAGACAGATTCTTTCTTTTATTATTATAGATAATGTGTGATTCTCAGACACTTGAAAGTCGGGGTAAGGGTTTTTACGTCTGTATCCCTCATTAGGATAGTATCAGTTGATATTTCATTGCTCGAATGTTAATTGGCATAGCTTACGACTTGCATGTTTAAATTAGACCTATTTTTATGCAACAAATGCGTCAAATTAATTTTTTTAACTAGATAAGTCTAGTTTACCCTACGTCACCTGACTGTGGTTCTAAAATACGACGCCCGCCGCCAATAGCCCTCGTGTAGCTCTAGTGCGACGATAATTCAAACCTAACCTAGTTTACCTTACGAGTATTTTTTAACGGATGTCAAAAATACCTTATGCAATATTTTCGTATAAACATTATCTGTAACGGCATTGCTTTACAATTTTATAATTTTAAACCAAGCATGATAATAGTAATAACAATGAAACAAAACAAACTTGAAAGGAAGATAATTCCTGGTTATTTGATTATTAATTCTTAAAGTTTATCGTCAAATGGCGACAATGTTTTAAAACTTTTGCAATCAACAATTAAATAACCAGTTATTTTTTCCAATTTAGATATGTTTAGTTGTTATTATTTCATACCGTATAGGTTTAATATTTTACAGTTTACAAATTTTTTACAGTATACATTTAACAATATAAAAATGGGTTTAATTTTTTACAGTAACGTAACAAGAGTTTGTAAAATTGAATTTTATGAACGATTTTAATCAAAGCTTCGTTTTAGATAGGGTAATTGATTTAAAACTAGAGTTGTATAATACTACACGGCAGTCAAATATCACTCAACAATCAGTACATTTAAAAGTAATATTATATAACCAATATTAAAATATTAATGGTTATCGATACCTTATAGTAAGTTAATTTCAATAACTTTAAACTTAAAAAAGTTCTATGACAGCTAGCCTTTACACATGAACTATTTTCTCAAAAACCCTATTTTGACGTTCTGCAGGTACGAAAACTCGTGTACTGAATTTCAAAACCGCAGCACTTTTATTTTGAGCTTTAGAATGGTTTTTGACAGACGGACCAATATTTGAAAACCACCGCTTTTAGAATTAGCACTCTCCAAAACATGTTGAATTTTGGATTACGAAACCGATTACAAAAACTTGCATCTTCTGTTATTTTTAGACAATTGAAAATAAAAAGTTCCTTTTTTGAAATTATTTTAAGAGTGGTTTACGGAACAAAATAAGTATGAAATACTATTTTTTTTCATACCCTCTCTACTTTATTTTAAAATATTTTTTTAGTTATTGCAGTTTTTCAAAAGTTATCGAAAACATTTAAAATTTACAGCTTTTTTTATTTGTGTTTTGGCATTTTCCCGAGTGCATTCAATAAGTTTTTAAATGCAAATATTTTACTGTTTAAAGATATTTTGAGATGTTTTAATAGGTATCTTGCACACATGATGAATCTATAGGGAAGTTTTGTTACAAAATTGAATGCGCAAACCCGATGTACCAAAGTCCCTTCACATAAATTGCCTGAAAGTATGCTTAAAATTTGTTTGTAATACATTTTTAAGAGCAAACTTGTGTTTCAGTTCCATTGCAAGGAAATGTCCCATTAAAACTTCAGTTCAACACTAAGAATTATGAAAAGGTAATGAGTAATGTAATTGATTCCGGCTGCCTATTTCTGGAATCCTTTAAGAGCTTTAACACAGCCAATCACGCTTCGTAATTGAGAACCCTGGTTAAGTGACGAAGTCGGCACCCGAGCAGGCACCCAAAGAAACAACAAGCGACATCGTACGCTAACGCAGTCGGGACTTTCGACTCCACAGATTTAACGAGCACGTATATCGCAGTGTATTCGGGCACTCCGGTGAATTTTAGATTATTTTTTCCACCAGGGGCACAAATACGTCTAAAGTATGGCTAGGACAAGGACAGAACCAAGAACCTTCTCGGTGTGAGGCTCGTCGCCTGCTCCTCTCGGCACCATATTATAACGAAAGTAATGTGCCATGAGGAAATCACAAACTGCTTCTAAACATAACTGATATTGTAATATAAATCTTCAATTTTAGACCCAATCGGCATTACCGCAAAGCATTGTAATACAATACCAATAAACTTCTACTAAAATCTAAATTAACTTCAAATTTGAATTGCACACTTAATGTACGACAGTAATTGAGACATACAACAGCTAAGCTTTTGCATATAATATGTACGATTTGAAGGCCTATTATCATATTTTGTGAGTTAGATCGAACTCGCCACCGAGCGACCAAACTAAGGCTGTATGCAAATCAACAACGTTTAAGAAATGGTGTTTGTTATTTTTACCTGTTATTTAAAATCAACATGAACATAATATTCAGAAAATTTTCATTAAATTCATAATTTGTTAGCTTAAGCTTACACATTAAGCTTTTAAATGATTGTAGGAAGCATATATGAGGTCAGGAATGTTACGTCTTATGTTAATTTAAAAGATTATTTCATGGTGTTTACAAGTAAGTTCGTAAATATATAAATTTGCAGATGATTACTTAGGAGAGATTCGTGTACTTAAGGCCAGTTTTTTTTTATTTCCCTCAAATATACGGCTGTGCAGTTGGGATGCTAGGAGTTTGGAACTTTTAGGCAGATATTTTAAGATTAATAGAATATATTTGAATCGATTTATATTGAAACTATTTAATATTTTTAGAATAAAAATATTACAAAATAATGACTTTTTTTAATGTAATTGAACCTAACTATAAGTCAAGCATTTTACCAACAATACCGGTTGTTTTCTCAGCAATGACTATTCTCTATAATTCTTCAAATCTTCAATGATTAAAAATCCAACACAGAAATATGTGTGCCAGGCAGATACATGGGTGTAGGTACAAGACTATATTTTGTAAAAAAATCTTTAAACATTAATATGGAATTTAGTTTTAATTAGTGCATGATTTGGTTCATGATATTTCTCTGTATGATTTTTAGTAGTGTTAGATAAAATATTGAAAATAGTTATAGGCATATTTTAAAAGTTGACTTGCCACATTCTTCTAGTCTAAGAATTAAAAGTAAGTTTTAATAAAGGCAAATAGACTTAAATTTCTTCATATTTGAGTAACAATGCTTTTAATCAAAGATTGTTTTAACATACCTAACGTTTGGATGGGACTACTCTTAGAATGAAGAGCGAAGCATGAATGTGCTTCTTAAATACTTAACCTAAAACACTTAAGAATAATTAAACATTTAAGCAAGTTATGTAAAACAAAAATGATACATCATGATTGTGCATACTTGTACACATAATGTATCGAGTAAAATTAAATACATAATATATTTAATTTTACTGGAATGCTAAGATTAGGGTAGAGCGGGGTAATGGCACCACCTTAAGGGAAATTGAATTGTTATGCAGAATTGTGTTGCAATAAATATAAATTGTCATGAGCATAGATACTACAGTTCATAACCTATATTGTGGGGATTTTTTTCAAAATTTAAATCTTTAATAGAAACTGAATAATTTTTTTTTCTAAAAGCTTGCACTGTGGTGGAATTACCCCGGTACCTCGGGTAATGCCGCCACACCACTGGGGTTATTCCACCACATCAATAAACAAATTAAATAATCTATAAATAATGGAAAATGATGTAATAAATTAATACATGTAGCACTAAAATAGGTTTAATTAACCTTTTAATGGCAAATTTTAAGTTTCATTGGTCTATTTGGTCATTTCAGTTATTCTTTTCCGGATGCGTAGCATCTGGGACGAAAACTAATAGGTTGTAGGGCCAATATATGAAATTTCTTTTTTTACGGGTTATGCCACCATCTTTTTGTGGGTGGGGCATAACCCCGGAGTGATGTGGTGACATTATCCCAGAAGACAAAATGACATAGACGGCTTTTTTAGGAGAAGGTAGATAGCCTAGTGTCCAAACTAACAACGCGATAATATAGCCAAATAATTACTCTTCAATGATATGTAAATGAGTTATCTAATTTAGGGATAACAGTAACTTATCATTTAATTTCAGAAGGCTCGAAATTAAGATGAAAATGACTAAAAACCGTATTTTTTAAAAATAACTTTACACCAAAACACCGCACGGCCATTAGCGTCTCTACTACAAATTACTTCGTTTCCTGCTACATTTCAGCGATCACAACCCCTATTCCACACGCACCGCTGCACTGGCGAGAAAGAAGGGGTGGCGGGATTCCCCTACCCTCCTCTACGGATCTTTTTAAGCAAAAAAAAAAATGACCCGATCGTTATTGAATAATTTTTCCACTAATATTGAAATTCATCATAGATTATTATTACTTCGAAGAAGTACAGAAGATAAATTAACTAGAAAATTTCAGAGTATAGAACAGTAAAAAAATCTTATCTGTTTTTAAACCATAACGTAAATGGCGAAAATTCTGATCTGAGTTCTGGAACTAAATTTCAATCAAACCTATTCTCGAATTATCCTAAAATGCATTGCATCGAATTTCAGTTTCATATTATCCGAGGATAATGTCATTTGGAGCTAGGAGCTGAATTTGACCGAAGTCCAATTTCGGAGCTACTAATGTTCGGTAATAGATTGGTAATGAACTGTCATGGCATACGCTATAAACACCATTAAGAAATCATTCACTTCGATAAATCATTAAATTAGCATTAAATTGATAATGGTAATCTAAGAAGATATATTCTTTCTTATTATGCGGGAAAATGTATTTGTATTGGTGTTTTATGCAAACAATTGGATATTATGTTTAAAATGATTTCAATTAACCATTAATGGTGATTTTCAAGAAAATTGGCTACTCGAAAATCGGCTTTCTGCTTAAGTTTATCTGAATAAAACAGGTGGTTCTAAAATACGACGCTCGTTGCCAATAGCCCTAGTGTAGCTCTAGTGCGGCGATAATTCAAAACTAATCTAAACTGAATAAAGCGTAAAGGAATAAAGCGTAAAGGAAAATGAAGACCGTGATTTTATCAATTTATTTAGAACCAAAGCGATTAATTTATTATTACGAAAGGCGAATTTTAGAAAACTAAGTTAACATTTTTATTCGGAAGTAAAGGATATTCACAAAGACGTCGATGATGGATTAATAAAAACTGTTGAAATAGTTTTCAATTAAAATACTAATACATATTTTTCGGTTTTTATGTATTTATTAAACATTTTCAATAGAGCTTACTATTTCATTCTACATTTGTAAAACATATTTATTAAGCAAAACAAAAAGCAATTAGATATAACATTTTGGAAAAATTCTTAAACTAATTGTGTCTGGTTTCGTTTTCAATTCTTAGTAAGCTTACGAAGAATAGTTTTAATACAAGTTTTCAAAAAAAAAAACACCTTGTTCTTAAATAAATATTTAAATTATTTATTTTATATAAATACCTTTCTACTAACTTTCATTGACAAATGGTATTTCTTAGCTCAAGTAATTCTTCAATACTTTATTATTTTAAATAATTCACGCTTCTTAAACGAAAGGCCTCGGAAAAGCCAAATATTGTGAAACTCCCGCCCGATCATAAAACAGCCTTCAAAACCATAGGAATTCTCCAAACCGAAGGACAATTACCCCCTAAGTAGACCTTAACGGGAGTTAATACGTTTTAAGTCGAGGATATTTAGATTCTTGCTCGCTAACAGTGGAGTGTTCTCCTGATAATTTAAATTATTAATTATTTCTCGACCTCTTTCCACCTTTTAAATACTCTAAAACAATGATTGTTTCACTTAATGGAAATTTTAATGAAAATTTTTCTGTCTAAATATTTCCGTGAAGTAATGGCACTATATCGTTTTTTTTTTTTTTTTTTTTTTTTTTTTTTGCAAATAAATGCACGCATGCGCATTTTCTTTAAAACCCCAAAAAAATCGAGTGTTATTTGGGAAATGGGATTTTTGATTAAAACGAATGTTATTTGGGAAAATGAGGCCAAATTTAGTGTAAAATAAGTTTTTCTAAGCCAGTAGCACTGTTTAAGTCCATATTTTAAAAAAAAAAGTCAGTCGAATAATAAAGGGTAGGATTTCTTTTGGTTTAAAAAAAAATAATGCTTTAATAGAAATGTTAATAAATATTGTAGAAATATATAAAATTTATAAGATGTTTTAAATTTATATGTTGATGTTAGTGACGAAAAGTTTACAAAATTTTTGTATATTTGATGTTTTCTAGTATTTTTTGTTAAATTTTTTTAATCATAAGTATTTTTTTATTAAAATAATATGGGAGACATCCAAAAATACCAATAACATTAACATACATAGTAACTAGCTTTTCTTTTCAAAAAGCAAAACTTCCCTTTTAAAAATTTAAAAATTAAACTCCTTGTTCCATTTTTCGATAACCACAAGTGAAAAGAAAGAAAAGTTTATTCTTCAACAACACTAATGCAATACAAAGCCTGACGTCACTAGACCACATAAAACTCTGGAAGAAAATTTTGAAACCACTTTAAGACGACCATTTGGCAGCGGCTGAGGTTCATCAGGCCAGGATTAAAATTTGAATATACTGCAGATTTATAAAACGTCCAACTCAGTTAGGCTAAAGTAAACTTTCATTAGGAAAAGGCAATATGGGATTGAGGGAAGCAATGCGCGAGAAAATGGGTATTAAAACCCGGGGCTTAAGTAACACTGATTTCGGATGAGCTGAATATTTTTCTCAATGGGAAAATTGAAGTCGACTTTACTAGATTTATTCTAATTCAAGTTTAGAGTAAAATGTGTGGATGACTTAAAAAAAATAAACTTAAAATCTAGCGATAATTTAACTAAAAATAATGAAAAAAGCAACATAAAAATATTCGCCCATTGCAAGTTTATTTCGATGCATTTTTAAATAACATTAATTTAAAATACATTCCAATTATTACTTTCTCAGGGTGTTTAATGAAATAAATAACTGATAAAATAACTAGATTATCTAAATTAGTTTTTTAAAAAATGACTTTAAAAATAAATATGATTATTTGATTTTTTTATCAGCAAAAATAGTTTGAAGAGGAGATATCGTTCTTTTTTTCGAGACCACGTCACCTGCTAGAATTAAAATTGGAAACTCTCTCCAGAAAAAATATTTTGCTGAAAATAACAGAACAGTTTTACTAAAAATAACAGAAACCTTGTTAATTCAACAAGGGTTTTTTTGGTAAATATAGCGATAACAACATTTATGTGTCAGTACCAAATTATTTTGTTGATTCAACAAAAGCCTAGTCGGTTAGAACTTAAAAGTTTTAACGAGCACGTATGTCCCAATGTATTCGAGGACCGCCGAGATTTTAAAGGATATTTTTTCCCGACACAAACACTTTTATAGAATGGCTTTAATGCGAAATGGGAACCTACTTGATGTGATGTAGGTCGGTTATATCCACCTTGGCAACAAACGTCGGTTTTTTTTCTATCCCTTGAAGATTTAACTTCCTTCGATTTACTGTTGCTGACATTGTATTACTTTTAACTTTTAGATGCGACTAATGGAAATCCGAGATTTCCTCAAATTAACAAATTTTGTTGAGGTAAAACTTCTCGCTTACAAGTAAATCATTTTTGAATCATTGAAATTAGTCGACAATGCAAGCCAACCAAAAATGTTTCTCTCCCAAATAAAAAATGTTTGTCGAAACCACGGCAAAATTTCACAATTATAATGCATTTTTGACTTATTTCAAAGAGTAATTGTATTAGTATGAGTTTTATAAAACCTTAATTTTTAAGTGAATGAAGTTTTTAAATGATTGGTGAGTAAATTTTTAAGTGAAAAGGCTAAACTTGGAAATTTTTTGGAATGTGTGGAATACAATGTTGGAGTTAAATATATATAAAAGCTCACATGGAAAGGTATAATTATATTTTTAAATTCTCTAACCCTTATTTTTCAAGGGACCCCAGTAAATCTAATAACCAACTATAATTTTTTTTATCAACACAAACACAATTTTGTACGCATCAAAAATAATTTTTTATCATTTTATTGCGTTATGCGATTCGCTTAAAAAAAAGTAATGTAATTTAAAACAATATTTTTCATACACCAGAAAGAAAAATTCTACATCCTTTCGAACAAAACACATATTTTAACAACGAATAAAACAATTTCAAGCCCGCTGTATTACCATAAAAACACACCACTCGTCTTTTGTAATATGCAAATTGCTAAAATCCATTTTTGAATTTTCAACTGTGCAGCATTAGAAATACTTCAACCATCAGAAAAGGAATCCCTAAACAAATTTTAAAATTAAATATATGCAGGACAAATGGTAAATTTAATTAAAGAGTGCCTTTATTCAGTGCATTAATATTTTCAACTGGTAGAGTTATGGAAGTTGTTTTTGAATAAATAGGATAGTCTTTTCATTTAATTAAATTTTATGTTGAGTTAACTTAATAAAATAACTTATACTTACAACTTCTTAAATGACCAAATTAGTTTATGCAATTTATTTTTTTTGTAAATAAACAATAAAAAGTTAATATATAAAACGGTCAGACGCACACGCATCTTCAAATAAAAACCTATGCTACATGGCGATGATTTACTGCTGAGCAACAGGCATCTATATTATTACACATGTTGCATATGAGCCGAGGCAACATGGTCTTCACCTAAAAGTACCTTGTTGGTTGGTAGACATATATATTTAGGTTTGTGCGCTTGGTCAGAGACCCGCTTATAAAACTTCGTCAAGTAACACAGACACAACACACATAGGTGGGTCCATCTAATTTTTAGAGACAGAGGCCTACTAGAGGATCCTCAGAATTGACTGTCACCCCCAAAGGTATTGATTTTGAATGGGAACTTGGACGACTTTGTGACCACGACGGATTTAACGTGCCCCAGTCACCATTAGCGTGCACGGGGCTCTTCAGAAGGCAGAGGGGCTCGAACTTAGGGATGCCAGTCCAAGACCTTACCGACCAGGCTATCCCGGCCCCTACCTTTTGGTGGATACTAGTTGTTGTAATATCTTTGGCAACACTTCATGAATACTAATTCTTTATTAATTTGCTTTTCATAATTTGCTCGGCCCTTGATTAAGTATTGTGTTAAGCTGTTACAAGATTAAAATATAATTATTGTCATTATAATAATCGTTTCAAGCTAAGTTTTAGTGTTTGGTTCTATCAATGTAAAACTATAGCAATACAAGGACTAGTGAAGAGGTCCCTCGTAATTGAAGAGCTTAGTGAAAGAAAGTGACATTTTAAATTGACTTTTTTGGTCCAATGCATATATTATTCCATCATTTAGAGATAACAAGTTTCCTCTTTTTCATAAAGTTAAGTAAATTGTTTACCGTTTGCAAGTACAGTTTTTAACAGATAAAGGGGAAACTAAAAACTTTAAAACTCATTTTTTCGTTTACATCTTTTTGTCACTTAGCACGTTCTTCTTTTAAGCTTTCCAATTATAAACAACGTACAAGAGTGAGTCTGATACTTGAACCTTCATCAAAGCAAAGAATCACGACTGATTTAAGAAGTAATAGAGCTTTATACAAGGGGCGTTTATCATTGTTTGAAATAAAATATGAAACAATTCTTCCCAGAATCTATTTGACACTTTTTAATGTAATTTTTACTAGTTGTTAAATGGATATTTAACTATCATTTTTATGGTTTCACTATAAGTTTTAAACCGGTTTGTCTAGTGGCGTGTGAAGCCATGTAAATGTTTTTTATTACCCTAGAAGACGCATAGTAGGGTTTAAAAAACGTCACGGTTTTGTGAAAAAACATCGATAATTATTGCTAAGCATCCAATATAGTCAAGTATGCACTTACAATATTGTCAAGCGACGAAGAAGTTTCTTTAGCCTTTTTCTGTAAGTTTTTAAAGAAAAACAAGCTCTTAGGAGGGAAAATAATTGTTATCTGTTTTCCGATAATTGGGCTTGTAAGTTTGTGAAGTATTTAGTTGGATTGCTTTATAAAGAGATAGAATAAATCAATGGATTTAACTTGTGAAAAAATTAAGCACACTAAGTGGTTTTAAAATGGAAGCTTTATACAGTATCCACAAACCTCATTTTCTAAGCATTTGATATTTATAAATATAAATATTAAAGTGGTGGTTTTAAGAAGGGTATAAAAACATTGCAAGTTAGTTTTAAATAAAAAACAATGTACTTGGCTCTTAAGGTAGGCTTAAACACCACTTTTAGAAACTGTTTCTACTCTTAAAATTTTAGTTAAACTTATAATATTTATTTTTAGTTAAGAACTTTAAATAACTTTTACAACTTTCAGAATATCCCATTGTTTTTCCATTAATGTAATGGTTTTTTTTAAATTTTTAATGAATTGTATAAATTCAAATGCAAACGAAGGAATATTTTTTATGTTTACAGATAATTGTAAACTACATTTTTGATAAATATTTTTAGAATTTTAGGTTAAAAAATCCTAACTTTCCAACTAAACTACACATTTTAATTCTTAAAAAAAAAGAATTTTACAATATTCTTTCAATAAATAAAGAAATTGTTTTAAATGTAACAGCTTTTTGGAATAGTTGTACCACTACCCTGTTATTCAAATAAGTATCGGATTATATTCACAGACTAACTCCTCAAACTCCTTAAATTCTAACTTAATTTAAATGCCTAATTAGTTTACCTTAAAAAAAAGTAATAAAAATAATCTAATAATAAACCCTAAACTTAATAATAATAAAGCCCATTATATTGTCGATTAAATATTTTATCCAAATCTCCAGGGCTTCATAAATTTAATATGTAGATTTACTAACTACAAAAACAATATTAACTATGCTATAAGTAACGACCTCTCCTCTCTAGTGGGAATTTTAATAATTAACATGACCAAAATAGTAACACAAAAATTGTTAATGTAAGGAAAATAGGGTATTTTGGGGCCGATATTCCGCAAACCCTTTGGGAAGAAAATTCATTTAGTAAATGCTAACAGCGTTTTCACCATTTAGTTAAAATGCTTGCCCCCTGATATGTAAATGGGTGTAATTTTTACATTTTTATCAAGCTACTTTGTCTTAATTTTTTTTAATTATTGGAAATTCTGTAATCCCCCCCCCCCAAAAAAAAAATCTATTAATCGGTAATAGTTATTAATTTCATTTAATGTTTTAAACTGAATTATACATTTCTTTCGAATTCGTGAAAAATACAACTGCATTTATGTAGTTGTTAAGCAATTTCTATAGTTCTTCAATATTGTATTTTTATCTTTAATAATTTTTTAAAGAAAAGTATAAAGAACTTGAAAATACATAGAGAAAATTTTGTAAGATGAAATAAATGATATATTTTTTATTTGAAAATGGTATTGCTTTAAACATATA
Organism: Hylyphantes graminicola; assembly: GCA_023701765.1. Classification (NCBI taxonomy): domain Eukaryota; kingdom Metazoa; phylum Arthropoda; class Arachnida; order Araneae; family Linyphiidae; genus Hylyphantes; species Hylyphantes graminicola. The sequence goes on from CM043111.1 coordinate 25,756,178, forward strand.
TAAAAGTTAGTTTAATAGTTTAAAGTTTAATAATCATCTTTACATTTTATAAAAATTTTATTTAATACAAAACTATGTATTTATAAAAATAATTACATAAATTTACTATTTCCACTATTTGGGTAATTTTTTTTATATGAACGTAGGAAACAGATTTTCCGCACTTTAGCCACTTAAATTACAATGAACTTTTGTACAAAAGCGATCAAAATTGTTCCGCAATGAATTTCGATCCATTTCTACAGAACAAGTGGGAAGGCTTATTGAAAATGGAAGGTATGTTACCTCTTCAATATTTCCAACAACTAATCAAACAACATATGGACATTTCATTGTCAGTATGGACATTCATAGCGAGAAAATTAATATTACGCCTGACGTTAATATTTCTAAGTGGCGAAACGTTAGTAATGCTATTGATGTTTTTTCTTTTAAAATACTGCATGGAAAAGGGTTGTAGGGGGGGGGGTTAGTTTATAAAGGCATAGATGGATGTTCAATAAGATTACTGTATCAATGCAAAATGTAATAAAGATTTACCCGCAGAAAATTACCGGTAAAAGTGTGGATCATAATTATCAATTTACTGGTAAACCAGTTTACTGCAATTCTTCCTTAATGCGCTTGGAAGTTTGTTTTTTTCAAAAAAGCTCTTACAACAGCTCTCGTTTGACGAGGAGTTAAAGATGCCGGAATATGATTTTATGTGGTTGCGTGAAACGTAACTAATTAAGGCTGTTGCTGTTTTTCTTTTAAAATACCGAATAGAAAAGGTTTAATAGTAGGGTTATAGATAAAAATTCTGGCGACATACATATTTTTCCATAACTCTCTAAATCTAAAATAAAAGGTGAAGCTTGACAGGTATACGACCATTCGTCCACGGCATACGACTCTTGACCACTATATCACCACTGTCACAGACGACGCTTTTGTATTTCAAATTTCTTTCTTGATAAAAACAAAATATGTTGTCAGCAGGTGCATTCTGTATCGGCGGTTACGGATTTCATTGCTTTAGAGAGAAAATGCGTCTTTTAAAAATTGACATGCAATTTTACAGTTTATTTCTGTAGTTTTAGAAAACAGTAAATTTCGGTAGAAAAATTGCCAAAATAATTTGTTTCCTAACATAAATCTTCAGTGTTTTATGGAATTTTCTTAATTAAATATTTTATTTTTTATATACCCAAAAAATCTTATAACTGAGGTCTTATCTTGTGACTTACACATCAATTTGGCACCTTTGAAGGATAAAAAAAAACAACGTAACATAACAGGAATCTCTTTTGCGACAACAGAAAGACATGTTCATAGCTTTTTCTCCTAAAATTTCTTTACGAAGCGCAATATTCTATATCTTGATGAGAAACCAGCATGTTATTTATGGGCGAGTATAAGCATCAATTGGTAGCAAGAGTTTTCTTTTTGAGAAAAGGGCATGAAAAAAAACTGAAAGTTGTTTCTCCTTCAAAGAAAAAGATTGGTTTTCCGCACAAAAGTTCAAAGAAACTCTTCATACAAACACAAAAGTAGTCTTCCGAATATTTACTCATGGCTTCATTGAATTTAGGCATTTCGAGTATTTTGATTTCTTTTAGTTTATGTCTATTTTAGTCTTAAGAACATCAAAAACATTTAGTTTTGTATGGGAAAAATTTGGTCAGTAAATGTTTTTTGTTAATCTTTTGTAAAAAGTTCATTCTTAAGAAGTTTTGGCAAAATAGTCTTAGATAAAGGAAGTGCAAGGTTTAATATTTTTTGTAAGGTACATATCCTAACTACTTGCTTTCAATTCATTTTAACTCCTTTTTTTAAAATTGTTAATGCTTCAAATATCACATTCATTCAAATATGCTAACTAATATTAGCTTGCACACTACTTTTATAATGTAAAAAGTGGAAGCATTTATAAAAGGTATACACGTCTGGTCTGTCCGTTTTTTACCCACTTTCACAAAACGAAACACAGGTATTATAAACAAGTGGAATACGTCATAGTGAAGCAAAATATCAGGCAAAATTTGATTACAAAATTTTATCAGAAGTATAATTAAAGTTTAAATAACTAAAAATGTTTAATCTACATTTAAATAAGAAAAATCTATTTTCATTAAAATTTTTTACTGTTGCCACAAACACGTGATAAACTTTATTTAAAATAAAAATAAAACTTAAAGGAATATTTATTCCTATGATATATACCATAACGTTATTGTAAAATGATTTATATCATAAAAGAGTTCTTTTGATGGTTCATAAAAAATATGTAAAGTTTCACTTGTTTTTAGAGCCTCAATATTACTAAATATTCATTCCATGAACTGCAAAATTTATTTAGCTGATAATAAATAATATTAATGAAAGGTGCGAAAGAAAATTAAAGGGAACGGGAAATTTTGTGAACTTAACGTTTTCTGTCGTTTTAATTAATTAACAACATTATTTTTTACATATTTTTTTTTAATTTTCAAAATAATAAGTTGAATTATATTATAAGAAGCTTTGATTCCATTCATACAGCAAAACTAATTACATCATTATTCTTTTGCTTATGCAACAAACTTAACAAACGATTAAGACAAATGATGAATTAATGATAAAATGACAATGGGGGGTGGGTAATTTTTGGGCTTAAAAGTTCAAATTAGAACTAGCTAGATTCCGTGTTTGAGTGATACGAGTGATAGAGTGACGAGAGTGATACGTCAAAAATTCAGTGCATCGAAATTAGAAGTCATTGAAAACTCAGAAGAAGGGAAAAAATCGAAATACTGCATTATTGATAACACTGAAAGATACGATATATTTCATTTACATTTTTTTCATTGTCTTTTGTTTTTTAAATGGTATTTAAAAATCATTCTTCAAAATACAAATAAATTTATCAAACAATTAGTAATAATTAATGAATTTTCAATTAAAAATAGTTTAATTCCGACGTTAAAAGTTTAGTAGAATTAAATGCTGTGTTGACAGTTTTGTTTAGAAGCATGTACTTTATGTGGAAGCAGTTTTAAATGTCAATTTCTGCTATAAAACTATTGTTTTGTGAATATTTTAATGTAAAAAAACGTACTTCATACTTTAAATTATTTCTGTCATCTTTGAACATTTTTTTAATGGCAAATCAAATTTTAATCATAGTTTCACTAATATTTTTAATCAATGCTGCAATAGCTAGACACCAAATAATAGTCAAATTTTATTTTTAAGAAGCAGCAATTTAATAAAACTCGTCCTGCTAAGCGACTGAAAGAATATTTCAGGTTTTTATAATCCTTAACTTTGTTTATTTAGTAAAATTCTTGGAACTTTAAGTTTCTTCAGAAAAGAAGTGAGAAAGTCACCTTTTTCGGTATCCTAAATTTCAGAAAAGAAAACACTAAACTACAGAGAATGAAAATATTAGCATAATATCAAAATATCATACTCAAAATTAAAAGTTTTTTCTCTTGCCATAGTTAGATTTTTAACAAAGTGTTTAGAAATGACATTCAATTTTAAAAGAGGGGTCTTCTTTCGTTGATTGTAGAAACAAAGGCATTTTTTAATTACAAAACATGTTTCATTTTATAGCGTCAAGAAGTTAAAAGAAAAATTTTAATTTTCTCAAAAAAAAGTAATAAAAATTCTAAAGACTGTTCAATTACAAAATTAGTTTTATTAAAACTTATCAAGCGTTCTAAATCATTCGAACATTTTTAGGACTAACTTTTTAATAAAATATAAGCTAGCAATTTTTTTTTGAAAAAAATTAAAGTTGGTAAAAGAATTGAAACACACTTTAGTATTATCTTTCGGTCATGTTTTTTTTTAAAGTGTTTTGATAATTTTATAAATGCTTTAAGGTTTTTATGGGAAAATTGTAGAAAATAAGAGGAAACACATTTTAAAACAGAATTTGAATCGAGACATTTGCTAAATGTCAATTTTCAAAATAATATTTTGTAGTCAATTTTAAGGTATTCAATGAATCTGTTTACTTTAAATAAAAAAAATTAGTTGGTTTATATTAACATGAATTTTTCATAAGCAAAATGCACAATTTAATTAACTAATGAAACCCAACTACGGTTCTGGTAAAACAGTTCAAATATTTAAAATCCTTTTCATTATGTAGTTTAATTATTACCTGCAGTTTAAATGACTAACACTTTTAAATTAAAACATTAATTAGGAGTTACTTTTTTGAACCCCCCGTCTCTAAACGCATAAGTAAATTATTAAGCTGAAAGGAATTCTTTTTTAAAACATTTTTAGTCCCTGAATGAAATAGTTCTGGAGCATAAAATGCTGAATCTACTTCTTATTTACCACTTAATCTTTCAAGTCAAGCTAATTAATATACTTAAATTTGTATTCTTAATGGAGATGAAGTTTAATTATAAATTTAAATTTAGGAAGCATTATTGTTCGCGGTATTTTAATATTTTGGGCGTGAGTTTGAATATTAATGGGCTATTTTATCTTAAACTTTTGGAATTATTTATTAAATAAATCGCTATGGAGTAATAAAATAGTGGATTTTTTTTCTGAATTTGTAAAGTAATGGTGAAACGAGGTTTTTTTTTTATATAAAAACATGGTTTCGGGGTATTTTCGGGGAAGGAGATGAATTTTTTAATTTCACACGTCATTGAAAAAGAGTAAATATTTAATTATCATTATTAATTATTTTTCCATTTCAATGCATTTTAATTAAGTTCTTTTTTTAATGAATGAGCATTATTTACTTTAGTTTAAATGTACATTTTAATTGAAATCATGCAATACACAAAGTTTAAACACCTAGCAAATTTTTACAAAAAAAATAATTGATATTATTTATAAAATGTGCAGTATTGCATTTGTAAGATTGTAATTATTTTGGGTAAATTTGTTTTATTTTCTTCAAAAACTTTCCGAATAATGTAATAAGAATAATTTTTGCTTTAAAATATTTAAATTCAAACATTTTAATTAAAGTTTGGAATATTTTCGAGCTTGTAAAAATTATTTGTTATTCAATGATTGTTTTCACCTACTACTACTTCTAATTAGACACATATTTATGATATTTCAAGTCAATGGTATGTGTGGGGAAAATGACAGAATTGTGAAGAAAATAAAGTCTTTATTATCAATTTAAAAAAATATTTTTATTTTGCTTATGAAAAATTTATTCAGACACAACTTTTCTGAAATAAATTTAGTTTAACCATTGCAACTCCAAAGTAAATAAAATATATTTTATACTTGATAAAAAGGGAAATACATATACTTCTACATAACACGATACAATATAATTAGAAATAATAATTTATATTACAAGTTATCCCATTTTTCCGAAATTTATTTTTGATAAGATAAAACTTTGCGTTCCGCTACAAAATATTTCAATTTTAGAGGAATCCAGTGCTTTATGAACCCTAAGCTACTAAAAATTTAACCTTAACAGACAAAAAGCATGTAAACAGTCACCCATCAATTAGTTCAAATGTTTACATCCAACCTTCATTGATAACAATCGGTGTATAAGTATGGCTCATAAGCTGTCTTTTCTAAATCGTATCTCAAAAATCAATCGGATCATTTATCGATACAAAACCGTCATCGATAAGATGACTCCTTGATCGCGCGGTCAAGTTCACTCTCTTTTTTGGCATCTGTGATGTAAACATCCACGTGTGTAAAGGGCGGGTGACCTTATTTCTTTGTCGCGCCGGCGCCTTTGGGACCCCTGTTCCGCGGGCAAATTTCCAAAATCCACGGCCAGCTCCCTTTCACTCTTCGAGAAACAGACCATGTCATACATGAACTGTTGCTCTTTGACGGGAACAGTTCAAGGGAAGAGTCTGGTTGCAAAATTCGCTTTCCCCAAAGTATAACTAACATAAAAAGACCGGCATTGGCGACTTTATGCAGTTGAGCTTACGATTGTCAAAACTCGTCAATGAACAAACGTGACCCTGTATCTTAGTTATAATTTGCAGAATGTATGTGAGTTTTGCAACTACTAAGTAAGTAGAGTTTCTAGTAAACATTTACTAAAATATAACTTTTTCGGTTACTTTCTTTAAAAAAAATTGGCTCGAGGAGCAACCAAGTCCTAACCTAAACTTCCCCACTCTATTTACAATGCAACTTCGACTAAAGGAACTTACGATGGTCAAAAGTCGCCTACGAACAGGACTCAATCTCAATATCTTAGTTATACTTTGGAGAATTTGAGTTTTACAGCTACACCTCTTCCAATTAGCGATTATTAGCACCAATGACAGTCGTCCTCCTGTCATTGCCAAAATAACTGCCGTTCTATACACTGCATTTGCAGCCAAAACGTCCGAAGATTAATGCTCTGTGCAGAGGGAGTGCTTGCCAAATATGCTTTGAAGTCCCTACACGGCGTCGATGTCACCGTTAAAAGTTGTGGTGGGTGCCTATACTCAGGTGTCAGCTCGTCACTTGACTGTGGTTCTAAATTATGAAGCTCGTCTCCAATATCCCTAGTGTAGCTCTAGTGCGACGATACTTAAACCATACCCTACACTCTTAAAACAAAAGAGTGAAATCCACTCCAGTTGGAGAAGTGCATTTTCGACACTGGAAAGGATTGAATATTAGCTCAGGCTGAGTTGAAATCACTCGTTTGGAGTGATCCTGTCGTTGGTTTAACACACAAAGAATCCACTCCTTCCGGGTAAGTGCATTTTCCAGTCTGGAGGAGTGAAATTAACTCAGACTGAGTTCAAATCCACTCTCTTGTTTTAAGAGTGTAATTCAATGTATAACGATATTTTTTTATTGTCCAGTTTAGTGGAGAATTTATATTTATATCCAAGTTATGAGGGTTTTTATTTGTAAAGGAAATAAAAAAATAGTCCATTTTATTCTGTAATATGACGCTTGACTTGTGAAACTGTATTACTACACATAGGCTTATAACAAATAAATGTTGCAATCTAATTTAGTTTTGTTTTGTTTGTTTGAGAGTAGTCATTTTGTAATTTTTTTTTTTTTTGCTACACATTAGTTTATTGAACCTGAAGCTACTTCTCAAAACCTATTCTGAGCGATCATGACCGATAAAGTAAACTGGACTCAAACTACACATTCTTTTGACCTAGTTTTTAAATTATCCCAACTACAGAAATCTCATGGACAGTTAAATTTTTTCTTATTCGTTTAAATTAAGTAATTTGCATGTTTTTAAGAAATTATACATCGGTTTATCTCAAAGTACAGGTAAGAAGTCGTATTTTCTGTGTCTTTGACATCCTTTTTGAAGAAACCAAAACAGTTGCAATTTCAAGAGAGATGCACTTCTCTTCAAAGCAAGTTCAACGTACCACGTCAAGAAAAAGAACGCTAGCAAAAAGAGAAATTGCTTCACGACACCCCGCTGACATTGGTTACTTACCTCCTCTCTGAATTGCTCTTTTTTTGTGTCAGGGTTTATTTCTTTCAATTTTTTTTGTCTCTTAACTGAAGCCAGCAATTTCCGCAGTCAGGGATCGTTAAAGGAAGACGGGTGTTTTTGTTTTAAAAATGAATAAATATGCGCTGAGTTTTAAAAAAAATGAATTTGTGAATTGGGGTTGTGGTTTTCTTTTTAGGTTCTTATTATTTTGTTTTCTCTTTCAAAACTATCAACAATATTGTCATACATTTAAATAACCGAGAGTAGCTGAGAGAGTTCTAAATGATTTGAGGTAATATCCTTATATTGTGGCTAATTGAATTCGTGGTCATGGATATGGTGCATATTATACTGTTCTTAGTCGAAAGCTTCGCGAAAACGTTTCAACCAGCTATCCGGTACGGGATCATGTGTCTAACTCACCCCTTGTAACAGTGCTTCAGAATTGCAATCTGTAGATGGTTGTAAAATAGGAAAGGACACGCTGCATATTTTTGTCACTCAATACCCCATTTATAAATTCGGTTCGATGTGCCAAAATATTTTGTTTCAAAAATTGTTTTTATTGGAAAGAGCCCATCTTCGATACTTTTTTTTTCGCTTGCCTGTATGTTCGGACGGACGGATGAATACCTGTCTGCCGACGGTCTGCTCATCTAAATAGCATTAAAAGGGGTTTTTTTTAGTTTAAATCTCTATTTCCACATCAACAATAGCATGAGGAACTTTATTTAACTAAATACTAAAGAAAATTTATTTTTGCCATATAATGAAGTTTATAAAGACGTCATCATACAATGAATTTCTTTGGTTGTTTATTACTTGTTTTTTAAGAAGTGATGCGCAGCGTTTTATTTATAGCCTTTTCGCTTATAAATTCGAAAGAATTTTTTTAAAAAAATAGGAAGTTGCTGTTGGCATCATTCAACTTTCCGTCGGTGCTTTGTCTCTTCCAAATTATGTTCTAACAGTCCGATTTTATAAATAACTAGGGGGCAAAGCCCCCTGCTCGCTACCGCTAGCCAACCCCCGAGAATTGCGAAGCAATTCTCCTTTGTTTGCACCGAAAACAAACATGGAAGACTAAGATATTTTAGTTATAGGTCCCGACCAGCGGGGAGAGTGCGCAAGCCGAAAAAGGGAAGATGCATCGTCTTCCGCTGTTTTTACGATGCGTTATAGGAAACACAAGACCGATACCAACAGTTGAAAAATCAGCTAGTTTCCGTGGGACTGCTCCAGGGCATCACGTAGCTCCAGCGCTAAGCAAACGATCTCTACCAAAGCCACGGGTTGCAACCTGAAGCAGCCCCGGCAGAAAACAAGCACAACGCCACACTTACTTTCAGCGTTTCGGATTGGCTGAAGCCGCGTAAGTCACGTAGCTTTCAAGCGTCCGACAATTACAATTTTATATTATATATAGAAATTTAGGTTAGGTTTGACTTATCGTCGCACTAGAGCTACACGAGGGCTATTAGCGACGGGCGTTGAATTTTAATACCACAGTCAAGTGACGAGCCGACATCTGAATAGGCCCCCAACGCAAACGTTAAGGGCTACATCGCACTCAGCGTTTGGATTTTGAAGGATATTTAACATGCATTCCCTTACCCGGGGTATTATTCGTCGGATACTTTTGGGTGCACGGGCCGTTTTTAGGTCGGCAGTTATTTTGGCGATGCCCGGACCCGACCTTTCGCTTGTTAGGCGAGTGAAATAAAATTAAGAAAGATTACGACATCAGAATCGCATCGTTTGTATATTTTGGATTCAACTGAAAATCCATAATATAAGAATTTCAATGAGTAGTAAAATAACAGGAAAGTAAGCTATTCTTCCAAAACTTCTCGTTTCCCCTTTATTTATCTTTTTCAGTTATTTTATTGAAAAAGTATTGGAAGGGTTTCAGACCTTTTCATTTCTGTTTTCCTAACATAGGTAGCCATATTTCCAAACAATTTTTGTATATAAAATACGGATGTTATCACAAACGAGATTTAAATGTATCCAAGTAATTTCAATTTCGCTCATAAATTTTAATAAAACTCATCATTGAAAAGTTTTAGGACTTTCAACGAACATAAAACATTCCTTTTCATTTTGTATTGAGACTGCACCATACAAAATTGATGAAATATTATTTAAGGATGCTCCTGCTGCCTTAAAAGAGCTGAATTGATATTCTAAACTTATTTTTTAGAAAAAAAATTTCCTCTCTGGATTTAATAAATTTATATATTTTTTGAATCTGCACTAGATGGGGGTGTGATGGTGTAGGATTTAAACTTTTCCTTGAGTTTTATTCATTTATTTAGCTTATTTATTATACACAATCCTAAAAACATCCATAGTTATTAAAATTATTTATAGCTTTTTCAAATGGATACAAATCACAAGAAATAAATGAAATACATTTGAAATTCTGCCTATTAGGAATTATGAAAATATTTATATGCATACATTTTTTTGCAATGATCATTTAAAGTATTAACTAGAAACAAATACTTTAAAATAACATAATATATAAAATTCTGCCATATTATGAATTATGAAAATATTAATATGCATAAATTTTTTGCAATGATCATTTAAAGTATTAACTAGAAACAAATACTTTTAAATAACATAATTTTTTTATCAATAGACTTTTGTGTGCCGTCTCAAATTCGAACATCGAAAGCATTCCTTTTTTAAAAAAAAATTACAGAATTCAGAATTAATATACCCTAAGGTATTGAATTATAAGAAATAACAGTGACGCTATTCAGATTAAATATTTGTATCTTCAGAAAATACCCAGTTTTAACTTTTTTACTGGCTTAAAGAAAAAAAAGGAACATTTTTTTGTGTTCGATTTGCGTTTCTAACTGAATGACGATTGTTTCGTTCAATTTTAATCCATTCTGTTGAACCTCGTTTTAACTGCAGCGGAAACTTGAAAAGGGTGATTTCAATTTAAAAAAATTTTAAAAAAACGTTATTCTCTATCGAATTACAAAATACTTTAAAGGAATTTAAAAAATGTATAAAGTGAATGTCTTATTGAATTACGATACGATTTTAACATATTCTTTAAAGAAACGTATAAAAAAAATGACTCCTTTTGCACCTTTCGTACCTAAATGTGTTGTAACGCAACTTGTTTTAAAATATAGCAAATTCAATTGAGTTTGATTGTAATTAATTGAATTATACGAATAAAGGACATTATTTAATTTCGTATTGAATTGTTTAGGTATAAATTTTAATGAATGATTTTTATACAACAATATTTACGGCTTAGACATGAAATATATTTATACGCTTTAAAACAGATGCGAGATAAAAGAAAATAATTATTAGGTACTGTACATCTTTTGTATAGTTAAGTAAGAATTTTTCAATGTCGAACTCAATTTTTCTCAACAAAAATGGCCTGCAATTAAGTATAAGTAGTTAAGGTAATAAAACAGAATTAAATTAACTTAAAATTACCTTTTTAATACCATTTTTTATTGAAAAAAACAACAATTTTACTGTGTTTTAAATTATTATTTAATAAAAAAATATTTATAGTTAGTATGTTATTAATCACCAAAAAAATACAAATATTTAGTGTTAAAAATAATTTATCTTTTCAAAAAACCTATAAAAAGCATTGATAAAGTTCAATTGCGGACCATTTATAAGTTTTTATTTAAAAACAAATTAACATTAAAAAGTTTTGTCGTTGGATAGAATTACAATTATCCCAAACCCTAACGTTGTCCCGAATAGGAAAGAGTGCGAGAGTGGATTAACTATGACAAATGTTTCATACATGGTTTTTTTTTAATGTTGAAGACTTGTCTTGCTTTGTTCTTCTCAAGTTTGGTCACATTATGACATTTTTATCTGAAAAAAAATCGCTTCTGTGGATGACGAAATCAGTAATATTTTCCAAAAGCAATTTCTTTGATGTAATACAAGTTTTTTTTATAACCATTGCAACTTAAGTGCTTTAATTTTTTTTTTGTAATCTTTATTCCTAATAAGAAAAAGAAAGGTATAACGAAAAGTCGCTTTTTTATACAAGCATATTGTCCTATTTTAGGTAAATCACGGTTTAAAACAAAAACTTTCATAGTTTTATCAGTCATACAAAAAAAAACTTAACATTTTTCTGATAAAAAATAACATTGACAGAAACGTTAAAAGTAGAGAAAAATAAAAACCTGATTCAGGTAAAAACCAGATTCATCATGGCTCAAAACCAGATTCATCAATACTAAATGTAAAAGAAATATTTTGAAAAACTTTCAAAAGAAAAATTGCGTTTTTTGTGATAACATTGATCACCTCTTCAGCGCAAAAAACTGAAATATTTCAAAAAGTTAAGCCAAGAGAAAATAAAAGGTAATTTGATATTTGTGTTAACACCCTAATCCATTTCAGTATTTAATGCTGTACTCTTTAAGCCTTTTTTATTGCCTAGTGTATTTATGGGCATTACATACTAAATTTTTATATCTCAACTAATATGGATTAAAAAAAATAGTATTTGGTTCCCTAAATACTATTTTTTATCCCTATCCCTAGTGGGAGTTTGTTTAACGCCAGCTTTAAAAACTGACTTATTGTAAAAGCTTTTGTCTTCATTAATCAAGGCAAACTGCTGTTGTTGCAAAAAAGACGCTTTGCATATAGTTCGATGATAAAGAAAGGCTTAAAAATAGGGAGCTGTTTTTTTTTTAATCTTTACATAGTGATTGATTACTGTCTCCATGAACTACTTAAAAAAAATTAAGATGGTGGATTAAGTTTTCATTCCTGAAATTGTGGAAGAACTCGTGTAATCTTTTTTTGGGGTATTCAGCAAAAATGTATTTTAATTATAAAGCAATCAATATTTACAATAGAATGTTCAAAAATGAAATTCCCCGTAACCTAAAAGTATTTTCAACTGAGTTCTTGGAAGTTCTTGTAGATTTTTTTTTGTCAATTTCCTTGGCACTAATTCTTTTGGAATTCTCAAAGAAAATATTTTCAAGCCATTTTACTTAAAGATTTTGTTTCTATTTTCTCGAAGATTATTATTGTTACCAAATGTCAGAAACAAAATATTTTTTCGGTTACAGAAAAAAAAATCCTTCAAAAACAGTATGTTAGCTTGAACAAGTCAATTTCAAAGAACAATAAACAAAAATATATTTAATTCCTAGAAACAAAAAGATTTAAGAAGGAATAAGGATAATACTAAACATTTTTTGCACAAATTAAATTACTCATTTAAAGGTCTGAGGCCCTTTAAAAGAATTTTTCAACGAAATGCTTTAATTAACTTTGATAATTTTGCTCAACTCTTGGATTAGTTAGATAATATGAAAAGCTTTTCAGAATACGAAAGCTATAATCTTAGTTTGTTTACTTTAATGCTAATGAGTTTAGGATTAGTAAAAGCTTTCTTATCAATTTTTAATTAAAACTGTTGGCTGAAATCAGCTTGAAACTTCTATTGAATACTAAACAAACTATTTAACAAAGTAAAGTTTTGAACTAAAAATTGGTCCTATCAAAAACGTCCAAAGGATTTTTTTAATGAAGTAACCGATGATACAAAAGCTGAAATATTAATTAACTCTATCTCGACGAAGTCCAGTGATTAAAAAAATTGTCGACGAGTGAACTTTTAACTAAATTGTCAACCTTTCAGCATAGTTTAATAAGATGACAGTTAGATTGCAGAATTTAAACTTTATGAAAGTTTTCGGGGATGTTTTATTGATAAAAAAAAAAGTCTTAATGCAATCTTCAAACATATCGGTTAAGTAAACAACATCAATTTAAGGTTTTTTCAATTAAAACTACGTTAGAATCCGAAAAGCTAATTAAATGGTTAATGTAGATTTCAAGTATAGTCTGCCGTGGCTATGTAAACTGCAGTAACAACAACTATAAATGTAATATTTTTTGCTCTGAAATAATCGGAATTTAAGTGTATTTTCTCATAGTGCTAGCAAAAGTGGTCCAAGTCTAGATACTGCAGATTAACTGCCCTGTAAGAATAGGTTTATCTTGTGCAACAGATCCGACTTCTCCTATATTCTGGATGGTTTCAGAAATTGCAAGGCATTGCTTACAAATATTAGAACCCACATAATACATGCAAAAAAATATATTTAAAGAAAAGATCTTGGGTGCGGAAATCACATAATTAAAATGCAAAGCATTACAAAACCATAATAGTAGTCCTTGATATTTTTTGTTAGCTTTATCAAGTTTCCCCTGATGCTTTACACACACTTCCGTTTATTTAATTATTTATTCAATTCAAAATGAAAATTTTTATTGTGAAACCCTTAACAATAAGAAATTTCATCTCTGTTATCTTTTCTTAGCTTGGAGGACAATTTTCTTATTCTGATCCTATTACAATAAAAAATTTCACTATTTATTCAAGTTTGTTCTCTTAAGAATTTTTTTTTCCTTTGGAGGATAAATGGGGTTTTTTTTGTCAACCTATCAACAGTAATAATTTTTACTAATTTTTTACACAGTAGTAAAATTTATATCTTTGTTTTTCTTTTTATTTCAATTGAAACTAAATTTTCTTTTATGACAATCGGGTTAATCATTCCTGGAGAGAAGTGTTGATAAAAAAAAAGTGAGAAGATCTAATAAAACAATCTACTCTAAATAATTTCAAATCTCTTGCTTGCTTAGAAAGCTTAGAGACCTTAAGGTAGGCGAATACCCAAAATTCTAAAATTTTTACTATTACTTTAATCTTTTCCAAATTTGGCATAGTGATTTCAAATATAATGAACAATGCTTTTTGGGCAATTTTTTTTATTTAAATATAATTGATTTATTTTAAACGGTGTTTTTCAACTGAAAAAAAAGGGTTTACGCCAACACTTCTAGCATAAAAAGTTTTACATTAATTTACCTGAAATTTTTCACAGATGCTATTTCAATATACATCTGTTCCATGAACCTCTAACATCTGGTGCAAGTATACAAGTTTTTTTTTTGTAAAATGTCCAAGTGTAAGTTAATAAAAAAAATCCTTTTTTTGTAGTTAATTTATAACATTTTTCTTAATAACTTTTTTTCTTGTAATTTGTATGTAACTCTAGAGGGTCATTGGATGTATCAGTTCAAAATGAAGAATTTAACACATAATAAATGTTCATAGGATGAAAATTCAATGTGGTAGACTTGTTGGCGTAAACCTCTTCTTTTAGTAGAAAAACACCATTTAAAATAAATAAATTATATTTAAATAAAAACAAAAGCCTAAATAGTATTCTTCATTATATTTGAAATCAGTATGCGGAATTCGGAAAAGGTTAAAGCAATAGTAAAAATTTTAGAATTTTGGGAAATTTTGGGTATTCGCCTACCTTAAGTCAGCTACATATATGATACTGTGGTGAATCTCATTTAATTTAATTTCTATTATTTTTCTTTGTTTCGTCACCCCATTTTGGAAACTAAAACTTTTGCACACGGTACTTATCTTTGCACCCGAATCCTTCAAAATTACGAACTAAAACTAAGGATCTGTCATTCAAATTTCTCACCCAATAGTATACATACTAATATATTCTTTGATCCAATCCCTGCACAATAAAGGCTGGACAAATTCATTCCCAGTGATATTCGAACCGAACAACACATCACTTTCTCCTACTCTCAATCCAAAAGGACCTGTGATGTTCTGATCCATATTTACTTGTTATTTATTTTTATGTAGTCTAGTGCTGTGGTTGTTGAATTTAATGTCTTAAAATAACCTTCTTATAATTTTCACTGTTACTTCTCAACAACAAGACCGGTCGTCGCGCCTCAATACAAAAATATATATTTAAAAAAATATTCAATATAGCCGGAGAAATGTAGCTTAGAAAATCCTTTTTTATAATTGGACTAGCAGTATGGTCCCGCCTTACTGGGAACCCGTTAATTTCGCATTGCTTCCTTTTAGAGGCATGCTTACTTGTGAAAATACACTCAAAATCAAAACAAAATGAAATTCGTGTTTACGCATGAGCACTTAAAAAATCAAACACTAACAGAGGATGAAGCAGACTTAGGGCGAGTGCATATCTCAACCAAACTCAATCAATCAAACTAATAGAGGATGGCGTCAAGGCCCCGTTTCGGCCCGGTCCATGTATTTTCAAGCCCTGTTATGGTCCCGCAATCCCACGTGGATGACGTTTTTTTAAAACTAATTATATTAATTAAAAATCACAATCAAATATGAAAAAACTAAGCCTCAGGTTCACACGTAGGTATTAAAAGGAATCTATATTAAAAAATTTCGAATTTTTTAGAGCAGTCTAAGTAGGTCTTTTGCGATCCACAGACATACACACAGACGGACAGACTCCTTCTTTTATTATTATAGATTAACATAGAGACACTTTGGTTTGGAGACGTGCGTCCATTTAATAGCCATTTCCTTGCTCCATTTTCCCCCACAACTTCCCTCATATCGATTTCTTCAATTATGACACGTCTCAAGTGCATGTGTCTTGACACGCCATGAAAAGAACTGGAAGATGGGTGGGGAGTTGTTTAGAACCCAAGACTTGTTTAAGCCCGGTTCTTCTAGTTTATACTATTGATTAACTGGCACGCGAGCTCCTGGTTTTGTGTGAGCTGTGTTTAGGAAGTTTTTTTTCTGTTTGGAATAGAAATGGGGAAGTTTAGGTTGGGATTTAGTCGGCAGTTTTTGTTGGATGAAGAAACAAAGTTAGTTTTTAGTAAATGTTTGCTAGAAACTCTAATTGAGGGGTTGTGTTGCTGAAGTCATGCTCTCCAAAGACTGTTTAAGATAGATAGAGTCCTGTTAGCCCGTTGGCTATTTTGACGATCGCAAATTCGATTGGACGAAGTCTCCAGTAAACGGACTTTTTATGTCAGTGATGCTTTGAAGAATGCGAGTTCGGCAACTAGAACCTTCACTTAAGATCTTAAAAATAGTTTACTTTTGAAAACTAGCTACACTCTTAAAACAAAAGAGTGAATTCCACTCCAGTTGGAATAGTGCATTTTCGAACCTGGAAAGGAGTGAATATTATCTCAGACTGAGTTAAAATCACTCGTTTGGAGTGATCCTGTCGGAGGTTTAACACACAAAGGATCCACTCCAAAAGGAGAAGTGCATTTTCCAGACTGGAGGAGTGAAAATCAATCAGACTGAGTTAAAATCGCTCGTTCGTTTTAAGAGTGTAAGCACAAGAGTTGTTTCATTTTTTAAATGGGTACTCTTCCATTTTGCTGGGGCAAATTTCACCATCCTTGTTGACAAACTGAATTTTCTAACCATAAAGCACGGTATGCACTTAAAGAACCAAAGTATACGCAGTTAAAGGTTAAATTGGAAATTTTTCAATTGGGAGTGTTTTACATTTTTTACGACTTAATCAATTGCGAAATGTAAAAATACCGAATTTTTTTTTTTAATTCAAGACTTTTATAATGACTAAAAACCGTTAAAACTGCTATAAATCAAACTCTATTTTCTTAACTTTCAATCATGCATTATATTTAAAAATTAATTTATGAATAAACGCAATGTAAAAAAAACATGGTTTGCTAACTCGAGATTTCTGATTTCTACACACTTAACATGTACAAACAATATCCTACTTATAAATCATGAACACTGTCCAAAATGCTTTACGTAACTAAAAAGTGATACAAATCTGCAAAGCATGTCCCCAATTAATCGTGCGTATAGAGCTCCTTTATTCCAATATAACCGAATCTTTAAACTTGCGCTTTAAAGGTTTACGTTTATGAACTTTCTAAGCCAGTTATTTTTAAAATGAATTTTGAACAATAATAAGTAAATTGTACTAGGAACCTATCTGAAAATTGTAAAAAAAATACCGGCACCGGTGCTGTATTCTCACGCCTCAAATGTACTGGAATTTTCATGCCTAGTTTTAATTTTCAATTGTTGTAAAAGAACTTTAACTAAGGTCAAGTTATGTGAGCGTGCGCAAGCTAAGAAAATACGCTAGAGTGCTGCGAATATATGGAAATTTTGCGATATTTTAACTAAAATATTGTATGTACAGTAACAGTATAGCTTAATGATAAACAGATTACACTATGCCCTACTCAATAATTATCTTAATTTTACAAAATATTAAATATTAGATTAAGTAATTGTTGTATTTTTATTATATATTTAGATTTATTCAGATCACCTATCGGAACTATAAAACAGTACATTTTATTTTCAATTATTGTCATACATAAAAATAAAATTCATATTTTATCGGAAGACACTGTAGCCACTAAAAACTATCATTAATAAATACTTTACTCGAAACACATTAAATAAAAATACCTACATTTAAATAAAATATTTATCAAAAAGAAGTGACAAAGTCTTATGTTCCATAAAAAGACAATAAAATATGAATACAAATATTATCTTAATTAAGACCTTGAGCAGTTAAAACAATGATAGCATTAAAACTAGATTCCATTACTTCAAGTAAATGAGTCATGTATTGTGTAATGAAAGTTAACGGACACTACTTTAACAGCAAACGGACTTCTCGCTCCATAAATTATACAACCTTTACACTATTCAATGTAGGGGAAAAATTGCATTGAAATGCAATGAATAGCCAGGATATACATTTCAGGAAATCGCAGCTCTGGCATTTGACATTTAAGATGTTGCAAAACCTTAAGTTTATTTCCTTGTGATATATATATACCCCTTTTGTTTGTGTTTTTACTCTTTCACTTGATTTTGAACATAAGACATAAGCTTTCCGTATGTTAGAGAGGAAAGATTTTCCTTTCGTTAAGTGCACTCTGCCAATTCTTTTAGAAACGACACGTTGGGTTAATTAAACAATATCACTTCAATTACTTTGAGTCATTTAATTTCAATATAAGGGCAATATTAAAAACAATGTGTTCATATTTTTTTGCCGTTAAAGAAATTAAAATGAAAACATGCCATTATGCAAATATTTTATCAATTTCAGGTAGAAAAAATCCTAAAAATTTAATTTCAATTTTCTTTAAATTAGCACCTGATAAGAGCATTGAACCCTTAGCTTATTATTTTAATAATATATTTTTTTTTAAAGACAATATTATTTTTTATAATAACTAGATATTTGATGGGGGTTTTAATCAAATACTTAATAAAATTTTCAGTCTACTTTACTTTTTTTTTCAATTCGAAAAAATATGTCAAAAATGAAAAGTAGGTATTGAAATGCTGACGATGATCATCTTGTCTGTTCTTACTCCTCTTCCAAAATTCCCTCAGATCTCTTCTAGTTTATGCCTTGAATCGTCAAGTAACTGTAGATCAGAATAAACACGGTGCTTGTAGTGTTTTTAACTCATTCCCGAAACACGTCTTTGCAGTTTTTGTTTTGATACATGGTGTAAGAAAATATTTCGCAGCTGCGTATCACCATGAACTCAAATTTGTAGCAGAATTTCAAAGTAGCGTGTTGCTTTGTCGCACCATGAATATCAAAAACTTGAAATATTTTTGACTTCGAAAACGTTTTTTTCAAGAATAATTTATACTTCTCATTCATTAATTATAGTTACGCTTGTGGCAAATGAAAAAACTACTTTAGTTGTTAAGATTTCAAGTTAGTGTCAAAATCATGGCATCTTTTAAAGAGTTGTAATTTTTCGTCTTTCCGTTAATTTTTCCCCCAAAAAGGTGACAAAAATGTCATAATTAGAGTAATTCCGTGCTTTTTCTAGACTAATTTACAATCGCTTATTGGACGATAAAATCAAACTATAGTGTATTTGCTTCATTATATGCTTCTAAAAGGCAAAAATGCTATTTTATTTTTAAATGGTCTTTAACTTTATTTCAATATTGATAGTTCCAAATAAACATTCTGCATAATATAAAATAACATCGATCTTTCTCGAAATTTATTTCTGCATTAATCTTTTCCCATCACTGCTATTTTATTAGTTTTGCTCACTAGAATGCATTTTATCTAGTTATAACTAATTAAGTTTTATTTTGCAAACAATGTTCAAAAAAAATTATGATTCAAATTTATCAAAATGGTAATTCATAGTTAGGAATCTTTTATTCCTTTTTCGAATTCGATTTCTAGTTACACACTAGATTTACATACCCGGCGTAGCACAGGTATACCTGTAATATTACATAATCTCCCCAAACTCTATATTTTTACTGAATTTTTTTTAAAATCTATTTGTAAACATTGTGGTTAAAAGAATTTCGGAAATATAATTAGAAAGGAGTTTAAAATATCTGATCAGCATAAATAATATATTAAAGAACTCAATAAAATAATAAATTCTCCAAATTGAAACCACGTGCTTTTGCGTTACGTGTTAGAGCTGAAACCTACTTAAAAACTTTAAATTGAAAAAAAAAAAGAGCTAGCTTAAATTTTAGAAGTTTTAGCTTCACTTTAGTTTTTTTAATAAATGAAGACCTATTTTTTTACAGAACTTTTTATAAGGAAGCCTGATAGACTTGCGTAACAATAAGATGTCCAAAAATGTGGTTTTTTTTATCGTTTGAATTTTGAGATTTTTCACTCGTTGAATAAATACCTAGAATTTAAGCTTTTTATTGTTACTTACTTATACATAAAAATGAACTCCTAAAACGATGAAGAACTTTAACATTTTACTACTAATTCAAAATTCATAAGTTTTATATTAAAAAAATTCAAATCAATTAATGTAGTTAAATATCATTCAATTTAGAAGATTGAAATATTACTTCAACTTAAATCTACATGCTGACATTCAAAGCACTTTTTGCCTTATTGCAATCGATCATCACATAATATTTATTTCTCTATTTAGCTTGTGAATACTAAACTTCAAATGCCACAATCTTACTTCGTTAGTAATTTTGGAAACCAGCTTTGAAACTGTGCCAAAACTAGAATTACTATTCCCCACCCCTCACAGCCTAACACTTATAATTCATGCTCGAAACTTCTTTTTTGGCACGAAAAGACACATTTTCTAAAGACTAAACATGACCTTTATCTCAACTAGTCTCTAAATTTTTTTTAAGAAGGAGACATTTTCTAGTATAAGCATACTTTAGTAACTACATACTTTTTCCAAATGGTGTAAGTTTAGCGCGTCTAAAAGTAGACAAGTTTTTTTTAAAGACATTTCGGTGTCGTTTATTTTTTAGTAAAAAAAAATTTTCCTAAATTTTTTTTTAAAAAACATGGAACGTTATTGCGTTGCCTTTGACATTCTTTTTCGTTTTTATAATAAAATATCACAAAATTATTCTATATGGTTGTCGTGTGAATACTGGGCATAGGCTGAGGACACAAAGAATGCTGTGGCTTGAGTTGGCCCATGACTTTAAGCCCCATGAAGGTGGAAG
This sequence comes from Hylyphantes graminicola, assembly GCA_023701765.1. Classification (NCBI taxonomy): domain Eukaryota; kingdom Metazoa; phylum Arthropoda; class Arachnida; order Araneae; family Linyphiidae; genus Hylyphantes; species Hylyphantes graminicola. The sequence goes on from CM043111.1 coordinate 25,776,955, forward strand.
TCTGACTTCTACTGCGATAGGGCACAAGCTCTTCAATTTACGCAAGTCACTCTTGAAGAGGGGAAATTTGTTCCAGACAGCCTGCATCCATGGTAACTGCGCTATGACCGCCCAAAGGACTTTGGGAACCACAGATTTAACGAGGACGTTCTCCATATCTATTCTGATTCGTTCTTGTATTTTAAAGTAAAAAAAAAAAGCTATACTTATTTGTTCTGAAAAAAATATTAAATAATTGTGTCCTTCCAAAATCCTTAAACAATAAAAAAACATTTGATAAAATTATTTGATAAAATTACAATTCCCAAGAAAACGAAATTTATTTGTAATTTTAAAGTAATTTAAGATAGTTTCGTCATTTAAATGATAATTCTCTTATTTACAATAACTACTTAAGAATAAAAGCAAAAGCTTTAAATAAACCTAATTTAGTAATTGAACAAAGTAATTTCCTCTTTATGAATGTTGAAAGTATTTATTGTTGAAACGGATACCAAAATGGGTGTCCCTTATTTAACACAACGATTTACGTCTTTCGCACTTAGGGAAGTCAAAATAAAACTCAGATATCGTTTAATACGTAATTTTTATTTAAATTGAAATAATAATGGATAATAGTAGTTGTATACATATTCCAGCCATTGGATGTACTTAATGCTTTTTCTTTCCTTTCGAAAGTTAAAAAAAAAAACTTGGGGTGTGTAGCACTGCACGACATTTAAATACAACTCAATAAATCAATACATATATTTAAAGACAATTATTTATCCTATAAGGTAATTAAAATAACTATAACTTTAATGTTATTAAATAACTTATTGCGCCTGCATTTTTTTCTGAAACCTCATTGTGACGTCCAACAGGTATTGGAAGTTTCGGTAAAAAATTTGAAGCCTGCATCTCTTATGGTTTTTTGCAATACCTTAAAGACCAAAAAGTTATATGACAGCTACTCGCATGTATTGCGCATGTATATTTTTCTTCTAATCCTTATTATAACCCTTAACACCCGATCTGTACTAAGAACTCGTTTACCAAAATTGAAGTACGTAGCGCTTTCAGTTCGAGCTGTAGATTGGTTTAAAACAGACAGACGGACCAATGCTTAAAACTAACTTTTTTCTAATCAGCACCCTCCAGAACGTGTAGAAAAAAACACACTCTCCATTTCCGCTTTTTATCCCTATCGCAATAGTTTCATTACCTTATATTTCACATCAGTTAACCCTTCATGAGGCTGTGGGAAGTATACTTCCTAGCAACTTCATCCATTTTGATTAGTGCTGCCATCTCCTGATAACTTCAGAAAACACACACAAAAATATACTAATGCAGGATTCCTATGGACGATACGTTTGAATAGCTCCCAGCGGGCGATGGGAAACAAACTTCCAACCGAAATAAAATGGTTTTAATAATCAAAATTAATTTTAGGTATGAGCTAAATGAATTTCTTTTTATAAATCAATCTCAGTCCCAGAAACACTTTAACGTAACATTACCAGGGAAAAAAATGGCCTATAAAGGGTTAATTGAAAGTAATAATTTTTCAAATACATTTCTGCATGATTGCTAACCTTTGCGTTATACATACAATGAATTTCCATAATACAATGTCCAGCCCCACATCCTTTAATTTCCAACCACCATTACAATAATTATTCCTGGCATCGCCAAAGACGTCCGCAACCGATATGAAGCGTAAACACTCGATACCCCACATCCCCTACGTCAAGCCGTTTATCAAAAGGCCAAGATAAAAATCAATCAGGCCCAGAGGTTCGGATTTCGTCCCTGCCCCGATGTCTATAAATCGAAGAGCGAGCAATGTCTTATCTTCTGATTGGGACATGCTCGCCTTTTTGGGGTTTGATTCATAGAGGTAAGAAGGAGATAGAGATGCTGTCGCGCAAAAACCAATGCAAAAAAACAGTTGGACAAGTGAAGTCATCAATCGCTTTGTAGAAAGCCCAAATAAACGCTGGCGACGAAGGATTCTGAAGCTATTCTACAATGGACTTTTCGCGATTTGGAGATACGCGTTACGTTGCCAAGCGAGGAAAATGCTCAATTGTGGTAAACATTCTCTTCAACATTTCATTCAACTCAATAGGATGGCAACCCTAAGATCAATTTACAATTTCGCCTAATGTCGCCAATGTACAGACCGGTCTTTATATGCTAGCTGTACCCGTGTATCTCTATGCGCCGATATTCAAACTAACCGAAACTATATGGAGTTTGTCTAGGCTTACTACATAGATTTGAGGTCTCTTAACTAAAATTACAACGCATTTTTCTTACCTGTGAAGGTAATTCCTGCCATATTGTGTAAATTCAGATCTCGTACAACAGCCTACAACTTCGCATGCAGTCATTTAAAAAAAAATAATGCTTTTTAAGGATTAAAATTATGCGTTTCAGCATGAGTTAACATTGAATGGGCGATATGTTTGGGCTTTCTGTGATTCCTTGGCGACTTTCTGACGGCTTCCCGTGTTTTCTCGCCAAGCATCTTTATCTTCTTCTTGACTCTATGCCTAAATCGAAGACGCAAATTGCTTTTCTGACAGATGACGAGGCTCGACCCTTCGGTATTCTTGAGGGATGGCAGTAGCCTACGATATTGAGTTCCATTCAGAGCTTTATTTGAAGGGTAGGACACTGGTAATCGAAATCATTCACTGGGCGTTATGGGTTAGAATGATGTATTAAATAGCTTTATAAATATCCCCCCTTGACAGGAAGAGTGGCACATCGGCAAAAAATACGATTTTTCAGGAAAATAATATGGATTTGTTTCCATTACATTTTGTTGGTTTTGTATAGATCTATTTAAGAATTATATCAATCGATAGATCTGAAAAATTTAAGTAAACAAGTAATATTTTATCAAATTTGTCAGATGTCTCACATTTTCTCTCGTATCTCTTTATATTTTCAACTTGGCGAACAAAATCCGGAAATATACAGCCATTTATGAAAATTTAAAGACAAAATAAAATGTTCTTTTTTTAAAACATAACTTTTAGAATACCAACAAATATAATTATTTCATACACTAATAGTTACATCATTTTTTTTTACTGAAATTGATTTCTAATAACAAATCCCCAACGTGATAACAACATACACAAAATAAATAGGAAATTAGAATCTTTAACTAAATTTAAAATAAAAACTACACATTAACCTTAGTATTTAGAAAATTAGTTTTTAACTTGATCTCGAAAACTAATCTAGGGGTAATTGGTAGAAATCTAAAAGAGGGCAAGCAGCAATTACAGTTTAAAGTAAGTATGTACGAGAGCCAACTACAACCGAATACAAAGTGCCTCTAGTGCGTTTACTGCTTTTTATTTTAAATTAGTTAACAAAAAAACGAAAGTCTTAAATAGTTTAGTAGCAGGTAAGTTCAAAACTCCTAAATAGCAAACCCAACAAGGCCAACGACACCCTAGGGAAGAATAAACCTCGAACACTGGGCAACGCAAGTTACTGCTACTTACGAATAGCGACAAATCAATTGTATCGGGAGTTTGAAGAATGCAAAACTTTTCAATTTTAAAGTATTGTACTTATTCCTTTCTTCAAACTATTGCTTTGTGTTCATCAGTAACAATAAACATATATTTTGTTTTTTATCAGAATGGTCCAGGAATCATTTTGTTGAATATTTCATCCATTTTTTTTTCTAACTTAGGATATCAAATTTTATTTCTTGAGTACATAAGATATACTTAAAAATAGGATTCCAATAACTGTGTTAACTAATACTTGAGACATAAAAAGATCAGGTTTATAGGAATAAAGTTTGCAGAAGAGCGTTAAAAATTCAACGCCGTAAATAATATATTCCCTTTACGAAACACTCTGTGTGGAGCTCGATTTTAGTCATTTCAAAATTGAGAAAATCTAAAGTATTTTAAATTTGATAGTGGGGCGACAATATCGATATTTAGTCAGAAACCTTAAATTACGGATTCCAATGTGCATTTAACTATTACCTGTAATTAACAGATCTGAGTGTTTAACCACTTTCTGAACGGAAACATCAAAATTTGTTTTTTAAGTCACTAGCATTTTAGAAATTATCTTTCGTATCCACTTATTTTGTATATAATCGCTCGACTTAACATAATCAGGCAAAAGTAACAAATCTTTTTTTTAAGTCGCAGATAGGAATGCCAGACCATATATCTTTTCATGTATGAGTATGATTTATTATTTAGGGTTTCTGTAACTTGAGCTGATGACTCTCCTGGAAGCTACTCTTTTGACATTTTAGAAATTTTTGGAAATAATTTAGTGTGCATAAGAAAATTTAATCGAAACACTAAATTCTCAATTGTCGTATGAAATCTGTTTTATGGTATTACATAAAAACTTGTGAGACTTCAAATTGTTATTTCAAAACAACGATAAGAAGATTGTATAACAACTAGGCTTACATCCAAACCTATTCACAATATACGTAAAGAACAATTAAATTTTTTTTTAAATGTTTTTGATTTTTTTTTATTCTCGTATGAAACTATTTTTATGATATTACATAAAACTCGTATTTCAAAACAGTGAGGAGAAAACAGTACATCAACTAAGCTTACTTTCAACTCTTTCTTAATGTGTGTCAAAATAAATTTAAAAATAAAATTGTTCTTTCTCTCGATAAATCATTGAATGGAATCTATTCTACGATATCCGTTTTAACAGAACAGTAGATCGCTCTAATTGTTTACTCGAAACAAATACTGAATGGGAAAACTGAGATATTTTTTGCTACTTAGATTATGAAATCACAGGTGCTATCTTATTCAAGATTGCTTTGTTAATACTACTGTTGCGTCGTATTCTCGGGTTCTTTATTTTTAAAAAAAATTCAAAGAGTGTAGGCGAGTTTTCAAGTATTTTTATAACATTGTTAGAAAGATTTCTCTATCTATAAATGATTTTATTATACGTATTTAAATGTATAGTTAGTTCTACGCACTTTATTGACCTTTAAGTCCAAATTATTTTGTGATAAAAAAAAAGATGGCCATGAATGATTTTACGCCACGTGAAACAAGTCAATGGGCTTGTTTTAACACTTTGTCAAAGAAAACAAAACAAACATGAATTTGCAGTTCGGAGAACGTGACATCATAAGAAATATTCCCATACTAAACAATTTAAAAAATATATATATAAGTAAAAAAATTGAATAAAACAAACAAATGAAATGATAACTTGATTGTAAATTAAAATATCGCTATATCTTTTTTTCTTCGAATTATCAATATCATACTCAATTATAATCATCTACTAAATAATCAGTTTAGAAATGAAATTCATTTTCAAATAAGTGCCTAAACTTATTAGTGAAATAAGTTTATCGTCTCCTTCGAATTAATTAGAATCACCATTAACCCATGATTTAAACGTCTCGCAAGCAATTAAGAATCTTCAAGTATTGTCGTGGGATTACTGTGATCGCATGCGACTCCCGATTAATGATCTTACTGTTATTGCATATAGGGGTTTCTGAGATCAATACTGGAAATTTAATTCCTTTTCAGATATTATAGTAATTCGATATCTTTGTATTGGAGATAGCAATCATTTAGTAGATATCATTTATCCACAAAAGTAACTTAAAAACATGCTCAATTTCGATAATTTTTTTTTATTTGATTTAACAAACAGTAAATTTGTAGCTTTTATAATTAACCCTTTCCTTCCCAACGATGCCATTTGGAATCATCATGTTTCTGATCATAATTTTTAAAGAATAATAAGCTGACATCTATTGGGATTAATAAAAAGATATTTTTAATTGAAAAAGTTTGAAAAATCGAATGATGTGCTTTTTGATATCAAAAATTTTGTTATTTGTCATTGGGACCGAAATGGTTAAGAAACACTCAATAAAATTGTGAAATTAATCAATTTATATTTTGTAAAACCGTTATTAATTAAAATTTATTGATGTACTAAATTTTAAAAAAACTTAAGATATTTTTTTGGGGAGGGGGGGGGGCAGGTTTTGAATGTTTTTTTTAATACTAATGTAGTAGAAGCGGATTATATTTTGCTATCTTAATTATATTGCAAAAAAAACGTTCTTTTTCAGGAAATTTGTCATAATTTCAAGTTTTAAAGCCTTTTTTCTTATTTTGTGGCATTGAACTGTTTTATGTAACAAGTTTAGGCAAGATTCAGGCCGATTTTTATAATACTCCAACAAATCCTTAGAACAAATCAAAAACTTTCAATTTTTAAATTAATCTGTAAAAGCGATTGGAACAAACAGTTGCCGGGTTTTTTTTGTAGTGAACTTTTTTGTTTCTCAATTTATACGTTTTCATGACAAACTGACAATACCGGATATTCAAACTAGTTTGATAATAAAATTCAAATTTTGACCTTTCGATAACCAGTGAGTAACGAGCCAAATGCCAAAAATCAATAAGTCATCTCTATAACTTTACCAAAAGTAATCAGGGAACTTCAACAAAGTATTTTTTTTATAGTTTTCCCGCATACAAGAATTAGATTAAACGGAACTAGGTTTAAAGAGAATATCGGAAATTCTATGTCTTTCCTATAAAACAGGTGTTTTTTGAAACATTTGCAATTGTCTGTATAATTCAAAACGTTTCATAAAGATGGGTTTATATTAAAGATTGCTTCTATGTTTATAATAAAAACCATTTAATGAAGATCTTTTATAAAAATTGATGGTTTTTGTGAATTATTAAACCGCTAGTAATTGTAATGCAATCAGCTGCGTCCAAATTAAATTTTTCCGATAAAGGAAATCATAGGAAATTATGAAACATTCTAAGGTTCATTATTGATCCTGAATGTAATGTATTATTCGTAAACTCAAAAATATTAAACTAAAAGAATAATAATATTTTTAAGATATCACTTAGTGAAGGCTAGAATTTTGATTTAAAAACATTGCTTACAAAATAATTTGTTTAAAAAAATTGTAATTGCCTCGGTGGCACACTCGTCAGGATTCTAGCCTTTGGAGCTGCTGAGGTCGGGTTCGAATCCCGGTCAGGCATGGATGTTTGTGACTGTCAATAAATATTGTTATTTGTCTATGTGTTTGTGTCGTCTCCTTCTTTGTGTGTCTCTTGTGCTTGCGTCATTTCTGGGGCTTAGTACAATAGACTTATAGTCGCAGTGCTTGGCGATCTTGCCCCCCACCAAGAAAGTCATAAGTCAAGCTATTTTCATCCAAAATGTTGACATTTATAATGAAAAACTTTTCACAACATCAAATTCAGATAATTATTGTAATTTCATTAAATTTAACGACTACTTTTGCTAGTTATATATTTGTCAAAAAATGAATTAAAACTTTGAAATTAATTGAGTAAACTGTAATAAAATGAATATGCTTAAAGATGTTTTTCAAAACCAAAGTTTAAAAAAATTGCCATTCAAGTCCTCAGTTTTAAGTTTCTTCTTAGTTTTGTATAATACGATATTTTGAAGAAAAAAAATCACCACATTTTAAGAGGGAAATAATAGCTAATTCGAAGCTTCAATCTTGTTTGATCCAAATTAGAAATATTATTTCCTTAAAAATATTATAATAAATAGTAATATAAATATATTAAAATATAATAAAGCTATGTTTTAATAAATTCACATTTCCTTACTCCAAACCTGAAGTCAGTCACTTTAATTTTTTTTTCAATGACTTCCAGGATTAGAAGAGGCTTAATTTAAAAATGAAACTACGAAATAGTTTTGTTCGGTATTTTTTGAAGAAATGAAATGATTATGCATTGAAAACTTATGACTTTCCACTCTCATGGTTATTAAAACTATGTTTTTTTAGACTATTTTTTTATATATTTTTAATTTAAATTTTCGATTAAATTAAAAATTAATATTTTGCTCAATTGTTTCATACCATGCGATTAGGTTAAAATGAATGGAACAAATTGAAATAAAGTGTATTTTTCCATATTTTTTTGGAATTTAATAAAAAATTATCCTAAATTTAGGCTCTGTTAGAGCTGTGTTGAACTCTAATAACAATCGAAAATGCACATATTACAAAACTACCTCGTCATTAAAACGAGACATAGAAAGAATTTTTACAGTCACAAAGAAAGGAATAACACATAGAAAAATAACAACATTTATTAACGATCACAAACATCCATACCTGACCAGGATTCGAACCCAACCCCAGCAGCTCCAAAGGCTTGCATCCTAACGATTGCGCCACAGGGGCGGCATTAAGTAATGTGCACACATAAAACGCTTTATTTTTAAAGGGCGTAAGTCGACAAAACAAAAGTTGTGACCAACTTCTTTTCAACAAAAAGATGTCTAATTTTAAGAAACTTCTTAAATATTTTTAAAAGTAAAGCTCTTATTATTTTTTTTTTTTTGTATATTGGGGCATAACATATTCAAAATAGACAGTTGCATAGAGAAAAGAAATTATTTCCCAATTTGTAACTGTGGCGAAACAAATATTAAAAATAATATATATTCTTCAATAAATGTGGTTAAAAAATACGAAGAATTTTTTTATCTTCTCCTTTCCATTTACGAAAGGTTTCAAAATTACAATTCATTAAGAAATGAAACCAATGAGGAAATTTTAGACATTTTCTTTTTCATAGATTGTGATCTATGCTCGTATAAAATCAAAGTGCAGCATAAAATTACATTTATTTTTAATGACCTAATCTGCTTTATTTTTAACAATTGATCATATTTACATGCGCTTATTGAATCAACACTTCTCGCGCAATACTTTAGAGTTAAGCTGTAGTATAGAAAATAATATAAAATTGTTGAATAATGAAATGGTGTTTTATCATTATCATTCAAAAAAAATGTTTTCTGATTATAACATTTGATACAAAACTACTACTTTTTCTTTTTTCATTTTTCATAACGGGTTTCATAGTCTAAAAGAATGTTTTTCTAAAGTAGGTAATGAAAAATCCAGTTAATAGAATTTTAAAAAGGAAGACGTAACTTGAAATCGAATTCGGTTGTTTGAGTTCACACAAACATTTTCAATTTAAATTTTTCATAAAAATAGAACCATTTTCAGAAAGAAGATATAACATTTAATTTTTTTTTGATGCATCATTCTCAAAGTTTTCGTTTAAATTTATTTTATAAATTGGAAATGGTAATTTACAGTTCCATAAAAATATTTTCATAAATATTTTTAATAATAATGAAGTAACTTTTATTGGTTTTTGGTCGTTGAATATAGTGGGGAGTAGATGCATTGCGATAAAGAAAATTAGTCTCAACTTTTTTGCATTAAAATTAATGTACGGATAGAATACTTTCATCGTTAAAAAAATCAATTTAAATATTCATAAGTAAAAATGAGCATATGTTTCACTCAAATGTCAATGACTTAAAAGGTTTTTTTTTCTTTTTTTAAATAGTACAAGTAAACTTTTTAATATATATCAAGAAACGGAATCTCAAAAAACTTGAATGGCATTAAGATTAATTCTAAAGAAAAAAATTGTGTCATATAGCATGCTAAAATTTAAATGTAATTATAATTTGCAACTTTTTTAATTTTATTGCAATAATCACATAAATTTTAAGATAATAAATTTTAGTCTCCGCTGCTTTCTGCCTCTGGCAGCCGCCAGTGTGGAGTGGTGGGTTAAGGCGTCATGACACTGGATGATATGCATGATTTTCGTGTATGCTTTTTCGTATTTCTACTTAAATTTCTCTTGCGCTGCAATTTCTATCTAATAAAAATATTTTAAGCTTACAACAATACAATAATATTCTATGGAGAAAACGGCTCTTGTTTTGAACTCCTAGAACAGTTTGTTTTTGAATTTTGAAATATCGCTTCTTAAAAGAGGGTTTCAGAATAAATGGATTAAGCTCATAAAATTTTAAATCTTTACATCCAATAACTTTCGCTGGGCAAAAAGTACATCGTAAAATACGTCGCCAATAAAGTCCTCGTGCAGTCCGATGTTAATTGGACTAAAACCAAAATCTGCTTCTACCAAGCACATTCTAAAATCGTTTTTCATTTTATCATGAAACATTTCAAAGCCCAATTCATTGAAATTTACTGTTATTTCACGCCGCCGCCTCTTAACAAACTCACACTTCTCTTTTATAAATTCCATAAAATAAATTACAGATCACCATTACTATTCACTAATAAAAGGGAAATAGCATTCCTCTGACATGCGAAGCATTGCCGATGATGTTGATCAGCATTACTGCGCTCAAAATAGAAAGGGAACCAAGGCTAAAGGGAAGCCTTGTAAGAGTTGAAGTTGCTCAGAACGGGGATGAAGTAACCTGAAAGAAGATTACTTCACTTTTGCTTCTATGCGGCAACTTATTTCATTGGTTTTCCTATAAGACATCTTAGAAGCAAAGTAGAATGATTGTTCCTGTGAGTGATATCATTGTGTCTCTATGTACTTTGGTTGTAAATGGACGATATCATGGGAAGTTGATAGCTTCTATCCCGCTGATCACATTAAATAAAGAAAAAAAGTGTGTAGCTGGTGGAAGAGTGAAGGAAAAGAGTGCTACCATCTTTGGAATATTTTGTAGCGTGAAATTGGACACGGTTAACATTTTCAGAATGAACTACGCATAGCTTCTTTTTATTTAGTAGTGACATATCAGATTTTCAAACTGAAACAATGTAAACGGTTGAAAAATCTTTGTGCCAAAATCACTTCAAAGATTTAAAAATGAAGCTAGATGGTAATATTTACTTTAAATGTGTAATGGCTTTATTTCAATGCTATTGATGTGACTATTATATCGACAAACGACGAAATTGTGAATGCCATTAATTTGCACTTTATCGAATAAAAGCGCTAACTTAGCTTTCTAAATCCTTTTTCGTGAAACTTAATTTATTCTACCTAAATTACTTTGATTATCTTATATTTTGTTTAGTTAGATAAACTTAACCAGAAAGTTCATTTTCGCAGGGCAAACTTTCTTGCCATGTGTTGAAAAGGATAATCATTGTTCTTTTGTACTAACTTTGTTAATAAGTAAAAATTTAATTTAGTACCAAAACCTGTATACAATTGAAAAATTTTACTATAAAATAATGACATTTGCTGAACATAGCAAGTTTGAAATAGGAGAAATTGGTAAATTCCGGGTAAATCTGTTAGATTATAAGGAAAATATCATAAATGATTTCTAAATGTCTCGTTTGTAGACATTAGAGAACTTTTGCGATGAAAGAATCATTTGCAGATCAGTTAGGATCCAGCAAAAATATTGTAGTATTAACCAGGTCATGGGAAGTTAAGTAGAGTTCGTGTTATGTGATCATAAGTGAACTGAAAAATAAGTACAATACTTTTGGAAGATAAAAGAAAATATATATAGGGGCTGGGGAGCCCAGTCGGTTAGGCGCTTAGCATGCGGAAGGTCCCAGGTTCGGGTCCGGGCATCGCCATAACAGCTGCCGACCTATAAACGGCCCGTGCAGCCAAAAATGTCCGACGAATAATACCCCGTGTAAGGGAGTGCACGTTAAATATCCTTCAAAGTCCTAACGCTGCGTACGATGCCGCCCTTAACGGTTGCGTTGGGTGCCTATTCAGGTGTTGGCTCGTCACACCTGACTGTGGTTCTAAAATACGACGCCCGTCGCCAATAGCCCTCGTGTAACTCTATTGCGACGATACTTAAAACCTAACCTTAAAATATATATACTCCAATCAATTGATGGTACCATTTACCAACAATTACGTAATCAAATTCCGATTATAATTTCTAAACTAACATTCTCCACCAAAGTATAACTTAGATATAGAGTCCGACCCATTTGAAGAGTACAAGGGAAGAACCGCTTAATTTATTAGGAGTCTTCCCGTAATTGTGTATGCTTGGAGGACATTGGCGACAGGAAACCGGTTTTTCTTTTGGTTCTTCATTAGCGGTACAAACGTGTGACTCGTGTCCACTGATCTCTGGCGTGAATCAGGGTTGCCGCGAAAGAAAAACAAAGCGAGTAACTGGTTTCTTTACACCAGTTAAGGCTATTTCTGGCTATCATCGCCAAAGAGGTATATTGAGGAAAACAAGCTTCTACGGAAACAAGCTGTTTTTCCCCCTGTACTCTTCATTTATTGACGACTGTAGACGATTGTTGATTCAATTTGAAAAAAAAATCCCAAATGAAGGGACCGGACCCTATTAACTTAAACTTTACATAATGTAAGTTCTGAAACGACACATTTCATCTAATGGTTCGTAGTTTGCTTGAGATAGACATCGGACGATCACCATACGCACTAATAGACGTCTTATCGTCATCTAAACTTAAAGTAAATAAGAAAAATTGGTATGTTATGGCCCGTCTCAAAATTTTAGACAAAAACATCTCGAGTTAAAAAAAAATTCACTGAAAAGATTTTGCTGACGAAAGTTATAGTAGTAAGAATCAGGAAGGTATAAATAATTTAAAACATCAGGAATCACTAAGAAAATAACAAATAATAATTTAATTTGAATTAATATTGAAAATTACCAAAATGACCCGTTCTATAAAAATATAGAGACAATCAATTTAATGCACGTTAAAGGCATAATTTCATATTTTGCCTATTAGCTTTAATTTTACAAGTTAACATCTCGAAATCCGAACCAAATGCCTACAAGTTCATCATTTTAAAGTTTCAACAGGAACTCGCGGGTTAGGAGACATACGTTCAGCAATTTTCTTTAATAAAAGTGCAGGTTTTTCTTTCATTTAAAATCGCAAAATACCAACACATTGTCTTTCACACTATAGCACAATGCAAAGATAGCCTTCTCATAAAAAAAATCTTTCCCTTCAATGTTAATTCCCTGAACAACATTAAAAAAGTTACTTCAAAGGCTTTTTTTTTAAATAAATTCGATCCGGCAAAAGTGCAAAAATATAACAATTTGTTGCTTCTACGTAATTTTATATGGGAAAGAATTCACGTTTTATCAAGAAAATGTATCACTGCATGTGTCCAATCGTTGCAAAATTCATGATGCGACATTACACTGAGAAAAAAATACTGTAAGCATACAGAAAATTTTTTAGTAATGCTACAGAAATAGCCAATTTTACATAAAAAGTTTTTGTAATTCTGAACAGAAATCTTCATTTCTGAAGTTACAAAATAATTTCTAGTATTTTGGCCTCGATCTTGATTTGGATAGCCCTCGTGTAGCTCTAGTGCACCGATAATTCAAACCTAACATAACCTAATCGATCGTGATTCAATCAGCCAATCGCCATTTTAAATTTATACTTTAGTTGATTGTTTCAAATGAATTTAACTTCTCATTTCCTGGCGTTCTATGTGCCGAAGTAGCACAGTTGGGAAAGCGTTAGACTGATCATCTAAAGGTTCCTGGTTCGATCCCGGGTTTCGGCCGTCTGCTATTCCTCGGTATTATAGTGGTCAGTAACCCCGCCTGTCACGCGGGAGACCGGGGTTCGATCCCACGTAGTAGGAAAGTAGACATTTTGTTTTTCTTTGCCATTGAACGGAAAATGTGGTATCCATAAAGTTTTCTTGTATACTTATTGAAACATTACTTGTGTGGGATACATAAAATAGTCCTGTAAATCTACATGATATATACATGTAATGCTAACAAAAATATATTATGTGTTTTTACAGCACTATTTTTAGTAATTACTTACTAGAAATTTTCTAAGAAAAGTTTTTTACAAAAAAATGTTTTGTAATGGTTACAGATTTTTTTTCACAGTGTACTAGACATTCGGTTCGGATTTGGAGACACTAAATTGTAAATTTGAAGCAAATAGGAAGTACAAAATTTCACCGTAAAAAGAGTTAAAACGGCTATATTGGCTGTTTTGTGTGAAATTGAACCAGGAGTGTTCCCAAATCTTTTAAATTCACCTGATATCGTGTTTTAGCTTCCACATTACGTTTATAACGTAAAAAGTGGAAGGTTTTATAATCGTTCAGTCCGTCTGTCCGTCCGTCCGTCTGTCCGTCACCCACTTTCACAGAGCGAACCAAAAGTCGCACAAACAATTGGGATACGTCATTTTAAAGCAAAAAATCGGGCTAGGTTACATCCCAAATTTCATTAAAAAATTTAAATTAGAGGTATATTTAAAATTTAAATAACTAAAAATTTAATCTACATTGAAATAACATGCGAATTCCATTTGCACTCAATATTTTCACTGTTGCCATTTCGTCAAACGTACGAGAAACTTTATTTAAAATAAAACCTTTGAAAGAAAATTTATTTATGTGATATAATTCGGTTTGGATTGTTGAAATATCACAATAGACTTCTCTTGATGGTTCATTATACATGTATGAAAAAAGAGGTATAAAGAATTCTAATTTTGTATAAAATATATGCAAAGTTTCTCTTTTATTTTTAAAGCATCATTTTTAAGAATTATATATTTTTCGAACTATAAATTAAATTCCGGCGACTAAAAGAATTATATTTATTAAAAATTTGCATCATTATTCCACGAATTCCAAACAAATTTAGCAAACGATAATGAGTAATTTTTAATTTGACAAAGTATATTAATGAAAATAGTTAATTTTGGCGTTTACAATTCTAAATTAGAAGTCTCTGTTAGGCGAATTTCTTTCTGATGTGTATAATAAATGTGTTTCCCGTGAGCATAAATATGGTGTGGAAGCGGTTTTAGTGACAGGTTCTGTAACAAAACCAACTTGTTTTTTTATCTCTCAACAAAAATTAATAATAATATTCAAGCAATAAAAATGCAAAATTAGGCCATTAAAAGTGCATTAAATGGCTTTTCTCTATGTTTTTGAGACAAATTTTTAAGGTAATTTTCCCTTTAATGCAAATAAGTTTTTCGTTCATTATTTTCTTTTGGATTCATGATATTTTTAATTATTTACATCTGCCTCACCCTTAGTATCACAACCTTTTCCAAACTGAACCATTTCAATGAAATTTTTTTGCTTACAGTGTTTATGTCTAAACTTTCGAGGCCGACTATATAATGGCAATGAGGATACCTTCCGAGGTTCTGCCCTTCCCTTAGCCGTCCTATAAACGGATCATGCAAGTCGAAAAAAATAGTATATACTGCTCTACAGAGTTCTGGCCTTGCCCTAGCCATCCTAATGCCCGTTAAATTTGTACGTGGTGCAATTTCTCAGCGTGTATCTAGAGTTGCGCTGATTGTTAGCTCAAGTACTCTGCTCGTCGCCGATGGTGTCTACACTGAGAAAAAAATTCTGTAAACATACAGAAAATTTTTGAGTAGTGTTACAGAAATAACCAATTTTACAAAAAAAAGTTTCTGTAATTCTGAACAGAAATCATCTTTGCTGCAGTTACAAAATATTTTCTAGTATTTGCAATTTGTTTCAACCAATCACGTTCTTCTATATGAAATGTCGTGCGCATCGCCTCTAAAGTTTGGCTAGGTTAGGTTTGAATTATCGTCGCACTGGAGCTACACGAACTAAAGTTTGACCTCGATCGCGATTCAAGATCAATCGCTATTTTAAATTGATAACTTAGTTGATTGTTTCAAATGAATTTCACTTCTCATTTCCTGACGATCTGTGTGCCCATATAGTACAGTTGGGAGAGCGTTGGACATTTAAAGGTTCCCGATTCGATCCCGGGTTGCGGCAGTCTGCTATTCCTCGGTAGTTGTAGTGGTCAGTACCCCCGTCTGTTACGCGGGAGACCGGGGTTTGATTCCACGCCGGGAGAGCAGACATTTTGTTTTTTCTTTACAATTGCACGGAAAATGCGGTATCCATAAAATTTTCTTGTATAGTTACAGAAACATTACTCGTATGGGATACATAAAATAGTCCTGTAAATCAACATGATATAAACATATAATGTTAACAAAAATATATTGTGTTTTTACAGCTCTATTTTTAGTAATTATTTACTAGAACTTTTCTAAGAAAAGTTTTTTACAAAAAAATATTTTGTAATGGTTACAGATTTTTTTTTCACAGTGTACTCACGATATACCCCATGAACTTTTTTTTTCTCTAATGGGGCTGCAACATTGGCGGTCAAGCCGTTGCAGACTCGGCATATAAAGCAGAACTGAGAGCCATTTTTTGCGGCACCATATATTCAAGGCGACTCATGCTAACAATTTGGACGCGCAGATTACAATGAATCTGAGCTATCTGTGGATGTTAAAGTAGGATTAGATTTAATTTTACCGAGAGAACACAAGAAAAGCTCCAGGGTTCTTTTACATGCCACATAATCATATGGCATGCGTGCCCAAGATTTTCTCATCCCGAAAATCCGGTGACTCAGCCGTGGCTCGAATTCGCTCCGAGACCCCCTGAACAACTGAAGCAAATAGTAATCCATTGCCCAGAGAGAGAGAGATAGAGAGAGAGAGAGAGAGAACGCCGTTTTTAAAAACTATAATAAACCTTTAAAAATAGCGTTATATGTTGCAAACGTTCCTGGGCTCTATCAAGCGTTTGCATTTTTTTTGTGTGTGTTTTCCGTACCAAAAAAACATTACTTCTACTTAAGTAATAAGAAAACTTATGTTCAACATTTCTCGATTATTTTTTGTCATTCTGCAGTAGAAATTTTAATTACGAGATCATTTTCAATTAAGAAGTGTGCGGCATAGGATTTTGTTGGTATGAACGTTATACTATACCACAAGCTAGGTCTACGAAATCCTTATACTTTTTATCTCAAAAATAAATGTCAAATGTAAAACTTTGCCTGTCATTATCATTCTTAGTACAAATAAAATATATTCTGTAAGGCAAGTCTCGTGGCCGGTTATCATATCTTTGCCTACACTGTCATCGATATTGGTAGAGTTAAGTATCAAACCATTACGACTCGGAGCTGTATTAAAAATGGTTTTTAATTATGTCACAGATTCATTTAATTATACAAACAAATAGTTATAATATTTACAATAAGCGTTTTACGCTTCATCTTCTCGTCTTACGAACATCTTCCACGACGCTTCCCCGTCGAATCTTTTTTTCGCCTGTCTTCGCTTCAGTTCGTTCTTCGCTCTCAAAGAGCTCGCGAGTAGCGATCCCAACATATCCCTTAATTCTACTTATGTGATAAAAAATAGAACCTTGCACGACAAAATATTAAAGTATGCATGAATGAAAAATTGCAAAAATTAATTTAAATTATGTCAAATAGAAAAAATTTGCGTGACATCGTTTCTATAACAAATAAAATCTATTCATTATTTTCTACTCATGCGATAAAGAAACTTTTGTTCAACATTTATCGAGCATTTTTTGTCCTTTACACGTACAGATTCAAGTAAACATATCCCCGCTATCGCGCAAGAGAACAGAAGAAATTGTCAATTACCAAGTGATTGGGGTGCTATCGCGTCTCCTCTTACGTGGGTATCAGTTAAGGTAAATATTTCCCCGGTGATGATGTATGCAAAAACCGATAGGGCCGTTGATAAAGGAGGGTGTCTGTCATCGGTTTTTAGGTTAGTTAACAGAAACAGAGCGAAAAGGCAATTGGAAATTAGCCTTGTTGACTTGAGATGTAAACATTTGTTTTACTGTAAGAGCAAACGTTGCCTTTGTAATATTTTTTAATTGAGTTTTTTGAATTATCGGCGTAATAGAACTACACGAGGGCTATTTGCGATGGGTGTCGTATTTTTGAACCACGGTCTAGTGACGAGCCGGCACCTGAGTGGGTACCCATAGCAACGGTTCAGAGCGACATCGTACGCAGCGTAAGTACTCTGAAGGGTATTTAAAGTGCACTCCCTGCACTCGTGGTATAATTCGTCTTACAATTTTGGCTGCACGGGCCTGTAATATTTTTTTAAGGAAATATGTTAGTGTTTTTTGGGGAAGAAGTGATGTTATTGTTCAGTCGTTATAAAGGGATTGTATTTGCATTGCCCGGGATTTGATGAATGTCAAGGAATTTTGAATTACTTATAACGAGAGCAATACCTAATTTTAATACGGCAAAACATTGAAACAAGAATATTTAATGTTTCGAAAAAAAATTAACAAAGCCACTGCTCCAGTTTAAGTGGGACTTCAGAAGAATAGCTCACTCTGATCAATCGCTTATATAAAAAAAAATCGGCGAATTATGCCTTGGAATTGACTTTCGCTTTTGTGTATGAATAGATCCGATTAGTTTAACCATGTCATTATTTAAATGCAGAGGCCTTCTTTTACGAAGTTGTCTCTGTCATTCACGTAAAGTTGTTACCAACCCTTGAAAAACTATTACTAGCATTCGAAAAAACGAAAACTTTTTTCCTGAATTTATAAATCAATATTAAAAATCAAACTGCAAAAAATTTATAACACGCATTCAATGAGTTGTTACTCTAAACAACCGCATTCAAAACTCCCATGACTGTGTTTAGAAATATGAACCACTGACTAATATATTGCATTACTAATACGCCTTTGCTATTTCAAAGTAGTTATTACTGTCCTTCTTCGTGATAAACAATCGTTATCCGCTGAAAAAAAAAACACATTTATAGTTTCATCCTATATCGTCAAATAATATAAATATATAAGTGCCGGAAAATGAATATCAAATAAACAAAAAATACTAAATAATGCTTTTTAAAAAGTGAGCCAATTTTCTTTAAATGTTAATCTGCACTTTATTAAATAACATATTTGCTTTACTTTTACTAAAGTTAGGCTGTTTTCATTTTCCACAAAGGCATGGATAACAAAAAAGTAGGGCTAGAGGGATGGAAAATTAAACTATGAAATATAAATATTAAAAATGGCCTTAAATTAAACTTAAACTGATAAATCATTTTCCTAAGCTTCTATTATATAGCAAAAATAAAGTGACTCAATTTTTTTAAACTGAGCTCTTAAAGAAAAAACTTATAACAAAAAAGTTTTCGTATAATGAGTTTCTTGGAAATATATTTTGGTAGAAAGCTGTTAATGTTATACATATTCAAATAATTAAGAGCGAAAATCGGTGAACTGAAAATAAGGGATCATTTTGGAATGTGTGCTCATTATTTTCTTTAAAAACTAAATTTTCATTTTTAAATAACAACCTAAGTTGGAAATAATTATAATTATGATATTCTAGAACGTAGAATTAAATATAAGAAATACTTCATTATTTTTTGCTTCTTACACCAAAGTTAATATGAAAGAAAAATAGTGTCGATTTTCGTAAATATAAAAACATATTAATATTAATATGCTTTTGCAAGGTGATTATGACTATTTTTTCTGAACTGTAATTTTCATATAAATTAAATACTTTTAGAATAGCAAAAAATAATTTTTAAAGAACGTTTCGCATATAGTAATTTAGTTGAAAAAAATTAAGAGCAAAAAAAAAATTTCTCATCTACAAATAAAAATTTCTATTCTTGTTAGTGAATTTTTTATTTAACGAACAAAATTTTCTAATAATTATACAAATATTTCTTTTGGTTTTGGTAAACTAATGAAAACAAATTAGTTTTGGTGAATCATTAAAATATGAAAAGAATTTTAAATTTGTTTCATTAACTGTTATAGAATTTATCATCAAGTAATAGAATGGGTCTTAAATATTCAAACACATTCACAAAATGTAACTACTTTTCAAACGTAATTAACTAAAAAGACGGGTAAAACTTTAAGCTGTTGTACTGAATTTCGCATGAATGTTTAAATTTTGCAAAATATTGTTTTTGCTTTATAACAATGAAGACGTAAAATTCGTATCGTAACTTAAACATTCAAAAACATACACTCTTAAAACAAAAGAGTGAAATCCACTCCAGTTGGAGAAGTGCATTTTTGACACCCTAAAGGCATGCATATTTTCTCAGACTGAGTTAAAATCACTCGTTTGGAGTGATCCTGTCGGAGGTTTAACACACAAAGGATCCACTCCAAAAGGAGAAGTGCATTTTCCAGTCTGGAGGAGTGAAATCCACTCAGACTGAGGTAAATTGGGAGTGTTTGTTTTAAGAGTGTAAGCGTAACAGTTTATATTTAAACCAAACTTAATTCTTCTGAAATATTAACTAACTACAACGTCTTACTTTTTTGAAAACTACTAGAATCAAGCGATGTCGCGCGATCTTACAATTATAGAAAACTGAGTGATGCCAACAACTATAAACCGGAATAGATATATACCCCAAGTACACTCTTAAAACGAACGAGCGATTTTAACTCAGTTTGATTAATTTTCACTCCTCCAGTCTGGAAAATGCCTTCTCCTTTTGGGGTGGATCTTCGTGTGTTAAACCTCCGACAGGATCACTCCAAACGAGTGATTTTAACTCAGTCTGAGTTAAGATTCATTCCCTTCCAGGGTCGAAAATGCACTTTTCCAACTGGAGTGGATTTCACTCTTTTGTTTTAAGAGTTAGGTAGATATTTATAGTTTTAATCTGGTCGGTGACATTATCGAATTCTATAAATTGATTTTTCCAGTACTAAACATTAACAAAATAGAATTTTCTTCGTAATGAAAAAAATGAATGCGCTTAATGAAAGTAATTAACGCTTTCAGAAAAGTTTTTATAGCATTTAAAGCAGAAAAGTTTTAAGTGTATAATTTATATTTTCTATATATTATTTTGGAATGCATTAAACAATGTAGAATTTTTAGCATTTATATACGAGGTATATCTACAAAGTAAGTTCTGTTTAGTTACATAAAAAAAAACGCTACAGATGCAGAAACAAATTTGTGTGGCAGTTCAAGGAGAAAAATGTATGCCATTTTCAGAAAAACAAGTTTTGACAATTTCAATTTACTGCAAATTATAAAGTGGTCCAGGTCGAGTTTCTGGGGACAAAACCAAGAAGTTATTTCTTGGTATTCTTTCACAAATTGAAGACTTTAAGACATCATAAGAATTTTCAAGAGAAAGTTCCTATTTCATTTTCTTTTAAAGAGATGATGTTTCGGATGGAAATGCTCCTCAAATTATAAAAGTTCTTCACAACCCAGAATTGATCCTCAGGTGACAACATAAGTTCTTGTGAAGATTTCTATCATCTTACTTGATTGATTTCTGAACAACGTTAGAAGAAGTAATTTTAAAAATTTGAGTAATTGAAGAAAGCATGACTCATTTTACCCCACTACTGACATATTTTACCCCATGGGATAGAATAAGTCATTGAAAGCACTTTTTCAATTGAACACATTTATCAATATCGATAATTTGTTTATTCCGAAAAATTTCACTTTAAAAGTTACAAAAAAAAAATTCATTTGGATATACTAAATTTTTTTTATACTGGTAAAATTTATATTGTTCTGAAGGTGTGAATGAAAAACGTGCTTTTTTTAAACCCAATCTGACCCTAGTGCTTCTTTAAAATGTCAGCCTCGAATGAAAATGGATTTGTGGAATCGGAACTGTGATTAATTTTTCTAAATTAAATGAAATTTAAACCAAGTAAAATTTATCGGAAAATCTGCGAAGGTTATGGAAAAATTGCAACTGGTTCAATGGTTAGAAGATGGGCGAGGCAGTTCAATGGACGTGATCAAGTGCACAATGAAGAACGAAGTAGACGAACTTCTTTGGTTACTGATGAACTGGTTCATGCAATTGAAGAAAAGCTGCAGCAAAACCGTAATTCTCAATTTCAAAACTAAATAGTATGACAAATTCGATTTATCTATATGTGTAAACGTTTCATTACAAAACTAACAATAAGGAATTTAAATCGAAACTATATACATTTTAAAGTTTTTATCATCGTTTACTTTTACGAGTCTCAATACTATAGCTCCTGATATGTACGAAAATTTTCGTTGTACAAAAATATAAATTAGTCATTACCACATAAACCGATTTAGCGTCATTTACCTATTTGGTCGAAATCTTATTTTAAAAAAACTAAACGAATTACTTTCCAAAAAACGCATTTTCACTTTTATCTTATAATCTCATTAATTAGCGCTTCCACTAATAGACTTACAATTAGTATAATAATAAACCATGACATCATTGAAAACATGTTTGACAAATTCCATTCGTAAAACCTCGAAATCATAGTTTGACAATTACAAATATCACTGGTCGTATTTTGATAAAACAAATAGTTTGAATAACATTATAATAAAAGAATATGGAAAAAGTTATTTAAACCTCATATTGTTCGGCACAACCAAGCCTTGTTTGTTCCAAGTGCATTGCTTTTATACCCAATATCGATCACTTGTTTATAACATTTGTTCCAAAATCATAATGATATTCATACAATAAAAAAAAACCGTTATGACAATATTATCATTGTGATCATATCAATCAATAATCAGCTATTGCGTATGAACAGTGCTTTGTTTGCAATATGCTTACGCTATGTAAAAATATTCACATAAAAATTGAATTTGAGGTATTTTTCCAAAATTCAAAATAAAAAATACTGAAATTTTAGACGTTTTTCATATTTTAAGAAAAAATTAGATGAAAAAACGTTTATAAAAGGTTATAACAAAAACAAAAGTTGGTTTGAAATAAACTAATAAAACATCGTACTTAAGGGAATTCTAACATTTTGTAATATTCCTACATGTGAATATTATCTTACAAGAATTTGCAACTAACGGACCAATCACGCTTTTCTCTCTGCCTTTTTACTCTTTGTTTTTCCCAAGTTAGGTTGGCACGGAGTGTAGTAATTTCATTCAACTAAGCTGCCGATTTAATAAACCAGGAATACCATTAAACCATGACATTCATTGTAAAACAAAAAGTGTCTCGGAATTAATGTAAGTTACAGCTCTTTACAACTAAATCAACAACTTGCGAAGCCAGCTAAGTTGTATCAGTCTGAAAATTTGTAAACGCGTCGTCGTGAGATGAATAGGGTACGATCTAATTTCAGGGTAATTGTGTTAGTTCGTCTCCTTTGGCCCGAGTGCATTGACTCACTGACTCAATTTGTCATGTGAAAAATAAGTTTTCTGCTTAAGTTTATCGAAATAAGAGCATAATTTATGTAGGAAATATTAATTCATACGAAAAATTAATTATAAAGCTTAAATATAACGCGTCTATTTGGTAAGGAAGGTGCTAAAGGTGTTCCCAAATGGATTATGACTGATACGGACGAAAGGGAACGACGCAAATCAGATTAAGATGGTATTGCGGGGGAGTGGCGGGGTTGTCCAAGCTCTACTTGATGGAAAGTGCTTATAATCTCCAGTACATTTACCATTTAGTGAATATCTATCGAGTTTATGTTAGTTATTGAGATACTGTTTGTTTTTTTATATTGTCTTGCATGCGTTTTTTAATTAAAGACACCATCGTTAATGGTTACCCAGCAGACACATTAATGAAAATTAATTGAGGTGGTATTTGTATTAGCTATTCAAAGCTAACCTTATCCAAAGGAAATTTTACGTAACCAACTAATTTTTAATGTCGGAAGTAATTGTTATTTTCGTATTTGATAAGTTTTTTTTAATATAAAAATGGTAATGGGGTTAATGCTCCAGTTTAACGATAACATCATCGTGTTATTATGAATATTGGTGTTAAAAGATTCAAAGAGCAGCGTGTTGTTTTTACAAAATTATGATTATATATTTATTGCTTAGAGATTAGATGCTTATATATACTTAATCTAGCTTACGTAACTGGCTTTTTGATTCTGCTTTGCACAACAACTTTAATTTTTAATCCATTAAAGACAATTTGAGAATTGCTTTAATACCTTTCTTGTCTAATGAAAAAATTAACTTTGAATTTCAAATTGACTAAATTTGTGGTACATAAATTGTTCAGAACTCTGGTCTTTATATGTCTTGAATATTGATGAACTATAGCATAACACATATTTTCGCATGGGGTATTTTGGCTAACCTTAGTCGCTGGTACCGGCGACTTTTCGAGCTTGGCGACAATTTTAAATTCACACTTTCCGAAAATTGTCTTTGCTTATAATTTTTTTTAGCTAAAAACCAGGAATTTGTTTTGCGGATACAGTGCAACGGTAAATTAGTATACCTTCTTTTTATTAGAGCTTATGGTTGTCAGAAAAATTTATTTATTACTCGTTAAAATTTCAATCTTTTAATTTATCACCAGGCCAGCAACTAGGATTTTGTTTTTTACCTATATCCGTCAGGATAATTGAAGACCTAAGTAGAAGAACGTGCTCAGTAACATTTTAAAATAATTTGTGAATTTTTGTGTCAATAAATATATATCTTCTTTAATGATTACACAAGTTTCCCATTTTTCATAAAATTTAAACTTAGTTCATTTTTTCAAGTTTGCAAGCACAGTTTTAAACATATGAAGAGTACACGGGAAGAACCGATTGATTTTGGACAAGGCTTTCCTTAGTAGCCTCTTTGGGGATGATAGCGAGAAATCGCCCAAACTGGTGTAAAGAAGCCAGTTACTCGCTTTTTGTATCTTTCGCGGCAACCCTAATTGTTGAGTGGAACGAGTCACACGTTTGTACCGCAAATGAAGAACCATAAGAAAAACCGGTTTCCGGTCGCCAATGTCCGCCAAGCAGAGCCAATTACGGAAAGACTAAAGAAATCAGTCGGTTCTTCCCGTGTACTCTTCATATCTGAGTGCAAACTAAAAACTTAAACTTTTTCGTTTTCACCTTTTTGTCACTTCGAACGTTCTTCCACTAAACGCTTCAATTAAACAAACAAAAATACATATCCTGTTCAACAAGAATAATAGGGTAGACTGACCAATGAGTGAACAGGCCCCAGTGAATGAACATTTGGTAAATATAATTAAAAAAAATAAGGATTGAAAATCATTCCACTAAATGGATTGGCAACATTGACTGCATCCCATGTAGTAGGAAGCTATCTGACATATGGTTGGTAGTCCTGGTCGTTATATCCTGGTGTTCATTCACTGGCGAACGCAGCGCCTTAAACGTTCATTCACTGGTTAGTCTTTACCCTATTCAAAATTCCCCTCACCTGTCCTTCCATCGTCTGGAAGTAGACCGACCCTTCAGTCGGGTCCTCTACTCGGGCTTCCTCCGAGGCGGGTTCCACCATGCCCTGGCGGCTGGTGCCCTCCCCAGCATCCTCGGTGGCCCTGAAGCTGCCCTGGACTCCTATCAGCTGGCTGTGTCCGCTGGCGTCCGCGTCGTCTTTGCTGCCGCACCGCACCACGCCGGGCTGGTGCACGTGAAGACTGCTCGGAGTGCAACCCATGGCCACCTCACTCACCCATCGGCGGAAGCCGCGGACGCGGGAAATCACCTTGGATGGAATTGCCAGGTCCAGTTACTCAATCGGGTACTGTTGAAGATAGGTTTTTTAAAAGGGAGTCTGTTTCTGGTTTGGAGTTCGAATTCAGGAAAGAAAGGGTTTTGTATAGTCCTGTGATTAGCTAGTTTCACCCACTCTATTACTGTTAAACAAAGATTTCTAAAGGAAGTCGATTTCTTGTTCGTAGTTCGAATCCTGAAAACAAGCTGTTTTGTATAGTGTAGTTCTGGGAATTTGGATTTGGGAAATTTCTAGTTTCAGTCAGACACTATGCTGCTGCCAAACACAGGGTTTTTTTTCAAAGGAGATTATTTTTTCTTATTTCTGGTTAGTAGTTCAAATCCAGAAAACAAATTGTTGTTGTTGTTCTGTCCATCCTGTGAATTCCTTGTTTTTTGAAATTTCTGTTCCAAACTCTCTTGTTAACTTCTTAAAGATACGATATCTATTTTACCATTCCAACAACAAAGTTAGTGAAAACTTTTGAATTTTGAAGGAAATCGAATCATGCTCTTTCAAGTAAGATACCTCATGCACTATTTATTATACACAATCTGTAGAGCAAGAAACGCATTATAGAACAAACATTTCAAATGTCAATACCACTTAAGTCATACCTTTCATTTCAATGTTATTTAACCGGTTTGTAAGTATCAACTGTAATACAGCTATTTCAGCTTATATTTCAATGGAGTGTATTTGTCCATTTATCTAATTATCAACTCAGTTTATTTATGGATTGTGTGTCCAATCAGAAGGAAAGGTGGCAACTAATAGCCAATGGCTTCAATTGTAATTCCACAAAAGTAGTCACTGTTGAATGCTAGCTTCAGAAGACAGATTTTGAACTTTCTCTCGGGATATCATAGTATTGCGTACTTGAAATAAATTATTCGTAAATAATGTCCATTACATCAACAATCGATTATTTGATAACACCAGTTGCAGAATATTACTAATCTCGACATACTTTTCACTTAAAAAAATTGAAATATTTAAAGTTATTTGATAGATCAATGTAAACAATACCACACGAACTAACATTAACTGAAACAAATGAACTATTATTAACTGAAACAAGTGAACTAATATTAACTTAAGCCAATGAAATAATATAAAATTGAACGCATATATGATCACTTTGCTTATTATTATTATTTTTTCCGGCTTAAAAAAAGCATTATTTTTATGAACAGTAATGAAAATTTATGAATATATGTAGTTGAATGGAGCTTACAACTGTGCACAAATTATCTTCACACACTGCAAAGGTCTTTTAAGCAAATTTTTTCAAAAAAAACAAAATTTATTTCTTGCACAAACACATCCGTATCACTCTCCCGAGTTCTTCATGGCAAAAAAAAGTTCTTTTGACACATTTCTTCCAACTTTTTTTTTCCGCTCCGCACAATTTAACAACGAGAAACGTTTCTATATTTACATGATGTTGAAGATGAAACGACCGTGTCACACACTTTCTCTGACGTTTCCGTTTATTTACATGTTGCGCGAGTGAGGCCGAAGAGCAGTTGGGATGCTTTGGGACGTCGGGCGCTGTTTGGAGAGAATCGACTCAATCTCGTTCCTTTTGCCCCCCATCCTTATCAGAGGCAGCTCTTGCCTATCATTGGAAACAGCGCCATCTGTTGATCGGACTGCCAACGAAAGTGCCGTTATCTTTTATATAACTATTGGAAAGTTACTTTTAAAAAGTAACTCTGAATAGTTATAGTTTTTTTATTAAAAATGTAGCTCTGTTACAGTTACTTTATACGAAAAGTAACTAGTTACAGTTACTTAATACGAAAAG
This sequence comes from Hylyphantes graminicola, assembly GCA_023701765.1. Lineage (NCBI taxonomy): Eukaryota > Metazoa > Arthropoda > Arachnida > Araneae > Linyphiidae > Hylyphantes > Hylyphantes graminicola. Next base: position 25,804,007 of record CM043111.1, read on the forward strand.
TAACTAGTTACAGTTACTTAATACGATTAGTAACTAGTTGCAGTTACTTACTACGAAAATTTACTAATTGCTTATCTTTTAGAATTTTACGAAAAAGTACGAAAAATTGCAATTTAACCATCTTACCGCTTATTAAGGAGAACCAAGGTCAAATAACAAACAAAAAAACTCAATTAGAATTTTAAAAAAAAATTATTTTAAATTAGTTGCATTTCAAAATTAGCAGCTGACAGCTTTCGGAAAGGTTACGAAATTTTTCATTACTTCGTTACCACTAAAAGTAAATGAGTTAGTTTCTTTCTAGAGAACCAAGGTCAAATAACAAACAAAAAAACTCAATTAAAATTTTAAAAAATTATTTTAAATTAGTTGCATTTCAAAATAAGCAGCCGACAGCTTTCGGAAAGGTTACGAAATTTTCATTACTTCGTTACTACTAAAAGTAATTGAGTTAGTTTCTTTCTGAAGAACTAACGGCGTTGTCTAAAAAAGTATGTTACAAGTAACGCGTTACTCCAACCCCTGTAACTGAGTTTAAAGGTCTCTTATTATTTTTTAACCAATCGTAAGCGTTTTAAATCACTATATGAGAGGAAAATCATTTAACACATTAGCTGCCACTAAATCATCGATAGTCTTCATCGATAGAGGCTGATGAAGTAGAAAAACATCCCGTTTTTTTTTTTAACCTGTTCGTTACAATGGAAATAAACTAATTGTTCTTTTTTGAACAAGTACAAATCTTAGTTCGAGATCGTAAAATAACAAGGTTAGGTTGAATAAACGTCACTAACTAAAGCTACACGATAGCTACCTTGTCGTAAAAATACAAGGAAATGTTCCTGGCCTTTTCCAACCGGATAACTCATCATCTGTCACTAATAATTGAATTGAAAGTAAATTAAAAGATTTGCTTCAGTGATTAACTTTTCGACAAAGAAATAATCAATAAATTTTCCTAATTCTTATTTTTGGGTAGTTTTTGTTTGAAAAAAATAAAAATAAATAAAACAGACTATTTGCAATTTTTTTCTAGCTAGATTGTTGAATAACAAACTGAATCACTTTACGAAATGCGGTATGTCATGTGTCTGGTCGCCCTACACTTGAGACGAAGGATTTAATTTTCTCGTAATTTTAAATAGAATGTCCTCTTCCAATTCACCAAGTATTATTCCAAGCACAGAAGGATCGGTTGCAAAAGTTACAAACGAACTTGAACTCATAAGAACGGTTGGCGAAATGGTACTATGAATTTCATCAGAGTGGCTGTTATCGGTGAATCGGAACCACGCGACTCCTTAAGGAGTCGGTGGCATCCAACGGGTTAAACAGTATCTTTGAAAGTTACGTTCGTCTGTGTGATTTTCAGTGTGAGAAAATTGTCACTCTCAGATATTAAGAGGGAATGGGTGGGCTGGACAGGGGGTCTCCAAACTCAAGTGCCTCAATGTTAATCCAATAGGGAAAAATCTATTTTCTCTGCCATATTTCTCCGGCTGTATTGAATGAACGTTTTTCTTTTTTAAATAATAAATGTTGATAGCTTACAGCTCTCTATAATCCCACTTTGTTAAATTGCTTCGAATACTTTTGGTGAAATTATTTATCCAAAATTTAAAAAAAAAAAATCGAACCCATTTCATAAAGTGGGATTGTCGGGACCTGTAAGTCAGCTACATTTATCGCATGAAAAATCCGTTTGTAAACATATTCAATACAGCCGAAGTAATGTGGCAGAGAAAATATTTTTTTCTCCATTGGAATAACACTGATGCACTATTATTTAGAGACCCCTGGTCCAGCGCGCCCATTCCCCCCAACTCATAATTGTGAACGTGAAAGAAATTGTGTAAAAAGAAAAGTTTCTGCAGCATCAGTAGTTTGTAAAGAATAGGAAAGATTAGTTTTAGAACTTGTGAGTTTTAAAAAGTAAAGATTTGTGTTCTTTTTTTAAAAAAATTGTGAATGTAAAGAGATATTGATGATTTTTTTTTAAAGTTTATTGACTCCCAACATTGCCCACTACAAGTTTACTTCCAGTTATCTAATATGAAAAACATATAAGCATTGCGTTTAATACGCCCTCGTGTAACTCTAGTGTAGCGATCATTCAAACTAACCAAAACCAGAAATGAAGTTTTTGTGTTTTCCGCACGCTTTGGAAGATGCTGATTTTAAATTTGTGAGTTTTGAGTATTGGTTCACGTGTCTGTTTTCAAGTTTTGGTACACGAATTCTTAGTAACTGTCGAACGTCATAGTAAAGCTTTAAAAGGGTAGGAGCGATAGAATTTTTTAAAATTTATTGTTGAAAATTATCTTAGAGGGCACATAAACTCTAAACTAAACTCCTCAACGCAACAGCCCATTAGTGGCCCAAGGCCTGGTATGCCCATTTCAGCTTTTGTGACCTAGGACTTTAGTGTGCTAGGCATATGTCCCGCGGTGGTCAACCTCATGCGGAACCCTCAGTATTTAGTTCTCAAGCATGCTTGGTACCCATTTTATCGACCCACTAAATTAATGAAAGGATGGGTCAACCTCACCCAATTCGGGATTCGATCCTTGGACCTGTGGCGTGGCGATGCGAAGCACTACCATAAGCCACTGGGCTTCACTTATAGGGTACATAACTACCTTTTAATTTTGTACTTACACTCTTAAAACAAAAGAGTGAAATCCACTCCAGTTGGAGAAGTGCATTTTCGACACTGGAAAGGATTGAATATTAACTCAGACAGAGTTAAAATCACTCTTTTGGAGTGATCCTGTCGGAGGCTTAACACACAAAGAATCCACTCCTTCCGGGTAAGTGCATTTTTCAGACTGAAGGAGTGAAATTAACCCTGACTGAGTAAAAATAGCTCGTTCGTTTTAAGAGTGTATTAAGTGGCGAATGAAAGACGGGTAGTGTTACACACCCCAAGTTTATTTTCCAATTGTAAACTTTTTAAATTTCTCTATTACATGTGAGCTGAGGTAAATCACAAAAATACCATGTTTGAAAGGTATGTCCGTCACCGTTAAGTTACAGCGTGTGAATATTTTACTTGTGCTGAAGTAGAGGATTTTCATTTTCCCAAAAGTAGGGGGGTAGGGTATTTTACATATATATTCCGACTTGTGTGCTTGCTCAGTGAGCCGCTTATAAGTCTTCGTCAAGTAAGACAGACACAGAAAGATTTTTTACTGTCACAAAGAGAGGAAATACACCCAGGGCGAAGGCGGGAATCGAACCCGCGCCCGTTACAGCACGCAGACTGCTGGCCTGCGATGCTTACCACTCGGCCATCCGGGCCCCTCCCAAAAGTTCGAAATATAATTGAAGAGCTTAGTGGGAAAACGTGCTAGGTGACATTTTTGAAAAAAAAATGAGATTTCTGTGTCAATAAACATATTACTAACTTCTTAAGGGGACTCGGTACCCCCAAAACTTTTTTCTTCATTTTTAGTAAAACATCCACTTTTTTGTGATGAATGTCTATAAAATGGTCTAAATAAGACATTCCAGTGGCAAAAATTTAATAAAATTTTTTCAAAAAAATTTAATTAATTTTTTTTCAAAAAATTAACATTTTTTAAAAAATGCTTCTTCCACTTCAGATTTCAATTTTTTTTAAAGATTTTTTTTCACAAGCACCATCGATCTATTTTTAATAACTTTAGGTATGGAATTCATCATATGAGATATGGTTCAGGAGAAAAAAATAATTAAGTGAAAATACGCCTGAATTTCTTAAAAAAATGCAAATTTTCAACTTATTTATTTTATTAAAAAAAAACTATTTAATATTTTCACTATTCCATACCTATTTTTATTTATTATACATTTTTGTGCCTCTAAAAAAAATTTGGGACTCTTTTATGAGTATTTACTCTAGTTTTAGTATTTTAAGTAAGGGCATGTTTCAAAAATTTTAAAACCGAGAAAAACCAATTTAAAGTTTTTATTGCTAAAAATTACTCATAAAACATTTTGTTATTTGATTGATATTATTTTTCCTTAATTCATTATACATATATAAAGCATATTTAAGAGGTTTTATTAGAAATAAACAATATCTAAATAATATGTGAATATAAATAGTTTAGCAAGTTTTGCTTCTTAAAAACGTCGAAAACTGAAATTTTGAATATCATTAAAATGTATACAAAAGTAGCTTGTTAAAAACTATAAAATATGCTTTAATAATTACTTTTGATATAGATTCAGTCGAAGAAATTTATATTTTATGAAATCAGTTTAAAAATGTGTCATTTTTTATCAAAATATGTTGTTTGTTTTATTAGTATTCACACCATTAGTTTAGTATAATCAATTTCCATGGGTAACGACTTCTTTCTTTTTATACTCTTTTTCTCTCTTAGATATGGCCATTTTGATAAATTTACGGGCACGGTGTAATTTTAAGTTTTGACTTATTATCTAAATTGATTGTTGCGCAAATCGAGCATAGTCGATAGCTGTCGTGTTTTACATCCTATTGGCAAACCCAAGTTTTCTTGTTGGCTTATAATGTTAGAGGAAATACCCTTGTTGAATTCGCACACTGAATTTGTGACTGTTGTCTGTGACAAAAGTTTCCTTTGAACACCTAGACCAAATGATACTGTGCTAACTTTCGTTTGCGTTTTGCGTGGAGCACCTCACACATCTTTCTAGAAGTTCATCTGCAGCAAGCCTTTGATATATGGGTAAAATTTTGGCTAAATGTGTGTGTGTGTGTTCTTCATTGATAGAAGTTTTTTCAAGTTTTTTATGAGGTCTTATCATGCGCCACAGCAGAATTAAAAAAAACACCAAGACTTTTCCCCAGTTGGACACTTTGAGTGCTGTGGTTTACTGTCTGTGCTTATGCTGTGATGTGATACTGAGTGGCATAAATTGCAATTTTCAAAGCTTGCACGTTACCCTTGTTTTTCAAAATTGCATCCTGGTAATAACATGTGAGCCTCTTTATTGTTTTGTCATGCAAACTACCTAACGCAACCGTTAAGGGCGACATCGTACGCAGCGTTAGGACTTTGAAGGATATTTAACGTGCACTCCCTTACACGGACTTATTCGTCGGACATTTTTGGCTGCACGGGCCGTTAATAGGTCGGCAGTTATTTTAGCAATGCCAGGACCCGAACCTGGGCACTTTCGCATGCTAGGCGAGTGCCTAACCGACTGGGCTCCCCATCCCCCACCATTGCAGAGGGAGAGCCAGTGTAAAAAATGGCTTTTAATGTAAAAAATATTTTTCCAATTGTCTTGAAACTTTGTGACGCCATTAATAAAGGTTGTAATAGTATTTTAAGCCAATAAATTTTTTTTTGAATTTTTCACCGATTTTGGGGTACTGAGTCCCCTTAAATGGTAATAAGTTTCCTCTTTTTCATAACCTTTAGTATATTTTTTAAGTTTGCAAGTACCGTTTTAAACGGATCTATGTGCAAACAAAAATCTTTGAAGCTCATTTTCGCCTTTTTTGCCAAATATATCATTCTTCCGCTAAGCTCTTTAATTATTTGCTAATTACCATTCAGTATTTGAATTGTTGGAAAGTTTTGTTTGCTAACCATAACCTTTGAGGATGGAAGAGCTCGGTTAAAAAAATAGCAAATAGTATATTTTAGAAAAAGGCTGACTGGTAAAAATGTCTTCTTTATCCTCTCTCATTTGTTATGTCTATCACATCTTTTCGGTTCCTTGTTTTCCTTTTGAGTTTGTGCATCGAATGCAAGTATGTTGGGGGGAGGGGGTCATCCATAAATTTCGTGACATGTTCAGGGGAGGGGACCGAGAAGAATATCTCCAAATCTCACTTGGGGGAGGAGGGGTCGAATGAAAAACCACGCAATTTCTAGCACGAAAAATTTACATAAAATTCAAGGAAATCTAGTTAAATTCCTAAAAAAGGCCCAGGTAAAAAAATCTGAAATGTAAGAACTCGGCAAAATAGCATATGATAATGTAATGAAGAGTTCAAGGGAAAAACCGCTTGATTTCGCAGAAGGCTTTCCTCAATGGGCCTCTTTGGCAATGATAGCGAGAAATCGCCTAAACTGGTATAAAGAAACCGGTTACTCGCTTTGTTTTTCTTTCGCGGCAACCCTGATTCACTCCAGAGATCAGTGGAGACAAGTAACACGTTTGTACCGCAATTGAAACACCGAAGGAAAAAACGGTTTCCAGTCACCAATGTCCGCCAAGCAGACACATAAGGTAAGTCTCCTAAAAAATCAAGTGGTTCTTCCCGTGAACTCTTCATATATTATATACACCGTAGTTTTCCGATTAACGTCCGTATATTTGAGCTGCCATCTTTAGCCATGGCTCACTACGGAGCCGGAATAGAGTGGCAAAAGTGCTGGTTAATTTATAATTTTGATACTGAGAAAAGGAGGACATCCAGGGCAAAGACGGGAATCGAACCCCCACCCGTTACAGTAACGTACTGCTAGCGTTATAACCTGCGATCCAAACCACTCGGCAATCGGACCCTCCGTGTTGGTCCATTGTGATGTTGCCAGGTTCAGTCTCTACCCTACTATAGAACTCTTTGACATATGCACATTTAAGGTTGCAACACTTTTAATCACTTGACCGCTGTTTAAAATTACGAAATGTATTTAACTATGTTAAAAGCTCTTAATAGAGGAAGAGGCTAGAAGTAGGCAGCCCTAAACGTTCAAACAAATAAACAAAGATCCCGTAACGTGCCAATCCAGCGGCGTAGTGGTTAAGGCATTGGCCTCTGGAGCTGGGGTTCTGGGGTCTGGAACGGGTTCGAATCCCGTTCAGGCATGTATGTTTGTGTTTGTCGAGTATATGCGGAGTACGTGCTGGTAAAATCTGTTGGGTCCGAAAGTCCTGTGGGCGGTCATTGCGCAGTTTCCCATGGGTACAGGTCCCTGGAGAAAATTTCCCTCCCCTTCAGGGACATGTCTAAATTGCGGGGGTGGCGACAGATGGCAACATCTGTCATATGTGTTTGTGTGTGTCTTGTGTTGTCCTACTTGACGATGGTTTATAAGCGGGTCCTTGCGACCAAGCACACAAGCCTGAAAATATATGTCTACCAACCAACCAACCAATCCCGTAACGTGAATCTTTTTGAAAAAATATTAGTAGGGAAGACTAACCAGTGAGTGAACAGGCCCCAGTGAATGAACATTTGGTAAATATAATTTAAAAAAATAATTATTGAAAATCATTCCACTATAGGGTCTACAGGGGTAAGTGTGATTCGGGGTAACTGTGATATGATTAAATAAAAAGTTTAATAATAACTTTTTTGACTTGAAATAATTCAGAGTGTTTCCTTGCATACTAATGAGCAGCATATTAAATTTATAGCAACATCGTACACCTTGAACCATCATTTTTAAACTCTCCAAAAAAGGCACGACGATAATTCATTGTTCAAATTGTAAATTTTGTGTTCAAATTTACATATATTCAGTTCTACAAGCTTTCTTATAAAAATTCTTCTTCAGTGTAGTGTAGTACAGTACTGTGCTTGTGTTAGATAATTTTTGAGTTGTTGCTTGCTGTCCTTGTGATGCTCTGATCAATCTTACCCCGCTTTTTATTTTGTGAGGGGGCAAGTGTGATATGTCACTGGGGAAAGTGTGATCACCGTTATAAATGGTTTTCTAGGGCCTTTCCGTGGCCTATTGGTTAACGGCAATCTGCCTTGAGATTGGACCTTTTTAGGAGTGTGGTGGTTCGAACCTCGCCTACTTCCTGTGATCCTGTAAATTTGGTAAGTTCTGGAAAATAGTAGAAAATCCACAATCACGGAAGTGCCCGAATACACTGGGGCAGACATGCTCGTTAAATCTGTGGAGTCCAAAGTCCCTACGACGTTAGCGTACGATGTCGCTCGAAGTTCCGTTGATCGCTTGAAGATTAGGTGGCGACCTTGTCACTTGACCGCCATTCCAAATTACGAGGCGTATATGGCTGTGTTAAAGCTCTGATAGGAGGCTAGAAATAGGCAGCCGAAAACGTTGACATACCAAATGGATTTTCTTCTTCCAGGTAACCGTGTTGTTAACTTATCAGAGCAAAAATGGTGAGGAACTATAAAAGGAAGAGTGACAGAGGGTTGAACAAAGCATGGACTAATGAAAATTTGCTTAGTGCGGTTGACTCAGTGAAATCTGGTTATCAAACAGTTCGCGATGCTGGTGCACACTTTGGAATTCCGTATTCTACATTATACCTAAGAGTTAAAGGTTGGAAAGGCAAGGCACCAAGAAGCGCTCCAGTATTAGTGACGGGTGGTGGAGGAAGAAAAACAGCCATTCCAGTTGAAACGGAAGTTTTACTAGCTGATTGTTTGAAATGTATGAGTGATTGGGGATTCGGACTCTCTAAACCTGAAGTTTTAAATGAGGTCCAAAACTATGTGCGAGAAAATAAAATACCAAATCCTTTCAAGGATGACCGCCCAGGCAATGATTGGTTTTTGGGTTTTTGTAAACGTCACAAATTATCGTTGAAAAAAGCAGAATTATGTGAAAGTACCCGTGCTCGCCAATCGTCAGATCCATTCGTCATCTATGATCATTTTGATAAAGTTGCTGCCGTGATAAACAAATACAGTCTTCACGATAAACCTGAGCTTATATTCAATTGCGACGAAACAGGATTTCGTATTGACCCGTCAAGCACAAAAGTCGTACCACCTGTTGGGAAACCTGTTAAACGTGTCACTTTTGGACCAGGGCGAGAAACAACGACGGTGCTGATGACTGTGAATGCTAAGGGAGAAAAATTCCCTCCATTAATTGTTCACAAAGGTAAACGATTGTGGGACAGTATGTTCGGCAATCCCGGAAGAGAATACGAAAATACATCATATTTTGTTACTGAAAATGGCTGGATGACGGAGGAAGTATTTGAATCATGGTTCATCAATAAATTTTTGAAATTTTTAAATAACCAACCAGCTTTTTTGTTGTACGATGGTCATCTCTCCCACATCAATTTGAATATTGTTAAAAGTGCAATTGAAGCCAGTGTAGTGATTTTGAAGCTTCCGCCACATACTTCCCATGTGTTGCAGCCGCTCGATGTGAGCGTATTTCGAGGATTAAAGAGCAAATGGGATGGTCTATTGGGAAAAAACTTGAATGTAATGCGTAAACTACCAAGGTCAGAATTCTCCCACATCCTAGGAGAAGTCTGGAGATCTACCGAAGCATCTAGCATTAAAAGTGGATTTCGTAAAACGGGCATATTTGACCCAAGTATTCCTGATAGAGTGAACCGGTTTGTAGTTCCAGAAAACAAATTTGATCCTGTGAAACTTAGGAGGTACAAAGAGATGCACGAAGAGAATGCGGCGAGATTGAATGAAATTGTTTTACCAATTACGCCAAATCCAAACACTATCAATGCTGTTGACGTGAACACACCAGCACATCTTTCAACAGAAGCACATATTCCTACTGATGTACAAATTAGAATGGAAGACAATGTAGCTTCAGCAAGTACAAATATGCCTACCCTAAACAACACTCATTCAGTTATCCAAACCCCTACGGATATTGCATCTCCAAGCACTTCCGCCAATGGTAATTCACAAAGGAGTTTCCAAGAATTGCTGCTTGCCAGGGTGACTCCCAAAGTTCCAGAACATGCAAGAAAGAAAAAGAGAATTGACTTTGCTGAAGTTATAACACATCGTGAATATTACCAGCATATGATAGATAATGCACAGAAAAAAGAAGAAGAAAAGAAGAGGAAGATGGCTGAAAAAGAGCAGAAAATCGCTGAACGAAAACAGAAAAATATTGAAATGGTAGAGAAAAGGAAATTGAGTGCAGAAAAAAGGAAATCGGCTGCAGCAAAAAAACAGTTAAAAACTAAAAATGCTGGATATCAACCTGAACCAAAAATTGGAGGAAAAGATTCCACTACATCAGATGAAAGAGTTTCCATGGAAGAACTGAATCAGTCTGATGAAGATGATGTTGAGAGTCTAACAGCTGTTGATCCTGTAAAAATGTGTGAACCAACATTACAGAACATTGCAAATGGAGCATTTATCGTGGCTTTTAAGGGTGGAAGGAGGTCAACTTTTTATCGTTCATTGTATAGGTATTACAGGAGCCAGATCCTGACGATCGGGAGGTTATGGTTATGAGTATGAAGTGTGTGGATGACAACAAAACTGTTTTCAAAACAAATGAACAAGACGTTTCATTTGTCGAATTTGACAATGTTTTAGGAGTGCTGCCTCAATCCATCCTTTTTATTCAAGGGTTGCGAGTTCATTACAAGTTTTCTGGAAGAGTCGATATATTTCAGTAATTGTTACGTCACATTTTTTTACATAACATAGCCTATGAAAATCCAACATCCTTGTTTAGGCTTTTTTTATTTGTGTTTTGCTACCTGTGTGGTGTGTTTTACTTTGATTTGTGCCATTGGTTTATTTTTATTTATGTGTGAATTAGAAATACATTATAATAGCCTAAGCTTTATTATAGTCCAGGAAGATTTTGGATGTAGGCTGTATGGTTTAAAAGTTAATCATATTTAGTTGTATGGTTTAAAATTTAATCATATTTAGTTGTATGGTTTAAAATTTAATCATATTTAGTTGTATGGTTTAAAAATTAATCATATTTAGTTGTATGGTTTAAAAGTTAATCCTATTTGTGCTTAATAAAACATAAAAACTGTTAAAATTGATCGTTACTTGTTTTAGAGGTATTTTTGTAATACCCCATAAAGCATTTCCATACTAGGTAGAAGTACTAAAAAAATCTGTGTGAAAGTACAAAGTCTATGCTTTAATATAACACTTGCCCCAGAGCTGTAGGTACCTTAAAAGTTGGTAAAAAATATAATATCACAATTGCCCCATATGAAATCACACTTTCCCCATTTTTGGGGCAAGTGTGATAACACATCAAGTTTAAAAAAAATATTATTTACTACAAAACTGGACGGAAAAAAGTAATACAAAAAATTACACTGCTTAGGCATTACCTGAACATGCTATAGCCGTTTACAAAATAGAAAAAGACCTTTTAATAGCTGAGTAATGCTCTGTCAAAGTCAAAAACTAAATTCGGTAGTCACACTTACCCCTGTAGACCCTATGGATTCGCAACACTGACTTCCTCCCGTGTATAGTAGGAAGCTATCTGACAATGGTTGTTGTCCTGGTCATTATATCCTGGTGTTCATTCACTGGCAAACGTGACGTCTTAAACGTTCATTCACTGGTTAGTCTACCCTATCCTTATTTTTATATCCGTGTGAGATGGTTTCTAGAAATAATTATGATGATCTAAACTGTTTGATTGGTCTTGTGTCATTTTGCTCCAGATTGCGGGGATAAATTAAAGAGTCACGTATACCCCGTTATCACAGGTAAGATCCCACTTTTAGGACTACTTGTAAGTTTTATAATTTTCAATTAACAAGTTGGACAGTGTGAAGGAAACATACCACGTGTGAATTGTAAGAAATCCATTATGTTATTGACAACATAATTTATAAAGATTTTTTTTACTCATTCAAATGATCTCAAAAAACCTAAAAAATGGCTACACCAAATACCACAAACATGGTGAAACATTTCGCCTAACAGGCATTGTAGCAATATACACTCAAACTCGGTTACGGGCTGGAGAGCCCAGTCGGTAAAGCACTCGCCTAGCATGCGAAAGGTCTCAGGTTAGGGTCCGGACATCGCCAAAATAACTGCCGATCTATAACCGTCCCGTGCAGCCAAAAATGTCCGACGAATAATACCCAGTGTAAGGGAGTGCACTTAAAATATCCTCCTAAGTCCTAACACTGCGTACGATGTCGCCTGCGTTGGAAGCCTACTCAGGTGTCAGCTCGTCACTTGACTGTGGATCTAAAAAACGACGCCCTCTGTGACGACCCCCTCTGAAACGACGACTGTGGATCTAAAAAACGACGCCCTCGTGTAGCTCTAGTGCGACGATAATGCAAACCTAACCAATCTCGGTTACAATGGCAACTCGTTGGTTGGTTGGTATACATATATTTTCAGGCTTGTGTGCTTGCTCAGAGAGCCGCTTATAAACCTTCGTCAAGTAAGAAAGTCACAACACACACACATGCACACATACGTGACAGATGCTGCCATCTATCACGCGCCACCTCCACAATTTAGACAACTCGTTAATATCACCATTAACATTTGGCCCCTTGAATTTCCCTCAGACTTGAATGTTTTATAACATCGTGCTTACAACGACAGCTTTTAATTACACCACAAGTTATAACGCTAAAAATATGCATTTATGTGACATCCAAAAATGCCTTCTCAAAGAAAAGAAAATCAAAAATAATTTCATTTTTGGTGCTTATAAGCTATTTAATTCGCCAAATCATGTTAAAAAGCAGCCAAATTTAAATTCATATCCGATAAAAATTTATTTAATCGATGTTATTTTATAATTTTATATTAAGTTATATTATATTACTAGCAAATTTATGCCCGTACTTCGCACGGATTAAAAAAATATATCAAATCGATCCAAGTATGTGTACCATATAACCTGTTATAAGATCATAAACTTAAGTTACTCTTCCAGCTCGTTATCAAGTATGAAATCCCGTTTCATTGCTTTAAAATTCCAAAATCAAAAATACGGTGTAAAATGCCCTTTTATTAACCATCATTGTTCAGCTTTTGCTTAACAAACATTTTGTCCATTTGGCGAGATTGGCAACGTATTTGGCGAAAAAATAAAGACATAAAATCCTGATATGCATCCTGATATGATATTTGGCGAAAAAATGAAGACATAAAACCCTTATATGTAGCTCTAGTGCCACACATGTGTTATTAACCATCACATTTCAGAAAAAGTTTAACTATACATTTATTGCTTAAATATGCATATTTGCAATCAACAGAACCATCAATGAAGAAATCATCAATTAAACCCACAATAAATCCAAGAATGAAGGCTGGTCGGAAATACGTCACTTGAAACATATCAATTATTTTTAAAGAATTTAGTTTCTGAAAGTAATGGCAACACAAAAAAATAAACATCTTCAATTTTATTTACTTTTAAACTAAATTTTTTTCGATTAAAAAAAAGTAAATAACGTTTGTAAAAAATATGCTATACGAATTTTTTTTTTAATAATTGAGATTTTATTTCAATGAAAATATTACAGTCTTCAAAAATAAGAGCGAATATGCTTTTATGTGATATCCAAAAATGCTTTCTCAAAGAAAGAAACTCAGAAATAAATTCATTTTTAGTGCTTATTAACTATTTAATTCACCAAATCATGCTAAGAAGCAGCCAAATTTAAATTCATATCCGGCAAAAATTTATTTAATCGGTGTAATTTTATAATTTATATTAAATTATTATACATTATTTTACACAGAGCGAGGCAAATAAAATTGGCCCCGGTCTAGAAATAGGAATACGTTTAAATGCTTGGCGATAAAAACTCTTGAATCCACCTGAAACCTGTTTTTGCATTGGTTGGATCGGATTAGCTTCACATAAGAGCTACTCATAGACTAGTGGCGAGTTCAGACCTTAGTTCGTATTGTATGAAGGCATCCCATTATGCACATTTTGTGTCTTGCAATCAATTTAGAATGTTTTGTATTAACAAAATCAAAAAGATCCGATTCTCTAGAATAAATAACCAAAATAATCATTAGTGGGAACTTTTCTTGAACAGCTCTACAAACCTTGGTTACATTAGCTGCTCAAACCATAGCGTAGTTGCCGGCAATAAGTCGCCAAGCGTTTGTTTGGGCTTAATATTGAAGCAATCAATAGCTTCAGTTAGCAAACCTGTTTTTGATTTGGTTTTTGACTTGGAAACATTTCTGTCGTATTCTTATCTCTACGTTTTGGTAACTTTTATGTGCCTCACACTGTATTAAAAGTGTGAGTGCGTAATTCCTATTTTACGTGATTTCTTACACTCAATATTCAACCTTGTTTATAACGTTATACGTTTATAAAGTCATAAACATTGAGTTCCCTTGAATGATGCTATTTCCCTTTTATACTGTACTGGGAACCATTATTATGGTGAAACCAAGCAAAAAAAATTTAAGTGCTGAAATGGCTTAGAACAAGGCATAGGGGAGACCGGGGCACAATGGATCTAGGGGCACACAATGGACCACCCCCTATTATTTATTTTCTATATTTTCCAAATTAGTTCGTATTATAAGTAATAAATGACATAACAGTCTTTATCTAGTTATTATGAAAAACCATGTTGTTGGCTCACACATTTGCCATTTTTTATTCTTGATGCGTATTAACCAGGTGAAAGTAAAAAAGCTCTCTCCTAGAAATTATCTTCTCATCATTAAAGTAACATTAGTTGGACAAAGTGGCTTAGCATAGTTGAAAGGCAAGATATTTGTCTTTCTATATAATCAATAAATTAATTTCTAAAATCATAATACAGCATATTTTAATTTTGTTTTTTGTTCAACTACAATATGGGGCACTATGGACCACAAAATCTGGGGTACAGTGGACCATGGTCCATTGTACCCCATGCAATTTTAGAAATACTTTTAGTTTCAAAATAAAATAAAAAAATATTGATGCAAGTCCTTCCTAATTATTAAAAGTTAAATTTGCTATAATAGTAAAATATTTTAATATATATATTTAAATATTTACTTATGAATGTAATAGACTTTCCCCTCGTCTACTGAAAGTGCTAGTTTTTGCTTTTTTAAACAAGAAGTAACAAATTAGTAGTAAATTTAATTTATATATTATGACCAAACAATAAGTGTTTTAAATGAGAAAAGTTTTTTTTTAATTGAATTTGATACTAGAGTGTTAAATTATTTAAAACTGAAGTACAAGTATAACATCATAATTTTTTTTAATTAATATTTGATTACTGTTGATTTTTTACTAACAAAAATGTTGTAGTTATAAATAATAAGGTAACAAACAAATTTTCTCAGAATTGGTAAAATGTACAAAATTGAAATTTTGTTAGTAACATTTTCAACCACATTGATTAAGGGAAGACTTAAAAGGTTAAAACATTAATCTCGCTTAAAAACGAAAATTCTTTGATCCACTGTTTTTCCCTACGTTTTTGGTGTTGTTTTGTATAGTAATAAAAAAGCGATTTTACTTTAAAGTGATCGTATAATTTTGAAGATAAAATGTAATGCTTTTACCATTTTTTATTTATTTATTTATTTATTTATTATTATTATTTTTTTGATATGCCACATAACAGACTAGTGAAGACTAGTGAAAGAACAGTACCAAAAGAAGTGATGGAACAGGCTGTAAAACATGTTATTGATGATAGTCGTTCTATCTGTTTAGTTACCAAAGAGAAAGGCATTTCAAAAACAGCCCTTTTGAGCTACATAAAAAAAGTACAAAACCTCCCATACACTTGCTAGATTTGAGCCTAACTGATCCTTGCACATAAAGAAGATAAACAAAAAATTTCAAAGGGGAGGGAGAAAAACAAACAGTAATATCTGATAGTTCTCTCATTAAAAGAAGTTTTAATGCAATCGGATACTTAAAATTCAAATAAATCCTTATTTTATACTAGCAGTATGGTCCCGCCTTGCTGGGAACCCGTTAACTTAAATGGAAAATGGGTGTCGTAAAGAATATTGAAAAGTTGTTCTCTGCTTCAATAAGATTGACTACCTGAAAGGATACAAAATGTTTGCACTCCTTCCGTCATTCTGATAACATATTTGGCGCAAAAATGAAGATTCAGCAGTCTTTGATAGTTTGGTACAGCTCTAGAACACGATGACTTGGTAACAGCCAGAAAAAAACCCCAAAAAAACTCTTAGGTCAGTGGCACATTTTTGGTAATAATTTGGCGAGAAAATATAGATATAGCTACAAACCCTGACATTTTCAGGTCAATCACGATGATCTTGGAGAAACCAACCAGATTAATTATTTAAACAAAATAAATTTTACCCATCTGGCGCTTTTTTAGGTAACATTTTAGCAAGTTTGGCAATGCATTTGGCGAAAAAATGAAGACATTAAATAATCATAAACAGACCTACCGCGATATCCTTGAATAAATTATTTTTTAAATAAATAATGTAGTTTCTAAATATAATGGCAAAAGAATAAAATAAACATTTCAAATTTGAATTATTTTGAGCTTAATTTAATTTCTTAAGCCAATGACAACGCGAAAGAAAAAAAGCTATCGGATTTGAGCGAAAGTGGTGTATTTTTTTCCAGTTATTTCGAATTTTCTCTAAAAATAGAACAAATATGAAAAAACTAAGCCTCAGGTGCACACGTAGGTATTAAAAGGAATCTATATTAAAAATTTCGAATTTTTTAGAGCATTCTAAGTAGGTGTTTTGCGATCCACAGACATACATACACACAGACAGACTCTTTCTTTTATTATTATAGATGTATGTTAATTGTTAAAAAGTGCAGCTAATTTTTTTGTTCAGCAAAAAATACCATGGTCCATTGTACCACGTGATGTGGTCCATTGTACCCCGAACCTGGGGTACAATGGACCACTTTCTCATTTGTAATAAAAAAGTGAATTAAGAAAAAAGTAATTGAAATTATAATTTTTTGGCAATGTATTTTTAAGCCAGGATATATATGTAATATATATACCTTTTTTGTACTTATAGCGCAAACAATGAAAAAGTGGTCCATTGTGCCCCGGTCTCCCCTACCGACCACGAAAGTGCCTTAAATCCTCGACACCATTCTTCTACCATTTTAAGTTTTTTTCCCATTTAAAAGCACCAAAATAGTCGTGTTATTCAGCCCTTGTCCCCAACGTTTCAAGATACCAAGGGATTAAGAAATTCCGGATTTTGCTCTTAAGCTTAATCCTAAGTAACTTTCCCCATATAAAAACGCTTATACAGAGATGGTTAAAAACTTGGCTAGTGAAACATTTTTATAACTCTATTTTGTAGGAGTTGTTACAGGAAATTTTATTTTGTTATACTCTGAAATTGAAGATCTTAGTGGAAACATATGCTATACGAATTTTTTTTAACAATTGAGATTTTGTTTCAATGAAAATATTACCGTCTTCAAAAAGGTCCCCATCCCCTTTTTCCAGAAATGAAGTTAAGCATATAATTTTACAGTTGCCAAATTTATTTTTAACCCTCTAATGCATGATTTTTTATTTTCATCCCCAAAAAATATATATGTATCTTTGGCACTCGTATATTATGGGAAAAATACTGAAAAAAGTTAAACTACATTAGAATTTATATAATTTAAATTTTTTTTTTAATTTCCATGTGACAAAAACCAACTACAAAATTCCAATTTTGATTATCTTGTCTAGAAAACTACTAAATATATTTCAAAATAACTCTTTTTAACTATAATTAATTTTTCAAAACAATTTATTTGAGTTTAATACTAATATTATTTTACTTTGAATACAGCCAAAAACGTAATTTCACAACAATTAATAACCTCACTCATTAATTTTGAATACACTTTTACTACTGTCATCTATGAGGATTATTAGTAACTAAAACTTCAAAATGGAATGTAATAGATGAAATAACACAAATTTGTCGAGAGGGAACTCTTATTGAATAGAATAAAGTGGATTATGTTACTTATTGTTGCCAAACGGCAACAGTATGCATTAGAGGGTTAATTTATCGAAGTGCAAACTAAAACCCATTTTCGTATTTTTGTCAGATAGTATGTTCTTCCACTAAGTTCTCCAATTGTGAAAGGAATTCTCTAGTGTGCTTTTCTTTAACATTTTTCAGCTCTATTTACTTTGTTTTTCGTTTCAAGTACGTTTTTGTGTACAGATGTGGGGAATTCAGGATTAGGCCTTTTAGGGTGGATTATTTGAAAGTGGCGTTAAACCCTTACAGCAGTGAAGATTGTACTGTAGTGAAGACTCGAGGGTTTTGTTAAACTGTAGATGAAGATTATCTTATTTTGGGAAAATGTGAATTCTATAGATAGTTTTTATAAGAGTTTAATAACTTTAAAAAACGATGCAGTAAAAAAATACTTTTATAACATAAAATTGATAAGTTTTTACTCTAAACTCTCTACTTTAAAATTTATATTTTTAATTCTGAGGTTACCGTTCATTCATTTTGAAAAACAAAATATTTTTGAAAATGCTTGTTAAGTTTTTGTAAAATAACATTGTAGTCTTAACACTAGTCCAAAAAAAATTTTCGAAGGTATTGATTGCAACTCAAGTTTTTTTTAAAAAATCTTTTTTTCTCTTTTTAGCTGTCTATTAATTACTAAAACTTAAGTTATATTTTCTTAAACTATTTTCAATAATTTGCAGGAATTCATCAAATACCGCCTCATATTCTGGGGTCATTGTGGGAATTTCTGGTCAAAGTTAATTTATTATTATTATTATTATTTATTCCTTGTTATTTTGTCTACTATTATCTTTTTCACTAATCCGACCTGTGTCACATATGCAGCAGAGACATGGACTACTATACTCAGAAGGTGGAAAATATGCTTACTACATTCGAAAGAAAAGTTCTAAGAACAATATTTGGACCGGTCAGAGAAGAAGAGGTGTGGAGAATTTGAAGTAATCTGGAGTTGAGAAAGCTATACAAAGGAAAGGGATTTCGTGGATATAATAAAAATCAAAAGGCTTCAATGGCTCGGACATCTTGAGCGAATGAGTGAGGAGATGGATACAAAGAAAATCTTTAACCCTCTAATGCATAGTGTTACCGTTCGGTAACAAGTTACATAATCCACTTTATTCTATTAAAAATAGACCTCCCTCTCGACAAATTTGTGTTTTTTTCATCTATTACATTCCATTTTAAAGTTTTAGTTAATAATGACCCTTATAATTGACAGCAGTAAAAGTGTATGCAAAATTAAAAAGTGAAGTTTCTAACTGTTGTGAATTTACGTGTTTGGCAGAATTCAAAGTAATAATACTAGTACTAAATACAATTAAATTACTTTGAAAAAAATATTATAGTTCAAGAAGGTTATTTTAAACTACATTTAGTAGTTTTCTAATCATTCTTTTCAAAATTGGTAGTTTGTAGTTGGTTTTTACATGTGTTACCGTTTGGTAACATCATGCATTAAGCACAACTTTTGTTTGCTAATTTGCGTGTATCTCTGTAACGGATTCACAAGAGTTCAGTGTTTAAAATGCTTGGTACTACTTGATTTTAAGACTAAAAATAACTGTTTTATGTCGTATCATTCTGCCATTAAAAAAATTGTTTAAAAATGATTTTTTGCATATTTTTATTCATAAATACCTGCTATTTGTACTAAACCTGCTATTGCCTACTATTTGTACATTAATTTTGTTTCAAAAGTAACTACTATTCATAATTATTTTAATAACTAATTTTTCATGGTTAACAAAATCTCAATGTACTCAATATACAAGTATAATTTTTTTATATGTTATTCTACAAGATTTATTTAATATGAAACAAATTTTAAAATTTATGAAACTTTAGCCAAAACTAAAACAAATGATATTAAACATATAATAAAGCTATTTGAACACATTGTGATTAGGCTTGCGCGGCAAATTGTAAGGTCAAAATTGAAGACATGACCAAGAAAATGACTTTATATTGTACAAATATGTACAAACAAAGACTTATACCTAAATTATCAGCTCAATTTTAATTAGAAATTATTTTAAGAACTTTTTCTAAAAAAAAATTAATAAAAATTTTAAAAATTTTAATTAAAATTTTTTTTAAAAATAATTTCTAATTAAAATTGAGAAAGAATTTTGGTATAAGTCTTTGTTTGTACATATTTGTACAATATAAAGTCATTTTCTTGGTCATGTCTTCAATTTTGACCTCACAATTTGCCGCGCAAGCCTAATCACAATGTGTTCAAATAGCTTTATGTTTAATATCATTTATTTTAGTTTTGGCTAAAGTTTTATAAATTTTAAAATTTGTTTCATATTAAATAAATCTTGTAGAATTACATATAAAAAAATTATGCTTATATATTGAGTAGTTAAAAAATTACATAAAAGATCAAACTATACTTTGTAGTTCCTTCTTTGCACATTTGTAAGACTCCTATGATCACTTAAGCATCTATTCAGCGCTTAATGCATGGTGTTACCGTTTGGTAACAAATTTAAAAAATTAAATTATTTAAATTCCGATGCATTTAATTTTTTTCCCGTATTTTTCCCGTGACGTATGAGCATTAGAGATACAAATATATTTTTTTGGGACGAAACAAAAAATTCATGCATTAGAGGGTTAAATGAAAACCAGAGGGAAGGAGGAGCGCTGGACGTCCAAGGAAGAGATGGCTGGACGAGGCGGAAGATCTAGGAAGGATTAAAGTTAAAAATTGGAGGGTCAAAGTCAAGGACAGCAAAAAGTGGCGCTGTGTGTTAAAGGAGGCCAAGGTCCTGCATGGACTAGTGCCGAGGAGTAAGTAAGTATTATCTTATATATTCAATTAATATGTGACTGTGTGCTTGTTTGCCTGAAATCTATATCCGTCTTGACCACAAGACGTCGTTCTATATGGGAAACCCTCAAAATACGCATAATGGAACGGGAAAGTTACTCTGCTACTTTAAAAGTTCCTGGGTTCTTTCAGTAAAACGTTCTGATTTATTTTTTTAACCAATTTCATATACTTAAAATTGGAACCTAGCATTTGTAAACCATGCCTCTCCTTGTACTGCTGAACAGAAATGTTTCTTTTGCAGTCACGCTCTCCGTACTGCGATTTCATTGGTTGTTTCATTTTTCTTTCCGTACTACGATTTATTTGTTGTTTCGGTTTTAATTAACGATCAGAATGCGGAAACAGATTAAAAGAAAATTTTCTTTCGATGCAATTTTTTTTTAATAAATTATTAGAACAAGCAGCGACAAAGCAGCAAGAAGTTGGCATTTTGAAAAAATAACAACTAAAACAAATTTAAAACCTCACTTTCGAATACCAAAAAATTTATTCAAGAAAAATGTAAACAAAATCCCTGAGCTGTTGCCAGATCCAACGTGAAAAAAACCCGTAACAAATTAAAATTAAATATATAAGCACGTTTGTTAAATTGGTAAGATTTTAATTTAAATGCATTAATTATTTAGTTTAGTTTTTAAAATGAGTTGCGCGTGTGTAATCACAAGTTTTAGTTTAGAAAGTTTGATTTGTGGCAACACCAAGAATTAGCCTAATTCTTGTTATGCAATGACTTTATCATACTGGTGGGCTGTGAGGCGCCCTGTGGTCAGTGTCTCGATCTACGCATCGGAAGGTCCCGCGATCGAGTCCTGGTCACTGAAAACTCACCGAGTATATGCGGAGTACGTGCTCGTTAATTCTTGGGTCCGACAGGGTGCTCGTTAATTATTGGTCCGGTGGGCGGTCATTGCGCAGTTTCCCACGGGTACAGGTTCCTGGAGACTATTTCCCTCCCCTTCAGGGACATTCTAAATAGTGGAGGTGGCGCGTGATAGATGACAGCATCTGTCACGTATATGTGTGCATGTGAGTGTGAGTGTGTTGTGACTGTCTTACTTGACGAAGGTTTATAAGCGGCTCTCTGAGCAAGCACACAGGCCTGAAAATATATGTATACCAACCAACCGACATTTATCATACCTTTAAAAAATACATTTTTAATGTTTTTCATTTAACTCATTAACAAATATTTGCAAAAAAAATCCTTGCGGAAATATTCCTTCTGTTTAAGTTTTTCGAATTGAAGTAACTACTAATTAAGTTTAGCTAAATTAAGTTTAACTAATTAAGTTAAACGAAAAACTAATTTTAAAGTAAGTATTTTAAATTTAGCAAGCAAGTTAAAGTTTATTAAAGTTAGCGCAAGGGAATATGTTAATGGGTATTCGCAAATATTTCATTAATGGTTTAATAATATTTCATTTCACATTCAAACCATATCTTAGGGATCTTTATCACAAAACAGTTTTCTTTAATTAATGAAAACAGAAATTAAGGGCAAGTTCAAATAGATTTTATAAACTACTTGAAAACTCTATACAAATACAGACATCTAAGTTTGATACTAGAAAATAATAAAGATTACTCATCTATAATTCTTTGTTATTTATATTTACACACAATTCCGGCTGAAACTAAATCTTAAATCTTTTTACTTTATCAAATAATAAGTCTGCACACTGTAAAAAAAAACTGTAAATTTACGGTCATTTGCCCTCTAATTTTTACGGGCATTGGCCGTATTTGATGGAATACGGTCTGACCCACTAAAAAAACGGCTATATCCCTTAAACTGTTAGAAAATAAGGGCGACCCCCGTATTTTTACAGTTTCAGCCCATCTCTTTGCAAAATTACTGCACCACGCCGTAAATTTACATCGGCCAAGGGAAAATCCCTTCATTTTCGGAATGACGTCACACCTAAACTGCAACCGTGATGTTTTTCAACCCGGTAAAAACAAAACAAACCAAAACACTGGAAGACGAAGCAGCATGGTTCTAGTGGGAATCTAATTAAAAGTAAGTAAAATGTTATTGTTTCTTCAGTTGAATGTATTATCATTTTAAATCAAAACAATTATGTAACAAATTGCCCCTTTTTGCTTTGTATATTTAGCAGTCAGAAATAATTACCAAACCAGCCGCTATCCAAACCAAAATGAAAGCATTATAGAATTTTTACATATTCGAATCACCTAGAATTTAATGTATATTTCGTTCTAAGTTTTTAATATCTTTAAATGATTTTTATTTCAGTATTATGATTTGTGTTCTAAAATTCAACGGTCGCTAAAAGAACATCGATAATCTTATTTATTTCTGACTTATTGGAATGTAGATTTTAGTAGTTGTTGGAGAAGGCTTAACGCAAATATTTACGTAAACAACTGGTTTCATAACAACTGCATTATATGCTATTCATTGAATGCAAAAAAAAATGTCAATTCAATGTTAAAACTAGAGATTCAGACGATATTAAAAAAAAATATTGTTTTGACAAAATTCAATGTCATTTTTAATTGCGAATGTCTGCTGGGCAAAGAAAGTTATTTTAAGAATAAAGTTTTATTTGGGCAGATCGGATTTCAATACGTGAGGTAACTTAAATGCTTGAATTATTTACTTTTCATTGAAATTTTTTGAAAAAATTATTATTTCAGCAATAAAAAAGAACAATTCTTATTGTAAAATGAATCATGATAGTCCCATTACCAAGATACTACTATACTGAAATATATTTTAATTATATACTTAACAAAGAGCCTGAGTGCTGTTAGAATTTTTTTTAATGCAAAGCAGGTTAATGACCCTTTATTAATTGGAAGCACAAACAAATTAAATTTCCCTTTAATTTAGATTATTTTTAATTGCAACAGACGAACACAATTCCCCTGGCAATGGCAAGTTGAAGCTGATTTTGCGGTTTACTTTACATTTATTTTAAATTACCTCTAATTATAAATCTTCATCAAATTTATTGTCATCCTTATATTAACAGTTGTGATTATTAGTGGAGCTATTTTAAAAAAAATGTCAACAAGCATAAAACAGTTGTTGTTAACAAATTTATATATTTAAAACTATTTTTGTTGTTTCTTAGTCACCTGCTAAAGGAAAACCTTCACCAAGAGACCTGGAAGTTAAAAGTTTGCCCCTGCTCATCTATAGCACATCTACATCTATAAGCTAAGTAATTCAATTAATATAACTATATTAATGAACTAGTTCATTTGAGTAGTACATAACTAAATTAACCCTCTAATGCATACTGTTACCGTTTGGTAACAAGTTACAAAATCCACTGTATTCTATTAAAGTAGACCTCCCTCTCGACAAATTTGTGTTTTTCCATCTATTACATTCCATTTTGAAGTTTTAGTAATAACCCTCATAGGTGACAATAGTAAAAGTGTATTCAGAATTAAAGAGTGACGTTATTAACTGTTGTGGAATTACGTTTTAATACAAATAAATTGTTTTGAAAAATTAATTATAGTTAAAGAGGGTTATTTTGAACTATAGGTATTTAGTAGTTTTCCAGTCGTTATTATCAAAATTTGATTTTGTAGTTGGTTTTTATCAGATGGAAATTTTTTAAAAAATTGAAATTATTTGAATTCTAATGCAGTTAAATTTTTTTTAGTATTTTTCCCATAATGTATGATTATTAAAGGTACATATAAATTTTTGGGGGGCAAAAAAAATTCATGCATTAGAGGGTTAAACTCCTCCGTGCAACAGCCCGTTAGTGAGCCAAGGCCTGCAGTGTCCATTTCAGCTTACTTGATTAAGGGCTTTGGGGTGCTAGGCATATGTTTGGGAAGGTGGTCAACCTCATGTGGAGCCCCCAGTGGTGTTTAGTTAACAAGCATGCTTGGTCCTCGCTTTATCAACCCACTTGAGGGATGAAAGAATGAGTCGACCTAGCCCAATCCAGGTCTTGAACCCGGTACTAGTTGTATGGTAATCTAAAGCACTACCTCTGGGCCACTATTACTGTACTGTAGAAATATTATAAAAATTCTTTTTCTTGCAGGTTTAAATTGGTTAACTGCATAAGCCGCTTCAATTTTTTTCCAGTTTTTTAAATCGCTCAAATGTTTTTTTTAATGCCATATTTAGACATAATTTTCCCTTTTCTGTAAACAGTTGTCGTCAATATCATTAAAAATGTTTTGTTTATACAAAAATATACTAATGCTTTCGATTCATTTTGAATGAAAATCAATAAGTTAAAAAGAGAACCAATTCTAATTTCATATTTTCTTTACCTTTGACTTCTGTGGAGAAGCACCAACTCTATTCTCGATGTATTGGATCATCCGACATATGCTGCTGAATCTTGGAAGATCTTGTGATTTTACAGAAATAGAAAAAAATTTGTTTTTGGAATGTTCGTTGCCATTTTTATAATATTTTGTTCCATTTGCGATTCGAAACTAAGGGGGAAAAAAGGCAAGTTTTGAATTTTTTCCTTCGGGTTATGTAGGATTTCGACCAAAGCAATTTAAGAGATTTTTTAAACATTAAAGCTTTTTGGTCTAGGAAAATGTTCATGTTAGCGAAATTTCGTGTTAAGCGAGTTTGTGTTACCGAGGTTCGACTGTATTACGAAACATAATTTATGCCTTAGTTTTGTTTTTAAACTTTTAAGTGTAAAAGTGACAATGTTAATCAATAATCAAAATGTTCTTGGCTTTCCTTTAAGTTTGCTGTTTTTTAACATATGGCAATACAGTTTTTACTGTTACAGGGACTTCTTGGGGATCTACCTCCATCGACTTGGACTGGCTGCTGATGAGACTTGCCTGCTCTGCGGCTTTTATTAGGTTGGATGCTGACCCTGCAATGCACTGTCACAACATCCGACTCATGACGCCCAGGCTGGGCATCTACCAACTTATGGCTGTAATACTTCCTGGGAGGCACAGCATCAAATGGCTCAGAGAAAAGAATAGGCCTACAGTAAGTTTTTATAATAGTTGTTGATGTAATTGTACATAATGTTTTAGGATTTTTGAATTTTTTTCTTTTGCACTCTTTTGTTGTTTTGAAAAAGATTTACTGTGTGTATGTTGTACATTTTTTCTTATGCGATAAATACATAAATATTTTTCGCATATACATTTTTTTATTTGTTTCATCTGAATGAATTAATTTTAAACTTATTCATCATTTACGACATATTCTCTTTTATCAAATTTTAAAATAGATTATATGAGATTGACTGTAGGTCTTATAGAATAATAAAAAGCTCAGTGCAAAAATTGAAAAAAGCTTAATGATTTGTTTAGTTATTGTTTATAATTTATATATAATAATAAATCATGAACAAAATCTAATTCCCATGGTTATTTTAATTTATAAATAGTAGTTTTAGTAAATTTGATGTAGTACAGCCATTTATAATAGAATTTGCTTTATCAAATAACTAATATTCAAATGATAATAATTAAAATATATAAATTAACTCTTACATGAAAATTTTGCGAGCTGGGTGACTCGTAAATATTTATAATCAACAATACCATTTGTTAAAAAAAAGTAAAAAAATTCTACATTATAAATGAAAATAATCTTATTTCCAGCATTTTAAGTATGGAACAAAGAACCAAATTATAATTTTGTCCTTTATTTTGATAGTTAGAAGGTTTAATAAACTCTACATAGCCACTGTAAAATTAATGCATACCCAAATTTGTGAATTTGCATTCACATTTTCAAAAATTCAACCTGTATAAGTGTCAGATTTTTTTTTTTTTTGCTTGTGATATTTTTATAATGGATATTTATATTTATTTTTCATTTGTTAATTTATAGAGCTTTCTGTGGAAATAACCATGAAAAAGGTTCTAAAGCACCAAATAGCAAGAGAAGTCCAGTTTGTTTGTTGCAAAAGGATTTTTATTTGAAAAACTATTGAATTTTATCACATGGACAGATTTATGTAATCTTGATTTTGGTATGTAAATTTGAAGAAGCCTGATGCTAACTCTCAATTTATTTATTTATTTTTGCTTTTCCTACAAAAATTATTTTCTAAAGCTTATTATATATTGTGTCATTACACAAATCTACATGTATTGATTTACTATTTTAAATTCTCATTCTCATCATTCCATTTGACATTCTGTTGTTTTACACAAAAGCGTTGAATTTCCATAAATAAGAGGCTATTCTGTTAAATTCACTCGAGTTTATAATTAAAAAAAAGACTTCAAAATTTTAAAAATTGAAAAACAAAATGTTTATCTTTGTGAATGCTACTAAAATTAATAAATAATTTACAGGGTATGCTTTAAGTTCAGTTAGTAAGAATTTTAGTTCTATAAATTCATCAATTTTTATTAATTACATTTATGGTTCAAATATTTGTTTAACTGATTAAAATAATATTTTATAAATGTGTGTGAATTTTTTTTCGTTCTATAAATTTATTTCCATGCTATTCCCTCTTGTGAGTGCAAGATGTTTGTTTTTTTACTTTAAGTTATTTTATACTTTAATGTGTGAAGAGTCCAGGGAAAGAATACCTTGATTGATTAGGAATCTTCTTGTAATTGGGTCTGCTTAGCCGCATGAGATCTCTGTGGCGGCATGTTTCTCTTTTGGTACAAACATGGGACTTGTGTCTTGCGTGTATTGGGTTGCTTGGAGAAAAAAACCAAATAAACAGGTTTCCTTACACCAGGTTAGGCAATGATTTGTTATTGCTGCCAAAGAGGCCTGGCGTAGACAGATTCCTATGCTTTGAAGGGTTTTTCCCCTGTGTTCTTCCTGTGAATTTATTTACTATGTTTTTAAGTTAATATGCTATTATTGAAAATTGTTTTACTTGTAATTTTAATGGATAAAATTAAATGTTTGTTGAAATTGCTTTTTTGTGTTTCTATTTTGTTATGCTACAAACACAATGCCAATTAATTTACCAAAACCATCAGAAAACGGTTAAAAATAGCACAAACTATCAATTTAGGGTTCGACCGTAATCAGGTAAAGCGTATCCTTACAGGGCGTAGTTATACGCTTGATACCGTTATTAAGCTTTTCAATTTACGGTCCATAGTCGTTTAATTACGCTTAAATAGTAATTAGGCAGACTTTAATGTTACGTTCAAGGACCGTAATTTCACAATTGATACTGTATTTCTTTGCCTCGTTAAATTACGGGCTGTAGGAAATTATGGGCGTCAGTGTATTTTAACGGTGCATGGTTGGAAACTTTGTTGCCGTCCCAAGCCCGTAATTTTACTGTGATTTTTTTAACAGTGCAATAAGTAAGGTTTCGGAGCATGTTGTTTATTTTTCAATTCAATTATTCTTTATTGACAAAACAAAACTATACGTACATTATTTACAAGGTCTGGGAATTGTTCGAATTCCTTACGAGTGAAGCAAAGCCACATTTATTATTTAAAAAAAAATAATAATACAATTTGGATATGACAGTGAGATAAAGCATGCTAATTGAAAATAAACAATAGAATTGCAAGATAAAATTAAAATTTTACTGAAAGCAGGCAGTTTTTGAAACTTTTTATAAAAACAAACAATGGTTATTGGAATATTTTGCAGATTAACAAGGAGATTATTGTATTGTTTGGTATCCAAATAAGAAAATATTGATTTTAGATCAAAATTACGTGCTTAAAATAAGGTTTCTTTACAAGTGGAATTACCATTCGGAAAATTGAATCGATGTTAATTTATAAACTTCTGAAAGACTCAACGTTGAAATCTTGTATGCAGTGTTAAAAGTATTTTTGTTACGTTATTATAAAACAAGTAGGTTTGTAACAGAATCTGTCACTTGGCCCGCTTCCACACAACACTTGTGTTTAACAGGGGAAAAAGCACCATTAGTTCTATATTAAACATTTGCATGCTAAATTTGGCTAGTTTCATTTATGTTATTTTGAAATTTTAATTATTTCTTATCGTTTGCTGATTTGATTAACATTTTAAAGAATAAATATATAATATCCTTGGCATTTAAATCGAAGCAAAACATTTCGTATCAACATACCATCAAAGAATCTGTTTGTGAAATATATTTGACGTCATTTCAAACTGATTTGTCGCAAAAATATATTTAATTTATTATTTAAAAGAAACAAAGTTTCTCAAGCGATTGCTGTGAATGGCAATGGGTATTTAGTTATTAAAAAATGGCTTCTTATGCTTTTTAAATCAGAGACATTAAATATAATGGACAGCACATTGGCAAATCTAAAGTGTCCTCATCATCTTCGAGTCGCAGTCATGCGACTGCGACCAGATAATGGCGGGTTTATCATTTGGCGTGTTTTTCCACAACGACTTGAACATATGAGGCTGACAATCTAGTGGTATGAAAAAGAAGTTTAGTAAGTAACAATGATGAATCGCTATTTCAATTCCTTTTCTGTGCAATTTAAAAAACGTTCGACTTTTTAAATATCAATATCTCAACAACTACGTTTGCAAAAACAAGTGACTTGTTTGCCAATGTACTAAAAGTAATCTACTTCTAAGCTGTCAATGTTCAGACCATTAATTTAATTGACTTGGCCCAAAAGATTAATTAGAGTTGTAATAGCGTTGACTTAATCATGAAGATGATTCTTCAGTATAAAATAGCTTTTAGAATAAATTCCCTTGATAAAAAGCATAGTTTATAAAGACTACAATCACTAAAAGTATGCAAAACTAAGCAAATTTTTCCTGTGAAGTGTGACAAATCCTTTTTATACCTCTTTTTTTTTTTTTTTTTTTTTTTTTTTTTTTATGCAATTGCGAATTGCATAAGCATTTGGCATCTTGCACAAAATATTACTGAATTAAGAGTATAACATTGACGATTGTTAACATGCTCAGAGATTAAAGAATGTAATTAAATGTTTATGAATTAAATAAGCCATAAGAGAAAAATAAGAACTATGCGCAAAAAAAATGGTCGGCAAAAACATTAAAAAACACCAAGCGGCTTGGAAATAGATGCGAGTCACCATTTCGGCTAGCCAGCTGATATTCATATCTGGCGACAATTTGGAATACGTAGTTCGTAACGAAACGGTAGCCATAAGATGAAATACGTAGCAACTTTTCTCCTCTTGGTGATTTGTGATGTTGAGGACATAATGGTAAGCCGTTTTACTATTGAATGCGCAGTCCATTCTATTTTTTTAAAGTCTCTGTTTTAAATAGGCATAAAATTTAGCAGGATTTTTTTTAATAATTGAAGTATTTTGAATTCGATTTTTTCCCGGAGATTTTGAATGTCTTCTAATTTCAATGCGCTGAATTTTTTGACGTATCACACTTTCCTGTGGCATTTGTTGTTTGGGCTATGAAAGTGTTAGACAGACGGATGGACTGAACAGTTATAATACCTTACACTTTTTTATAAACGTAGTGTGGAAGCTAAAATTATGTATTCACCCTTGATGCGTAAATAAAGTTTTTTTTTTTAAACATGTGAAAATTATTTGACTCTTACTTCCTCACTCGTCCAATAAACCCTATTCCCCACGCTTTAAAAAGTTTTCCTTTAATACGCACTTCCTTCATAAAAAACATTTATTTTTAACAGGACCTTCCCCTTTTCTCTCATTTATTAAGGTTTAAAATTAAGCTGGTCGTTGTCTGTCATGCCGCTCGCATATTTCTATTCCTTACATTCAACCGACACTATGACAGTGACGTCAGACTTGCTGGGCGGGAACGAAATAAATGTAACCAATCATTGGCCGTCTTGGTGCAATGAGCGTTGTGTAAGAATTATTGTCTTGTAGGGCTTATCATTATTTTGAGATTTTAATTATTCACACAAAAAATACTAAAATTAGCTGAAAAAAGATTGAATGGTGTTTATCTGTAAAAATTGAAGTGATGATTATTATAGCTAGATAATTTTAGATGTTCTGAGCGCCAAATGACAGATTTTAGATCTCGAATGTTCGCTCGTGCTGCCATCTATATTCAAGCACAGCAACTAAATCCTACATAATATAGCAAACATTTAAAAAAAACATTCTTAAATTTTACTAAAATAGTTTTAAAAAATATTCCTTTTTCCGAATACATCGGAATTAAATAAGAACTCCCCTCCTATTTTAATAAATGTTTTTATTCAATTTTTTAATCGAATGTGCAATTAATATACACAGGTTTCAAGGCTTCCGCCTAATATCATGTACCTAAAAATAGTTAAGCTTCATTTTTACCCTGCTAAAACATGTTCGCAAATAATACACCGGACTCGAAAGCTATGCCTATATTCGAAAAGTATTCCTATATATTTCACAAAGCCTGTGATAATGTAATTACATTCCCTTAACTGAG
This sequence comes from Hylyphantes graminicola, assembly GCA_023701765.1. Classification (NCBI taxonomy): domain Eukaryota; kingdom Metazoa; phylum Arthropoda; class Arachnida; order Araneae; family Linyphiidae; genus Hylyphantes; species Hylyphantes graminicola. The sequence continues at coordinate 25,834,820 of CM043111.1, forward strand.
AAGACCCTTTCTGGAAGACCCATTCTGGAAGAAGATTCGACCAAACTTCCTTAGCTGCTTTGTTAATTTAATCTGGAAGTTGGTCGAACATCATTTCAAATTCATTTTCACCTATGTTCGGTAGCGCTAATTAATCTAAATACTATTTTGATTCAAAATAGAAAAGTATTTTGCAACTTTTCTTTCACTACTTTGCATTTTCGAATATCTCCATGGAAACTAAAGGATGTCATGAAAATCACTCATTGGTAGAAATACTTTTTTGCACGTCATTATAAAAAATATTGTAAGCAAGCACGTTCCAAATAATACTTTATTAAGCTCGTGTCATAATTTAAATGTCATTATAAAAGTCACTCGCTTAATAAAGTACCATTTTCGGAACTAGTTGCTTAAATAACTATTTTATAATTGCGTGAAAAAAAGCCGACTTTTACATTATAATTTCAATATCAGACGCGTGCACAAAGCTAGACTTTTTGAAACAGTGAAAAAAAGTACTTTTTTTCACCCAAAAGCAGTGAAAAAAAGACTTTGTCGCACTCTTTTTATGAGATGCCAACATTTCAAGTAAAATTTCGATTTGATAATACTCATAAAATCCAAAGATTTATCGATCTGCTGTATTTAAAAATATTATGCGCGTGAATTATCTTTGAATCAATGAATTTTTTCTCGCGATGGGAATATTTCTTAAGTCACGCCCTTCGAACTGCGCGTTCATTGGTTGCTTTCTTTGACAAAATGTTGAAACACGCTTATTGGTTTTTTATAGCGTCACGCGCTCCGAACTGCGAGATCATTGGTTGTTTTCCTTGACATCTCTTAGTCTATTTTAGTCTAATTAGCACGTGAATTATTTTTGAACCAATGAGATTTGATTTTTTTTTCACGCAATTATAAAAAATAGTGTATGAAACACGTGCGAAAAGTAAACTTTTTAAAACACGTGTCTTTATTTCACTCGCTCGTACCTCGCTCGTGAAATAAAATCCACTTGTTTTAAAAAGCATTACTTTTCGCACTAGTTGCATAAATATCTATTTTAATTGAAATAATTTTTTAAATTATTACGATTCTAACGAGAAAACTGTTGAATTTAAGATTCTGAATGTCCATCTCAGGTATGAGCAAATTCGCTAAAGTATAATTTGTTTTTCCCAGCATGAAGATTTCAATTAAATATTTTAACAGAAAATTTAGTTTCTCAAATTTAAAAAAAAAATTATATTTCTATAGTAGATGGTTGCAAATGGCTCCTAGATGCTTTACATTTTAAAATTTAATAAAATTATTATATTTCCAATATTTTTATCCGTGTTATTGGAAAATGACTGCCACTTGACGTTTATATACGTCTGTACCTCTCAGAAGGATATAGCATGCGATTGGTAGGTACTCATTATATTTTCTCTGAATACTGACGGGAAGTATTTAGTACTTAAAGTGATTAATAAGCCACATTTTAAAAGAGTTTAAAACCTTTCAATTTTACAATACTTTCAAATATTCAAAATATTCAGTACAAAGATTTTGATTTAGTGGCTGCCATCTGTAAACTTTTTTGAAAAACAATGACACTTTATTTAATTCTGATTAACTTACTCTCTTTATTTCATTATTTGTTAAACAATGTATGTACTGAATACTGCTCGTGTTTTTTAAAACATTTTTTAGGTGACTGTCGCATACGTATTTAGAGTTAAGTTCACAAATTTTCCCCTTTGGAATTAAATACTTTCAAATATTCCAAATATTCAGTGCAAATATTCTGATTTAGTGCTGCCATCTGTAAAAGTTTTTGAAAGTTTTTATTCTACCCTCTCTAGAGTACTGGCTTGGCAGGAACCTTTGATGTGATAATTGTTTTGTATTTAACTTGCCTCTTTGTAATTGCTTGATCACTCTACCGGTTTCATACTCTGTCGTTATGTTACCTGTGTGCTCAGGGAATGATAAAAAGAGTACTATTTTGTATTTGTTACAATATATATTACTTGAATTACGAAGTTATTCTAGCCGAGACTTGTGGGCCAACTCTTTAAAATTAGACTCTATGAACATGTAATACACTAACAACAACCCACTTAAAGCTAGCACATTAAGACAATAATTTAATAAATAATTTTTTTGCGCAATGAAAAGCAGAAATACATTGATTTTTATATTAATTAAAATTCAATTAGCCATAAAAATGCCTTTAAATATTGCAATTATTTTTCTTTAAAAAATTCACCATTTGTTGGTGGTTAGATTAGAAACCAGCGATAAGTTACAGTTTACGTCACATTCAAATAGTAGGTGAATAAAATATGATGTTTCATATTTTTGTCCTTCAAACAAAGCTTCAGGAAATGATCCATGCTCTCATTTATTAGTGCTGCCATCTCGTGTTAACAAATATAAGTAATTGTCACAGATTTGTAATTATTCGGTTACGTCCGATAGCACTTGAAGTTTCAGCATTATTCAGCAAATTTTGATAATTTCTTAACTTTTCTTTAAAATATCTTCGGTACGAAACATTTAACTTACTATTTTATAAATTAGAGACAAATTAGAATAAGCACAATTCCTTCACATTTCTTGAAAACATTCAATTTTATTTTGGTAATCCTAACTTAAAGTAGTTTTAATGTTTTTTTTCGCAACACTTTTTATTTCAAAAAGAAATTATTGAAATTTTCATTCAAGCTACAGACCACTCCGAACTTCTGAATGATAAGCATAAAATTATGAATTGCTGTTTATTACATAAAATTATGCCATTATAAATAACGCCAAAAAAAATTGTCAATTCAGAGTGACATTAATCTTGTTACATTCAAATATCTCATTTAATTGAATTTTACAAAAAATGATATAGGGGAGAGTGTTGTACCTTGGGACGCTTGTACCTTGGGACACTGACAATTTCTAAGAATCTATTGGCAATATTCATACATTGTTTATTTCTTATAGTAGCCTTAACCAACAGACATCATCATAATAAAATTTAACACTAGCATCATTGAATTGATGAAATGGTGACAAAAAATAATATTTCATTACCCCAAAGTAAATATTTTTCTCATTCTAATATAATTTTTTACCTTAGTACTCTTACAAAAGGTCAACTGCATTTTATTTTCTTCATAAAAGAGAAGATTTTAAAATATTTTGGTTATGAGAAAATAATGATAATGCATTTGGATTGGCCACTATCTTGCTTTTATTTAAACCATGTAGTGTGTTGTACCTTGGGACAGTATTAATTATTTGATTAAATTCTTAATAATTTGGATAAATAAAAATATCTTTATTATTTATTTTAAGAGCAATTCCACAAAACATGTAAAATACAACTCAGCTTTGCTTTGGATATATTTTATAATGATTGAAGTTTGAAAATATAATTCTGGCAACACCTGATAAATCTTTTGCCTTCCGTGCGATGAAATGTTCTAAAGAGCACATTTTCTGATGTATTTTGAAATAAAGTTTTTTCCTGACCCAAATTAATTCAAGTGTATGACTATTGACTGAATTATAAAGCATGTCCCAAGGTACAACATCATGTTGTACCTTGGGACAGTTTATCCTCTCTACTTTAAATGAGTGGCAATTTTTTAATTTCAAGCTGCCAGAATTAAAAAAAATATATTATAGAGGAATATATTGGGGTGTTGAAATGCTGCTTTGAAATTTTTATTTTGACAATAATTATCAAAGAAAAAAATTAAAATGTAAAAATTGTCCCTAGGTACAACACTCTCCCCTAAATAATTTTAACACTTTTTTGATGCGCTACTTACATTTTTTTTTTTTTTTTAACTTACCTGTTTTAATACACTACAGACTATGGAGCATAGTTTAAACTAAATTTTTCCAGAATCTTTTTTTTTTTAACTCTACAAATATTTATAAGATCTGTGAAGAAAAAATGTCTTTAAAGGCACCATGGTGATAGGAAGTAATTACTTTTTTTTAACTACTTGAAAACAGCTTTAAATAATTTAATATTTTTCGCGCGTATTTTTAAAACTAAAAAAATAATAAATATATTCTAGCTTTCTTTATATTACGGGTTGTAGAGCAGCGGTTCCTAACCTTTTTAATTGTGCGGCCTCCCAATTTTGTAAACACATGTGCTATGAGGTCCACTATAACTACTTCTTTTAATAAACTAAGACATTGTACAAAAGGCATATTTTTTTTAATAAAATATATTATATTTTTTAAAAAAAACTCAAATCCAAACAAAAAAAAAACAGTTACAAAATCTTAATGGGATTTCGGGAAGGCTCGCTAAAAGAGATGCTTCAATGAAATTTGGTTAATAGTAGGGTACTCTTGCCAAATTTATTTTTCCAGAACGATACCAATTGTGGTTCTTTAAAAAAAAAACGATTTTGAAGTCTGTGATATTTCACTAAACAAGTCTTCCTATAACTTGATCACAACTTCACAGTTTTAGGTACTTTTCTCCAAAAGGGTTTCTGATCCATTGGATTTCATCCTCAAATTAAGGAAAGAATTTCCTAAAAAATGTGTAACGTTAATAACTACTTAATTAATGTAACTTGTAAAAAAAAAAAAAAACACGAAATTGCTATAAGGGTGTTTTCAAAAAGAATCAAGTGAGTCGGAAGTGAGTGAAGTGAATGAAGTGAGTGAAGTGAGTGAAGTGAATGAAGTGAATGAAGTGAGTGAAGTGAGTGAAGTGAATGAAGTGAGTGAAGTAATTGAAGTGAGTCCAAGGTAAAAAAAACACTCTAGATGGGTTAGTGGCCTTGAGCGCCAACTTGAGCGCCAGTTTGGTATTTCGCGGTTACATTTCCTTGGTCACTGGGGCTGGGGAGCCCAGTCGGTTAAGCACTCGCTTAGCATGCGGAAGGTCCCAGGTTCGGGTCCGGGCATCGCCAAAATAGCTGCCGACCTATAAACGGCCCGTGCAGCCAAAAATGTCCGACGAATAATACCCCGTGTAAGGGAGTGCACGTTAAATATCCTTCAAAGTCCTAACGCTGCGTACGATGTCGCCCTTAACGGTTGCGTTGGGTGCCTATTCAGGTGTTGGCTCGTCACCTGACTGTGGTTCTAAAATAAGACGCCCGTCGCCAATAGCCCTCGTGTAGCTCTAGTGCGACGATAATTCAAAACCAAACCAAACCTTGGTCACTGACTTGGTTAGCGTCCAAGGTAGTGTAACCGCGGTATCAGAAAATCACGCCCGCACTGACAAAAGACAGATGACACGGAGTGTAAAAAAGTATGAGAAGGAAAACTGTTGATCTTGACTTGATGACTGACAAAAAGAATCATTAAACAAGTAAGAATTTGTTTACATTTGCACTTTACAATATTAACTACACTACAAGGCGGCCCGGTGATGCCAGAATTCATAGGAAATCATTAAACATAAACAAAAATGGCCCCCCGGTGGCCAAAAAGTGCAAGCGACGAGCCTCACACATTGAACATTCTTGGTTCTGTCTTTGTGCTAGCCATACTATGGACATATGACATATTCGACATTCGTGTCCCCTGGTAGAACAAATCCTCTAAAATTCACCGGGGTGCCCTGCGATATACGTGTTCATTAAATCTGTGGAGTCGAAAGTCCCGACGGCGTTAGCGTACGATGTCGCTCGAAGTTTCGTTGGGTGCCCGCTAAGGTGTCGATTTCGTCACTTGAACAGGGTTCCAAATTACGAAGCGCAATTGGCTGTGTTTCAGCTCCTAAAAGAGGCTAGAAATAGGCAGCTGGAATCATTTGCATTAAATAAAAATAAAAGGCAAGTCCGTGGCCGAGTGGTTAAGGCATCAGCCTCAGGATTCAACCTTCTCAGGTTCGAATCACACCTACTGCCAATCATCCTATAAATCGGATATCTGTACTGGAAAAAGTAGAAAAATCCCACTCATGACGGATGGGCCCGAGTACACTATGGGACAGACGTGCTCTTTAAATCTGTGGGGTCGAAAGTCCCGACGGCGTCAGCGTACGATGTCGCTCGAAGTTCCATTGGGTGCCCGCTCAGGTGTCGACCTCGTCACTTGATCAGGATTCTAAATTACGAGGCGTTATTGGCTGTGTTAAAGCTCCGAAAGGAGGCTAGAAATAAGCAGCCGGAAACGACTACATTACATTACAAAAATAAAATAAAAAACATTAATCCCATAGAGATCTTAATTTTCTAAAATGTAAAAAAAATACCGTACAAATACTAGCTGCAATTTGGAATATTTTTAGTGACTTTTTAAAAGAACTTGAGAAACGCTTTTCTAGTATTTTTATAACATTTTTTTTTTTTTTTAAGATTTATATTTTATTTTTCCGAGTGTTCTTCTTAATGTGGCGGCGGTGGTGGCAAGTTGCCAGTAGTGTTGCCATCACATTAAGAAAAATAATGCTACGAAAAAATAAAATTTAATTCTAAAATTACAAAATAAATATTATAGAAATACTAGAAAAGCGTTTCAAGTTCTTTTAAAGTCACTAAAAATGTTCAAAAATGCAGCAAATATTTTATAGTATTTTTTATTTTTATTTTAGAATTAAATTTTATTTTTTCGCAGCACTTTTCTAAGTGTTGGCAACATTATCACTAATTTTGGTCCCCATACTAGTCAGCAAGACAATTGCGCCATTCACAAATTAAACTCTACAGTACAGTGGTTTAAACAAAACCAAGTAATTCTGTTATGGACTGGCCAGCACCAGGTCCTGACCTGAACCCGATAGAGAACAGGTGGGGAATATTGGCTAGAGACGTATATGCCAATGGACGCCAATTTATCAACAGTTTAGGATTCAAAGCTGCATATTGAATGAAGTTGGTTAAATCTAAAGCCAGAAATTCTTCACACGCTTCTTTTGAGTATGACCCGTCGAGTTTTTGCGGTGATTATTAACCCGGCAGCACTCGCGCTAACTTACCATAGACTAAGAATCTTCTAAACCGATAACTCAATCTGATGCCTAGCGCCCCCAAAGTGTCGAACGGAACTAATACACTATTAATGATTGATTTGTGATTGGCATAATTGAACTTTCCGATAGCAAATCTACTGTTTCTTCGAAATGTACTGGGTGGTTATAAAATAACGCTCGCTATTCCAAGTGATATGTAGCTGGAATGAATAATCCAAACGCAAAAAAACTTTGAGACACTTACTAATCAAGAAGGGGGAAGGGACTAATCAAGAAGAAAAAAAAAGAATAGAATCATAAAAAACAAACTCGTCACTTGACCAGGGTTTTAAATTATGAGGCGTAATTGGATGTGTTGGTCGTAATTAGCCATAATTGGCTATGCCTCGTAATTTAAAACCTTGGTCAAGAAACGAGTTTCGTTTTATGATTCCATTCTTTTTAGAAAAAAAGGAACTTGTCTTTTGACCAGGGTTCTATGTTTCGAGGCGCAATTGACTGTGCTAAAGCTCCTAAAGGAGGCTAGAAAAAGGCAGCCGCGAACCATTACATTAGTTCTCTTAGACACAATTGGGGGAGTTAGTGTCTAAGTCAATTTTAATATAGAAAATCCTTATAATGGTAATCCAATCAGAGTTTCAGATCTAGAAGTGTATTTAATCTATCTGGGGTCTACTAGACCCCAGGCGAGTGCTGCCGGGTTAATATTACAAATATTTAAACGTTAACCCTTTCCTTACTGAAAAAGCCCACGTCAGCCGAACGGCTAAGGATTCGATAATGTTATTCTTATCAAATATTACGAGGAATCAAAAATCCTTCGTTTAGAAAGGGTTAAAGCTCTAGTGCGAGGATAATTCAAACCTAACGATAATTTAAACCTAACCTAAGAAAGGATTAAAGAAACAAAAAAGAGTTGCTCTAAAGTTATGTAACAGTAAAATTAAAATTTTGATTTTTATCACAAAGTCTGTGAATGTATGATATTAGTTTTGTATAGTATTCTGGTATTCTTATTAAATTGGTATTTTTGTGATTTAAAAATTATTTTGAAGTAGTTACTTCTATTTTTCAATTGCAAAATTAAAAAAAAAGTTGTCTATAAACTATTGGGACGCAGTGTATAAGCCTTTTCCACCGCGAAGGTGTTCCCACTTTGTAGTAGTGCGGTGGCTTGCGTGTGTTGTTGATCCCGAGAGCTACGCCGGCGGGAGCTTCGGCTCCTGGCAGGGTCACCCATGCCGGACAGGTCGGAGGGGAGACACCAGACCAAGAGGAACACCCTGGTCCTCCAGGTTGGGGGTTAGGCGTGGGGCTAACGACCCTGCACCGGAAAAAACCACTGTTACGAAACCTCTAATAACACAGCAAAACCGGACCGATAACTTGGCGACGACTGGAAAACGGATTAGGTATATGAAAATTGGAACATGGAATGTGTTAAGTTTATATCGCTCAGTTGCGGTGAAACAGCTGCAGGGGCAGATGGATAAGTACAAATTGGACATACTGGCGGTACAAGAAGTTAGGTGGAAAAAGAGTGGTATATCGGAGATGGGAAAGTATATTTTCATGAATAGTGCAAGTACGAAAAGAAACACCCATGGAACTGGTTTTGTGATTAGGAAGGATCTGAGCGGAAACATCATGGATTTCCGTCCTGTAAATGAAAAAATTAGTATTGTAAGACTCAGAGGAAAGTTCTTCAATATATCACTGATTTCGGTGCACGCTCCAACAGAAGAATCTGAGGAGGATGAGAAGGACAGATTCTATGCAGATTTGCAGAAAGAATTTGACCAAATACAAAGGGATGACGTGAAAATTGTTTTGTGTGATCCGAATTCAAAAATTGGAAAGGAAGACAGTTTCAAACCTACAATTGGAAACTTTAGTCTACAACATGACCTGTGTAATGAAAATGGCCTTAGAGCCGTTGATTTTGCAAGTAATAACAACATGATAATTAGATCAACCTGTTTCGAGCACAAAGAGATACACAAGCATACATGGGTATCACCTGATGGCCAAACAAAAAACCAGATTGATCATGTAATGATTGAAAAAAGACATGCATCAGATGTCACAGACGTAAGGAGCTATAGAGGCGCAGATGCAGATTCAGACCATTACCTTGTGGTAACAAAACACAAGCAGAGAATTACAAGATTCAGACTGAAAAAGGGTAAAAAGCCCGAAAAAATAAATGTTAAAGCTTTAGATGACTATAAGATTAAAAGGGAATTCCAGAATAAACTAACAGAGGCAATTGATAAAGAATATTGGGAAGCTGAACAAGAGGATATACCTGAATTAAAATGGGAAAAATGCCGAAAAATCTTACAGAACACAGCAATTGAGGTCCTGGGAAAAGAAGGAAAAACACCACGAAATGAATGGTTCGATGATGAATGTAGGGAGCTCATAAGACAGAAAAATCTAGCCAGGGAAAAAATGCTTTCTTGTGGAACAAGGCAAAATACTAATCTATACAAAGAAAAGAGAAATGATCACTGCAAAAGTATTCCGTCGCAAAAAGCGGGCCTTTGAGCGAAGCAGGATACAAGAAGTGGAAAGCCTATCTGAGATAGGAGACACTAGCAGAATGTATTCCAAAATTAAAAACATCAAAAGAGGATGTCAACCCAAAGTAAATTTCTGTAAAAACAAAAATAAAGAAATGATTGGTGAGGAAAGCAAAATAATTGAGAGATGGGCAGAGTATTTTGAAGAGCTGCTAAATAAAGAAGAAACAGCAAATGTAGATGTAGAAAGAATGGAATATAGTGTTGATTATGATGAATATTGTGAACCCCCAACTGTAGAGGAAATAAAGCAAGCTATAAAAAAATTAAAAAATGGAAAGTCACCAGGAGAAGACTTGATTGCAGGAGAGGTGCTGAAGTATGGAGGGGAAAACTTAGTAGGAATGTTGCAGGACCTTTTGAAAAGTATTTGGATTAAAGAAATAATGCCAAAAGAATGGCACAGCGCAATCATTTGCCCTATACATAAAAAAGGAGACATCCTGGCTTGTGAAAACTATCGCGGGATATCGCTTTTGAGCACTTCATATAAAGTGCTATCAAGAATTATTGCAAATAGATTACAACCTTATGCAGACAAGACAATAGGCGATTATCAGTGTGGTTTCAGATCTGGTAGGTCTACTACTGACCAAATTTTTAGTATTAGAAATGTCCTGGAAAAGTTCTTTGAGCAGAACATTTCACTATACCAACTTTTTATCGATTTCAAGCAGGCATATGATTGCATAAATAGAGGAAAACTATTGCACATATTGCATTTGTTTAAAGTGCCAGGGAAACTAATAAGACTTGTTAAGATGACGCTTTCAAGCACTGAAGCTAAAGTAAAAGTGCAAGGAAAGTTCTCAAGGAACTTTGGAATTGGCACTGGATTAAGGCAGGGCGATGTGTTGTCTACAACACTGTTTAACTTTTGCTTAGAGCACATAATAAGGAAAATTTACACCAATCGAGGAGGTACGATAATTAACAGATCAATGCAAATTTTGGCTTTTGCCGATGATGTGGATCTGATGTCGAGATCAGAGAAATGCCTTATTGACTGTTATAAAGATTTAGAAAGGGAGGCAAAGGACGTAGGTTTAGTAGTTAACAGAGACAAAACAAAATATAGGGGAGAGCAGGGGAATCCCGCCACCTCGGGCAATGCCGCCACCCCTCGTATCTCGCCAACGGTGTATGTGGGAGGGGGGTTGTGAGCACTGACCTGTAGCAGGAAACAAAGTATTTTGTAGTATAGACGCTAATGGCCGTGCGGTGAGTTGGTGTAAAGTTATTTAAAAAATATGGTTTTTAGCGATTTTCATCCAATTTTGGGTCTTCTGAAATTAAGAGATAGGTGAATGTTATCTCTAAGTTAGATAAATCGGTTATATATCAGTGAAAAGAGTAAATATTTGGCTATTTTATCACGTTGTTAGTTTGGACGCTAGGCTATCTACCTTCCCCTAAACAAGCCGTCTATGCCATTTTGTCTTAATGGGGTGATGCCGCCACATCACTCCGGGGTTATGCCGCCACATGCAAAAGGATGGTAGCATAAGCCAAAAAAAATAGAAATTTCATATATTGGCCCTACTACCTATTATTTTTCGTTCCAGATGCCATGTATCTGAAAAAGAATAACTGAACTGGCCAAATAGACCAACGAAACATAAAAAAAACCTAAATAGTTATTTGCAAATGGAAAGTTAATAAAAGAGCTGTGCCCTGTAAAATTTACCATTCCAAAGTTAATTAAACCTATTTTAGTTCTATATGTATTGCTCGATTATGTAATTTTCCATTATTTATAGATAATTTGCTTTATTTATTGACGGGGCGGCATTACCCCAGTGGTGTGGCGGCATTACCCCAGGAACAGGGGTAATCCCACCACTGCGCAAGCTTTTAGAAAAAACAATTTTAGTCAGTTTTTATTAAAGATATAAATTTTAAAAAATCACCACAAGACAGGTTATGAACTGTAGTATGCTATGCTCATTACAATTTACATTAATTGCAACACAATTCTGCATGAAAATTCAATTTCCCTTAAGGTGGCGACATTCCCCTTCTCTCCCCTATAGCAATGAATAAAAGAAATGGACCAACAGCGAATACCTTAAATAAGGAGCTCGGTTTTGAAAAGGTGACAGAATTTAAGTATCTTGGTTCAATTATCACTGAAAACAATGAAATAAACTCGGAGATAAAGGCTAGGCTAGCTGCTGGAAATAAAGCTTACTTTTCCCTCCTTAAACTATTTAAATCATCTCTATTATCAAGAACTCTCAAACTAAAACTATATAAAACACTAATCAGACCTGTGGTCACATATGCAGCAGAGACATGGACTACTACTCAGAAGGAGGCAAAGATGCTTATTACTTTTGAAAGAAAAGTTCTTAGAAAAATATTTGGACCGGTCAGAGAAGGAGAGGTGTGGAGAATTCGAAGTAATCTGGAGTTGGGAAAGCTATACAAGGAAAGGGATATCGTGGATATAATAAAAATCAAACGACTCCAATGGCTCGGACATCTTGAGCGGATGGGTGATGAAAGAGCAACAAGGAAAATCTTTAAAGGAAAGCCAGAGGGAAAGAGGAGAGCCGGACGCCCTAGGAAAAGATGGCTGGACAAGGCGGAAGAAGATCTGAGAAGAATTAAAGTTAAAAATTGGAGGGTCAAAGCCAAGGACCGGAAAAAGTGGCGCTGTGTGCTAAAGGAGGCCAAGGTCCTGCATGGACTGTAGTGCCGAGGAGTACGTAAGTAAGTATAAGCCTTTTCGAACATTTTATTGCTATTACTGCTGTGGGGCTGGGGAGCCCAGTCGCTTAAGCACTCGCTTAGCATGCGGAAAGTCCCAGGTTCGGGTCAGGGCATCGCCAAAATAGCTGCCGACCTAAAAACGGCCCGTGCAGCCAAAAATGTCCGACGAATAATACCCCGTGTAAGGGAGTGCACGTTAAATATCCTTCAAAGTCCTAACACTGCGTACGATGTCGCCCTTAACGGTTGCGTTGGGTGCCTATTCAGGTGTTGGCTCGTCACCTGACTGTGGTTCTAAAATACGACGCCCGTCGCCAATAGCCCTCGCGTAGCTCTAGTGCGACGATAATCCAAACCTAACCTAACCTATTACAGTCTGGCTGCCACAAGTTGGCAATCAAAATATTTTGATTGTGGAAGATTCCACTTTGATTTAAGGTTTTAAGCCGCGAAGGAAAAAGGGCTGCCAGCTCAAGGCGTTTGGAGAGAAGAGGGGATTGTTGGACTAGTTCGATTGTAAATAATGTATCACACTAGAACTAAACATCAGTTATAGGTGATAGATTATTGTTGTTGTTGATGTACCCTTCAATTGATAACCTGTTTCTAAACCTTAAAGAAATGTGCTCCCATAAAAGCAATGAATAGCCAAACATAGAAACTCTTGTCAAAACCAAAACCTTCCTTACCTTTTTTCGAAGTGGACTGTTCCACGATCAAAATATTTTGATTGCCAACTTGTAGCAACCAGACTATACTGCTGTTGCTAAATTATTTATGTTTTTCTTTAAACCTAAATTTTCAAAAGGTATTTTTTTAAATAATTTTCTTGAGCTCCAGAACCAGTTGAAATTCGCAAAGTTATTCTTTTATTTAGGTAGCAGCAGTTGTAGAATATCCTATCAGGAATTTTTTTATATAAATGTAAATGATTCTTATAATTTGAAACGCATTTACAAAATATGCAATAACGTCTAATTACAAAACTAAATTAAGCACTCCACCTGAACTAAATAGAACTTTAGCAAGCTACACCCTATCTTACGATTTTTTTTCATGACTTATTATAAATAAGGAAAAAGTGATTAATTGTTTTTTAACTCAATTTTAAGCTTTAATAAGAACAAGTATGTCAGATATACGATAAATTTATACAATAACATACAATAATTGAGGAACAACTGGGTATTTGCAAAAATATCAATAAAATATTGGCTTCAGAAATAGGGTTGAACATCATTTAAAAGGTTATAAAAGCCAGGAAAGTTATACTAAATTGTTTTTGATGGTTCTAAAATATGACGCCCGTATTCAATATCCCTCGTGTAGCTCTAGTGCGACGATAATTCAGACTAAACTAAATGGTTTTTGACCGGTTTTATAAAGACTTAAAAATGTCTTTAAACAACATGAAGAATGAATCATAAAAATGATCAATATAAATTATATGTTAGAAAGCGAATCAATAGTTTGGGTTCATAAAGAATACAGTTGCTTTGAAATCAAAAATACACAATTAAAATTTTATTTATAATGCTGGGATTTTAGGATATGTTAAGTTTAAGTTTATTTATTTTAAACAAAAATTATGTTTTAATTAGGATTTTAATAGAGAAATTATTTGAATTTATTTCTGAAGCAGTCCCTTATTTAATAGTTATTTTCATATTTCGGTTTTAACAAACCGTATTAGTTTTATATATACGTTTTAGTTTAAAACTTCTGAAACAAATTGTTATATATATATTAGTTTTTGTAATGCTCATATTCACACCTGTGTTTTTTGTACTCAATGTCAAATTAAAAATGTGTATTCAAAATTAACCCTCTAATGCATGATTTTTTATTTTCATCCCAAAAAAATATATATGTATCTTCAATACTCATACATTATGGGAAAAATACTGAAAAAAATTTAACTGCATTAGGTTTTAAATAATTTCAATTTAAAAAAAAATTTCCATGCGACAAAAACCAACTAAAAAATTCCAATTTTGATAATAATGACTAGAAAACTACTAAATATATTTTAAAATAACCCTTTTTAACTATATATAATTTTTCAAAACAATTTATTTGTATTTAGTACTAAAATTATTCTACTTTGACTTACGCCAGAAAACGTAATTTCACAACAGTTAATAACCTCACTCTTTAATTTTGAATACACTTTTACTACTGTCATTTATGAGGGTTATTATTAACTAAAACTTCAGAATGGAATGTAATAGATGAAAAAAATACAAATTTGTCGAGATTGAGGTCTACTTTAATAGAATAAAGTGGATTATGTAACTTGTTACCGAACGGTAACACTATGCATTAGAGGGTTAAAGAGTGAAGTTATTATAACTGTTGTGAAATTACGTCTTTGGCAGCATTCAAAGTAATAATATTAGTGCTAAATACAAATAAATTGTTTTTAAAAAATAATTGTAGTTCAAGAGGATCATTTTAAAATATATTTAGTAGTTTTATAATTATTCTTATTAACCCTTTCAGTCCCAAAAATTTACTACACTGCAGAAGCATCTGATATTCACAAAATAAGCTTATTTTATGTCAAATATACGAATTCCACAAGAAAAAAAATTTAAATTTTTTATATGCCCAGCTAAAAATTTTCTACAAAAAATCTGCAGAAAAGTGAAGATCTTCAGATTTTCTTCAAAAATCTTCAAATAATCTACAGAATAAAACTTCAGATTCGAATAACTGCACATTTCTTCAGATATTTTGAAGATTTTTGGACTTAGACTTTTTCAGCTTAAAAGCATTGTTTACATTCTGCAGATATCTGTAAATTTTCAAATTAAAAAAAAAAAAAACTAGATTTTTTTTATTATTTATGGTTTGGCCTTAGCCTGGGTAAAGAATAAAACATTTTTTACAAAAAAATCGGAAATATTGGAACTTATGTTATTTTTTCTTTAAAACTTAAACTTCAAAAATCTGCAGATTTTTGAAGAAAATATTACTAAGCATTTTTTTTATTTTTAATAAAATTAATTAATAAAATTTTCATTTTGCCTTTGAAGTCTTAACTTAAAAAATCTTAAGATTTTTGAAGAAAATAATGTTTATGCATTTTTTTTATAATTTTACAAAAATCGGATTTAGTGAAACTTTTATTTTGTTTTAAAAATCTGATCTTCAAATATCTGCAGTCTTTTGAAGAAAATATAACTTAGAATTTTTTTTCAGTTTTAATTTATTGTTAATTTTTAAAAGAATTGCGGATATTTATTTTTAACCATAAAAAGAGCTTTGATTTAAAAAAAGGATAAATATAAGAAGCGAATCTACGATTTTCATAGAATCGAGGTGTCGCGCAATGGATGGCAGCATCTGTCACGTATGTGTGTTTCTGCGTGTGAGTGTGTGTGTGTGTGTGTGTTGTGTCTGTCTTACTTGACGAAGGTTTATAAGCGGGTCAGCCTGAAAATATATGTATACCAACCAACCATTTCATCATTTGTTTACAATTTCAGCCGGCGCGCAATGTGCACGTGCACGTCCCAAGAAGGGCTTTTTTAATTAACAAAAATATCAAATATTTTGTAAAATTTATGTTAAAAAGATTATATTTACAAGGTAAGTTATATTTGTTATTTTTAAAACTATAAATTTCATATTTTTTACGTAGTAAGCGTATGAATTTTAGTCAAGCACGTTTTTGTTCTCGCATTACGTGGTAATCGTTTACATTTATATTCCTTAAAAAATATAATTTAATTCTTGAGATAGAATTTCTCGAAAGTGTAAGCAAAACGCTTATTTGGATTTTACCATTGATTAAATCAATGTATATTGGTGAGGGGCATATTTACCAAACCGGATATTGGTTTGCTAAAGCGTGCCAAACTCTGAATGAAGCAGTTACTTTCTACTTTCTGATGGAGGGTTTTTTTTTTTAATAATCAAGTAAAGAGTTAGAAATGTGTTTGTCTCCTGTGGAAACGTACTTATATTTTATTTGAATTTATAATTGCTTAACATAAACCTCAAGCAGTACTGAAACCTATACAATGACAGTGGAATTATTTTAGTTATAAAAATATTACCAACATTTTTGGTTTAAAGAAAATTTTCTTATTACACTGCATGTGTGATGCAAAGCTTAGCATTCATTAAAAAAAAAAACATTCGAACCCCGTTAACACGAACTTGAAGGGACCACTACAAAATTTTGTGTTAAGCAAATTTCATGTTAACCGTCAGGTTTTTTTTTACATTGAAACAGTGAATGATTTTAAAAAATCATTAAAAAATTCTCATTTTAACATGTAATGCACTAATAATACAAGCATATACTATTAATAATTCAATTTTTATAGGTCATTTCAGAAGTAACGTAACTGTAACTATACAACTCCTTGGCACAACAGCCAATTAGTGAGCCAAGGCCTGATGTGCCTATTTCAGCTTACTAGATCAATGACTCTGGGGTGCTACGTGTATGTGACGTGTCCTGGTTGGGTTGTCAACCTCACACAGACCTGACTTTATCCACTCACTTAAGGAATTAAAGGTTGGGTCCTTGCCCTATCCGTGACACAATCCTCGAACCTATGGCGTTTTAATCTTAACTTGGTTTGTCGTCGATATCATTAAAAAGGTTTTGTTTACAAAGAAATAGACTGCTGCTTTCGACAGACTGTGCTTTTCGTACATGGGATCATTTTACACCTGTCAATTAAAATTGACGAATCATGGAAGATCTTGTGATTTTCACAGAACTGGAAGGCAATTTATTTTTTAGAATGTTAGTTGCCGTTTTTTTAACGTTTTGTTTCATTTCTGATTTGAAATTACGGGAGGGGGGAGCCAAATTCTGAGGAATCGTTTGTTCAGGTTAAGCGGGATTTTTAGGCATTAGCTTAAAGCTTTTTGGTCTGTGAAAATGATTTCAGTTCATATTAAGCAAAATTTTGCGTGGTAAGCGTGTTCACGTTAACAAGGTTCGACTAAAATTAGTTTTAACTATGAGTATTTTGTATTGTTTAACTTAAATTTTTTTTATCCTTGTATTTGAAGGTTATTGATGGATATCTTATTGTGTGACTTTAACCTTAAATGGCAAATGGGTGTGCAGTACATAAAACTGTCCTCATTTGACATTTTGTGTTAAAGTTGCAGTTTCTTCACAATAGTCAATTGGTTCCCCAAACTCTCGGAGCACAATCAGAGCAATAATGGGTAATAGACAATTTTTTTTTTTACCAACTATTCTTGTTTTACTTTTGAGTTATTTTATTGGCAAAAATAGATATTTTTTAAAGTTATAAATAACAAACTATAATATTAAACTTGTAACCATGAAATGAAGATTAAAGTACAAAAAAAGGCGTTTATTTTATCCTAAAAATATATACCTCCCTGTCAGTAAGTCGCATTTTCTTCTAAGTTTAGCAAAATCATTTATTTCAGCAGTTGTGACAAAATGTAAGAATTTAGGACTGTTGACGAGGTTCAGGTAAATGGCCCAGTGGGTTTTGTATTTATAAACATTTATTTACCTTCGACCTGGGTAAATACTTACAATTAGGGTGTTTATCACTTAATATTATTTCTATACCTGTCATACTTTTAAAAATTTAATAATCTTATACTCTAATTCGCCACATAAATTCATTATGATTATAAAATTATTATTCTAAGTGTTCAAAATGTACTTATGTACAGTTTTAAATTAAAGTTTTAAGCTGTTAAAAATGCAATATTTAAGGGTAAATTGAGAATTTGGTAGAAAATTTTCGGTAGGATATTCAACATTGTTTTTTATAAATATGTGGATTTTACTTTTCTATTTAGGACAGATGTTGATAGATATTCATTGATATTAAATGCAAGAGATTATTTTAAAATGTCGGCACCATTAAATGAGATAGGTTGGCAAAGTTTTTTTTTCAGGCAAGTTTTACGAAGAAAAATAAGCTATTTGCATCTATTTTGTTATCAGATATTCAAGAAAAAAAGTTTCAAGGAATTACCATTTAGAACCATTACCACCATGGAAAACATTTTTAACAAAAATTTCATTAGTTTCAAGAAGTATTTATTTTAAAAAAGATTTTTTTCCAGGGAATAAGATTTCTCTTCAGACTCAAAGAATTCCAAAACGAAATAAAGTAAAAATTTGTAGATATTGTGAAGAAAAAAAATCTACAATATTTTCTTCAGTCCCAAATGCCTACAAATTTCTGCAGAAAATTTGAAGAAAAAATCTTCAAATTTTCTGTAGAAAATATCTGCAGAAATGTGCAGGTATTTGGGACTGAAGATTTTTCGAAGGAAAAATCTTCAAATTTTCTGTAGAAAATATCTGCAGAAATTTGCAGGTATTTGGGACTGAAGAAAATAATCTGTAGATTTTTTGTAGAAAAAATCTTCAGATTTTCTGTAGAATTTAATCTGCAGAATTTTTCTTCAGTCCCAAATACCTGCAAATTTCTGCAGATTTTTTTTGCAGATTTTTTGAAGAAAATTTTTAGCTGGGTGGTTTTTGAAACATTGCCAAAATTTTTTAACTGTGAAAAACAACAAAATAAAAATATATATATTACCTAAAAACACTTCGAGTTATATATTTTAAGGTATCTGACCATATCTGACCATATTATTAAAAAAAATTAGTAATGATTTTAACCGAAATAGTTTAAATTGTGTTTTAAATATGTGGAACTGAAGTTAACTTATCAAAAATCAGGAGAAACGCTTGTTGACTATATAAAAAAAAAATAGTAGTTCTGACTTCTATTGAGATTAATGTAAAATATTGTCTAATAGAACAAAGTATGAAGAATCGAATGATGTGTGTTTGGATGTCATAACGGGACACAAAAATTTTGAAAAAAATATTGAAAGTGATGATGCCATATGGCATCACTGGGACTGAAAGGGTTAAAATTGGAATTTTGTAGTTGGGTTTTACATGTGTTGCCGTTTGGCAACATCATGCAGTAAGCACAACTTTTGTTTGCTTATGTGTGTATGTGCGCCTTGTGCCTGTCTTACTTGATGAAGTTTTATAATGTTTAGTAGGGTGTATCGAAAAAACCAAGTTTTTGATATCAAATTTGTAATAGTGCGGAAAAGTTGCCTTATGTTATTGTTAGTATCTGTGCAAAATTTTATTGATCTGAGTTAATATCTTCAGTTGCCTCTGAGACCATTAATTATGCAAAATTAGCTAATATCATTTTTTTTCTTAAAAATTATGAAATCGGAATGTTTAATTTTAATAGTGCGGAAAAGTTACCTTATATTATTGTTAGTATGTGTGCAAAATGTTGTTGATCTTAGGTAATATCTTTAGTTGCCTCTTGAGACCATTAATTATGCAAAATTCGCTAATTTTATCGTTTCTTCAATATATTTTTTTAAAAAAATTAAGAAATTGAATTTTTAAGTCTTACCAGTGCCGAATAATTGCTATATTACTTTTTAGAGCGTGTGCAAATTTTTATTGATGTTGATTAGTTTCTTCAATTGCCTCTGAGACCATTAATTATGCAAAATTCGCTAATTTGGCCAGGTGTGCAGCCCCCAAAGGCAACTGAAGAAATTAATCAACATCAATAAACATTTGCACACGCTCTAAGGAGTAATATGGCAATTATTCGGCACTGGTAAGATTTAAAAATTCAATTTCTTAATTAAAAAAAAATATATTGAAAAAACGATAAAATTAGCGAATTTTGCATAATTAATGGTCTCAAGACGCAACTAAAGATATTAACTCAGATCAACACAATTTTGCACACATACTAACAATGATATAAGGTAACTTTTCCGCACTATTAAAATTAAAGATTCCAATTTCATAATTTTTAAGAAAAAAAATAAAATTAAGGAATTTTGCATAACTAATGGTCTGAGAGGCAACTGAAGATATTAACTCAGATCAATAAAATTTTGCACATATACTAACAATAACATAAGGCAACTTTTCCGCACTATTACAAATTCGATATCAAAAACTTGGTTTTTTCGATACACCCTAATGTTTAGTGGTGTGGCTCGTCATCTGACTGTGGTTCTAAAATACGACGCCCGTCGCCAATAGCCCTCGTGTAGCTCTAGTGCGACGATAATTCAAACCAGAGATAATGTTTAGTACCACTTTGTTTTAACAGTTACAATAACTGTTTTATGTCGTATCATACTTCCATTTAAAATTCTGTTTAAAAATGATTTTTTTGTTTGTATATTTTCATTCATAACTACCCAATATTTGTTCTTGTATAAATTATTATTATTAAATTAATTTTGTTCAATAGTAATACTATTCATAATTATTTCCATATCTAATTTTCCTTTTATGAGAAAATCTAATTGTTCTAAATATTAATACTCTTTTTGTTAGTTATAAAAGTTTTCATTGAAGATTTTTGTACTTAAAACTATTTGTCTGTGCCACTGTAACTTATTATATAATAATAGAATTACCAATAAACTTTATTTTTAAGTATAACTTATCTATAATAATAAAAGAAAGAGTCTGTCTGTGTGTCTGTCTGTGTGTATGTCTGTGGGTAGCAAAAGACCTACTTAGACTGCTCTAAAAAATTCGAAATTTTTAATATAGATTCCTTTTAATACCTACGTGTGCACCTGAGGCTTAGTTTTTTCATATTTGATTGTAATTTTTAATTAATATAATTATTTTCAAGAAAACGTCATCCACGTGGGATTGCGGGACCATAACAGGGCCTGAAAATACATGGACCGGGCCGAAACGGGGGCTTGACGCCATCCTCTATTAGTTTGATTGATTGAGTTTGGTTGAGATATGCGCTCGCCCTAAGGCTGCTTCATCCTCTATTAGTGTTTGCTTTTTTAAGTGAGCATGTGCCAACACGAATTTAATTATTATTATTTTTTTTATTTTGAGTGTATTTTCACAAGCAAGCATGCCTCTAAAAGGAAGCAATGCGAAGTTAACGGGTTCCCAGTAAGGCGGGACCATACTGCTTGTGAGCAATATAAAAAAGTTCATTAGGTTACGAAAAAAAGGTAATAATTTGTATAAAAATAAATATTAATGCCCCAAACTCCAGGCATCTATTCAGTGCTCAATGCATGGCAACAATTTGAAAAATTGAAATTATTTAAATTATAATGCAGTTAATTTTTTTCAGTATTTTTCTCATAATGTACGAGTACTAAAGATACAAATATACTTTTTCGGGATGAAAAAAAAACCATGCATTACAGGGTTAAATATGTTTACTTGATTTTTTTCCATCAGGAAGTTTTGAAGCTGCTGCATGAAATAGTTGGTGGTTAATTATGGAAACAGTCTTCTATGTTGAAGATTCTGTAACGTAGTTCTAATTCGGAAATTACGTTTTTAGCCCCGAACTCATATTAAAAAGTGATGTTATCGATGTAAACTCATGGCATGTATATTTTGCAGCCTATCGCTGATTTTGAGTAATTTTGTTTTAAAAGAAAAATTATGAATAATATTGATAAAAGACATTAAATAAAGTAGCTTTTATTCTAAAATAAATGTGTTACGACCTTTGTGACAATTGACAACTTCAAAACCATTCTCGATTAAAAAACAAAATATTATGATTTTATTGTTATTTAAAGCAAAAAAAGTCGTTAATTAATAATTTGTAAGAAAATAAGTTAAAGTAGCTATTTAGACTATCTCTCTCTAATACTAACCCATACACTTCAGCTAACTTGTATATTCCTCACAGAGTTAAGCCTTGCACTGATTGAATATGCGTAGTTTATGCTAGGATAAAGATAACCTTATCAGAAGAATTATAAAATCGGATTGCCAAAATGATTACTAATATCTTAATGGATTGCATGGTATAACCTCTTTCGACCTGGCGTCCCCATTTGGGGACACTTTTTAAAACCTCCCTATAAACAATTAACACATTAATTGGTTCAACTAACCCTTTTCAGATAATTAGACCTTATTTTTTTAATTGGGAGAGTTAACCATGTGCAAGCATAATTTTCAAAAGGTATTGAGTGACTGAAATGCAGGTGTCCACTCTGCCGTGGGCAGGTAAACTGCAGTAACACTCATAATGACTAGGACCATTGTTGCAATATCTCAATTACTCTAACAACTAAGAAAACATTCTGGATTTTTTTTTATTTCAGATCAAAAATGCTAAAATTCATTGTTGCAATTACTGCAGTTTACCTGCCCCCGGCAGCACTGCTGTCTGCCTGAAATAAGGAAGTTCAGCATTTTTTTTTTTTTTTTTTCGATTTCGTGTTGTACTTCAGAAGAAAATTTTCATTTGAAGAACAAAATTACGAAAAAGAATTATTTACTACGTTATAAAGTAAACAAAAATGGCCAAAAATAATGCAAACGCTTATTTTCAACTAGCCCCAAGTCACTGCTTGCGTCACACGTGCCTATCACTCCCCTTTCCGACGCTGAAAATGTTGGATTCCTGTATGTATTTTATTTGTAAATTATGGAATTTAAATCCCCTTAAACAGCTACAAACTCGTAATGGGTAATTAACATTTTCAGTCCCAGTGATGCCAAATGGCATGTGGCATCATGCCATCATCATGTTTCTGATCATATTTTTAAAAAAAAAAATAATGGGGCTAACATCTATTGTGATTAATAAAAAA
Organism: Hylyphantes graminicola; assembly: GCA_023701765.1. Lineage (NCBI taxonomy): Eukaryota > Metazoa > Arthropoda > Arachnida > Araneae > Linyphiidae > Hylyphantes > Hylyphantes graminicola. The sequence continues at coordinate 25,857,665 of CM043111.1, forward strand.
TATTTTCTAATAGAAAAAAGTTGGAGGAATCGATTGATGTGCTCTTTGATATCATAAATGGCTATAGACGATCAGAAAAAAAATCTAAAATAATGATGCCGAATCGTCATTAGGACTGAAAGGGTTAAAAAGCACAGGACCGCAGAACAACTTAAGAACGTCATCAGCTGTCCATCGCTTTTTGCGAGAATTTTGAGATCACTGTAATTTAGTAAATATTGCACAGAATGAAGAAATATATTCTTTATTTATAGAAGTTTCTCAACATTCCTGATTCGATTTTTAAAAAAAAGATGCTTAACTTCCCCAAGTCGAGCCGGCGGCTAAATGGTTAGTGTGCTAGCCTTTGGAGCTGCTGGGTTCAGGTTCGAATCTTGGTCAGGCATGGATGTTTGTGTTTGTCAATAAATGTCGTTATCTGTCTATGTGTTATTCCTTTCGTTGTGGCTGTAAAATATTCTTTCTGTGGTTGTCGTACTTGACGGAAGGCTTAATAAGCGGGTCTCTGATCAAGCACACCATCCGGATATATATGTTGTAGTAGTAGTAGTAAACTTCCCCATTTCGATGCATGAAAATATTGATATTGAATTTGAACTGTATATGTATAGAGTGTAAGTGTGAAGGTGAACAAAAATCCCTCAGGAATGAGAAAAAGAAAGTTTATTATACAAGCCTTTGCAACATTTTACACAACTCCATAATAAATGTCACAATTCAAGAGCTAAAATTTCAATCAGACCGAATAAGGAGATAGCGACAAAATGTACAATGTATACACTCACAAGTATACGGGAATAAAGCGGGAGAACTTGCAGGTATATGATACTTTATTTTCTTCTGTTTTTGATACTGTCTAAGTATTTCGGAAGAAGGAAGCACCATGAGTAGACCACTTTATGATGCAAGACAATTTGGAATCCACAAGGGTCCGATGTCCTACATAACTAAGTATAAGGGTCCATTTTTATCAGCCCTTTCATTAGGAATGAAAATTTCAAGCCAATCAGTTATGTTTTTTTACAACGAATTGTTCAATCTTTTGACTTGTGTTGAATTGTAGCTTAATTGGAAACGTCAACTGGTTTGAAGAGTTGGGGGAAAGAAAGTTTATGGGTGCATGTTTGAATAAATGTGCCTAGATACACTTTTCATCATAGAGTTGGGAAGGAGGAGTAGAGGGGGCTATCAGTTCAAATGGTTTGAAGCAGGGCTGTCATGTTTTTCGAGCTACTGCGCATGACAAACGGGCACTGAGGTATCCCAAGATGCACCGCTCTAGTCTGCTTCTTTTGTTCGTTACTGCGCACATACAGGGGGCGTTCTATTCTCTTTCCTAACTCTATGCTTTTCATCAATATGATTTTATCAGACAAAACTTCTTATGAAATAAATGAGTAGGGTACGCTTTAACTTAGTGATGTTAAAAGAAGCAAATTTGAAAATAAATTCTGACAATTTAAAAAAAAAAATCTGCCTCCCCCTCCCCTCTTGCACTTCAGATTTTAATATGTTACGTAACGATACCAAGTATTTTCCTCCATGGATTTTCAACATTTATAAATATTGCCAAAATCTACAAATATTTAATTTAACTATACTTCAATTCACAAAAAATGATAAGGTAATTTGATATTAAAATAAATTATACCTTCAGGTTTTCTGAGCTTGTTTAGTGATAAGGTACTAAATAAACGGTCTATTTCGGTTTGAATATCTCTTCAACACAATATCTTAAGTCAGTTAAATCTAAATGTCCTATGATAATTGATTCAGAAAAGTTTTCTTGAATGAAAGCATTGTAGTTTTATAGATAGATTGGACGGACTCAATGCTTTTTCCTTGGTGGACAATTACCAAAATTGATAGTGAATAAATTATCGAAATATTTACATCTTATTTATATTGCAACAATCGCTTTGGTGCACCAAAAAAGCTATGACATTTTTGCTTTACTCCAAATGGCGGGTATGAGCCTATGTCTAATAGTTAGAAATGCAACAAGGGAAAAACATTTTTTTAATAAAAAGAATGTTACCTATTGAAAACAATGATAAGTTAAACCAAAATAAAAATGATTGCTATACTGTTTGCTTTATAGTTCACTTTTATTGTGTTCCTTATGAGTGTCCTTTATTGTGTTTTTATGTTTATATTCAACTTAACTCTTAAAATAGTCATTTTTATGACAAAAACACATTTGGGGTATGATAGAAATATCACATCATAAACAGACATTATGTACAAACAACACTTTGCTACATTATACAGGGTGAGGCAAACAAGTGTCCCCAGTCTAGAGATAGGAATACGTTTAAATGCTTGGCGAGAAAAACTCTTGAAGCCGCGTGAAACCTGTTTTTGCATTGGTTGGATCCGATTAGCTTCACATTAGAGATACTCATAGAATATTGGTGAGTTCAGATCTTAGTTCGTATTATATGAAGACATCCCATAATGCAAATTTTGTGTCTTGCCATCAATTCTCTAATCTTGCAATCAATCTATTCTCTAGGATAAATAACGACCGAAACAATCAAATAATCACTAGTGTGAACTTTTCTTGATCTCAGCTCTACAAACCTTGTTTATATTTCATTTCAACTAGCTTCTAAAACCGTGGAGTAGTTGCCGGCAAATAAGTCGCCAAGCGTTTGTTTGGGCTTAATATTGAAGCGATCAATAGCTTCAGTTAGCAAATCTGTTTTTGTATTGGATTTAGACTTGGCAATATTTCTGTATTATTCTTATCTCTAGATCGGGGCCACTTTTGTTTGCCTCACCCTGTAATAACTATGAAGAAAACTATAATTGAGAATAAAATGTTTTATTTTAAGAAAAGCTTTCTTTTCAAATATCATACAAAAGATTCCAAGGGGCTGCATACCATTCTAATTAAACAATGTTCTCAAAAAAGCAGCATATAAGTACACGCCTACAACTATACAAACTATACCAAGAATTAAATAGTTAAAACTATACGCTTAGCATTTCAAAAACTCAAATTTTCTAAACAATAAACCAAAAAAGTAGGACCAGTAAACAATAGTCCTCTCTTCAGGACCTTGTTTTATTCGAATTCAATAAATGCTTACACTATCACAAGAAGGACAACAGCTTACACAAAATTAAACACTGAATACAAAAAAGGGAAAATACATAAGTAATGCCTATATAGCCCCGATTTTGAAAATAAATTATTAAACACACAACGGACTCCTTCCACGTTATTGCAACATAAAATACATTTGATAGCTTTGAACCTTAAAGAACAGGCCACAGTCATCACAAAAAAACACAAACGATCTTACAAAATATTAATAAGGGGACGCGAAAAAGATTACAAACACACAAAAAAATGCCCCTAACATCAACCTTTAAATTAAGCTCTTAAAATTTATACACCTCAGAAGAAAAATATTACAATAACATTTTAGCTAAGAGATTTTGTAACGTGCGAGTCGCAATGAAGATCTAAGTCTAGAAAAATGCAGAGTAAATATCGACTCATGAAACGATACACACGGAAAAATAAATTAAAGCTACCAAAAGTTGAAACTGCCACGAATCAACGTTATCGAGTAAAAAGGGAAAAGTATCGACTTCATTGATTCAGCATTTTAAGCCTTCTCTCCAAAAATAAATAATGTAATTACATTTACATATACGAAAAGAGAATAGCGCATATTAAATTAGTAATACTTACGCAGGACATAAAGTGAGGTACACTAACAAAAGTTTTATCGGAAAGTTTATTTTATTTGTGAAACCAATAAAGTTTTAATTGTTTCTTTAAAAAAAAAAAAGGTAAGGTAAAACTTAGTTGAGGTCTAAGGTAAAACTAAGTTGACTCGGGGAAATCTGCAAATAAAAAAACATGAAATAACAGAATGGAGGTTTCAGTATCCAAAATGCTTGATTTGTGGAATCCCAGTTAAATCGAAAGTTTTTTATCACAAAAATATTTTTAAATAATATACACGTAAAATCAACAAACTTAAGTACAATTATTATGCAAGCGAAACGTTATTATCCAAAAGATACAAATAAATGTAATATATTTTTTTAGAAATACTATTCATGATTATTATATTAAACATTTTACTATCCGTTTTATAAAAGCTTTGCAATTGGTATTGTACAATGTTTATAAAGTATAACATAGTTATGTTACGTTTCGTAACATGGAAAAAACGTCTTATTCAAATTATACAAATAAATGTTAACTAGATACAAGCAAGGTAAATGCAAATCGAATACACGCTTAATATGACTAATTACTATTTAAGTTTTTTTTTGTTATAATATGGTTTTTGATCTTACGCTTTGTAAAGCACCTGTGTAAAATTATAGAAAGCAACGTCCAAGATAAATTATTTTACTAAAAAATACTTTTAATGGGAAATATTAAAATATATTATGATTATACTTTGCTGTATGTTACTTGAATGTTATACATGCATGAGGCAGTTAAAAAATATACCGTAAATAAATCGTATAATTCAATTTTGATCTCTTGAACTAATTTGGAAGATTTTAATTTATTACATTTTTTCAGATTATATTTTGAGGCCAATAGAGTTTAACATTTCCTTGCTTTCACCATTTTAAACACAATTCAAACTCTACTTTTAGAACACCACACAAAAAATATAGCTGCACAGAATAAACAAAAAAAAAAGAATAACACATTGCTATAGGTCCCTGAGATTCTGTACAGCCGTCCATGAAGTCAAAATTAAATTACTTAACAGCGATCACATGGTCAGGTAAAGACAACACATAACGAAATCAATACATGATTGAGGAACTAATCAAACATTGGAAATAATTCAACGAACAATGGTAAAATGGAGTAAACAAAAAGTTTAACCAAACGTATAAAAAATTAAAGAGAAAAAATAATTTCCATTAAATTTAAAAAATGGTAGCAATTTCAGTTCCGAGAAAGAAAAATCAGTTAAAAATTAAAACTTCATTCTGAAATATGATTCATACACACGCAAAATCTCTATAGCAGTAAGATTGTTAGATTTCAGACTAAAATACCAGAATGCTACAAGTAGTTAAAATTATCATTGAAATGTAGAAGCTAAATTACGATAAAATATTTTTTTACAAAAAGTAGGAGTTATGAAGGGTTTTTTTTTTACAATGAGAGGGATATAGATTAAAGGAATAAGAAGCATTACTGAAATTTCATTTGCAAACTTTAGCATGCCTTTAAATCTGCACATTGAGTGACACTATAGAAGATCTAATATGAAGTCGTATTTATACAAAGTTCCTAAAAGATGATGAGTTGAATCCCAGTAAAATGATTTACCAGGGTCATAAAATAAAATGCCAAGCAACTTCCAAGCGCATTCGAATGTACATTTGATCAAAGATCGCTGGTGAAAGAGTTGCAGTGTCTGCTGGCCACAGATGCCGCTACACCAACACACAAAGAAACAAAACTTTGCCGCCAAATCGGCGGGGTCTCAGTCACTTGATTACCGATTTCAAGATGTCGCCGAAGACTTCTTTTTTTAAAGTAAGCAAAAGATTTTCAAAACTTCCATCTTAGCCAGAGGTGAAGTTTTAGCAAAAACAAAGCTGCTTCATTCAGAGATTATCACGAGCCTAACATAGTCCAACACACTCCACCCATTGTGGTGTTCTTATTCATTTTTTGTGTGTGTGTGAAGTCTTCGGTTTTTATGAGTTTGATAAAGAAGAAGGCACGAAAGGTAGTTCGTCGGTGTTCGCCTTGTTAGAGGCGATTCCTTTGGTTCGGGACTGCGAACAACAGTCCTTGGTACATGATGCCATTCACCTCCATGGTCACCGTCAGGGAACTGCTATCGTTCTGCGTCCGACCGTCAGGGCCTGAAGGAAAGGAAGACATATCTCATTAATAAACGATAATCAGTTGCATGGTGCAAAAATACATAAATATAAACGTTTTTAACTTTTTGGAGACCGAAATAAGTGTGTCCAAACTCCAATCTAAAAAATAATTATACTTTATAGGGCGTCAAATTGTACAAAAGCTAGCTGCTTTCAACTTCGACAGTTATCCATCAAATTGTCTGTACGATGATAAAATGAGCCTGAGGTAAATTTACTTTCAGCATGGTCATGCTTCATTAGTCCTCATGAAAGTTGCAAAACTGGACAATTCGTACGGGTGGGGGGGGGGGGGGAGCGTGGTTTGTGTTAAAAAAGACGATTGACGTAACTGTGGCATCACTGTCAGCGTGACCGTTCCAGTTGTCGATTGTTCACTCAAAAAATATTTAATCCGTGGTGAATTTTGTACATTAGACGTAAACCTTTCATCTTGCCCGGGACTTAGTAGGGTATGTAAAATGACACCAATCATTACTTTCGGACCTCCTATGTTCTGGTGCGGAGTTAACTCAAACGCAAATATCATACAAACGAATTATGAATAAAAATATACATAGTTCTACTTGGTACTCACCCCTGTTATTGGTGATCTTAATGTGCGTGCTGGGCATGCTTATGCTAGACCTCGAGTGTAGCCTCTCCTCTTCCATCAGTAGTCTCTTGGAGGGTCGGACGTCTTCTTCAAAGTGCTGTTTCCTCATGTTCAGGGGCTTGTGCTCATTGTTGTTGTTATTGTTGTTGTTGCTGGAGCTGTTGTTGTTATTGTTGGTGGTAGTAGTGCTGCTGCGCGAGGACACCTCGAGGTTGAGTGCCTCCTGTTGCGGCATCACCATGGGATTGGGTGTGGACGGGACACTGTTGCTCTTGTCCTCTTCGCCTGTGGAAGAAACACAACCTGTGAGTTTCATTGGATGGATATGGAAGGTTGTTTGGGTTTAACCACAGGGCCTGTTGTTCCATAAGAACCGTTAGGCCCGGTCCTAATTTAAATTTTAAGTGCCGGTAAATTTTATATTCTATTATGCTAAATGCTGTAGACACCCAAAATTTCAGAAAATCCTAATATTTTCTAAGACCCTACAACATTTTTAGCTAGACTTTGATCAGACATTCACCTAACATGATTGGTTTGATCCATGTTCTAAGGAATATGATAAAATGGTAATAAAAATATGATGAATCGGCCAACTAGCAAAGACATCATTACGGGCAATCATACACGAATTTTCCGTAAGAGCTGCCGCTGAGTTTACTACACAGCGTTGTGTAAATTTCCACCGAAAAATCGAAAAGTTCAATCTTCCTCCAATTTTGTGGTAAAACTTTACACAACGTTCCTTCATTAGGTAGTTTCTAACGTGCTTACGGAGTACCGATCCACCAATTTTTACAGTGCAGACTGTCTTAGCACCGGCATAACTTGTTAGGTATTAAAATTTTTGTACTGGCGTGGTCTGAATCAAAATATCACCTCAAGAATAAACATACTTATACAAAGAGGATATTGTTTAAGTTATAATCAAAAGTGAAGAATCATAAACATTCCATGACAAGTTTATTCTAATATTGTAATACGAACAAGAATTTAAATTAAAATATACTACTTTGAAAGATTACTCAGATAATATAAAAGTGAATGCTAATTAAATACAAACAAATATTACGCTCAACAATGTGACCCGATACCTGTTTCAGCATTGAGTTTCTTAAAAACAATTACCCACGGTAAAACCCACAATCCAAATACGCCCATAAGGAGTTTTAGATATTGAGCATGCAGTATCAAGTTTAAGCACCTCAAACTTAACCCCGAAAAACCAGCGGGATGCCTTAATATCTTGACACACGAAAAATGGTAGGGGAATACTTAAATTTAAGAATTTCGCCCTGGTAGGGGGTATAAAAATGAGTAGCAGATAATTATCTCGGATCTCTGAAATAATTAAAAAGTGGATGCATATAAACGTGCATGCAATGCAGAGAAAGATATTTGGTGGGGGGAGGGGGAGGAAAAGGAATTATACAGCACGTCTGGAGAAGCAGAAAAATAAAGCAAAACCCGCCTCTTCATTTAATGAAACTCAGTTTCAATTACTTCTTTTACTCAGCCAACTTTCGCCAAAGATTACTCATCAATTAACAAAACTATTTTGTTGGCCAGCTTTTCTATGTAGGATCCAGAACAAATTCGCGTTCATTCATCATTTCCAATGCTAAGCAACAGGATGCAGGTTTCCCCTGAGTATGACATAAAATAAATTAGGTGCACGACAGGCTCGGGGTTCTCATTTTTCAATTATCAATCATCTAAACTTCGCTCGCTCGCTGCCCAGCCGTTCTTTTCTTGCGCGCGCCGACAGATGGCGCTGCGAGACAAAGAAAGAAAAGGAGGGATTTTTAGCGGGGAAGGAAAGGGTTGAGAACCGAAGAGAGAAACTTTTTACTTTTAGTTCAGAGTTTGGACAGTAGAGGGCGTTAATCATCCATATTCCCTAAGCGAAAGTTTAAAAGTTCAGAGATTCATAAGTTCAATTTTGATGGTGGTTTTTATTTTTCCTTAACTTAAATAAATTTTTCAAATATTTTGCACATGTCTTTATAACAACAAGTTAAATAGTTTTTAAAAATTGATAAAACTAAGCTAAGGAAACTCCTTACATTCCTCTACAAGACATATTTAACACGCACATCCGCACAACCTGCTGTTGACTAATAAGTTAATAACAGATTTACGAGAACCACATATTAAAAATCATTTGTCAATGTCTTATCAAAAAATCTAAATTGTTAATACAGGTGATTTTAAACTAAAGATTTCGAGCTATTGGGCTTCAAGTCTACGTCTATCAATGTCTATCAAAAACGCCACATTCCCTCAAATGAGTACTGTCGCTGGAAATTTTAATCCTCGCCCCCAACAAGCAGACTTCCAGAACAAACAAGAGAGCTCGTTTCATTATACACAATCACCGAAAAATCCCGCGTGCGAATTGGAGAGATTTCGATGACTTCCTTTCGCGGGCCGAAACAACGCGATCGGTAATTAATGGGCACATTGTCGAGACCTGAGAGGCGCTTTGTAACGAGCGAGGAGGACTTTAAATCGGGCGGTTAAAATCCATCACCAAGACATAAACCTCGAGGAAAAACAGCAAACAGCAACCCGATCAGATTACCCGGCGCTGCTTTTAATCAAAGGCATTCATGAATTTATCTAGCTCATTTTCGACACTCTTTTCCTGTCTCCAAATGGCTCGCGTTAACGATCGAACGATTGCAATAACCCCCATCATCGATTCAGTTTTCATAAGACGATGAAGAGAGAACCCCCCCAAATATCCAAAAATTAAAATTCCTCCGCTCCGCTATACCACCCCTCCCCGCGGATGGGACTGTACCTTTCCTCATCTATTAATAAGAAATGCCAATATTTATGTGCCTAATTAGATAACTTTATAAACCGGTATCGCGCGCATGTTAATCAAGAATAACAATATATTTTCGTCACTGGAACTTCCATTAATCCTGCGAGCGTCAAGAAAGGGAAAGCACAAGTAGAAAATTAATGATCGTTTAATGCACAAAATTAGAGAAGAGATAATTATATTTTTCTTCAAGTGTATATGTGTGGGGGCCTCTCATTTGAATACTGGCGGCGGGTTACGGCTAATTTCTAATTAAATTTTCCCGAATTTTCATATATCTAATTACATATTTCGGAAAAGCGTTTGTGAACGGATGTGTACGCGGGAATATATCTCAACACTCGTATGTGTAAGTGCATGTATAGGTGAAAGAATAACAAATGCGGCACAGAACTTTGGCGGACATTTTTGGGCACCCCCTACTTTTTATTCGCCCTTTAATCAAAGGTTATGATTTTAAGGGAATAAAGTAATTAGGACGCTGGGATCTTCAATTAGGAGACAGTGGAAGAACTTCTTTTTCGACGCGCGAAACAGTTTCCGAAGAAGGAATCATTTGGGTCACGTCTCATCTAATTAGCAGCTTTAATTCGATTATCAAAGCAAAAATACTTTAATTGCGACGCTCTGGAATTTAAAAAGACTCGGGTGTCAAGAGAGAAACGCGAATTTTCCCGATATTTATTTCGGCACCGAATTTAATGGGGAAAATCTTGAGAAATTAATTTCACGGCGACATTTTTGATAGTTTTACGAACACCTACAAATCTGAGCTCTTTCGTTCGGATAGACTAGTTGGCTACATTTTAGATATTTCGGCATGCAGTTTTAGATGTATATTTTTTCATCTTTTCGCAGCATTAGTGGGTCTTTCACAATTCTCCAACTTTTTCATTCATTAGTATAGATTTCCATTGTTGTCACTTAGTCAAAGGGAATTTTTCAGATGATTGGTTTGGTTTGAATTATCGTCGCACTAGAGCAACACGAGGGCTATTGGCGACGGGCGTCGTATTTTAAAACCACAGTCAGGTGACGAGCCAACACCTGAATAGGCACCCAACGCAACCGTTAAGGGCGACATCGTACGCAGCGCTAAAATGTTTCAGATGATGTAACACATTTGTTTTTATTTTTCCGGGTCCAGAAATTTTATTGGTTCTTTCGGTCTCACTCTCAAAATGACTGCCCATAGATGAAAATAAACTTTCCTTCTCTGCAATCTTTCTTTAAAAAATGATTTGAACAAAAAACATCAGGGCAAAAAGTTGGTAATTAAAAAATGTAATAAGTAAAATATTCTTAGAAAATTCACGACGGGAAACTTTTATATCAAACAAAACTCGAAGGAATATTTCTTTCCTGTCATTTAAGTTTGTAATGACGTCAAAGTGCACAATAGTTCACAAGAGTTTTCTGATGTTTTATTATATGTCCATTAAGAAAGTGGCTAGATATAATAGAGTTCCAATTTCTTTAAAATGTAATTGCAATGACATGCGTATCAACAACAATTTCTAAGAATTATATAATGGTCATTTAGGAACATCTTTTGCTTTCCCCTTTATTCTAAAATTGTCTGTAATTCCAGACATGTCATAAAGAATGGAGGGGGTCATTGTAATAAGGAAACGGACCCATTGTCTTTGATTTTATCAAAGGTCATTTCTCTTGATTACACACCAATTGCTAACCATGCAACTTGTTGCCTATATGGCGAGATAGAACATATAATGCAACATTTATTCTGATAACTGCTCGGATTTGACCGAATAACAAAGTTTTGTATAACTGCGCAAAAAATTTACTCGAAAAACATACTTTTTTATATAGATTTATAGGAAAAATATGTTAATAAAAAAATGAGTAAGATTTCGTTGGGATCTCAAGAGGTTATGGCATGATTCCAAACGAGAAAGGCACTACGTTATCAAGTAGAAGTACACAGTAACAAGTAATTAAAAATTTGAAGAAAAAAAATTATGTACAGAAATAGAGTTTAAATAATCGGTTTTCTAGAGATGTTTTTTTAGCTAGTCGCATTAATTGTTGCGTCAATTTGAGAAGCTTAGAAAAACTAAAGATAATGACATATTTAAGCCCTGCCATCTATATTGAAGCTGTAACAGTGATATTTTTTGCAAAATAGGGAAAACGGTAAAAACTTTAAAAATTCATACAGTTCAAACTACCAATTTCTTCAGATAACAAGAAACAGGCGAGGAAAATAAGGCAGAAAAAAAGGGAGAATAAAAAAAATTTAAGTTATTAAGTAGTCTAGAAGTTACACTTTCTTTCTCAAAATCCAAAAGATAATCCTTTAAAAAAGGTTAAAAATGAACGAAAACTTTGTACATTATATATTTATATGGTTCAAAGAAAGGCATATTTATAATAACACAGCACAAAAGGAGCAAAAACACCCACCTAGTTTTTGTGGAAAGTGAGCAGAAAAACGTCAACAAACTATACACAAAGTAGGATAATCTCTCATTAAATTTTTATTCAGTAGCACAAAGATGTTGTTAACAGCTTTGCATGCTAATTACTGTAAAACGTCTTAAAAATCCCTAAAAGGGAAAAAAATTAATCGCCCTTGGTATGAAAAAAAAATTAAAAATCAAAACGCAGGGGAGGGTTGAAATTGATCTGAGCTTTATTTTCGATAATTTTCTTCGGCGTGTAACAATAGACATGAAACCTATTTCTATAATCCCATATTCAATTAATTTTTTGCAGGGAAGGACAAAAGGAGGCTTTTCTTATATTTCGGGAGGGGCGGAGGAATTTTTAATGATAAGGGGGTAACAAGTTGAAAGGAGGTGAGCTGGGAGGGAAACGATAGCATGTTTCTTTTTCGATTCAGCTTTTTTTTTATTAATTTAATGTTTCGGATCTTTTAAATAAAAGTGTTTTGTCGTTGTCATTTATAAAAGAACGCTCCAGGATGCCTTTGAATTTTGAAAAATCTTTTCCGTTAGATTTTTTTCCAGAAAAATTTAATATTTTCCAGGTAGGTTAAGTTGCAAATAGATTTCTTTGTGGAAAGATGATTAAACAAATGAAGTAGTATTTTTGCACAATTTATGTATAAGAGCCTATGTTAACTGAAAATGATCCAAGTTAAAATGAAAAAAAAAAGTGTGCATAAGTATCCATAATTTAATTTTTGAGGAAAAATAGAATTTAACAATTCAATTACTAATTTTTTCTCAAAATTTCTAATTAAATATTTTGATCGTTTTTTTTTTTTTTTTGCTTCACAATGTAGAGGAGACCCAAAGGAAAATGTAAACAAATATCGATAATTTACACGGATTGAAAAGAGTCTAAATACGAGTTCACCTCTTCATCAAATCAAAAAATACCTCTACCAATAACAAGAAAAGAAATGCCATTTTATATGCATTGCGCGGACATAACCTCAGCCAAAGTTCAGAAATCCGAATGTATATAAATAAAGGGTGATACGAAACCCGGATTTGTGGTAGCAGAAACTAATGGCGAGGAGGCGCATATAATTCAAGCATCTCCACCGGAGGACCACCGGCAAAAAGGAGTGACAGTCACGAAGTCGCAGGCTGTCCGTCGGACCGCTTTTGCTGTTATTTTACTTGAACAGTTGATTATTATTTTAAATCTTTATATTATATAAATTGTAATTGTCGGACGCTTGAAAGCCACGTGACTTACGCTGCTATAGCCAATCAGAAACGCTGAAAGAAAGTGTGGCGGTGTGCTTGTTTTGTGCCGGGGCTGCTTCAGGTTGCGTGTTGCGTCCCGTGGCTTTGGTAGAGATCATTGCTTAGCGCTAGAGCAACGTGATGCCCTGGGGCAGTCCTACGGAAACTAGCTTATTTTTTCAACTGTTGGCATCGGTCTTGAGTATCCGGCCACGCATCATAAAAACAGCCGAAGCCGATGCATCTTGGCCGAACACCTTGAGTAAGTACCCAAAGAAACTTTTAAAAGCGACATCGTACATAGTGTCAGGACTTTGGAAAAAATTTAACATGCACTCTCTCTCTCTCTCTCTCTCTCTCTGTTCGTGGTATTATTTGTCGAACGTCTTTGCTACAATACCCGTGTCCGAACCTGGGACCTTTCCCATGCAAGGTAACCATAGGTTTCCTATGCAAGGTAGCCTTACCTACTTGGCTCCTCAGCGCCAGATATGGGGTATTCAATTCATATTAATTTCTGTATTCGATGTTGTAAAACTCTAACCCAAAACCTGATATATTGTAAAGAATATTTCACTAGAAATAAGTTATTAATTGAATAACTACATTTTTATTGCGTTTGTATGCCTGAAGAACAGACGAAAAATGACAGATAGTTATTTCCTCCCAATCTCATAATTCCTTTCATTTCTTAATTATTTCTTTCCTTTCCATCCGTGATTTCTGCACTGTTTCTTAATGTTGCAAGTCATAATTGTTTCTTTTAACCGGTAATTTCAATCGTGTTCTCTCCTTGTTGTGTTTTTTCTTTTATTCCCCATATTTAACCTCCCGACCACATCGAGATGAGATTAAGGGGTGTATTAAATACCTCCAAAAAAGCGCGTGTTTCTGCGATATCACGTTCGAAATTTGGGAAGGTAAGGGTTGAAATCCAAGATCTGGCCTAATAGACCCTATCAGAAAGAGAAAAAAAACACAATCGTGACTGTATCTTTTTTTCGAAGGACACAATTGCAATATTAACACATTAGAGGCGATCTTCCTCATAGTTTTTTTTAATCAAAACAATGTAGAATTGATTTTTTTGTTGGGGTTTTTTAATGTTACATCAAAGCCTATAATTCGAAAGCGATTATCAATTATGCTCGATTGCGCGTCGGTAATCGCCTTTATAATTTTGTCTTGACTTTTTATTTCGTGTTACGACATTAGCTTATGAAATTGAAACTTGTTTATTTTCAACGTGACTCTCTGTAGACAATAAAAGCCAAGCTAGCGCTTGAGCAAGTTAAAAGGTTAAAAAGTTTCAAACTAAATATTTATAGTAATGAGTTAGAGTGATCATAGAATATATATATTTTTAAGCCATATAGAAAAGATGATTTCTTTGTGCTTATCGTATAACAACTAAAAAAAATTTTATTGCAGAAATTGTCACTTTATTATTATTAATTTTGAAGAATCAAAACTTTATAAATTATGTGCATAAATTATTTTATTTACAATGCATTCATGCGATAGTTTCAATTTAATGAATTGCGTTTATCATACATTGATATTTTATTAATATTAAAAAAAAAACCATTGGTATTTTCATACACTTAATAACATTGAGGTCAATGCATTGAATTTGGGGAAATTGTATCATTTTAATTGTATACGAATAATTTTTAAATTCAATAGTTATTTATTTCATTCTTAAATTTCAATACAGCTTCCAAATCGGTAACAAGTTTCTAAAGTTGCCATAACTCAACAATATATTAGTCATAAAATATAAGTCAATGTTGCCAATAGCAACAGTTTGCACTATATTGTTAATTCTCAGTGATAAACACTAATAAATAAATGAAACGATCTATCAACCAATTCTCCTCAAAGTTGACCACAACTAAAACGTGGCGAGGGAGCAATTGGAAATGACGAAGAAAAGCCAAAGAATAACAAGGCACAGTTGAAAAACAAACAACGGATGTTATCTCAATCTCATCTTGAATCGCACTCTTTCACTGTCACAATTCTCCAGTGCCAGTGCTTCATCTCTTCAGTCCCCCGCCCTTTTTTACACTGGCTGTCCAGTGATGTGCTAAACAAAAATAGTTTCATCTTGGGCTTTGTTCTTATCTATAACCTAGCAGGTGTTTTTTTTTTGTACAACAAAAGATCTCCCCGACACAGAGTAGACCAAGGGTAAGAGAGTGGTTTCAAGCACCAAGTGAAATCACAAAAATGCAATCAGAACAAAGAGCACTATACAAACATAGAATGCACACAAACAGTTTCAATTTATTTTGGGTCCCCTCGATGGATTTATATCTATCATCTTAATTATTTAAATTACGATTTTAGTTGAGTTGAAATATCGTCGCACTAGAACAACACAAGGGCAATGGCGACGGGTGTTAAATTTAGGGCCACAGTCAAGTGACAAGCTAACACCTGAGTAGATACCCGAACCATTTTCTTTAAGGGCGACATCGAACACGGCGTCGGGACTTTGGAGCATAAAGAGCACTCCCTCTAATGTATTAAATTAATATTGTATGAAATAATATAATCAATATTAAATTAATAATTGTAGTTGAAGTAATACAGTTTTTACCATAAAATATTTTCCAAATTAAGAAGAAACTTTATTTTTTCGAAGCAGAATACATAGGTTGCCAAGGGGCCCCCCAGGCCCTTCCAGACAACACATAAAATTATACAAACGAAATCACCAATTAAAATTTAAAACACCATCACATTATATCCAAACAAAAGGGTTAGTTATCTTAGCAAAAAAAAAGGGATTAGTTGTCTTTTTTGCAAGAATTGCAATATCAATTCCAAGAAATAACTATTCTTATAAACATAACTTTTACACACCATCCCTACATTCAGTCCATAAAATAAAAAGGCTGTGCATCTCTTTTGCCCTCCCCCCTTTCGGTATTTTCTCTCCTACCAAATGATTTATCGCTCGAGATGACATGGCGACTGGATTTCTACACAAGGCAAGAAAACAAGTTAGATAAGTTTTCATATCCATAGTTTATTACGGCATCTATTCCATATCTGTGACTTCAGGGTTACCGCGGAGGAGAGTCGATTTACCTGGGAGTTGATGATGTGTCCAGTAAAAAAACGTAAACGGAAGTTATATAATCGGAATCCGAATATTGACCTTTTTCCTATTGTGTTTTTTTATGAATATTTATTAAAAATTTTATTAAATTTTCCTTACAATGGAACATTTTTATAATTAAGCAAAATTAAATATTAACTTTTCTGAATGTTGGACGCATATAAAACAAGACAATCACCTCACCCCATAACCATAAAGCTTAGTGGCAAATTATATCAAATCCATACATCACAATATATTCAACATCGCCCGATATTTCCAGTATGACAAAAAAAAAATAAGATGAAGAATGGTTTAAAATTACTTATTTTAATAGAAATAGGGTCTATATTCAAAGTATACTTGATTAGGAGTACTTCTGTGGGCACTTTTCGGTGAGAAAGTTCTTCTTTTGAGAAGAAGCAATTAGGGAAACCCTCAACGGCTTGATTGGACATCTTGTGTTTGTTGCTTTGATTAAGAGATTTAAGAGAAACATTTAAAAACGAATACTTTGGGGTAAAAGGGTTTCAAAACTTTAATAGAAATAGGTGTGATGTCCAAAGTACTTGGGAAGAGTATTTCCCCTAACCCTTCTCTCAGAGAAATTTATTGCGTGTGAAAAAGTACTAAGGGAAACGCTGCAAACACTCAATTGGACATCGGCCTTTTTGGTCACTGTGGTACAGAGATTTATGAGAACCGTTTCGAAATGAATAATTTCTGGTGAACTGGAGAAATGAGAGGTCACAGACGTGTGTTCTCAAATTGAAAATAAACCAAACGAGGGGCATGTCCATAAATCAAGGTTACAATGTTTCAATTCAGACAGTTCTATCTATAACAATGCAAAGATCCCCAGTAGCCACCGGCATATGCAAACAAACGCTTTATATACCTATGTATCAAACTATACATAGCATTGATATATATGTAACTAGTTGACATCTGGACCCTTTAGCTGTGAGTTTTGTTTTCCTTATAACATAGTATTTTATTCGTCAACTGTTGGAGTTTCATTAGCGTTGGAGAATTTTGAATCGCAAGGCACGTTTTTAATGTTTGCTCAAAATCGCGAAGGTAGCTGCTTTATTTATTACTGGTTGTTAAAATTGAGAAATAAAAGTTCAGTTGCAAACTGAATAGTGAATGAGTATATATTAGTTCATCAGTAGTATTATCACCATTAAAATCGCACAAGTGTGCAAGTGTTCCATAGAAAGACAATTATACCTCAATTTATTCAACTTTGTCCGAAAGAAATACAAGTTAAGTATGTTATTTACCTTTTAATAAAGAACTTATTATTCAGTGGTAAAAAAGTGAGCCATGAAGCAACACACGTAAAAATACCATTAGCTCTTTCGAACAATGAGCATAGGGTTTCTTTGAAATTACAGTTAAACGAAAACTCAATTTGATGCTAATGCCGATTTTCATTTAGATTTTCTTTATACGAACTCACAATTTCAAGTATTTTGTATTTAAATCAAAATTTACAAGATTATAAAAAAGCTTATGTCTCCTTTAATTGAATATAAACAGGTTTTACTTTCAATTCGGAATTAGCAAAAATTCCTGCGAAGTTATTTTGAGCAAGAGCCGACCCCTTAATTAGCAACTTTTGCTGATGGTATATTCAATTGGAAAAATAAAATTACCGGCCCTTATATCTGAGTTATACTTTGGAAAATAGGAGTTTTGCAACTGCATCTTTCAGTTATATTTGGCTGCAGGCTGACCAGAGGTACAAGAATACCCCAATAAAAAAAACCCTCTGTATCCCCAAGAAAGGCAATAACAATGAACTTGACCATTCCGAAATCATTTTCGCCATAAAAACCACCTCTTTTTCTACATACAGGGGCCAGAAACAAAAGTATTTCGAATGACCACAGCAATCCGAAATATCTGACCACCCAGAATCCATACCATGAATACTTTCCCCCTCATCCCCATTTGTATACTTTCAGAAAAGACGTTACTGGCAGTTACCAAGGTTGCCCTCTTGCCTAATTGCAGGTAAAAGACAGTTACCGCGGAATGGCCACCGGTAATCGCTTGATGTTCCTACGCGAGTTACTTTTAAGGTAAGTGGTATTCGATAGACCACAAAGATGTTCTTCAGTCAGATGTTCCTCAGGGGAAGAACAACTTAAGTCCAAAAACTTCGATTTTAAAATTTAGCGGAGATTCAAAGTATACCATAAAAGTATATACCCCTTCAACGTTAAATTATGTATAATTTACCATACATTAATATACATATAACTAGCTTTGATGGCTCCATTGAACAAGTTTTCGTTTAAAAGAAGAGGTAAAATTTTCTGAAAGTACAATGTTGAATATTTTTTTAAAGTAAAGTTGGAGTTTAAGAAAAAGTTGGAGGGTGAAATTGCAAAACTAAATTTTTTTCTAATAACTTTTTTTTCTAATTTTCTCTTGATAATGCATTATTGGGTAATTCCATTTGACAAAATCGGTAATGAAGGGGCCGGGTCCTGCATACTTTGGAGAATGTTAGATTTTCAATTACACCCTTTAGTAGATATCGGTGCAGGTTTATTATCTTTTTACATATCAATATATACTATTTTTTTTTAATTTTTTAAAGTTTACTTATGAGACTTACCACAATTTTTCTTCTCTAACTTACAGAATGGTGAATAAACATGACTATCTCTTGGGAAGACCGAAAAGAAACCTGTGCCCAGCCGAACCATCCACCCAACCAAAAAAAAGTGTGGCATAAAATCGACATAAATAATTCTTTACCACATTTCAGGGGGAACAGCTATACAAACTTTTTACCTATCCCCTCTCCCTATAAGGGATAATAGCCGTGATTGTTTTAGAATACACAACGATTATGCATTGTTCGCTATAGCAGGAGGATCATAATAATAAAGAAATGGCGCTTTAAATTAGCTGGCACGGAAAGGGATTTGTACTTTTATGTCTTCGATTTATGTGTCAGTGATGATAAGGTTATAAATAAAATCCTTATTTATGTAGATATATATGTAAGAGAAAACGGTTCTTTATTGTAGGAGACTGCACGAAATTTCATTTCTTTTTAGTCTCACTAATGGCCAAATAAAAGCATTATAACTGTCCTGATCACAGTTTATAATCCGAGTGCACGAACACGGATAGATATATTTTTATTGTTTCATTATATTTTTTTTTGCTATCTACCTTACGTATAACAAGGTTTTTACGTTCACTGTTGGCTATACACATGATTTTATGCGAACTAAGAGATAACAATAGGGATTTAAAATCACTGGACGCTCATCAAGTAATTTAACATCATAAAAAAAGAAATTTCGTATACATAAGCCGATGTTGTACAGATTTTGGACTTCGAATTTTAATTTAAAAAAGAAATATTTAATCTTCTAACTCCCTTAGTCATAAACTATACTGTAATTTAAATGACACAGAGAGTAGTTTGTGAGCATGTATAAATGTTTTATATTTTAGAAACTAGAAAACATTGGGGAATTTACTCGATAAAATAATGTTTTGTTATTGAATGTTTACACAATGCAAAAAATCTACAATCCTTCTTCAAATAGCTATCCAATTTTAAAACAAAATTATTAATGAAAGATTTTCCCCCCGCTAATTGTTATGCATACGATTTGTCATGCATCATGCATGAAAAATTGCACAGCTGGGATGAGTTATATTGAAAGTATATGCAACAAATTTTATTTACAAGAAAATTATTAAGATTCGAAATTGCTCAAATTTTAACAAAATATCGATAAAATATTTCCCTTCACAAACTTGCTCTCTTAAGATAATGAAGTCAAACACTTTCAATAATTATGGTACACCCTTTCACAAAAGTAAATGTTTGTGCTTTTGTTACAAAAGCTAAACCTTAATTGAAAGAGGTAACCGACTTTGCATAATCTTAAAATACATTATCTGGGCCTAAACTGGTCAATTGGATTTCGAAAAATGCATTTATTAATTGGAGACTTATTTTATAAAGCAATAATCAAGTTAAAATGAAACTTAATTCAACGACAGAAATATTCTTTCGCAATGCTATTTCTACATTGACTCGGACAAACCAGCAATTTATATACATAATACAGAAACCATTTCCCTACAAATCTGTGCAATAACAGAAACAAAAAGTTTTCTTTATCCTGTTCGACCATATTTGAAAAGCACTTCTCATAAATAAATCTCTATAATTTGATTATTATTTATATTCAAAGGCTAGACAATGATTTCACTGTTACGGTTCGCGGGCTTGCAACAATATAAAGCTATCGAAGTGGAAACCATAAATGCTACCATGTACTCAGCGCATGTCGTGACAGAGTGTATTATAATTTTTCAGAATTACGGTTTTACTTTAGAGCATTAATGAAAGGGAATTTTTATAAGCCTCTACATTAAAGCCATTAGTACAATTAAAGTGCATTGTGGAGTCAGTGCTTCGGAACTCAATAAATAATAGAAAATATCTATCGATATGCATTTTCGTTATTAACATGAAATCGCAAAAATAGCTTTGGACTTCGATCAAAAACATTAATAAATTTGCAAAGCAACTCTTTGTTTCCCGAAATTTAATACATTAATACTTTCGTGATCGTTCTCATTTCCCGACACGATACAATATTAAAGTTTAACAACATCGCAAACGGAAAAAATGCATATCGAATTTATAAAAATGTTGCAATGCAATTGAAAGGACTTTTTTGTATTTATGACTGGTAAATACATTGATTTTCCTAAGATTTTTCTAGACTATGAAAGGGAATGTTTTCGACTAATGTTGTTTTCCTTCAATAAAGCCTTAACAATAACATTAAAATGTATATAATCATACATACCTATATAAATAATACGGAAAGTTTCGTTTCAATGAAAACTTGCAAACACTTATTTAAATATTTAATATATTTTGAAGAATGGCTTATTTTTATATTTTAGAGGTAAAACGTGGAATGAAATAGTGCGATATTACTGAGGTTAATTATGTGCTAAGCAATTTAGAGGTCTTGGATCCTAGTCCATACCATTTTTTTTATTTTTAATTGACTTATGAATCCCGTTGTAATAATTGAAATGATGAAAATAAACGTTTAATGCATTATTTAAACTCTTAATAAATAATAGGTACGTTTTATAAGTTATCGTTGTTGCAATAGTATATAAAGAGTTAGTTATTTACCACAATAGCAAATTCGATAACTCTAGAACTTTAGGCTAATTCAATACAGAATTACCAATTATTTAGTTTAATCATGTGCGGTTAAAGGGATTATCACTACTTTACTACAGCTATTAGCATTAAATGATGAATAAAAATGAGCTATTAGTTGATCTCGACTTATTGTAACTAAATAATATAAAATGTTTTAAGAAAAATGATTTTTTTTTTCATTTTAAAAACTTTTTTTGTGACTAACACAACAAAAGTCTTCATTTAGACGGAGAATCAGCCGTTATAAAACACATTTGCACAATCTGCGTGACATTAAAAAAAATACGAAATTACCCCACTTACCTTATAAAAACCTCAAACACTTAAATTAAAAAGGAAAAAACGCCTTATTTAATAAGAAATCTAAATCAAAGAAACAACTCATAAAAAAAAATAAGTAGACTTATTGTACAATATCCAATTTCAACGCACACGCCCCTCGAGTAATTAAGAGCACCCGCAACCTTAACCTTCAAGGGGCCTGACATAAAAACACCTAAAAATACACGAATCGAATCTACCGCCTGAATATACTCATTAACAAAAGTCTCCCCTTTGTTTATTTTTAGTGAGTTTTTGAGGGGAGTGGAGTCCCCGGAAAGAACCCCTTGCAAACCCCACTCTCTAAAACTAAGAATAGTATTCCACGCGCACAGGTAAAAACACAGCAATATTATTCGGCGAAAACAACGCCACGCGACTCAAAGGGAAAGTGGTGCAAGATTTTGGTGTAAATTGAGACTGATTCTTCCTCTATTCGGAAGAAAAAGACGAATTTTCATTTTTTTTAAAAATTCATTTGTGAAGTTTTAACTGATATTTATTGGTTTGCAGTGCACCTTTTTTGAAGACGAAATAATTTGAAAAAAAGTGAAATTGAAAATTATTTTTTATTCAATTCTATCAACGTGTACAATTTCAGTAGGCCATGAAAAACTTATTTATTTTTTTATTTACAATTCGACCATTTAACTGAAGTTGAATTGCAATTACATATAGAATCCTAATGAATATTTGTTTTGTGTTAAAATGCATATAAATAGTATGTTATCCATTTTTTTTTTAAACTCTCAGATATTTGAAAATTTCCATTTTTTTTAATAGTGAAGTCTTAATTTTTTTTATGAACTTTCTATCGGAGATAACAAGTACATTAAATCTCATCAAAAGATCCTTGCAAAACTTTTTTTTTTGTAATGAGTTACTAAGTCATAAGTCACAATGAAAATTCTAAAATAATTTTGAAAAGTTATGAATCTCCACATGAATTTTTCATGAAATTATGACACTATTTGGATGTCTAATGAAATATTCAAGCTAAATTGTACTATCCTAATGCTAGTAGATATAAATTTTAAATAAAACCGAATTAAATAAATTATGTGTTATTTCAAGGTATTTTTTTTCCTTATTCATTCATAGTAAGTGGAAGTTCTAGTAAATATATTTCTCATTCCCTTACTATTAAGATTTTAACTGAAATGTGTACCAATATTATCATCCGAGAAATAAATGAGCACATCACTGAATGAGAAAAGACGACTTGTGTCATTTCTCCGCGATTTCAGTTTTGTCGGTATAAATGAATATTTTGAGGCCTTACGAGGATTTCAAGGGCAAACGAATGTCAGAAGGGTGCACCTCTTCGCCCCTTTCCTACCCCCTTTTGAGAAGAATGATTCACAAAAATAGAAGATCTTCCCCCAGAAAGAAGCCGAGGAGGCCCCCCCCGAATCCGACTTTGAAAATAAAAACCAAGCTGTACACGAAATTAACGACTCTCAAATTCACTACTGGGGCATCGGATTTCTTTGAAATTACCTTAACACACATTTGGAACCAAGGAAATGAATTTTTAAGAAAAAGATACTACCAACAAGTATTATAAACCCCAAAAGTGTTGTGATTTTGTTTATACTCTTTTTGATATTACACACTGTTATACAAATTTATAGCTTGGTTTTAAAAAAACAATGCGTTTTTTTCTGCAACGGGTGTTTGGTGAAATGTTCTTCAAATTTTGATTGAACCATTCCTCAGGTTCTCATTTCCAAAATCGTAAAAATGGTTCAACCAAATACCAAAAAAAGAATATTTCACTACACAGCCATTGCATATATAGAAAGAACCATTACTGTAGTGAAGACAAAAACAACATTTTAAACAATGTATTAAGTTCAACTTCAACTCTTCGCACAAGTATTGTATTTAAACCAATTTCTGTATCGATATAAAATATCAAAGCTAAGTAAATGTTATGGTTAATTGTTAAAAACTGTCTTTCGAAGGCAAAGTTTATCCTAGTATAAACAAACATTCATGTTGATGCTTCCTTTATTATGTAACTATTAATAAAGGAAACTTAAAATGTCGTGATAAAATAAATATGAGGTGATCGACACAATTAATACACAATAGGAAATTAAATATCTATTAATATCTATTTCTATTAATATTTCCTCTATAAGTGTAAGCAATCAAGCAAGCATGGTTTGCGAACACAACGAGAGCCACTAGCAAGGTAGTTAACTAAAAATATAATTTGGGGATAATTTTTGAGCATAAATATTTATCCCACGAGAAATTTTTTTCATCCATTATGGGGGTAGTTTTAGGGCAATAACGAACCAAGAAGGTCCACATTTACTAAAATATAAATACTCAAATTATTGAACGAATAAGAGTACATAAATTATTGTTATAGAATAAAAGTGGGCCGAGCTAAAATGGATATAAGTTTTTTGTTGCTGTTACAGAGAACCCATGTATAGCTGAGAGTTAAGAAAAAGCAATAAAAGCTATTTTTGGAGCTTTACCTACATGTTAGAGAAACATATATATTATTTTGAATTTCCTAGTCAAAACTGCACATTATTAACCTTTGTTAAGCAGTTTTGTTTTACTCTTTCAAAGTTAGATTAAACTAAAGGAGAAATTAATTTCTTCAATGATAAAAGGTGGATAAATTCCAATAAATGAAAATGCAAAACTATTTTAAAGAATTTTTCAATTTAAAATGCTAAGTACATCAGGATATCCATCAAGTCTAGAGCTCAACCATGAATTTTAATATTGTATCCTCATAAATAATTATCCCCAAGAAAAGGATACTCATAACATGCTTGCTTAAAACTTGCCAAGCATGAAGCATCAACACTGCATTAACAATTTCACGTGTTTAATTATAACAAATCGGGCATTGTTTACCAGATACATCAGTTATCACGATACATGTCCCCCGCAATTTCATTTATAAAATTCAAATTTTGTTTATTTCGTGGTGCTAAGACTCCTTAATCATTCAGCAAGAGTAAAAAGCAAGAATTTCCGTGAAAGTTAGTCGTTAGTATTCCCTGTCCCCCAAAAGTGTTTTTGATGCCCCTAAACTGGAGGCTTTCAGCAATAGCGAGGGGGTGGAGAGATGTTGAAGACACAAACAGATGTTTCTTGTTCTTCTGCTGTTTAAAATGAACAAGACGCCATGGTTTGTGAATAAATTGCATTTTAGGGGAACTATCAATTTTAATATATTTAGGCAAGATTCAATGAGTAATCAATTGTCCCAAGAGTCCCAATTGTTAACACTCATTCCGCCACTCTCAGTTTGCATAACAAAGTTAATAATTCCACGGTTTCTAGTTTAAACTGAAGGGACGAGCCAACAAGCCCAAGCCACGAACGAAATATGTGTAATTGTAATAAAATAAAATTATATAATTAATAACTGATTTCGGAGTAATCTAATAGAGTGGATTTTTCAATCATCTATTATAATATTATATTATAATAAACTAAATATTTTTAATGGCTTTAGTAAATCAAGAAGGGTATTTTATTGTGTTAGCGTACGTGGACTTCTATTCTTTTGATACGACGAAAATTTGGATAAACGAAAGGATATTTTGCTTAGATTTCAAAATGGAAAAAAAAATGAAACTATTTAATTAAGATTTTATTACGTAATGGAAGTTGCAGTTCACGTGCGTTTTGTGCTGCCATAGATTTTTCGGCGAAAGATATTGCTTTATATGTTACTTTAAAAAAAGGGTAGGATTGCAAGCCCGCAGAATTTCCCTATTCTAAACCAAAAACGTAAACCCTTCAGGGGGCGGTTGCTGGAAGCCCAAAATACAATGGCCCATCGCAAAGTCAGTAGCGTGTCGTCTGAGACTTAATCTTCATTAAATACAGCGATGAAGACAGCGTTGTAATTTATTTGGTATCCAGACTTCGGTTTTAATAGGGAGGGGGGATGGATCCAGGTGAAAATATGGGGGGGGGGGCTGTTTCCTGCAATTTATTACATTTATTGGACAGATTGGGCCATAAAGGGGTACATCATCTATCGATAGTCATCGCGTTTTGGCGTGAAGAATTGTTATTTTTTTCCCCTCTTAAGTTTGACACTCGACCGAAAATGACTGCCCTGCAGTGGATTTAGAAATTAATCACTTGTGATTCTCGTCCATGTCCTGATCATAGAACTTGTGAAAATGATGTACTTTCAATCATTTACAACCAATTAACTTTTCCAACATCCGATGGTTACTGCGTTGGAATGCCAATTAGACAGAGACATCAAGGAAATCTGGTAATGCAATCAGATGATTTTCTACTATAACCTTTAATAAGGTAACAAAAAAGTGTCTTTCCTGAGCATAATCTGATATATCTTATGAGTCTAAGTTAAGGTTGCAAACGTCATAGCAGTTGCAGATAGTTGAAACCGAGAATTGTCAATAAAGAAAACTTATTCTACGTATTTGAATAAGTGAATGCAAATTGATAACTACTACAAATTATTTAACAATTCGTAGAGGAATACATAAATTCATAATCTTATACAATAATAACATTTTATGTAACTGGACATTACAGGTGATGGCGAGAAATTCAGTTTTTTATGTTCCTTACGACCCTGAATTTACTTAATATGAAAAGTACTAATATGGGGTCTAAGGTATATGCCACTACGAGTAATACAAATCCATTATTGTAGTATAAATTAATTTAGCTATAATTTGCTTCATTAGATGGTTTAATAGATTATCCAGTCAATCTAAGTAAACTACCATCAGCATACTTTCGCTGGTAGGAACCGTTTGAAGGCTCATTTCAACTACTAAGTTTGATAAGCCAACTTCAAACGTACTTCCTATCGCTTCTTATAGTGAAAGAAACACGAATTATGCCTAATTGAGCAAACATAATTTTGGTTTTTAGATAAAATATTGGTACCTTTCTTTATGTATATTTCTTCCATCAAACGATCAAGTTCAAAGTTGTTTAGGCTCTTAATGGGATCATAAATAATGCCTAAGATAATAAACAATAAAGTAAACATTACAATTCAGTTGATAATTTTAATTGTTATTCATTGTTGAGAATGGAAGAAATAGAAGTTTAAAATGAAGTCGAAGTAGAATAGGAAAAATACATGTTTTTAACTTAGTGGAAATAGTGAAACTTATAGAATTAATTTGAATGCGAAGGTCGGAGAAAAGTGAATTCTTTGACGTTATGTAAAAAGCATCTAGCAGAAGATAATTCGAGAACATAACACATATCATTGTACAAAATTCACATTATCAGAAATATCAACACAAAGATTTTTTTTAAAGTTAAAAGATTTCAAAGACGGTTATATGGAAATAGAGAATATCAATAATCGGTATATCTTTTTAAAGAAAAGTTATTCCGAAAATAAAATAATAAAAATGACATCAAATTCATTTCATAAAAAGTTTTAAAACAATTCAAGGACTTCCAAATAGACAACTGAAGCCATGCATAAAGACGAGGTAGAAAATAATAATACCTATTGAAATCTAAAACAATTTTAAACTAATTTATAAATGGTTTATTTTCTTCGAAGTAACACCACATCGACTTGGTTCAATTTAAAATTAAAAAGTAGAGTTATAACGTTAGACATTACAAATTATTGGCAATCTGGCTAACTTGTGCGATTGAGTAATTGGGAGTAGCTGGTCTAAAATAACGCCCTTAAAATAAGTTAGGTTCTGGTCTATGACTTAACTGGGTAAAAGACTAATTCTAGAACTGGTCTAGAAATAGCTAGTTTTGGTCCAAGTTAAACTGTTAAGAACCTGGATCACATTTTTTTCGAGTCCAGGGGAAGAATCTCTTGATTGCACAGGAATCTTCTCGTAATCAGATCTACTTGGCGGACATTGGCGGCAGGAAACCGTTTTCTCCATTGCTTTCTCTCTCATACGGTACAACCTTGGGACTCGTGTCTGGTGTGAATCATTGCTGTCGCGAAAGAAGAATCAGGTAAGAAACCGGTTTCCTTACGGCGATGACTCACTATCGTCAACAAAGAGGCCTGATACAGACAGATTCCTATGCAATGAAGAGTTTTCCCATTGTACTCTTTATTTTGCTATGTCCACACTGCGACAATAAAAATGACAAGAAATTGCGCACGCATGGAAATGTATATGCAATTTGGTCCATTCGAGGTAGGTGCGCGCGCATGCCTGACCAATTCGTATAGGCATTTCCATGCGCGCGCAATGTCTTGTCATTTTTATTGTCGCAGTGTGGACATAGCATTTGGGAAATGTGGAAAATGAAAAACCACCCTCATCACCTACCTGAAGAGAGTGCGTGGTTGTAGATCCCGTTCTCCTGGGGCGCCGGCGCCAGATTCAGGGGCAGGTGGGCGTTGTTGTGCTGGGGCGGCGCGTAGTAGGACATGGGCAGGGGCGAAGAGGCGTTCACCCTGCCCCCACCGGTCATAGGGGGCCCGTGCCCGTTCATGTGGTGTCGCGGGGGCATCATCCCCAAGGGGGAGTGGTGGTTCGGCGGGGGGTGGTGCGAGTTCCGGTGCGAGGGCGGCTGGGTGGACACGATGTCGGGGTAGGGCCCGTAGCTGCTGCGACGGCCCTCGCGTCTGTTGCCGTCGATGGCGGCTTGGAGTTCGTCGTTGGTGCTCAGTTTTTCCTTGATGCACTCGTAGGGGTAGAGGTATTTCATGTATCTGAAGAAAGAAAAGGGTGGATGTGATCAGGCCTAGGTTGATAGATCGTCACACTAGAGCTTAATTTATGATTAACATGAACTACTGTACTCAGGGTCTGATACCGTAAGGCCTGTAAGTTATAAAATCATAGACCTGGGCTTATGGTCCCTAAATATTACAGGTTTTCTGTTATGCTAAGTTCTGTCGATTATCAGAATTTCTGTAAACTTTAAAATTTTCCAAGACTTCACTGTGTTTGGGGTCTTGGT
This sequence comes from Hylyphantes graminicola, assembly GCA_023701765.1. NCBI lineage: Eukaryota > Metazoa > Arthropoda > Arachnida > Araneae > Linyphiidae > Hylyphantes > Hylyphantes graminicola. The sequence continues at coordinate 25,886,270 of CM043111.1, forward strand.
ATAGGATGAGAACAATATCTTTAAAAAAATTAGTTAAAGTGCGAGGATAGTAGAAAAACATGACAATGTAAATAACATGTGAATTTCTGTTATTTGCTCGGCTCGTGAAGTATTGAGTCGACAGAAGCAATTTTAAAGGTACATCTCGAAAATTCCACTTCTAAAGTTGTCCACTTAGTATTTTCGTTTTCTCATTTCATCCCAAAACTTTCCCACACATTTTAACATCTTCCTTTTATTAATATCCCACAAAAAATATACAATACAAATAACAAAAATATTCACAGTATAATTTACTACACTTTACAATTTAGTGACTATTAAAAGGCACCAACAAATCCATTTCTTGCCATTAAATACCCTATAATAGTCCCAAACCGAATCACTGAAGTCTTAATCCGACGCCAAAAGGCGTCGGAATCAACAGTTTTTATTATGACTGATCTCGTTAACATCGGGAAAAAAGAAGCCGCGACAAATTGATTTCTCCCCAGCTCAAGAAGGAACACAAAGAAGGAATAAAAGTGATAATAAAGCAAACACATGAAAGGGAAAAAAACTCGATTCAACAGACAGAGAAGAAGGAAGGCTGATATGCCAATGCCTATTCAGAATCGTATCGGTCGATTAAAAATGGGGATTTGGCTATTCAAACTTTTGAATTTATTTACATTTTTTTGACGCTATCTAAATTTGAAATTGTGTATGACTGATTGAATTGCTGTTTATTTCAGTATAAACTTACCAATTTTTATTTTCAATTTCTAAAAATTGGTATTGTTGATCAGATTGTTTTAAGGAACCGTGTATAAATTCAAATAAATAGGCAAAATAAATCTCGGTTTACTTAAGCATCGACATAGAGCTAAGATTCATTGTAATATGAGAGTCAAAATTGATAGCGAGAGATACCTAGATAATACCACAGAAAAATACCTCTCAGTTCTGGGGAATAAGCTGAGTCTGCAAAAGGATTGATCCGCCAAACAAGCAGCACCATTTAGAAAAAAATTATTTAAAAAAATTTCAACTTGTATATTTGAAATACTTTTTTAATAAGGAACATTAATTTTCAGCTCTGAGATAAGTTTTAAATGCTAACATAATTGCTACGATGGCATACATTTGTAATGTACTTTTTTTCTCCGAAACACGTCAATTTGATTTGTCCCCGGTCGTGTTCACAGGATTCTGTGTTAGGACGGGCATGTTTGCAGAGAGCGGAGATAAAAATGAATCGAATCCTCGATTCTTTTAATGAAGTTTGGTGGCATTAAAAGCCGATCTTAAGCCCACCGTCACGGGGTATAAATTCTGATTTAAGACGTTCCGCCAAGGGCTCGTGGGGATTTCAAATGGTTTCATTAGCCGCTTTATTAGCGCGGTATAAATTGGGAGAGCTGTGCGTTTATAATGGTCGCCGGCACGGCTTTATAATGGCCCTGATGAAGAAGTTACGACTGTGTGATGTCCCTCGAATGGGGATCGTAAAAATAGGCCTAATTTATACCCGACACGTTAGCCATCGAGAGTTTTTTTTTTTCTAAAGTCTTCATCTCACAAAAGTCTTTTGATGAAGACTTTAATGCCATTTGTCGTTCATGGGATTTAGGAGCCAGATCTTAGACAAGGTTATGGATGGCGGGAAGGGTGGGACTAGCTTTGGGTGGTTAACTTACGGGCAGATTTAATAGGATGATATTTATACTTGTACTATTTGTTATATGCTTAAGCAGACTTAAGTTACTGCAAGAGCACAATGATGGATTAATACTTATTAAGTTTTATTACTTCAGAAACGCCTAAAAGGACCCACCTTGATAAGTCTGTTACTACCTATTAAAATTTTATTAGCGTTCAAGCAATATGAAACAGGCATTATATGCGTGATAGAATTCTCAGAAATGCTTTTTTATTTAATTCATAATATTTTTATAATCATTAGAAACAATCGCACAAGCATATGAATTTCCGGAGGAACATGAATTAGAAGAGTTCTTTTCACGCACAAAATATGTTGCAAAACTTTTATAACCTAATGCACGTTTCGTTTTGCATATATTTTGAAAATTTGCTGAGACTTTAGGAGGCGCGTCCATTTGGGTGGGCAATATTCCAAGTCAAGAAAACAGCTCATTAAGTATAGTAGTCTAATTATACTTAATGCGTTAGTCTATTTATTTACTGATATTTTCAATTTTATACATTCAACTCGTTTATATTGAATTTAAACCGAATTTAAAACAATGCCGTGGTAATTGGATTGTGATGGTAGGTGATGCTTTTCAACTTGAAAATTTTTCGGCATATAAATGTCAAACAATAAAAGCATAAAACGAGAAATCAAACAAGTTAAAAGTATTTGATATTAGACGGACAAAACATCAAGGAACTAGGTGGTCGAACTACAAAACTTGAATTTTCACAACTTTCCAGGTACCAATTAAAGATATTAAATAGCATGCATGTTATCGAATAAAGTGACCAGCTAAATTAAACGAAAAAATATCCGTTCAAGAAATAGAAACCAGTAAAACATCTATTCAAATACCACTAGCGGTATCGATGTACGTTTTCCCCAAGACTAAATAGAAAGAGAACACTAAAAAACCAAAAGGTTTTTATTTAGTGTTCGCTGAGGTGTCATGAATCAAGGCGAAAGTGTCTGGAAGACAAGTGCTCCCACAACTCTCATAACGATTCCTGTCACGCCACCGAACCACACATCGCCGATACATTGTCGCAAAAAAATAATCTGCGAAAGAACGCGGACTGTCCCACTAGAGCCCTAATCGTTCTCTCTCTGTAGAAACACGGCGTATTAACAAGACCTGCGTGTCACCAAGTCCATCGAGTTGTGAACAAGTCCACCGGTCGCCTACCTCCAGTCCTAGCTTGTCAAATAAATCACTTTGTATCGTTTAGTTGCAAGAGTTATGAGCGCCTCTTCCGCTCTGCTGTGCTAGCAGCTTCCAGACGGACCAGAACAGTAATTGAAGAAAATTAGTTTCAATTAGGTATTGCCGAAGTATGGAAACCGGCGATTAATATGCGGTGTGTGATTGGTGTAGAGCCCCGCCTCGTGCAAGAGACAGGAGGGTGAAAAAACGGTGGTAAACCGTTCTAAGTCACTCACTAAGTCTATGTACGGTTATCTCCAGTACAAACATGACAATTTCCAGTAATTCTAATTTTTAACTCTATTCGAATAAATCGTTAACTCGATCTAATTAAAACTTGTCTAACCGTACTAATAATTACAAAAAATTGCCCCTTCTACGTGTTTGAAAGCTAATTCCAATGTTAAAATGTTCATATTATGTAATGTGACGGACCAAATAATTCCCTCGTAAAGTTACATAACTTGACTTACTGTATTCTGGTTCAGAAGTTAAGTCTAATAACTGGACAGATAGCTTTTTCAGTAAGGAGGTAGATACGATGAACGGTTCATTTCGTAAAATAAATTTTATTTTAGTCATGAAAACATTTAATTATTTTCCTTCCTGTGCGAATTGGATGACAGATGTTGTTCTCGTTAATTTCGGCTAGTGGGGAGATAAATTTTAAATCTTCAGTTGATTTACATCCACCCATTGTAATGAATTTCTTCAGTCACGACAGAAAAAAACAAAACGCTCCATTTTTTATCAACATAATAAAGCTCCAGAAATTAATTAAACTGGCGAACATTTATCAAAAGTTAAAAACAATCGTAATACTATTTCAAAATAAGACTTTTTAGTCATTCTGTGAGTGTTATACTATGAATACTAATCAGCGACATTTATTGTTTTTAATTGGAACGTGCAATGTGTAAAAGTACATGAATAGCATATAAAACAATCAGTAAATTTAACACTGTTACATTTCTACTGAAGCATTAAGAAAAGTTTTTCCAATATATATTTTTTAAAATTTAAGTAATACAGCATGTAAAAAAAAACTTGTCATATTTTAAAGGTCTGTAAAGTTGTTAGATTATAATTAAATTCTAAGGTTTCTCTAAATTTTGTCTTTTCAACCCATTGTGTAAATGCTTCAATGGTACCATTACCTTGAGTAATTCTTTCATTCAGTTACAAAGTATTAAATTTCTTGAATATTTCCGCAAGCAGATTAGCAGATTGATGTTTCTGAGTGAAGACGGATCAGAAACTCTTGACTACATAGTAACAAAAGCTGCTGAAAAGTGAACATGAATGACGACAACAATTTTAAAAAAGGAATACTATGAGTCACGTCAATGTCATGTGATCACGCATGTCAGTCATGTTGTTTTTAGTAATTAAAAATGTGAAAAAAAATTCAGCAAGCAATGATAATCGAACGCTTTACAAAAAAAAATGTCATATTGTAAAAGTCGGTAAAGTTGTTAGATTGTATAATCAACGAATGAGGCTTCTCCAACTGTTGTCTTTTTCAACTCTATGTGTAAATGCTTAACGGCATCGTCTACACTCTCAGAAATAACACTTTCATTTTTGACGATTCATGAATCCTCAAGCCTCATTTCGTTAATTTTGAGGATTAATTCGTCAAACTATCACGTGACTTTTGAGTAAACGGGAATCCTCACTTTTACGATTGTGATTTGACGACTCCATATCTTGATTTTGAGGAAACTGAATCTCATTGTTGTACTCACATGCTCAAAAATGACGAAATATTTCTTTAGATTAGACGACAGTCAAATCCTCATAAAAATGACAATTCAAATTTTGAGGAAACGAAATCTCGGAGCATTTGCCAGTTAACGGAATCGTCAAAATTAAGGAAAATTTCGCCGTTTATGAGCATTCATTTTTTAGAGTGTACCAAGTGTATAATCTTTCCTACAAAATATTCAATTTCTTAAATATTTCCACAAGCATCTTGGCGCTTCCGAGGAATGACGGCTGCTCAAACGCTCCTAACTAGTAGCAACCGATGTCAAAAAGTGAATATGAATGCCGATAACAATACAAAAAAAATGGAAGCCAAGGAGTCACGTCAATGTCGCGTGATCACGCATGTATGATATTAAGTAACTAAACATGGACAAAAAATTCATCAAATAGTGTAATTGAACGGTGGTGTACTAAAAAACCTTCTGTGTCGCATTATATAAGTCGTTGAAGTTATCAGATTATAATCAAAGAATAAGGTTTCCTTTCTCTAAACTTTGTCTTTTCAACTCAATGTGCAAATGCTTAACGGTATCGTCGACCAAGAGCATAATCTTTCCTACAAAATGTTCAATTTCTTAAATATTTCCACAAGCATCTTGGTGCTTCCAAGTGAGGACGGCTGCTCAAACACTCCTAACTAGTAGCAACCGATGTCAAAAAGTGAATATGAATGCCGATAACAATAAAAAAAAAATGGAAGCCAAGGAGTCACGTCAATGTCGCGTGATCACGCATGTATGATATTAAGTAACTAAACATGGACAAAAAATTCATCAAATAGTGTAATTGAACGGTGGTGTACTAAAAAACCTTCTGTGTCGCATTATATAAGTCGTTGAAGTTATCAGATTATAATCAAAGAATAAGGTTTCTCTAAACTTTGGCTTTTCAACTCAATGTGTAAATACTTAACGGTATCGTCTACCAAGAGCATAATCTTTCCTACAAAATGTTCAATTTCTTAAATATTTCTACAAGCATCTTGCGAGTGAAGACGGCTGCTCATACACTCCTAACTAGTAACAACCGATGTCAAAAAGTGAATATGAATGCCGATAACAATACAAAAAATATGGAAGCCAAGGAGTCACGTCAATGTCGCGTGATCACGCATGTCAGTCACGTACGGGCGTGCTGGGCTGGATATTCATTAAAAATACTTACGCAGGCCATTAATGGTGATTTATCCATTGAAAACGTTAATGCAAGCGCAACCTGAGAAAGTGCGTTTCTTTCTATTCCGGAATCGATTCGGTCCGATACATAATTTAGAGAGAATTATTTAATGCCTCCTCGAAATAAAGGGCCAAAGGGTTAGGACGCGTTTCCATGGCACTGCCTTTGCCAAACACCGAGTTTTCTCATTAATGCCCGACTCTTTATTACGAATCAAAGGGGAAATTAGTCCCCTTTTTTTTTGTTATTGGTATTGCGACCTTGTGCTTCATTGGAATGAATCAAAAGGGAATGTTTTGAGCCTATTATTAAGTACAAATTGCCTAATTTATAGCGTACCCGAGTCTTTAGATTGGGTTTCGAAATAATTTTATAGGTCATTATAAAATGGTTTCGTATTTTAGGTCTGGAAATGAATCCGAAAAGTCATTTTAGTTTTGGGGGAACTGGTACTGCTGAATGGTAACCAGTAATGTAGTCAGGTCGCCAAGGGGGGGAACCCTGCACTAAGATGTTAAGTTTTTTTTATTGATGATTCTTATAGATTCGAGGGTGTAGATTACGAATCTGGAAGGTACTTTTTTGGTACCCTTGAGCATTTTTAGTTATTCAAGATGGCGTCTCCGCCATCTTGAATTTTGTAATCTTAATATTTGACGATCTATTCGACAAAAGTGAACAGTTTTTGTCTTTATAGATGCATTTAATAATAAAGATTCACAATTATCAAGAAAATTTCAAAAATAAAAAATTCAAAATGGCGGAATCCGCCATATTGGATTTTTTCACTTTTAATATATTTTTTTATATTTAACCCAACAAAATATGTATATTTTATCTATATTTTTTATGAATAGTTACTATACAACATTACTTTGAAGAAAATTTAAAAATTCAAGATGGCGGCACTCGCCATATTGGATTTTTTCACCGTTTATATAAAGTGATCCATAGGTCCTAAATTAAAAATTCTTTTTATTTTAGTTATATCTTAATTTTAGTTTCTATTTAAGTTTTGTTGTGTAGATTATGAATCTAGAAGATATTTTTTTGCTAGATTTGAGTATTTTTTTATATTTAAAATGGCGTCCTCCGCCATATTGGATTTTTCTTCCTAATTCAATTTTTCGGGTTCTTTTAGGCCAAAATTAATAATTTTTTCTTTGATAGGTGCATTTTGTCTTAAATAATTACTTAAAACTCAAAAAATCCAAATTCAAGATGGCGGCTTCCGCCATCTTGGATTTTTCACCTTGTAATATTTCGTGATCCGCTGGCTCGAAGTTAAAAATTCTTTCAGTTTTACTTGTATATTTTATTATAAATTGGATTAAAATCATCATAAAGTTTTATTTAAACACTTAAAAAAACAAATTCAAGATGGCGGGTTCCACCATCTTGGATTTTTCATCTTCTAATATTTCGTGATCCCCTGGCTCGAAGTTAAAATTTTTCTTCTTTAGTTCTATTTTTTAGTAACAAATGGTTTAAACTACATAAATGGGGAACACAACGGCAAAATATCTGAATTTATGGCCATTCGAGATGGAATCTTTCTCACTATTATTATTATTTTTAAAGTTAGTATTAGGCGATCTATTAGCTCGAAATTAAAAATTCTATGTTAGGTACATTTTTACTACAGAATTATCGCCATGCTTCAAACTGAGTACAAATATGTAAACTCAAGGACCAAAGTTGCTGAGAGTTGCCAAGTCCCTTAGAGTTGCTGGCTTTAAAGTTATTCTGACAATCCTTTTTGGACAATGGTCTATGCTTTTATGTAGTTTCCACTATTAATTCATTTCAAACTACTGCGTGTAACGCATAACGTGATCCGAGTTTTAAAAAGTTCTTTAACTCATTTTCGGGTATTTTTTCTCTTAAATAAAATAATGCATATCGTTCATAGTTTTGATGACCAGATGCAAATAAATAGGGTAGAATTGGAGAGCAACTTCAATATGAATTGACCAATATCCTGCCCTTCCGGTTCCCACATCTTGATGGAAACTGGTTTCAATAAACAGTTCACCGATACTCTACTAGTGTTGCAATTCGCACCCTTTATTTCTAAAACTGACCGAAGATCTCCGCTGCAGTTGGGCTGAGATTCCTCATATAATTCCCGCATGACTTATTTTGCAAGCAGTCCTGAAGCTTTGGAGTATCCTAAAGTTTGAAATCCTGAAGTTTTGGAAACTTCTTCCCTTTCTGCCTCTGTGGGACTCCTACTAAGACCACTACCCAATATTAACCCCACACAACCAAAAAACTTATCAACATGATGATTTGCAAAGCCACCTTACAAAACTGATGATCCCAAGTAAATAGCAAACTCTTAACCAGCTCATTTAGTGAGTCCCTGGACTTCTGCTAAAGATGTCATGGTTGTATCTGTATTCTGGAAAGAAACAGGTATCGTGTCTAACAGTGGTTGATACATTACAGTAGTTCCTGGTTGAATCTGAAATTCATATTTTCGGCCAATTTAAGTATTTATTCAACTCTGGATAACGTTCTTAGAATGTCTTTGAAGAATTTGAATTCTTTATCTCTATAGCATTGTAAAGAGAAACTTTTCCATCACATAATAGTCTAAGTGGTAACTCTGTTATATTAAAGAACATTCAAGAGTCAGGCGGTTTATTTTCAAGATTACATGAACGATCTTTAGGTTGTAAGGTAGGGCTTTTGACATTTCTTCTTTTTTTTTTTATTCTTGAAATTGTATCAATCTAGTTTTCAAATAAATAGATTACCACTTCTTTCTGGTTGAATACAGTATTTCTTGCAGAGTCTTCTGAATGTTTATTAACTCTTGATCCCATATTCTTATAATTGTACCTCTCCAAGAGATCTCAGCAAGTCCAAAGCCATTACTTCGATTTATGAACTCCTCCTGCCATTACTTAAGAGTGATCTTGTTTGAAAAGAGGAAGCATTTTAATATACGAGTAGGGCTCTTAAAAAAAGTTGGTAGTAGTAATTTTGCCTGATGAATAACAAAATATTTAAAATACTTACTTTAATATGTTGCAAAACATCTTTCATATCTTTCCTTCAACATTCATGGTTTTAAAGTACTTAAAACACAATATACAAAAAATTTGAAAGAATTTTTAATTTCGCACCAATGGATCAGGTAATATTAGAAGGGAAAAAAATCAAAAGATATGGCGGAAGCCGCCATCTTGAATTTGGTTTTTTAAGTATTTCAATAAAACTTTATGATGATTTTAATGCATTTTATAATAAAATATGCAAGTAAAACTGAAAGAATTTTTAACTTCGAGCCAGTGGATCACGAAATATTAGGAGGTGAAAAATCCAAGATGGTGGAACCCGCCATCTTGAATTTGGATTTTTTGAGTTTTAAGTAATTATTTAAGACAAAATGCACCTATCAAAGAAAAAATTATTAATTTTGGCCTAAAAGAACCCGAAAAATTGAATTAGGAAGAAAAATCCAATATGGCGGAGGACGCCATTTTAAATATAAAAAAATACTCAAATCTAGCAAAAAAATATCTTCTAGATTCATAATCTACACAACAAAACTTAAATAGAAACTAAACTTAAGATATAACTAAAATAAAAAGAATTTTTAATTTAGGACCTATGGATCGCTTTATATAAACGGTGAAAAAATCCAATATGGCGGATGCCGCCATCTTGATTTTTTATATTTTCTTCAAAGTAATGTTCTATAGTAACTAGGTTTTAAAAATATAGTTAAAATATAAATATTTTGTTGGGTTAAATATAAAACAAAAATATAAAAAGGGAAAAAATCCAATATGGCGGATTCCGCCATTTTGAATTTTTTATTTTTGAAATTTTCTTGATAATTGTGAATCTTTATTATTAAATGCATCTATAAAGACAAAAACTATTCACTTTTGTCGAATAGATCGTCAAATATTAAGATTACAAAATTCAAGATGGCGGAGGCGCCATCTTGAATAACTAAAAATGCTCAAGGGTACCAAAAAAGTACCTTCCAGATTCGTAATCTACACCCTCGAATCTATAAGAATCATCAATAAAAAAAACTTAACCTCTCAGTGCAGGGTTCGGCCAAAAATCGGGGTTTGGCGACCTGACTAATGTACGTCTCCTCATTTGACTCAGTGTAGTTTGAGAAATTTGAAATAATGAATGCAATATTTGCAGAGCATTGTTTTACAGGTTTTACAGTTCAAATGAAATATCTATATGCATGCAGACATATAGTGAAGTCGCTAAGTACTATAAAAACAAATTTAGGTAATTTGAATCAATTTTAAAATGGAATTTTTCCCTAATAGCGATTAAATGGTTAACAAAATATTCAATCAACCCAAAAATTCATGTGGCCCACATGAAATTTACCAGTAATCAAATATTTACATTATCAGATAAAATTTCATAGAAGTTAAACGTATTTATTCGAGATCATCTTCCCTCCTGTAACGCACCACTTTGATGAAATTTTCCACTAGGGATAAAGAGACAGGCTATACCCAACACAAACTGTCCTCTCCTAAATGAAAAGCATTCTTGATTTCAATTCACATCCACAACATCCCCCCAACCCCTTCCGCCAACGAGCAAGTGGACATGGTATCAATTTAGCGCCACCCTCCACCCACCACCCGGGCAACCACATAGCAACCCCCCACATTTGCCGCTCGCCATTGTCCGGCGGTCCGGCAAATTTATCAATAACAACAGCGTTCCGACACAATGCCCGGGCATACAAGGGGTGGGGGATGAAATATCTCGGACACAACTTAATGTCCGCGTTACTCGATTAAATCTGTTAATTACGCTGGACCGGGTGCTGTTGATCCCAATGTCTGGAGGGGCTTTATGGCGCGGGGGAGGGTCTAATTAATGCGGCAAGCTGCTGGGGTCCTGCGATTTCAAACCCCAAAACCCCGGAATTAATTAAATATTGATTAGAAAAGCTTTAACTAATCATTGACTACTAGCCCCTGCTTTAATCAGTCGTTAATTAATGCTCAGGCGGCGATGTTGGCCGTCCCCCCGCAAGATATTCAATGGAGCAGCGAGAAATTAAATTTCGGACCGATGTTGTTAAATTAGGGGAGGTGATATGGCGGGGAGGGGGACAGCAGTGGTGCATTGTTAACAAGGGCATGTCCGCCCCCACCTCCATGCAAAAGTATTCGGTCATCCCACGACCAGACGGACATCGCAGCGGCTCCCGCAATCTCGAAATTGTCAGCCAGTTGTTAAAACTGGGCACACGCTAGAGCGCCGTTGGTTTGAGAAAATTCTAACTAGTATTTTCATCAAAACATGATTTTCGCTTGACATTAGCAATATTTTTATTATTATTATTAAGAACAAATTTGAAATATGGAAAGGCCCTACACAATTTAACATGTTCTTTTAAGTAGTTGATTTTTACAGTTATTAGTGGGGAAAAACCGTAACCTATCACTAATTTCACTTGTTATGACCTACACTCCTTGCCAACCTAAGTTGGGTAAATAGAAATATACTATGGAGAATATCCTTCCGCACGTGTAAAGAGTTCCATAAATTATTTGTGAATCCATCCAGAAAACATGTTTAAAACATTAGTTCCGTTTAAGGTCTAACAGATTTGAATATTATTTGAGAAAATTTGGCAATTTTATCAGAATGAAAAGTGTGTTTTGGTTAAATTGCATTCAGATCACTTTGTTTGTAAATATTACCTTACAAGAGTTTCCAACTAACGGACCAATCGCACTTTTCCCTCTGCCTTTTCACTCTTTGTTTTTGCCCAAGTTTGGGTGGCAATTAGTACAAGTCTCTGTTATACTTTAGTTCTTGTTTTGAACCGGTTTTACTCAAAATTATGCCGTCATTCGTTTATAAGTTTGTCAAACTAACAACAAGACATAGCTTGGTGATGTTCGTGTGCAAGCAGAAGAGAGCCAGCAGAGTCTTCTTCACAACAAGGGGAAATTCATCATTTGTTAAATGGGAATGTCACGGAAGATTGCAATCTGATGTGGAGAGATGCATAGAGTTGATTTCTGGAATGTGAAGTAGGAACTAGTTCTGATTGTTGGTTCACGATTATCAATTTATTAATAAGAACCTTTGTTTAATTCAATGTCTCGCAGGATTCAATGCTCAGTTTATTCTCCCCGTTCCGTTGTAAAATGGCTACTGATAAAATCCAATTACATTTTTATCTCATTTACTGATGTAATGGCTTTTCTAATAGATATCCAGGTATAAAAAAGAATAAAGCTTTGCATTGGATGGTTTGTATTATTTGTTAATGTTGTTTGTAATAGAATAAATGCGTTACGAAAAAAGAATCATAGTTGAAATTATTTTTCTTTTCTCATTTGATTAATATTTCCGATTAGATCAAGTCACGATTTTAGATTACCTTTCCCAAGCACAAAGTCCCTTTCAAAACATAATAGAATATAAATCTTCTTTAATCAATTTTAACTATATTGAAGTCCAAAACAGATGTTTGTTATTTCATAGGTTACGTTACGCATACAATATGACCCAAAACATCTGCCACACCTAATAATTTAATACTAAATTTTATCAATTTACTTTTCACAGTACACCACTGCAGGACTTTTTTTTAGTTTGACATAAATTATTCATAACTCAAAACTAGTAGCTTTTATAACTGATAGTATACTGATACAAAATATGGGTATTTTCCATTTCGCAGGAAAAAGCGATAAAATCGCCAAAAATGTACAACCGCCGCCAAACGGAATATTTGCAATGAAATCTTTAACTGCGCCAATAAATCAGCAAGGTTGGAAAAAAAAACTTTAACTTGCTTATTCAGTTATTTAATTATATATTTTTAATTTTTAAAATGACAAAAATATACAGCAGATGGCGACACTATTTTAAAACTTTATCTCTATATAATATAAAATTGTAATTGTCGGATGCCTGAAAGTCACGTGACTTACGCGGCTTCAGCCAATCAGAAACGTCAGAAACGCTGAAAGTGTAGCGATGTGCTTGTTTTGCGCCGGGGCTGCTTCAGCTTGCGTCCCGTGGCTTTGGTAGAGATCGTTGCTTAGCACTAGAGCTACATGATGCCCTGGAGCAGCATGCAAATGAGCATTCCTGCATTGGCAGTATCCTCATATTAGTCTTACATGTTTGTTTGCGGAGCAAACAAATAGGAATTGCGTAGCAATTCCCGGGGGTGGGCGAGCGGTAGCGAGCAGGGGGCTTTGCCCCCTAGTCAATTAATAATTAAATAACATAATGTAATTTTCTTTTCAATTTTGTTTTAAATTAATGTTTTCAATTGATGGTTATGATGATTGATGTTATGATGATCCATATACCTGCTGAACATGGGATACCATTTCAAAGCAATTCTTTAGCAAAAGTTGCGATTTCAAAACTAATGCATTAGCTCTATGAACTGACAGTCCTTCTTAAAGGGTTAAGAAAATTAATGTGACCAATACAAAAGGTGTCTTACTGCGTCCGTAGCGTGAAGGCGGCACTCGTGATGGAGGAAGGTAGATTGAGACCTTTGGTGATCTCTCTCCAGATTTTCTTGTTAATGACTTCGACTAGACCTCCGCGCGCCACCACCAGCCTGTATAGCTCGTACAGGTCCAGCACCTGCTTGGCCATGATAGGGATGCGATTCACCGGCGTACCTGCGAAAGAGAAAAAAAAAAAACTTTGTAAGAAACACATTCCTTGTCCATGACATTCACAATAATGGTAATAAATGATTTTAAAAAATAAGAGTGTCGAGTACTACACGACTTTCAATTATTGCTCAATAAATCAATTCATTCAAAGATAATTATAATTACAAACCAAAGTGTGTAAAATAACTTTATAACTTAAAAAGTTCTATTCCAGCTACCATTTCAGCATGCCGAGTTTCTTATACACCTTATTGTCGGCTGACAAGTACTAGTGGTAACATATGTACCAAATATGAAGTCGTACCAAATGTGAAGTCCGTAGAACTTTTAGTTCGAGCTGTAGAGTGGTTTCAGACGCAACACCCCTCCCAAACGAGGGAGAAAAAAAAACATAAAATCTCTATTCCATAGCAAAACTTTCATTACCGAATTTAAGTCCACAAAGGTAATTTCAAGTAAAAACAGATAAGTACAGATTATTTAATTATATTAATAGGTAAAATTTAAACTTACATTTGTAAGTTTTTAGTGGAAACATAGAAAAATGTATATTTCGCATTTCATTTGGTTTTTCAGTTAACTTTAACAACATAATTGTGTTATTTAATATATTATAGTACACCTTACGTTATCACCAATGGTCAGCTATTGTAATGTGTTTGTTTATAAAGTAAGAACTCATTCCTATAAGTTTTTATGCACATTTATAAGTGTGCCATTAAATATTTGATTCGTTATTTTTAAGTTGAAGTTAAAACTTTCATTTCGCATGATAACATTCATATACTAATACTGTGAATGTTAAAAGTTCTTATGACATTAGTAAGTGATAACAGTTAGCGCTAAATTTATTTCTGAAGCACTAAAAAAATGTATCAAAGATTACATTTAAAGATTGGAAATAGATCGGACCCTCCAATAAACTTCCAATCTCGAAAATGTTTATTTAAACACTAAGCAAGTCTCGCCCACAATTCAAAGGAATCACAAAATAAAAAAAAGTAAGAGTCCACAGGAATATTCCCGTTCACGCTCTTTTTCCCAGTAAAATATAGAAAGGAAGAAGAGTGATGGGAAACTCTCATTCGGACTCGACAACTTTTTACATTCAAGAGATTCAAATGGATGTGGCATCTTCCAGCCGTGTTGATGAATTTCGGCGGAGTGATTCCTCACAGAGCTATTTTTGCAACAAAAGGCGTAGGTGGAAGCCATTCTCTGGTTATCGCATTCAAAGAAAGATTCCTTTTCCACAACAACACTTCGGTATTTGCGGGCTGTCAGTGGAGGAAAGAAAAGAAATGCCAAGCTGAAAGAACGTGTGTGATGGATAAAATATGGTAGGAAACTAAAATGGGTTTTACTTGATGTTATCCTCCAATGTATTTAAAAAATTTAATAAAGATAAATTATATTTTTGGGTGTTTCTATGTTATGATAATTTCGTTTCCACTAACATACTTCAAAAGTAAATACTTAATTTTGAAATAGTAATACATGGTACATTAATTGAAGAAAAATGGTTATATAGTAAAGAGTACATCATCTTGTGTAATGAAAAAAAAATGTATTTGGGCATTTAGAAGTAGATAGAGAAAAATGCATAGTATTAGTTGTGAATTAAGTCTGTTTTAAATTCAACATGATAAGTTGCATAGCTAAACTAGGTTGATAAAGAATGCACATACCATCAAATACTAAAACGTAATCAAGCAACAAGCATCAAAGACTATATATTATTTTAAAGTATCTAAATATCATTGTAATTCGCCACTATATATTCGGGAAGGCTACACAAAAAAGACACTTTACCTCATTACTCGCCATAAATAATATCAATCGAAAAAACGATGAGCCAAACTCCAAATCCGGTTCGAGACGGTATCTCCGCCCAACCAATATACAATAAAAGAATTTCAAGCCATCGACTAACTCAAATCGCAACATGGACATATTTCAGCACAACACGGACACTGCGGTCTCCTTTGAAGCCTGCTCCAAGTGCAAGAAACCATACATGTTACCTCTTACAAGAAATTATTTATAAGAAATCCGTGAATCGGCTGTAACAGGGGCCCTCTGTGCTAATGGGCCCCTCTTGTGTGGTGGGTGGTTTACGAGCAGTTCTCACATGATCGGGCCCCCAAACCGCACAGCGAGCCTTGCTAAGCTCCAAGACTAAAGAGCGGTTCGTGGCGAATTCATTATGATGTAATTAACAAGTCCTCTTGCTTGCGTTTGGGGTCATATGTGTGGAAATAAATACGTTCGGAATGCCTCGGCTCTGACTGTTATGGGGCATAACGAAGGCGAGAATGGTTTATGGACCACGAATGCAACCTGATTACCGAGGATGTACACCTTTTTGGGAGGACTCGGAATGGAGGGTGTTGTTGCAGAACTCACATTCTCCAAAGTATAACTAAGATAAAGGGTCCGGCACGTTCATTGGTGACTTTTGTCCATTGTTGATGCAATTGGATGAACTCGCCAATGAACGGACCGGACACTATACCTGTGTTATACTTTTCAGAATTCGAGTTTTGCAACAACACACTTTGAATGGGGTATATGTTAGAAATATGACACATTTCTGGGGCCTAATTGTGAAATACACGTTCTTTTGTTCGAAAACGATAGATTATTTTGATACTTTTTAAAAGGATTAACAAAAGACCATAAGCTACTTGCAATTTTTTTTAGAGAAAGGCAAAAATGGGTACAGGAAAGTCCTGAATTATAAATCTGCTAAACCAGCAGTAGAGAAATTTTTATTATTTTGTATATGGAAACTTGGATATTGATAAGTTATATTGTCGTGTTTGAAGCAACAAATGTTGTAATCGAAAACCTTCTAATAAGGGATGTAAAATAAGTAGTATTGCCCTTTCTTGCACAGACGAAAAAGACTAATCCAGAAATTAATTAAACAATTATATTCAGCTATCCAAACTAAGTATACACAGATCGCAACAAAAGCTAGGCAAAATAATGTATCCATATTCGAGACCAGAAGACATGGCCTTTGACTTTCAAAAACTATTTGTTACGCTTGAGACGCGAATTGAATGCAAACTATTCAAAAGCCAATGTTTCACTTGAAATTGGGTCCGCAATTAAAAATGAGCAGCTTCATTATGAAATGTCTTAATTACAATCCGATAGAACGCTGGGATCCGCATGCGAATCATCTTTAATGAACCTCTTTAAATATTTAAATTCGTTCGCTAAGCCCTCGGGGATATTTCTAAAATCTATTGAAGCCAATGCTAGTGGATCCGTCTCTGAGGGCCTATTTGTTGAATGCAGAGCAGATGTTATCTAGGGTTGTGACGCAACAATGGGAAAATGCCCTCGATTTAATGTCGCAATTGATCAGAATTATAAGCCTCAAAACTTTTATTTGAATTGATTGGGAAAATATGCTAGGCTTTCTAAACTACATTAATAAAATAATTTTCAGTGTTTAAAAATTATGTTTTCTTCATAAGTGCATGGACATGAATATTAGCAATAAATGTTATTGGTATTCATGAATTAGAATTATTTATATATAATATAAATAGCATATTAATTCGCATGTAGATTTTATAAAAATTATGTAGATAATAAAGTTGAAAATTAAAATTGAAACTGCGCACATTAAATACTTCATAAGGTATTCGTTTAAATTAATTCAAAGGTGCTATTTTTATGGATTGAAACGTTTTCTATTTAGCAATTTTAATTACATAATTTTTTGGGGAAAACCTAGAATCTAGGTTTGATACGCCATCTCTTAATAAAAAAAAACTAAAGTTATTTCACAATATTGACAAAACTTTATAGACAAGCTTATAGACAAAGTATACAAAAAATAATTGTGTATTGGCAATACCTAATTGGTTTACTCCTTATTTTACAAAATATTAAAAAGGATTCAAATTTAGTCAAAAAAAATTAAGGAAAATTTGAAATTTTTTGATACAATTGAAACAAGCGCAGTTATAAATATACTAAACATGTAATAATTTTAATCATGACAAAAGTTATTTTTTAATTCCTATATCATTCCCACAGAACAAAACTTTCATTAGATAAACTGCGTGTGAACTTACTCCAAGACGAGAAACCCATTCGAAAAATCACGCGGGAACAAAAAGATCAAACCACACACGACGACCCAACGACAAACACACAATGGGAAAAAAATATGGAAACAATCTCACATCAGCCAAAACTTTAATTCGTGAAGGTGCTTATCATTTACCCCACACACAGTAATATACAAATGATAGCTTTCGGATGAGGATTCAACCCCTCTTACCTGGACGATAATTATAGTTACTTACTGAATGAAAGAAACAACATAACTTTTCTTAAACTAATTTTATGATATTTTATTTTCGAGAAAAAGAGCGTGTTGTAGGGAAATATTGTTATCGTGCCTTGTTATTTTGCATTAGAAAACGCGTGTCTGATTTATTCATTTGCATCATCTGCACCTTCGTTTTATTCATATATAAAGTTATAAATCAGCAATTTATTGATTTTATGTATGGATCTGACTCGTGGTTAAAGAAGTATCCCAGGCGTACACTTTTATTTGCAAGAATTTTGCTTTGTTTTAATTATCGTCGCACTAGAGCTACACGAGGGCTATTTTCGACAGGCGTCGAATTTTAGAACCACAGTCAAGAATTTTGTAAAATAACAAATCGACTGATTTTACGTTGAAAAAATATTTGTATGAAATAGGTAGATAAAACCTATGCAAGAAACTATGCTTCAATTTTAAATAAATTACATATTTTAATAATAAATACTCGTATTGTTGAGGATATTTAATAAAAGTATGGAATTTTACTAGTAGGAGGTTAGAAAATCAACGAAATTTTAACATTAATTTTGTAATAAAATTTTAAATAAATTTTTAAAATTTTTATTTCATCCAATACGTTACCCTTCTTTATTAAGATATTAGTTGCATGATTACTGAAACATACGCTTTTAAACGATAATAATTTTTTATAATCAAATTTCGAGATTATAATAAATCTTATCTATTCTATTTTTTAAAACTTAATATTTTTAATGCATAAAGTAAAGATGCTGAATTGGGTTAATTTTAATGACTTATCATTAGTAATTATTAAATGATTATGAATTAAGAAAAATCGAATGAATTCATAGAGAAAAAGTTTTAGACGAATCATCAAACACCAAGAGATTTATATAAATAAAACTTAAAAATGAACTATAAAATCGTATCTATAACTGGCCATGATAAGAAATTCCAATTCCATTTTTTATCAGTGGAAGTTAGTATCCCGCAGAACTCTCTCCCAACCTTATCAAGAGATTAAGCACACATTGGCTCTGATTTATTTGGAATGTATATTGATACAAAAAAAAACTTATCTTTTTGGACTACTCGCCGTAATTTCAGGGATTTTGTGATAGAAGCGGGACAATAAGAATATGGCGATATAAATCTTATTCCGCGGGTTTATATTTCGTTTTCCGGTACAGATTCGCAGTATTTTTGTTACAACATATACTGTTTTTTTGGTTGCAACTGCAAAAGATAAGGCACTCGAGATCCATCGATATCACCAGAGCAAGTGGCAAGGGTGAAAACAACGGCATTAAGTGCACATAAAAAAAAACAGAATTTACAGCAATATAGTTGCATGTACACTAGACAATGAAACTGAAAGTAGCTCGATTTTAGAACATACAATAGTTCCTCATTATTCTTTTTAAAAAATTACAAATTTGAGTCTTCTACTGCTATGCAAGCTGCTTCATTATTGTGCATAAGAAAAAGTAGAAGTACTGCTGAAACATACATTTACTGCTTTATTTAAGTTACCAAAAAAACTATATTTTACAGCAATAAAGTTACATGTACACTTCTAGAATGAATGAAACTAAACACTGTTCAGTTTAGAATTTAATAGTAGTGTATCATTATTCTTTAAAACATTTTTAATTTCAAGTTTTTTATTATTAGTGATATTTTTTTAAAAATTAATATTTGCATTTTAAAAAACTTTCCAGGAAAGTCTTAAATGGTAAAAGAAAGGGTAATCATAAAATGTGATCACTGCTATCAATGCTAGGATCAAATTCCAATACTTTTGTATCTAATTATTTCGAATAAATACAATCAAATTTGAATTGCTGTATATCAATTTCATGTATTTAGTATAGAGAAAACGAAACTATTTTATTGTAAAATAGCAAATCAGCCATTTTTTAAACAAAAATTTAAGTTATTTGATATTAAATTTAAGAAATTAATATATATTTTTAAATATGAAATTAATATTTTTCATGAGATTTTATTGCCATTTTAAGCATCAGTAAATTCATATAACAGTGCATAGTTACATATTTTCCTAATTGACAATTAACAGAATTGCGTGACAAGTTTTTACGTGTTTCAATTGGTAATACTTTTATCAGTTTCTTACCAAAGATAATATTTACTTTAAATAATGTATTACATATTAATTATACACAAATGAAATGGTTTTTATCTTGGTTATAATTAAATTTGTTTTTACATAACAAACTCATTAGAGTGACCGTACATAAAAATTGATAATATCATATATCATTCTAGGTAAACAACGAAGTGCGTGAGTGCTTATCAAAAATACTTCTGTTTGGTTTTAATTTTTGCATGAACGGTACTGGTGTTCAATTATTATTAAAGTATTTGGTTACTTAGATGCATAAATTAATATTCGTTAATTAACATTATTTATATCAAGCACTTATTAAACTACGGCATTCATTTTTAAATTTCTAAGAGCACTTAGTAATTATTTTTATTGGTACTTTCATTCAAAATTCATCTCCAAAAATTAATTAATATTAATATTTTTTTTACCTGAAAATTACTTGCATTATTTCGGTTCACATTTAATTTAATATTCAGAGTTTCTGTATTGAAATAAGCTTAATTAACGCACACTCAAAAATAATAATTGAAAATTGATGGAGGTGAAATCGTATTAGTAAGTGAAGAATCCCAGCTCGCGCATTGTTTGTCCAGATGATATGGATCGTTAAATCCAAAAAAGGCCCAAGTCATTTGGAGAGTTTCCCCACTGCACTTTTTCCTTTCAACGTGTAAGTGAAAGAAGTTTGTGGGGAAATTTTCGTACCGATTCGACCCTTTTTTTACACTTACCGGTTCATATGAAAAGCAAAGGAGAAAAAAAATCTTTTAATAATTACAGCTCTATTCATTCCATGTTTTAAAGTAAGTACTCCTTATCTATCGTGCCTTTTACAAAGATTATTATTCCACCAAGCGATTCTAATTCGATTTATCCATCTTTTGCTAAAAAAATCTGCAGACCTCCCCTCTCCCACTTAATAGAGAGCATCACACCTAGGCAAAACGCTACATTGGCTTTCAAAAAATGGAACTTTGCTTTTGTAATAATGATAAGAATTGCACTTCTGAACATAGTTATAAAAGTAAACGAACTTTTGTAAATATATATTTTGTAATGTAATTGAAGTATCGAAATTGACACGTCTCGATATAGCTGGGCAATTAAATTTCGTATTTTTAAAAATAGTTTTAACCAAAAATTCAATTGTTACTTACAATTTTATTTTACCAGCTCGGCCAAAAGCTGAGATGATTTAATTTCACTCGAAGGCAATTATCCTGCACTACACCAACTTTAATTCAATTAGCGCTGAACCAGGAAACACGAGACCGCCTTGTTAAAAAGCTACACAAGCCGGAGTTTTTCCGTTTTTGCGATTTTAATATCAATGAATTATATATATAATATATCGATCCATCCTTTCTCTTTTTTTTTTATTTTTAACCCTCCCCCCTTTCTATAAACCTGTGATGGCACTTAACTCTTTCTGTTTGCATTTTATGAGAGGGAACCTTACCATAATTAAAATTACTTGTTTGCCAAAGTAAATTTCCCGTGCTGGCTGAAGCAGCCACAAGCTCTAATGAGCTAATATTAATTACTGTTCGGGCCATATGCAGAAGAAATTAAAAAACCCTCGAAAGCATTTTAATTAAATCTGTATGCTAAAGAATCTTAAGTAGATGAGGTTTATTTATGATATATATATGGATATATGTGTGCGTATACATAAATATTTTGCTTTTTTTTTCAATTTTTCCTCCGCGAAGCCAGCATTCGTATAAAAGGATATCTCACACGTCCATTAAGTTTCTACTGACCGTGTCATTAATTATTCCCACATGATACGCGAGAATGTTATGCCTAGGGTGTTAAAGAATTATGGACTGTTCTTTATCACATGCTTATTAAATTCAACCCCTTCTGTAATATCTTTGTTAGATACATACTTAAATATTTTAAATACCAATTATACCACCTATACATTTAATAAGTTCGCACTTATTATAAATTCCATTAGAAAACAGAATTTTTGGAATCATATTGAATTGATTTGGCAAAAGACATAAATGCAACTATGTTAGATACAATGCCTTTCATAAAAAAATATGTTAACTAATCACTAATTAGATAGAAATTTTTATTGTTAGTTATTATAGACAATCAATTTTATAAACTATGTAGTATAGTAGTGATACAACTAGTAGTCGATTGCCTTTCTTTAACCAATGCTGATTTTGTTTAACAGGGAATGAGACTGAATGACTATGTGTCTTCAAACCAAAGGGCCTGTGTGTTAATCCAATGGAGACAATTATTTCCTAAGCTCCATTTCTCTGGCTGTATTGAATATTTTTACAAATAGTTTTTTGGTATGATAATTGTAGCTGACTTACTGGTCTCTGTAATCCTATATTTTGACATTGGTTCAATATATACATATTTAATTTAAAAAAAATTCATTTTACAAATTTATTTTACGATTTACAAATTTATTTCACATTTTACAATTTACAAAAATTTCATTTTCAAATAATCTAACCAATTTTCAAAAGTGGGATTATAGAGACCTAAAAGTCAGCTACATTTGTCATAAAAAACCGTTTGAAAAAATATTCAATACAGCTGGAGAAATGCGACTAAGAAAATTGTTTTTTATTGGAATAACACGGAGGTACTTTGGTCTGGCAGAATTTAAGCAAAAAGATTTGATACAGTGATACAATCTGACAAATCGAGAGTGAATGCGATTTAACTATGCGATTTTTTTAAACATAGGTTTATGAAAAACCAAGTGCAACTCTTCTTTAAAAATACCAGTTACAAAGAACATTAATTCCTTGAAATTAGCGTTAATACCGTAAACCTACAATGTTCTACACACATGTGAAGGGGAAAGGGGGCTAGTGAATTTACTCGTTTATCAAATTAGCCCCCTCCTAAATATCAAAAGTTCTTTTCCGAGGCATTCCGTCTGAGAATGTTTTAATGGAGCACGTTTGTGATGAGATCTTTTTTTTAAAAACTCGCTTGCTCAGATTAATTCTGCCAATATGGGGAATCGTTCTTTTTAGAAATGGGGGGGGGGGGGGCTTTATTTCCTAGCCATTAATTTATGAAGTTGTGCCTGTGTCACCTTTCTCGGAAATTAACGGTTACATTAGGAGACCGTCGAAAAAATTAGTTTTACAGGATAATGAGAAAGTACTTAATGTTTGGATGTAAAAGATGTCGGGGGGAGGGAGGGGGGCAGATGGATTGTTTACATATATCCATTACGATTGTTAATAAAATTCTAAAGCTCTTTGGGATATTACTTTTTTTTAATGGCGGTTAGAAAGCTGAAGTGCTCTATAACGAGTGCAGTGCTTTATGAAAAATTTGTGTAATTATTTGCATTATAACTTTAGCAAATTAAGTGTTATTGAGGTCATATTTTGTATCTTTTTAATTATGCCATTTTGTCAAGAGCCGCTGTTGCTGTATTTTTTCGCAAAATCGCATTCATACTCAACCAATTTATTTAACTTGCTATAAATTATGAACAAACTTAAGAATACTGTATTTGGTTGTTAGGAATAGCGTTTGCAATACAAATAAAAATAACTGTACAGAACGGATGGAAATTAATAAATTATTTCATAAATAATAAGCTTTTAGTGAACAAATGCGTGAAAATAGACTTTACAACATAATTTATAAAATGTCAGAATCGATTGAAACAGCTAGTTCAAGTCTTTCACGGTAACGAAGAACTTAAGAAAAGTCACGGTCATTTTTAACATTGTAATCATACTTAGTTTCTGTGAAAGGTATCAGATTTCAAATAAGAACCTAAAACTTTTTTTAAAAAATAATTAGCATTAGTTTTAATATAATTTACTGAAATTGAATGCTTGGAAATGTGTTTATTTTTCAATATATAAATTGTAGCGATTTTATTTCAAACGCTAAATAATGGTACTTTAAAAACGTTAACAGAATAATATTTGTTTCCATAAAGATATTTATCATCAACATAATGACTCTCCTAGTTTTTCAGATAGTCAATACACAAAGTTTTACCGACCTCCAAAATAAACAATAAAAATTATCCAAAAATACGTATGCTAACAAGACTAAATTAAATAAGTAGTACATATATTTAAACTACTGCCTAATTCAGCCTAACCAGACATCGCATCCGCATCCCATATATCACAAAATTAAGCACACCGAGACTAAACATCCTCAGAAATCTTCATCTTTGAGTCTTATTTGCTGATGGGGCGAGAAAGAAGATCTGGTCCATAGCCAAGCAGCTGAACAATATTATGTCTTCGATTTGCCTCCCCCATCACATCCCAAGTCTTCATTTGGTATCAAAATAGCATCCGCACCAGCTGTGCAAACGTCTGTCTGGGGCGAATCCCCAAATCGGGAGTTGACCATTTTGCTGCAGCCCAGCAACGCTCTGATTTATCGGTTCCGATTAGAGGACGGAAATAGATTCCCCAACATCTCTTTGGGAGAGTGACTTCTTCACTTCGTAATGCCACTCGTTTGATATCTTATTTATTTGGAGACTCTTTTAAATCTGTGTTTAGACCATTACAAATTTTTTGCCAGGTTTCACAAAAAAATGGTTGCTGCAAAGGCGGTGTGGTGACATGTTTCACCATATTTAAAGAATATACCCGAAGTTTAATGGGTTTGAATCCGCTCCATACCATTTAAAACAGCATGCCTTCTTTGAGAAAGAGTATAAAGTTATATTTTATATATTATTTTGTATAATTTAAACTTGTAAACCAGCTAAAACATTTTTTCTTCAACTGCTTATATCATCGCTTATCAAGACAATAAAGCACATCTTATTACAATTTCAACTTTTCATCTAATCTAAACAATGGTCCTGTAGATACATAATACGAAGCTAAACGAATCCTGACTGTCCTTTAATATCAAAACCCCCTTCAACAATTATTCGGAGGGCTGATCTGTCGCGGGGCGCAATCGGAGCAGTGGGCAATTGAAAGCGCAGCCCTGCAGAGGAGAGGGGCTACACTCATTAATCCGGTGCAGACACACTCATACATGCAGTCATTGCCGCCTCCTCCCGTGATATTATCGTCATTTCTCGGCAACCCTTAATGAGGCACCTAATTACGCCTGCCGTGATCGTTAATAATCGCTAATTACTAACAGACATGGCCGCATCCAGGTAGAATCCGCGATCCGAGCAACAATAAATTTATTCGGGTGTCCTTCAATGAATGCGAAAGGCGGTGTTGATCTTTTCTGGATCTGTTTTTGTGCATTTCCCCGAATCGATGTCGAAGAGGGAATGGCTTGGTTGTTTTGACCACTTCAACAGGCGCGTCTGTGCACAACTGAAGAACTGAGTTCGGTGTCTTTAAATGACCACATTCTTTCATGTGCATGCACACTTGGTTTCACTAAAAACATGGTCAATAGTAGCTGCAACGGCTGTATAATGAAATGATTGACTATATTTTCGGAATCCTGGTTGAACCCCGTCTCGGGTTGTTGTTTCCAAAACCTGAAATGTGTTCCCGCCGAATCATAACGGAAGTATGGTGAAATTTTTCTAAAGGAGCCGTTGCAGCTACCCAGAACCATTATAATGGTGAAAACAAGCAGCAAACAGCGCCCCTCTCTAAACTGGAAAAAATGGCACGGAGACGCGAATCGGGATTTCGGTGTATATAGCTTGTTAATGTTTTTGAATGGATAACTACTGGGTAGTTATACGCCAATATAATCATTCCTTCAAAAAGGCCTAATTAGTGCTGACAAAATACGTTCAGACTCCAGTATTTAAAGGAACATTTTTCCATCCTGACCCCATCTGTTAAGTATTTGAAGGAATTAATTTCACTTAAAATATGGTTCCGAATGAGGATCTGTGGAAAAAAAAAAACCAATTAACAAATATTAAAAGATCACTAATATCTTAGGAGCATGAATTTAAAAACCAAGTTTGATATTTTGTGTGTCTAGAGCAGAAAATTATGTTTAAGGATGATGAAACACATGTTGTCCAAGTAACTAGACTGTACAGTGTACACACTTGTAATGTGGAAATTTAGACAACCCTTGTGACTGAACAATGTCGTTATCTCAATTGAAGTCCTAATAAAAAAAATCTATAAAAAAACTGATTTTGCCTCCTGCTGCAATGATAAAAAAAATACCTGTTTCGGGCAAATATCTTTTTCCGACATAATACGACTTTGTAATTTTAGTTCCAAATATTATTTTCGAATGTGGTTCAACCGTCGGGGAAAAATTGCAACTTTTAGAACACGTTTAGCTGCTATTTTTAATTTAGTTTAATTAAGCACAATACACGTACCGTAAAACAAGAATTTTTCAGAAGGTTAGTAGGGTAGACTGACCAGTGAGTGAACAGGCCCCAGTGAATGAACAGTTGGCAAATACATTTAAAAATATAAGGATTAAAATCATTCCATTAGATGGATTGGCAACACTGACTTCCTCCCATCTCGTAGGAAGCTATCTGACATCTGATTGGTTGTGATTGGTCATTAATTAAAATACAACATGTTTAATGACTGGACATTTTTGTGTTCATTCACTGGTAAAAGAACTGTTCATTCACTTGGCTTTTGTCCCAATTTTTATTTGGACCCCCAAAAGCCCCAAAGCAATGAAATATAAAGTCACCTTTTTTTGTGAAATTTGCATGTAATGACAGATGGGTTCACATTGTCAAAAACCCGAAGCTATATTTTCTTAAAATGTATGAATTTTCTTAAAACAAATTGTGCTTAAGGTAGGCGAATACCCAAAATTTCCCAAAATTCTAAAATTTTTACTATTGCTTTAATCTTTTCCAAATTTGGCATAGTGATTTCAAATATAATGAATAATACTATTTAGGCTTTTGTTTTTATTTAAATATAATTTATTTATTTTAAACGGTGTTTTTCAACTAAAAAAAGAGGTTTACGCCAACAAGTCTACCACATTGAATTTTCATCCTGTGAACATTTATTATGTGTTAAATTCTTCGTTTTGAACTGATACATGCAATGACCCTCTAGAGCTACATACAAATTACAAGAAAAAAAGTTATTAATAAAAATGTTATAAATTAACCACAAAAAAGATTTTTTTCGATTTACTTACACTTGGACATTCTTTTAAAAAAAACTTGTATACTTACACCAGATGTTAGAGGTTCATGGCACAGATATATATTGAAATAGCATCTGTGAAAAATTTCAGGTAAATTAATGTAAAACTTTTTATGCTAGAAGTGTTGGCGTAACCCTCTTTTTTTAGTTGAGAAACACCGTTTAAAATAAATCAATTATATTTAAACTTAAAAAAATTGCCCCAAAAGTATTGTTCATTATATTTAAAATCACTATGCCAAATTTGGAAAAGATTAAAGTGATAGTAAAAATTTTAGAATTTTGGGTATTCGCCTACCTTAAGCGTTCATTCACTGGTTAGTCTACCCTAACAGAGAGCAGCTGTTCCTTGGAAAAGAGCACCTCCCTGCCATCCTTAATTTCCGATAGTTAGATTGTTTCCAATGGGATGCATGGAGAAAGGAAGGGGTTAAAAAGAGAATTTGAAATTCAAATGTTTTGTTCGTCGGTGTAATTGCGATGGGGAGATGCGGTTTGCGAATTAATGTGTTTTAATTTAATGGGGGGAGGGGGGGGGGGTAGAAACTGGGCATTTTTCCTCCTTTCACAGTTTTCGTTTAAGAAGATTAATGATGGTTTACTTGCATTTTAAAATATCTAATAAATTATTTGTGTAAAATCGATTGCTACGTGAGAAGGGTTTCAATGAGAGGGCAACGTAAGAATCGATTAGATACCTTGAAAAGTAAAATTTAATAAATGCCAAATTTTGAATCTTATAACGTTCCTTATACAGGCCGAGTTTATTTTTTATTTTCTTTGTGTATATTTTAAAAAGAGGGTAATAAATTAAATGGAAGGTAATTAATGATTTATAAGGGGTAACAATAAATATGTTTGCTTTTTAAGTTATCAAAAGGATTTTTAAATGTTTGGCACTAGAAAAAGAATATGTTACTGAATAATAAGATTTTACACCTTCTTGATAAGGAGTTAAGAAAATAAATTAAAAAAATATGTAACGGCATTTTGGTGAGCCGCAACAAAAACACAACACCTCTGCATGTAACGGTCAACAATACAACAGTTCCCTGTTTCAAATGTGTATATCTCCCAAGTCATTTGTGTGCTTTGAACTTCTACAAGTAAACTTTTCTGAACACCAATATGAGGAAGGACGTAAACATTTAGTACCTTGAGATGTTAAAATGCATACTCCACATTTCCCCTTCTCCTAAGCAAATATCAACGGAAAAGAAAATAGGTCAATAAAAACACAGGGGGAAGAAGATCCCTCATTACTTGGGGGGCGCGAATACCATAGCAGCCCTGCAACTAAAACCTGATATATTTGGAAATCAGTTGGAAGTGGGGTAAAAATGCCTCTTTTTCCAAGGTCAAATTCTACCAGACTTGTGCATTTTATTTCTTTTATTGGGGGTTTTCTTCTATTTGGGGATTGGTGAGGGGAGGATGGAAATAGATCCTTTAGCCCCTTTTATTACTCATTTGTCTAATGGTTCCAATCTTTTTTTCGACTGTGAGAGAAATAATTGTCAAATGTATCTAAAAGCTTAAAATTAAGTCTTTAGTTATTTTTGTAAATAAAAGGCGTATTCATTCCAATTCTTTGTAATATTCTTAAAGACTTCAAAATATGTTTTTATTAAAAATAAGATAATTAAGTTTATCAGAAAATAATGGAAATTGGCTAAATACGTCGAAACATCAACATTTTAAGACAACATGTCGTAATTGTAAATTGATAGCATAGTAAAGAAATACTGTAGACTTTTTTTTCGGAGTTAGTAGGGGATGGGAGTGGGTCATTATTTACATTTACCTCTTCTCTAATTCCACAGACTACGCCATCACTCAAAACTATTTCATTTTGTAACACCATAATGAGCGATGGGTAGCCACGAATGGGAACCCCCTTTTCGTGGAAATTTGGGGATCAAATCCGACCCCTTACCCTACTCAAATTGGCGCCGATGAAAACGGGGAAGTGGCGCCACCGTGTGGACAGACATTCCACGACCACGTGGTCTTTGTTCTCCACGCCGCATTTCTTGTTATTGATTGACTCAGATGGGAAAACTTTTCTGATAAGGGGGTGGGGGGTTGGATATACAGTCGGGATTAGTACAAACTGTACTTCCCCAAATCTGGTTTGACCTTGAATGTGGTGGGGGGTTGGTTTCTTAGTGGGATTTATCGCCAAAGCTATGTTACTTTTATTTTTACATTCCATCAAGCATTTTTAGGATTGTTTACATGCAGGGCCTGATCTGGGAAGGCTATGGGCACATCAAATTTTAAAGGTTCCTTTACGAAAAATGCTGTGTATGATTGCCCGTAATGATGATGTTAGTTAGTTTTTTACAGTCTCTTTACAGTTAAATTATTATCATGGAATGAGTCAAAGAGCCAAAACAAGAGCACTGTTTAAAAATTAAGAAATAAATTTTGATGTGCCCATAGAATTCCCAGATCAGGCCCTGCATGTAAACAATCCTAAAAAATGCTTGCTAAAATGTAAAATATATCGCTTTGGTGATAAATCCTTCTAAGAAACCAACCCTCTCTGTTGGTGGATTTACTTTGAAAAGTAATTCAGCAGCAGGTGTACTTTTAATTTTTCCCCCATCAGATGGAACATTTTACCATTTCCAAGATTATTTTCCAATTATATAATTTGTTCAATACAAAAGTTTAGCTGTGGTTAAATCCCTAGAATACTTTTATCTGTTCGGTCCAGCTTTTTACAGATCAGGAGCCATGTTTTTTAATTGATTGGACACAAAACCCTAAAGCCCTTGTCAGACTTGATGGTGAACCGCAGGTTTTGTGGTCTCCCTAAGTAAACAAGAGAAATCCGAAATTCGGAGAGAATCACGGTTGGGGCCTATCAGACTTGTTTTTTTTTTTAAAGAATTTTTTGGAGTAGATGGTTCGACTGTGACTGATTCGTTGGTATCGCTTCTTCATTAACATTTTAAAGTTTGACTACTTTTCGTATTGTAGATAACGAGTATGTGGTAAGTTATCAAAGTAGTGAATTCTTTGAAAATTAGTATTTTGTCTGTTCGCGCCAAATTTGTCCATAGAAGCAAAAGGTGAGAATAAACTTCAGGAAAAAAAATCGATATCAATATTATGTTGCAGTTCAAATTAAGAAGGAACATTGCTCCCTCGCAAACAAACGTTTAAACATCATGAATCATGGTGTAAGTACCCTAATTGATCTAACAAACATCAAGAAAATGATCGAGAACATCATCCCGAGGAGTCATTTGCGGAAAGCCCCGAAGGAGCCCCCAAAAAAACCGACATTGTTTCACTTTTATTTAAAAACCCTTGTTTCCAGAGGCAGAATCAACAAACGAAACCTGAGTTGGCAAAACACCAAAGGGGTGGGGGGTTACATCAGGATCCCCCTCCCCCCATTAAATGCCCCCCTTTCTGATATCACGTGACGTAACACTCCCGTTTCCATAGAGACTGGGGCTATAAAACGTCGGAATGACGACTGCATTAAAAGAGGGGAAGGAAAAGGGGTCAAAAATCAATAAATATATTATAATGCGGACCGTACATATCAAAATTAATGGACCTCGATGCGTGCATACATTGTTGGGGTGGAGGGGCGGGCGAGCTCATTTGTTGTGTGTGTGCGAGTTTCTTTGTTTTGGGAGGGGTGTGCGTATGGAAATGAGGCGCCGAGCGAATTATTTTTATTCCATTTGCAGCCGTTTTGTTTTTGCTTCAACCCTTTCACCACGGAATAAGTCGCGTCGCTTTGTTGCAGGGCGCTCCCTTCTCCTTTGGGTGGCGAACTGCCTTTTTACAAAGAATATATGTATTTTTTAGTTTTAAAATGTTGGTTAAATGAAGTAGCATTCGGATATAGATGCACAATGGGCTGTTGGTGACGGTTGATTGTTCTGAAATTAGTCGTATTGTTATACGGCGTTAACATACATGATTGAATAGACCTCTGACACAATGTGAATTTCAACGAAAGACCCGAGTGAAGTTGTCAAAGAATTCCGAAGTGTCTAAACCAGATTTGAGAAAATTAGTTTGAGAAATATTCTATTGGGAATGCAAGAAACAAATATTTGTAAATAGTATAGCCTTTTACAATTATAAATAAAAAATATATATATTTCAAAATTTTCAATAGGCTCAAATGTTTTTTTATATATATAATATATACAAGTATATCTACAATTAACCTCATTGAATAAACATTTTTATACTAAATGATTTAAGTGGCCGATTTAGCTAAAATATTTTCCTTGACAAGTTTATAAAACCCTTTGCGAAAACCTTAGGTTCCGTTCACTATCATAATTTAATTTTCTACAATCGGGACTGTATATAATGTTTATATAAACTATCATTCTATCTACCATAACGAGGAAACTCCTGCCACGAATTCCGAAACAATACACTGTCCCCCTGATCAACAAGCATCGAAATCCCGACCAAAAGTATCCCGAAAAGTGACAGGTACATTGGGAACAATGCACCGCGGATAAAAGGGAGAAAAAACAGGAAAATCCTGGATCGGGAAAAGAAGCCCCACAAGTGGCCAATCAAAACCGCGGGGGAAACCCTTCGTAGGGGAAAACTGTGGTAGCCATCTGGTGACATGTCGCCGCCGAGACTAGGGGAACATGCACAAATTACGCGGCATCAAAAATATTGAAGATAATTATATTTAATCATGAATTTTATTAAAATCTCTTAAATATATTTTTTTAGCTGAAACTTGCATTTCTGATACTTTTTTCTCCGTTTTTAATTTCACTTCGTATTTTAATAAGCAGAAGATTGTTTTCAAGTTTTTCAATCTTCAAACTCAAAAAATCAAAACCGAGTTTTCAATTTTCGTTTGAATTTTAGAGGATTGAGAAGTGGAAAAGTTAAGCGTTTGTTTTCTATCATTGAGCAATTTAAACACCAGTTTACATAGTTTTTTAAACAAAAATTAACACGCTTGTTGACGATGCAATGTATGATTATTTAAATGAAGATTTTTAGACCGATCAAAATTTCGAAATTATATTGCCTAGCATTTTAAACATCATAAAATACAAAATTTTAATTTAAAAAAAATAACAATGTTATAATACATAATAACGTATACGTTTCTAAAAGTTTAAAAATAAAAACTTAAGAGTGTCGGTGTACGTATATTTCAATAAGTTTTCTACATTTTTTTTTTTTTTTAGTTTTTACCATTCTTCCAAAATTTGAGGTAAGGGTATTATTGATTTATATAAAGTTGATTTTTAAATTAAAGAATCAATGTGATCCTAAGCAGCCTATTTTCACACCCATAAAGAAATAATTTAGAAATATACTTTTCAAATCGCGCCTAAAACAAGTTTCAAACCGTAATCTGGTAAATAAATCATAGGCATAATAGCAAG
This sequence comes from Hylyphantes graminicola, assembly GCA_023701765.1. NCBI lineage: Eukaryota > Metazoa > Arthropoda > Arachnida > Araneae > Linyphiidae > Hylyphantes > Hylyphantes graminicola. The sequence goes on from CM043111.1 coordinate 25,918,743, forward strand.
TGGTAAAATAGCAAGTGGGATGGCATTTACAGAAAAAAATATAAAAGTTTGTTAAAGTATGATGATGAAAAAATATTGCATGTTGTAAAATTTTAAATATAAAGTGATTAAAAAAAACATCCAACCCTGAAATCACTTGAAATAAATTTCTTTCCTACCATGGGGCTGCAATATTGGCGGTCAAGCCTTTGCAGACTCGGCATATTCCCCAGAACTAAGAGCCATTTTCTTGTGGCACCATCTAGACGACTCTTGCTACCAATTTTAAAGCACAGATTGCAATGAGTGAATGAATACGGTTGCAAAAAAAAAAAAAAACTTCAAATTTGTATGCATATGAATCGGTGAGTGCAGAAACCACTTCAGTCAAAAAAATCCGAAAACTCGTTTTCAATGAAAATAAGTGTAGAAAGGCAAGATGCGTGTTGGGTGCAAAAACTTCGTTAGTCTGTTGAGTAGTTCCGTAACTACAGGACGTTTGTTTCGAGTATTGAGTGCAGAAATAGAGGAGGAGTTATTACGTTTTTTCTCCCTCCTGAAAAATTTGAAATTTGTGACTAACGTTGTTTCTGCACTCACCGATTCATATATACAGAGTATTTTTTAAGTATGTTTTGATAAATTAATTTTAAACAAATATTTTTAAATTAATAAAACTATAAGTATTAAAAGAGATTTTTCTATAGTTAAATTATAAAATAACATTTATCCTTCCCACAAAATTTCCTCTTCCTTCCATTATAATTTGATTGACTGCAGTGAAGAATGCCCTCCTATATCGCATTGATTGTCCTTGTACGGGCATTTTGTTTTTCTCTTGAAAGGCTTCTTGTTATGGGGCTTCCGAAGTGCTTTGTTGGTATTATGGAGAAAAAAAATACCAATCGGGTAGCTAGTTTCGAATTAATCTGTCTAATACAGTTTCTTAGAATGGCGGATATGACTGAAGACGACCAAAGGAATTTTTTTATTTTAATTTATTAGCATAAGACATGTTTCACGTCTTGAGTGGCAGCAGTTGAACTGAAATAAGGTCGCGATTTAATCAATGTAGTGGGAGGAGATCACCGTGATAAAAAATCAATCACAAAAAACACCAATGAAAATGAATGAAAGTGAAACAAGCCGATTGGCTAGAAAATTTGCCATACAAATAAGTTTTCTGCATTAGTTTATCTAAATAAACTAAATACAATACCAAATTTATTCATGGAAACGAAATGGCAGATAAACTTGCTAAAGATGTATGTCACCTACCCTCTACTAATTCCAATAAACTAACATCTGATGAACTTTTTTCTATCAAAAAATCCTCAATTAAAAAAGACTAATCCCCCTAACAACAGCTGGTACTCAGCTACGGAACCTGGCTCCCTTCTCTCACTTTCAGGTGACAGGTCTTGGCTGTGTGGTGTGTGATAGTAAAAGGGTATAAATATTTAACATTTTTTAATATCTTTTGCACCATTGCATCTAGCTCAATTTCCATCATTACGTTGTTTTACAAATTTGAAGTCCGGATCTAATTTTATGAACAGCATGCATTTATACTTTATAATTTCCAAGCTATTATTAATGATGGAATGAAAAAAGTTTGATCCAATGACATTATGCTATGAAAATAAACAATATCAAAGTTTGAAAAGAAATGGGATTAAACTAATACCTTACATTTTAGTTAAGTAGTATTTATCTTATTCAATTAGGGACCGGCCCCTCTGATACAAAAACCCTTTCCCCTTCTAACTAAAGGGTTCGTGATTAATATTCATAATGTACGCGTAATGAAAGCTATTATGATGACGTGTGCCCTGATCACGTGGTTCCTGAACAAAATGGCTTCCACAATGGGATGAATCCGCATAAAGAGGGGTAGGGGTGGGGTATCCACACCGTTGCCAACTCTTCCCTTGCAATTTCAAAGTAAATATGTAACTGGGGGGAGAGGGTCTTTTGTAAAAGGAGCACTTTCACTGTTTTGTATAAAAGATTTGGAATTAATTCGTGTGGAAAAGATACTCGGGAGTTGTCTTTTGTCGTGATGTAGTCAGAGAAAATGGACATGAAAAGTAGAGACAGGATTGGAAAAAGGTTCGTGTTACGAAGTGTAAGAATTAAAATGGCTGACAAAAATTTTTAGATTTTTAATAAACAGTTTAATTGGAACAAAATGATTGTGTTAAAACTAATTTGTTATGATGGCGCTGAGGATTAGGAAAATACCGTCAGTGCGGGTAACTTTGGCCAAAATCATAGTTTTTTTCACAAATGAAGAAAAATTTAACTTAAAAAACGATTTAAACACTTAAAAATCCTTATGCATTCTAAGTATTGTACATTTAGGAATAATTTTCAGGCATTTTTGTTACATTTTATAAATTATTAAAAAAATTGTATTAATTTTAAAAAATAAGACACTGTTAGGAGCCGGGCGGGTAACTTTGGCCACCCAAGAAATACATAAGAAACATACTTTTTAACATCCTTAAAAGCTGTGTTAACGATTTAAATAGCAATATTAAAACTTTAAACCCAAAAATAACAAAGTTATAAGGCATATAGTTATTTAAAATGGTATATAACTTAACATTTACATTGCAGTGCATCGTGGAATGGCATTACACGTTGAATACCAGTATTGTTTGTCGCTTAAAAGAAAGACAAAAAATCTTCTATTGTAATAAGGAAAAAAGAACTTCTTTGAAGCAAGATTTAATAACAAATATAGTTGTAAAAAGCAAACGATTTTATTATAAAAGGTGAAAGATAATATATTTATAATTAGGAATTTGAAAATGTTTACCTTTCGACATTTGCGATTTTGAGTGGAATACGTATCTTGCATTCTATCTTTATCTTTTTAATGTTTAAAATCATGAGATTTAAAAAAAAATATCTAAAAAATGTGTAATCATAAAAGTAAGAATTTTTTCAAAAATAGTTTAACTTAATACACTTTTACATACATTTTTTAAAGTGCAAAGTTCCATAAAGAAATATTTACATCTATGGCCAAAGTTACCCGCATTCATCGGCAAAAGCTACCCAATTACAAATATTTAAATACAGCATAAAAAGTAGTCAACTTAGAATCAAACAAATGGTGTAATATTCTTCCTCATGAATAAAAGAATCGAATAGAGTGTTTCATTTAAATATTTTCAATATTTTTTTAAGTGTTAAAGACAAAAGTTGGAAGAGATAGATTTTTGTCATTTTATGCTCGTAAGAATGAAAACAGCATTTTGTAGTATTGCCAGATTTAGAATGAGATCTTTTTTTACATGAAATGAAAGGCGATATTTCCACCTTTCCAAAAATGTAAAACAATTTAAGATGAGATCATTTTATGAAGAGAAATTAAGAAACAAATCTTTTTCTGAAGCGTGGCCAAAGTTACCCTCCGTGGCCAAAGATACCCGCTTTGACGGTACCACTATTGTAAAATGGGTTTCACTGTCTATCCATAATGGTTTAAAAATTATTGAGGTATTAAATAATTTCTATGACTTACAAAACAAAAATAGGCTTATAGGCCTATATGAACTTCCATTTTCTAATAAAATACAAAAGTTCAGTGATTCATTTTTTTAAAAACTTTCGCTCGATTTGCCAAAGAACTAAACATTAAAACTTTGACCTTTTACGACTCCGAAATGTTTAAATTGCCACCGTTAATTGCGACAATCGTGTCTGTAAAAGGTTCAACCGAGTACTGAAAATAGGGAGAAACATTTCACTACATAGTTGATGCACCTAATAGGAACAATTTTTCGGTAAGAACTCCCAAATATTTAAAAGTGCAGAATTGTATTTTCAATGATTTATATTTTCATAGTAATATTTCATTAAAAAATTAAATTAACAGATTGCCCGAAGCGTGCAATTGCTGCTTTTTTCAACACTCGCAAAAAAAAATCATTCGATTCTTGGAGTTTAAAAATCCCGATTAATCCAATACAGATAAATCTAAACTTGATCCACCTCATTACGAATTGGGTCTACAAAGGGGTTGAGTTCCCACTCATCAGAGGGAATCAAACAAACGGCGATTTGTAAGGTAATGAGGAATCCTATACGGGGAACAGCTGAATCGCGGGGAGATTCGGAAAAAAAAATGACTTAGATTCAGAGATATTGCGGCATGAATAGCCAATCCTGCCTTGTCCGAACCGGATGAAAAGATTATATTCCACGATGCTTCCGGTGAGTTTTTTATTTTCGATGTGGACTTTTTTTTCCTATAAATAATATATTTGGGAATAAATTTGATGAGAATTTAACCAGGAGAGGCGATGCTGCTCTTCTGGGATTTTATCCGGAAGGGAAACTCAACGCTGCTACGTCTATTGTTCATCGAGTGGGGGAGGCGTTTTTGGTGAGTGAAGAACAGAACGTGCAAAAAATGATGACAATGGGTTCGACGAAAAGCGTTTGTGTCATCGAAATGTTACAGGCGGCGAAGTTGTAATTGACGGTGTAAAAATGAATAACGGAACATGTTGATTCTGAAAATCGCTGCGATAACTGGTGGTGGCAGATATTTGGTATTAAAGTAATAAATGTAGATTGTCCAGAGAATAACCGTTTTGCACAGATTTGTTATACATAAAAACTAAAATAACATTTATCCAAAATTCTTGGGAAATCTATTTTTTTTTTAAATCTAACTTAGTATATATTTTAAAGAGATACTGGTATAAGGCGTTTACACAGACCCAGACCTACCACAGATTTTTTTTTACAAAAACTCTCAATAAATTATTATAGTATAAAATAGGGCTTGAAAAATAAACATATTGCTTTATAGGTCTAAATAACGATATGGGTCACATATGGTGCAATGAAGGGATAAAATACGGTAATATAACTAAACGCTTGTAATTAGTATTTTCAAAATAATGTTTAGGGGTCAAAGATACATTGTACATTTAAAAAAAAGAACACTGTTTACAAACAATGCTTCAAAATGGACGGATACAAAAAAAACCCACGGGAAGTGGGATCTAATCTAAGCACTTCCTCCTCAATAAATCCAGGCGGAGAGTAAAGGGGAAGAAAGAAAAATATCTTATAATTTATAAATCGGGGCAACTTCCAAAAAGCCCACGTTGGCGTTGTATTGCTAAATCTATCTATAGTCCGCAATGCCTATGTTGACTTTGGCACGGGCTCTTATCAAAAGAACCCCCCTTGCAAGCATCAACGGATGCTATTTATTTTTTTATCCTCAGCCTCTCCATCTGATCTATCCATCCGCGAGAGAAGAGCAAGAGTTGAGATTCGCTTTTTAGTTTGGTTGGGAGATTGGGATTGAGCAGAATCGAGTCGCCAAGCGAAGAGCTGCGCTGGTTTGATGCTAATTTCGAAAAGTTTAATTCATAATAAGCAATTTAAATTGATTAGAATGTTTTGATTACAGTTGATCCCCTCTTATACGGACATCGTTTAGACGGGTATCCGCTTTAATTGGTTGAATTTTTTAGTTATCTTTAAAGGGTAAAACGTAGCTAATAAGCCATGTGTTTTGTTTTTGAGTACCATGTGATGTTGAGAATAGGTTATATAATGGTTCGCTTCTTTGCTTTGATTCTCAGTTTAAATAACCAATCCAATTTAAAAATTTTTTATCCTCGGCTTAGTATATATGCGAGAGAACAGGCTAAATTCGTAGTTGTTAAATGTTATTTTAATTATATTAATGAGTTTTGTAGTATATTTTTCTGCAACTTTTTAGACGAAAGTTCACAAAATCTCGTTGATGGCCTTGAATCAGAGAAATTAAAGATCTGCGTTCAATGTGGCTTTGGCAGTAACTAAGACAAAATACTTCTATGTGGAAGTTTCCTCGGCTATCCTCGGCTCTCTTTTATCCTCAGCTAGGTCTATATGCGAGAGAACAGGCAAAATTCGTGGAGGTAAACTGTTATTATTGTAATTATATTAATGTGCTTTGTAGTAGATTTTTCTTCAACTTTTTAGACCAACGTTTACAAATTCTTGTTGATGGCCTTGAATCGGAGAAATTAAAGATCTACGTTCAATGCGGCTTTGGCAGTAACTGAGACAAAATAGTTCTATGTGGAAGTTGCTATTGGAAGTTTCCGGGGTATTTATTTCGAATAGTTTAAATGATATTGTGTAACCAATTAAACATTAATTACTATAATAACCTCAAAGTGTATTTTGTGACATTTATTTCAATATTCGATATCAATTCCTGAGATGCCTACCATATCTCATGGTAATTATCAAATTGATCATTAGGGGATTGGGATGAATGGAAATTGGTACATCTTTTCATTATGCGAGCCACTGAAAATTACCTATTGGATACTACAAACCCGTTCACATTGTCGCTATTAGGTAGCTTTGGGTGCCAGCTTACACTGTTAAAAACTTTGTGTTTGCTTTCACCATAATAATGGTTCCTAGTAGCTGCAACGGTTGTGTGGTGAAATGTTTCTCCATATTTCCGGTATTCAGTCGAACCATTTTTCAAGTTTTGGAAACAAATCTGAGAAACAACACCCAATACCGAAAATATGGTGAAACACTTCACCACACAGCCGTTGCAGCTATCAGGAACCATTATTATGGTGAAAACAAGCACAAAATTTTTAACAGTGTAGGGTGTCACTTGACCGCTGTTTGAAATGACTTGGCTGGTCACCAATACCAACAGTCCTCGTGCAGCTCTTGTGCGACATTGTTTCAACCAAAGCCAATCAAATGAATCCATCCCCATTGAAGGGATCTGCGTTGCATCCCTGGGCTTTTACAGCCTCCTCGCCACACGCCTTAGCACTAATATTTATTTAAAAGGCCCGGTTTATTTCGGTGGATAAATAAAAAGTGGGATGTTTTAGAGATGGTGGGGGTAGTGGAGATTTATAAACGTGGTGTTGCCCAATCGCCCGATTTATCCGAGTCATCATCGGATCTATTTCGGGGTCCTCCGCACCACGGGCCCGAAAAAAGATGCGAAGTAGGTTGATACAATCCAGCCTTCGAAAATAAACCGAGCAGTGATTGCTGTGCAGCTTTTTGAATCACTAAATACACGGCCATAAAATTTACTCGCCCGTCGACCTTTCCTGGCTCAAACACTCTTTTCTTTGCACGATGAGGGCTGTACTGGTACAACTCGCGGTTGGTTTGATTGAATTGAAGTCGCACTTGAGCTACACGATGGCTATTAGCGAAGGGACACTGACCGCGACTGATTTAACATGCATTAATACGATATTCAAGGCGGTGGTTATTGGGGCATTTTTAGCTCACATACTACATTATAACGTAAATAGTGCGAGCTTTTATAAAAGCTTTTTTTGTACAATCGACAAACAATCAGGTTATTTTTATGCTTCAAAATATAAAGTTAAATGATGCTAAGATAAATTTCGCTTCAATTTTTAGAATTAAAACACAGCATCATTATTCTCCGAACTTAACTGTTAATTAAATCTCAGAAAGAAAATTAATGAAAATGGTCAATTTTTAGGTTTAAAAGTTCGGAACAAGCTTGAGGTCGTATTCGGCAATTTTCTTTGAAATCGTATAAATAATGTGCAGAAGCTGTTCTAAGTAACATTTACTGTTTCAAAAATCTGCTGGTTTTTCTCAGTACGAATCATTTTAAATTCCTCTAAGACAAGGATGATATCAGGATGGTATTCTTCAGAGGATGAAACCTTTAACCCTTACTTAATAACGTTAATCAGTGAAAACAAACTTATTATACCAACTTTATATAACTTAATAAAGTTTAACATTATCTTAAAATAAAATTTAGGTAACGCATTAAGTAGCAGATTAGACTTAATAAAAGTTACTGTTTAAGGAAACCGAAAGATAAACCAAGTTAAATATAATATTAAACACTAAATTTTTAAAGTAATCCAAGTTACAAACAAAACAACAATTTTATCGCACCCTAGCGATTGCTTCGCATTTAAAGATAATTTATTTCAAATCATTTAAATACCTCAGCCTAAAAAGAAATTGCTTTCTTTTATGAAGTCCCACTTTAATTTGAAAATTCCACCAGAAGAGATTTGTCTTTTCCACACACTTAAAAAAACCAAACTAATTCCGCCACACAGATTATCGATCAAAAACCAGAGAATGAGTTTTTAATCAGACACTAAACGGAGTAATAAAAATCGAAACGAAAAATCCAATAAAATCCCACCTTCCCCCCTCCATTTTTCCATTTGCCGTTAGAATGCCCTCAAAATATCCCGGGTATGCGCGCATAAATAGATAATTGCAGATCGCAATTAATTTAGACTAACAATCCCAGAGAAGCCACAAATTCCTTAATACGAATAAGAGGCACGGCAGCGAAAAAAACATCGAAGGGGTAAATGATAAAAAAAAAAAACCAGGATAAATCACGGGTACATTCGTTAGGCGGCTAATTGTCTGCGCGAAACACAACTGAAGAGGAGCTTAATATTAAAAACAAATAATATTAAAAATCAACGAAACATTTGTTATGCCTCCCTGACTTTACGAAAGCAGAGTGTCATAATTTTTTTTTACCTCGCAGGAATCGCAATTTCTAAACATAATATTCGGTGAAAATTTATAGTTTAATTAGTCAAGATGACGAGGAATTTTTTTCGTGTTTTTATTGTTATTATCATTACATTATTACGCCCTCCCTATTTTACTTGCTGCTGTTGTTGTTATTATTATTAATTCTTTTTCTAGCCGAACCGATTTGGTAATTTATGGCCAATTACAAGGGGTTGTGATTTATGCAATAACCGTGATATGACCTGCAAGTCCCTTCTCGTAAGAGCATTTTATTGTTCCAAGAGAGTAATAAATTACAGAGTGTAATAATACGGTGATAAGAGGGGGTGGGGTGGGTGGGGGGATGAGGAGCGCAAATTTCCCCGCATTTCATACTTTTTTTTTAATGAAGGATCAAATTTACACTATTAGAACGTCTAGTTTTATACGACGTACTTATATTGAAATATATTTTTTGAGATAATGGTTTGTGACGATGATTACTCAAGTTGCTCATTATACTAGCAAGGTATCGGATTCACTAAGATCGCAATTGATTTTAAAAGGGTTACAGATACACCGACGCCATTGCGTCCCCCTTACACTTTGATAATGATGACAGAATTAATGCCCCCCTCCTCCCATCCCTTATTTGTTCGATATTAAAGACAAGCGTCTCGGGATAATGACTAGAATCACATAGTCTTACTAATTTGTTTTGTATGTATTAGTTTCTCTATATTTGTTTCTATTGAAATTTGACGTACAGTAAGATATTAATGTGGATTTTGTATAACCGATTTAATACCGTGCTTTGTAATTATACCATAACCATTTCGATACCGTCTTAGAAATTATTTGAAAGATGACAATGAAAACCTCAAATTCTCCAAAGTATAACTAAGATATAGGGACAAGTCTGTTCAGTGGCGATTCCGTTCAATTCAATTTACTGCTAAGTTGCCCCAATGAACGCGTCAGACCCTATTTCTTAGATATACTTCAGAGATTATGAATTTCGCAACTAGATCGTTTCCTATACCGAGAAATACGCATTACAAAAATCTGTTTACATAAAATAATTCGAAACTAAGTTTAAGGAATCACAACGCTTCTCATTAAACATATGCCAGGAAATGCTTCAACGAAAAATAACTGAATAAAGCATTGTAAGGTCGTTAACATGTCTCCTTCCTGGGCGTCACCACTGAAACAATGAGCAAATTCAATTTTGTACTTAGAGTATCTATAGTAAAACATAGAATTCAAATTTGGCTGGGGTGACACTTAGTATTGAATAATTGGAGAGTTTAGTTGCAACAATTGCATTTTCCAAAGTATATAGCTAGCCGGACTGGACCCTAAGATAGAGGGTCCAGTAAATTCTCGACTTCACCCTTAGTAGTTATTCAAAAGTCTCCAACTAACGGGCCTGACCCTATATCTTAGTTGCAGTTTGGAGAATGCGAGTATTGAAAGTACACGCTTCAAATAACAGTTACCAGTTTTCAAACTTTTTATATTTTTTTATTTAATTGTAAAATTATCTAATGAAAACTGAATACTTAAAAATGATTGGGGTTTTTTTTTGTTATAGGTCCCTCTTTGTCTTGAGTTATTAAATAAACTACGATTTCCTCCAAGAGAAACTCCTGAATAATATTTCAATCAATAAAAGGATTACAAATTATTTTTATGCAAAATAAATCTAACAACAAAGTGTAATTAAACACTATTTGTAACAACTGTTCTTTTCATTAATTATTATAAAATCTCAACAAAAAAGGAGTCGTGCATTCAACACCAATACAAGTTAACAAAAAGAGCTTTTTAAAACAAGTTCAAAAAACACCTAACAAATAAAGAATATAATCACCCTAAAAATAAATAAAAACTGAATCCAAGTTTTCTCACCTAAAACGTCAAAACACTATCACGTTCTGGTATTTCACACAAAACAAAGAAATTAAAAGTATCTACTCTGTTAATCAAGGATACACACAGGGAATAACTTCTTTCAAGATTCAATTATTAAAAGCGGATGAAGGCATCATACATCGCATGCATGGGTGCCTCTGTGAGGGGAAAAACAAGTAAATTAAAAGTGGGTGCCTATAACTTTTGGTCATGGGCTGGCGAAGACAATTTTATAGCAGTTTTGTATCAAGAAAAGGTCGCTCCGATTGTTAAGTTCATTGTTCGAATAGAAACACGAACACAACTTGTATTATATAGTTCTCCCGCAGAGGTTTTCATGGCACGGCAATTTGTTCCTCACGCGTACGTTTATATCTTTTATATATCTGCCATGGTTAGGATCATATAAACACTAGATAATATAGTTGTTCAAATTTTTACTTCAAACAAAAGCTTGAAAGTAAAATAAATATATACAGGGTGGCCCAAAAGTAGCTTAACAGTTAATGTTGTACATTGGTGAGATTTTTGGGTTAGTTAGAACAGGTATTTGACGTATTCGTGCTTAGTTTTGTTGGTTGGCTAAAATAAAGTCGTACCTCAGCGTATCTTAGCCAAATGGTAGCAATTCGTGGACTTCGATTGGTTTAGTTTCGAGATATCATCGGTTTATTAGACCTTACCGACCAGGCTATGCACCAGGCAGGAATGTATCAACGTCGAAGGTAGACAATTTGAGCTATGGTTCTTATAATTACGATGCCTGTCACCAATAACTCTCCTGTACCTCTAGCACTACGATAATTCAACCAAAGTAAACTTAACCTGTATTAAAATAACTCTTTCTGTATAAATAACTGCATACCTAACTAACTGTTAGGCTACTTTTGATCGACCCTGTATATGGGAGAGAGGACTTGGTCCGCGAGACATACCTTTTTCTCCTCCTTGATTGGCACTGACATGTCACGTGGACAGAGGACACCAATCAAGGAGGGTAAAACAAGTAAGCCCCTCAGTGCATGTCTAGCTTAATTATAGTTTTATAAACATAGTGCAAACTATGGTGTAACTGGTGTGCACTATAACTATTTGCTGAAAACTTTTAAAACTTGATAAATTATAAAAATAACATTCATGTAAAGTGAAAATGAATAGTTAAATTTCCATTTCAATAACCTTCAACAATTTTACTGAAAACATTAAGGGATAAAACCTGTTACAAAAGTTTATTCTTTTTAAATGTAAGTTTATAATTCACCTTGATATGATTAATAAAAAAAATGTTTTAAATTATACAAATAAATGTTACCAAAGGGAAAATGCATAATTGGTTTTTATATAATCCTTAAACTATCTGAAAAAAACAACAGAATACAAGTAAATAAAAGGCAACCTATCAAAACATTACGAATGTTGTCTGCACTGCCTCTCTCCTAACCCCGTTTGTGAATGGGAGGAAGATGGTAAGGAAAAGAAACAAAATCGCGAGTCTCCTACAAAAAAAAGCAAAACAGAGCACATTTCGTGCAGTTCGCGGATGTAGTAGCACGAAAGGAAATGACGTCGAATTATGACGTAGGCGGTGACATGGAAGATGAGGAATTATCATCCATGCAAAACCCCGGCCCGCAGTTTTATTGCAACAAGTTGGGGACATCGGGCCATTTAAGAGAACTATAAAACTCGATTTTGGAACTTTTTATTAGCGTCCCACGCTTTGGAGAGTTCAGAGTGCCGGTCATACCCGACACGCACCCCCTACTGCGATGAGAAATAAATTTTTATAGAATGGATGGAATTAGATACTTTGTCGCAGTATCAGAAAGAGAATTGATAAATTGTAATTTGAATGAGAAAGAAAAAGGGTTATTCATTCGATTTGCCAATCCTACTTTTCTGTGTAGAGTCCCGCCTATTCGAAAGGTACGGGACCAAAATTAAGCAAAAAAAATAATAATAAATAAAAATACTGCATATTTTGAGAAATAAATCCAACTTTGTAAGTTAGTATTTATTTTTTGTGTATTTATTTATGCGTATACATTTCATAATATATAGCCGAAAAGCTCGGGAATTTTTTTCGCTAAACCGAATTTCGGATAACCGGGACTCTACTGTAATTTATTTTAATAACAAAAAACCCACCAAATATTAATTCTACGTTGAGGTAAAAGAAATCTGTTTTAGTAAATAAACGTCTTGTTAATACGTAAAATATAAAATTTAAACAAAAGTGATGTAGACTCACGCGTGACAACATTTCAAAAGTAAATTTTATCGCTTATCTTCTTTTCGATATAAATTCACAATTATAAAATAATAGCTAAAGCTTATGTTCGCCGATGCAAAATTGTAATAATTATAAATTATCTTTAATTAACACTCTAACATCTTTAATTTCACTGTAAAACTGGATATGAACAAAAATGATATGATATCTTTTAAAGTCATTTAATGTACCAACTTTATTGGACAATTACTAGTTTAAATGTTTGAAAGAATTTTTTTCTTTATATTAAACAAAAATAAACCATCTAACTGTCGACAATTTGTACGTCAAGTTCAGCGATTAAAATGTCCTAGTTAAATTTAAATACAAGCTTACAATTGAATTTAACATGTACGTACTTAATTTAGTTTAATCAAGCGCAACGTTTTATCAATAAAAACGACAAATGGATGGAGAATAATTGCACAATATTTCGAACTACACGGAAAATTAACTTTTAAAATGGCGCAAAACTGGATAATAATGCATGTCAAACAAAATCAAAGAGGCAATTATATATGTTTCAATTAATCCTCTCGCGACACGGAGTAACAGTGCGTATCGAAACTGCACATTTTAAGATGTTCTAATTAATCAAATATTGAAATATGTGACGCTAAATTAATGCAATTAAATGTTCCATGGATTAACGCCTAACAATTGAATTACATATTTTAAATATTGATTATAGTTATTACGTTTAATTAAACCGATGTTTTACCGTTACAGTAAGTGCTTACGTGGAATTATTTCTCAAGATACAATTGGAAATTAAATTCGTGTTTGTTTCGGCAGTTACTTTGGTACTTTTCCATTTCGTAGCGCAAGCGTTAAGGTCGCCAAAAAATTATAACTACCGCCAAACGTAATATTCTTCAAGTGGTAACCTTTAACTGTGTATACTGTGGTCTTTGAAATGTGTAAACTTTGGTAATTTAACTGCGTATTCTGTAGTCATTTAACGGTGCATACTGTGTTTTGTTATTTCGCTTGTCCGAAAAATTCGGTATGTCGCCAAAGTTTCCATTTGGCAAGATCGATTTGCTCCAGCGAAATGAAAAAGTATCCTCTTTTGAAAGCTCAATTTTGTTTAAAGTGCATATCATAAGTATTTCGGGGACAAAAAGGTTTGCTTGAAGCAAATAAAAAATAGTTGCGAGTCAAAGAGACATAATATAAAAAGATGTTCATATTTTTTGAAATTTAAATAACTAATTGAAGGTTTATGTACTTAAAAGTATTAAACAAGTTTTTAAATACGATACACTTATAGATATCGTATTTAAACCCTTTTCCCGATATCGATTGCTTGACAATAAACTCTTAAGCCTGAACCAGACTTCAACAACAGCATTTGCAATGTTTCAATTGTTAAAAAAAATCGCCAAGGGGTTGAATCGCAATTGAAAGTGAAAGATCCCGCCAATTCAAAGAAATAGCGGCTAAAAACTATTGTAGATTTCTATTATACTCGTAGCAGGTGTTAGGGAGGGGGATTTTTTTACAATCTTTTTTATACTTCCTGCTTTTTTTTTTTTTAATATACCGTGACACTGATTCAACCACAGTGCATCAGGGGACTTCGAGGATTAAAGTGTCAGCAACTAGAGGTAGGGATTATGGTTGGGGAAGATGATTAAATTTTTTCCCTTCGGTTTTAAAGTGGTGGTTTTCTTGATGTACTTGAGAATAGTGTACATCGCTTTGATTTGTATTACATGAAGGGTAAATAAACGAGTCTTGGATGTTTAATATCGTTTTTTTAATAAAAAATGAGCTTTGTATATTTTAAACACTATTGGGTTTGTAAGTTTTTTTTAAAAAAGATACCACTTAATTTGTTTTGTTTGATTTACTTATTTCCTCTGCAATCAGTGTACACTTTAATTCTATATAACCTTGCCGTTTTAGCTGTAAAATATTCCATGCATGAAATTCAGATAAATAGATAAACAAATAGTAAACATTATATTTTTTAATATAGTCGAAATATATCTAGTATATTTCTAAATTTGTAGAGAAAAAAAATTGCTTTAAAAGTAAATTCAAGCCAGGTCTCTGAAAGTTATTTCTTTTTAAAATTTGACGTTATAATCATTCATTACAGATATCAGAATTCTGTAATTACGAAACGCAAAAAAAGTAATTAACATTAACAAACCACAAAATAATTTCGAAAAACCTATCCATCTTAAGAAAGACCTATGAACTTTCCCAAAATTTCCAGTATCAAATATAAGGGAAAAGATACATCTGTAAAAAAAAATAAAAGGTGAAGCAATAGGGCACTTCGGAATAAAGGTAAGTAACGGCAGTAGCGAGAAAGTATATAAAAAAATAATCGTAAAAGAAAGATCATTTATAAGCCCTGTAAGTGCTTCTTCAGCAGATTCGGTCAAGCGTGTAGAGACGAAGAGAAACCTATTGCAATTCATCAAAGAACCAATTACATGTTGTGGATAAATTGGCGTAATGGTGGCGAGGAATTGTATTTAGGATAGCTCCAATATCCCCCTAAGTTAAAGTTCATGGACCGGAAATCTATTTATCTCAAAACTAACATTGTCTTCCAAGTCTATTTCGTTTATTTAATAATTGCAGGGCAACACGGAATATCAGTTCTCCTCCTGTATCAATTAACGAACAGAAGGTAAGAAGACGGAACTTCATTTGGAAGATGCTAGTCATTGTCCCCCCCTCTAATTTGGAGATGAGTAAGTCATCAGGTAGAAAATACAGGTTACAAGCAAAAGTACAGGTTGATGGCAGTGTTTATTATTTTCGATTATTAACGCTTTGAAGAATAATGCTGGGACAGATACAGAAAATGATTGGTGCTTAGGTACGATGTAGTTTTGTGAGTGGTATGATCAATTATTTGGAAAAATTAAAAAGATGGATTCATATCGTAGTGACTTAATCACGTTGTTTCGTGTATTTAGATGAATAGTTTTGAAAATGTGCCACAATTATGTTTGATGTTAATTATTAAAAAATAATTAAGTTTAAGTTTCTTTTTCCCTATGTGAAGTAGAAATCCGCATAATTCCTTACAATGAATAATTATAGTATTTAGACAACACTATTATTGGGGGAATAGGGAAAATACATTTCGAGAAACACGATTTAAGCATTGTGAATCATAGGTTTGTAAGAAATCATTGAATATATTTAAACAATAAAAAAGTCAAATCTGAAATTAAATTGCTCAGGAAACATAACAGTAATTCTTTGATAATAAAACATATTACATACGGTTGAATGACAAATAAGTTATACGTACATTGAAAAATATCTGTTGAATTAGTGTTTAAAATAGATTATTATTTATTAGATTAATTTTTGATATTGTAATTAAATATGATGTAAAGAAAACTCCATTCACTCAAGAAAAGCGTTATGTCCTGCATTTATTAGAAATAAAAACATGCACATTTTTATCCATTATTTAGTTTAAGTACATAAGAAAAAAACTTTCAATCTAAAGCAGCCCCAGTTGCTTTAAAGTTGTGTTTACTTGTTACGGACCTATGAAATCCTTTCTTTCATTTCCCCATTTTATTTTAGCTTCTCTTTTATTTCCATGAAAACCCCGATGCAGCTCCTGGGGAAGAGAGAGAAAGCAAAGAGGCGCCTGGATCAATCCAAATATAGTTCGGAAGTGTCTCGTGGCAAAAATCGTGATTCAAAAATACATTGTAATCGTATATCGCCCGCCACACAGAAAAGAAAAACAGAAGGATCGCGAAAGAGAATAGAGAAGTAAGAAAAGAAAAAGAAGAGGAGATGTGGGAATAAATAAAAAATGAAGACGCATAGAATGAAAATGCCGACTTGGATCAGATTCAAAGTCCTCAACGTTGAAAGCTGCCGACTATAAACTCCGTTCGGGTAACAAGGTGATTATTACACATTGGGCACAGGAATGAATATACATATATCGTAATTGGATAGGAACATTACCTCAAACACAGAAGCCAGACGATGCCAAAGTGAGGGACAAGAGTATATTTTTACCGACTCTTGTACGATTAACAAGGGGCCACCAATTAGAAGATATTTCCGACACAGTATGGTTGTTTAAGTAGGTTATTCCGACAATGATATTTTTTCCTGCTAACTCTTTCAACATTTTTAGATAAAAATGTACCTAAATATGTACATTGGTAGAAAAACATTGTCTACAACCGTACAGATATGTATTTAATTTTTAGTGATAATTTGGATTAATATTAAAGCATTAAATACATAATATTTTCGATTATAAAGACTTCCAGTCCATTTTCAATTTTACAAGCGTTTCTTAACCTCCTTAACTTTTGAAAGCCTTTCCAACAGCTATTTCAAATTATCTAATCAATCCTTTAGCTAAAAACCCTCTCAGGCCCTGTGTAATTTGAAAACACATAGTTTTTCAAGTCTTTCAACTCTCCTTGCAAATTAGTAAAAAAATACTACTTTCTAAATTAAATAAGTTGATAGAAGCCTGTTCTTGAACACAACTCTGGTTTATCACTTTGGCTTGTAACAGGGAAGCGAATAGAAACACTAACTCCAAATACACTGTTAAAAATTTTGGGCTTGCTTTCACCGTAATAATTTTTCCTAGTAGCTGCAACGGCTGTGTGTTGAAATATTTCACCATATTTCCGGTATTCAGTCGAAGCATTTTTCAATTTTTGGAAACAGAAACCTGAGAAACGGTTCAACTCAATCCCGAAAATATGGTGAAACACTTGACCACACAGCCGTTGCAGATACTAGAAACCCTCATTATGGTGAAAGCAAGCACAAAACTTTTAACAGTGTAGTCTCCTATCAAAAACACTTTAACTTCCATAAAACTACAGCATGCGTGTGCAATACATAATCACAAACAAAAAAGAATTGTGCGAAGAGGTCTCAAAGAGTCATCCATAACTCGAAACGATATTTACGAAAGTTAATGAAGAGCAGGCAAGACTGTCAGAGACGTTTAGTAGGAAGAAACGAAAAGACAATTCAAACTTATGAGTGGCAGAGCCGACAAGAATGCAGTCTGGGTGCCAAACGGCGAGCTTCCGAATTGGACCCGCACCTAGAACACATGAAGAGTCTCATCCGTCTTTTCCCCATCTCTTTTGTGTTTTTTGACTTCGAGAAAAAGCACAAGACGTTTATCGAAGGAAATGGCGACTCTTTAACGCTTCACGGCCAGACTTGCAATAGCATGAACTCGGTTGAAAGCAAAGCTACTTTGAGGTCATGCCAGAACTTTGATTAACGTCCTCTTGAAGTCGCATTAATGAGCTGCCGCGGGGGTGTTACACTAATGTTGCTCGAACAATATGTATATCGATTTCTTGCCATGTAATTTACCGGTTTTAAAAACGGTGTATGGTCAAATAGCATTTTCATATGTTCCCTAGTACAAACAACACTATATGTACTGTGTTATAAAACATATCGAGCAAGGGCTTTTCTTCAACGTAGTAGATGACTGAATAACATCAACTAATTTGTTCATCGGTGAATCTAAGTTGTTTATAAGTTGATAAAAAGTTTTTTTTTTTAAATGAGATGCATCTATTTACATAAACAGGGTCGATATGCAAAATTTGGATTTGTAATTGCTTACTTGACAAATTTAAAAACTAGTGGTGTGAAACATCGCACGATCTTTAATAACCACGCAAAAAAAAAAAAATTAATATCTTTAAAACCTACAGTTCTATGGCAGCTACCCTTTGCATATGCATGGTTATCTCGTCTCATAATCAACAAGGTAAATATCGTCATATAAAGCAAACCTTATGACGACCGACTGGCTTTCGATTATCTCTTTTAGTTCTAATTGTAGTGTGGTTTCAAAGAGGCAGTCTAACAGACGGACCAATATTCACAAGACACAATTTTTTAATCCTCCAAAACGTGTAAAAACCCAAAATCTCCATTTTGGCTTTCCGCCCCATCGCATTTATTACCTTATATTTCATATTGGGAACTAAAGTACAAGTATACTCCCTAACAGTTGAAAATAAGCTTCTTCTAAATGCGTGGAAGAAAAATTTTGTTATTAAACTATGATATTGTTAGCATTGCCAGAATCTCCCAACTATCGCCGAGTTATTTTCTGCTCTCTTAAACTGTAGAATCAAACGGTATTGCTCAGTCATCTCTCATATCCCAAAAATAGGTTGAAGAATAAACTACGGATGGCGCTATAAATCTTTTAACAGACGTAGATTACGACGCAGAAGAGTGCATAGAGTTTAGGCATCTGCTTTTAACAAGGGCCTTTTTATAGATCATTACCGGTATGCTTCCGTTTAATTGCTCTTTTTTGTTAAGATTTTTTTTCTCTGTTTTCTCTTGTAAGGCATTTTTATAATGTTTATTCGAAACTCATTAATAATCGGTAGATATTTAAACTATTAATTGAAATAATTTTTTAAAAAAAGTACAAGCCCTCTAAACTTATTTTAATAGGGAATGAAAGATTTTAAATTCGCATTAACCCATGTAATACATCTAAAACACTTTCTTTTAAAAATATTCTTTTCTTCAATGTAAACATTTTCTACGAAAATTAATAAACAGTCATTATGCCTTTATGTCAGATCAATTGTCAAATTTTCTTAATTAAATGCGTTTGGTCATCTTACAAGTCAATTAAGGTAAGTAAAAAGACAATAGATTACATTCTGAAGCAACTTTTTGGTAATTATTTTGGCAACATCTAGCTACTTCAGGTATCTGAATCCATACCTTAATGATAATGGATAGCGTTCTCTTATGTACCCAAACTTTGGATACTAACCACCACAATCCATCTACGAACGTTGCATTCTAAAAAAGAACACATGGAATAACGGTAAAAAAAATCACCGTCAGCTGAATGAAGGAAGATCTTCGAACAGTTAAAAGAGCTTGGGGTTTGCAATTTGTTTGACAATGTTCTACAAAAAATCATAACAGTTTTAACAAAAGCAGACAATTGTGAAGAAATAAAATTTAAATTAAAAATTCAATCAACACTTAATGTGTGATTTCAGTGGAGCGAACTAGAGCAGGGCATTATTCTTGAAAAAATTTACTTAACATATTTATTCAATTTTCTATAAATTTCATTTTCGTGTACCAGTAAGAGCTTTGATCCTTATTTGCGACACAAAGTCTAATTCGACCGAAACCTATAATTTCAAGTCAGAATCACAGTCGAGAATCAGCTTAACCCTTTTTATGTCTCATTTGTGAATACCATTAACTCCTTCATTTAAAATTTAAAATAACATTAATTTTTTAAAATTTGAATCCTGCGTAACTTAACTTGTTCCACATAAATTGTTCAGGACTGGGATCTTCATTTGTTGTTTAATTAAGCAAACAATAGTCCGATATTTCAGCTACTGGGTACAATTGAGTGAACACGACAGTTGGAGTCGTGTCAAACCGAAGCAAAGACGTGACTACGCCGACTACACTTTGGGTATCGCTTTACTTGTGGAAGATGCAAGATAAAAAGGACTAGTGCGGAATAAAAGGCACCAACGGGACGTTCATTAATTTCCAGGTTGATTTATGACGCAGGCACACAGAACTATTAAAACCCGCGTCTGCCACAAACCATGCCAAGAATTTCAAGAGACTTCCTCGCTTATTGTTATTATTTATACACATAACGCCCGCCCTGTGTGAGAGGTGTTGTAATTGGCGCTGGCTGCAGAATGTCAACGCTCTACCAACCAGTTCACACCCCTCTCGGTTGTCGCCTTTGATAGCGGCGAAGGCGCGAAAAGAACCGAAATTTTAGTGAAATTAACTTTCTGGAAATTAGTTTAGAGAAAGAAATGCACTCCTTTTCGCACAAGATCATATGCATCGTGACGTAAGCAGTATGAGTCGTAGAGTGAAATCTTTGTGAAACGGTTGGATTTTATATTTGTTATAAACCAATTAAGTTGAATCACCATTAATTTGGTCTAAGTGAATCCACGCTCCCCAAATTGGGGCATGTTTGGACCAAACATAAAAACATACCAGTCCCTGTTACTTGACTAATAGTTATAATGCGGTATATCCACTGACTGACGAAACCAAATAACTTACATAAGAAAGTGTGTTTAGTAAAACAGTTAAGCGAACTAGTATCTTAGTGCTGATCAAATTTTGGACAAAAATTACTATAAACGTTCAAACTTCTTTTAGCTGTAGGCGAAAAAAAAGCGCCAAAATAGAAATTCTTAAAATAAAGTCGACTAAATTTAAGATTTAGAGTCACCTTCTGAAGTATACTGGAACACTGTCAATTCATATTTGCATTACCATAACAAAAATTGGAGATAATTGATAATGCATTTATCGACAAGTAACTTGCATGGTTCAATGGAATAATTAAAGCTAAATTTCCTACTATTTTTTAAAGAATTTTAACATTTTTATTTAAGCCATTAGAAATTGTAAAAATTAGAGCTGGACACATAAAAAGTACTAAATTCGTTAAGCTAAAACTCTTAGAACAGAACTTTTTAAAAATAAGGATTTAATCTAACGGTGCTTCTAATATTCTAAAAATTGCATGCAATTTTATGTGATTGCGAATAAAAGCCTCTATTGAATGAATTTGTAACAAAAGATGAAAATAAAGTGGATTTACATTCTACTTTTAGTTAAGCAGTATACTTTGGTTGAATTTATATTATTCAAACGAATCTGAAACATTGGGAGAAAAAAAACAAGAATTGTGTGAAATCTACTAGTACAAATTCTATTAACTTATTTTTTTTGCAAGTCATTAAACAAAGTATTTTCTTATGAATAGTGTATTTTTTTCTTTATAAGTAAAATTGACTATAGTTTATTTGAAACCAATACCTTTTGACTTAACTCCTCTAAAACTGCATTTCAAAAGTACATAAAATGTAGAAAAATCAGAAATCTGTCAACTAAGCCATTCAAAAAGGATTAAAGCCACAAATCTTCCTTAAACCAAACAGCGAAATAAAATCTCTTATTTAAATATCAAAAGATACATTGAATTCTTTTAAAATCAATTTAAAAAACTTAACAATAAAAACAGGAGCTTAAAGTGAAGAAAAGGAGGCTAGAATAATTTTTTCCGCCAAACTTTTTACTGTCATTAAATTTTAGAAAGAAATAAAGTGCATAACAATGGCAACTTCTAATCTCTTTATCGTAGCTGGGTTTTATTTTTTGATTCGTCGCTTATTAATCAGTGAACAAAGGGTTAGGAAAGCTGCTGATAACCTGAAGTGTCCGATCCTTAGCGAATAAAAGATAAGTCAAGTTTATCATCAAAGAGTAAATCGGATTAAGATGATAATAAAGTGTTTGGGGATTCATAAAAATATCACACACCATTGGATCTGAGCCTTCTGGCGTGATTTAATGAACAGCTTTTAAAGCAGCATCAAAACATAGCATGTTGGAATTTAATAAAAAAAAAGTGGTGTGTAACGACACGACTTTCAGGTTACCACTCAAAAAAGCAATGCACATAAGGTTATTATGTACCCCACAAGATAATTTCAATAACTTTAAAGCCTCGTAAAATTGTTCGACAGGTACTGACAAATCGTGTACCAAATTTGTAGTCCATGGGTTTTTTAGTTCAATCTGTAGAGAGGTTTCAGAGACGTACCAATGTTGATAAACCATTTTCTGAATCAGCACCCTTTAAAACGTTTAGAAAATCCGTAATCTCCATTTCGGATTCCTGACACCATAACAAACCTTTCATTACCTTATAGTATCTTTCTAATAAGACTGAAGCAAAAAAAAAAAAAAACAATATTTAAGGGATTTATCTTTATTTTTTTAACAACCTATTATTATCACTCTATACAAATGTATACATTCGTCTAGGATAATTGCACTTTCAATATTCAATAATTTTATAGTTTACGCAATATTATATAAAAGCTTAAAAAAACTATCAAAACTCTCACACACTGTAAAGAAGTTCGACTTTTACTATTAGTTTTTTTCTCTTACTTGGCCAAGCGAACGGAAAACGGATTTTAAAGTAATTGCCAATTAATAGGTGAATTATAATAACACATGTATTAACAATTGATACAAAAAAAGTTGACAAAACAATAGTCCGATATAAATATTTCCATCTCCGGGGGGATATTTCCCAAGTATGAAATTGCGATGCATCATACACGCTTGAGTAAAGCCAGCAAAATCTATGCAACTTTAATGAAGATGGATGGGCGACATGTTTACAGTACAATGATCATGCAAGGTGGTATTAAACGTCAAAACATTCGAATAATCGACTGTAATTGTTGTCATCTTTTGTTTCAGATAAGGTATGCCAGAATCAAAATTAAAATGGGAGAAATATCGGTTTTATTCGGGGCGAGCATAAAATGCGCTGTTTTGCAGGGGTCTTTGTTTACGCTTCAGGAGCTCCCCCTTCCTTTCCAAACGATTAACTGGGTGAGATCGAATGTTTAATAGTTAAATGGGAATGAAATACTTCATAAAAAGTAGTTTTCTAATAAATCAGCGCGATTCAGTAGCACCATGCAAGCCGTTGTTGAAAAAAAATATACGAATCGAAATTCAATGAGCGCTTTCGAGCCATGAATATGTAACAGATTTAAAATTGCGATACAAAAGTATTTATTATTCTTTTAAATTGCTCAACTAATTTCAGTAATTATAGTCGATTTACTTTCCCTCTTGAGTTTGAAATAAATTTAACGAGTAAACAATTTTTTTTGTTGCAACGCAATGGCACCTCCATATTGAAAATTAAAGCAAAATTTGTTAGCCAAACCTTGTTTCACGAATAAATTTATTAATTACGAAGATAATAGACCCTCAAGTATCCTCAATAAATAGTTCAGTGCAAGTAAAATGATCTATTGTGGCAACCATTGTATATTTTCTAACACAAATAGAACGATGTGGGTTTTTTTGTATTATAAAGTTTTAAAAAACATTCTCAATTAAGCTTTATTATATGTTGTATATGCAATACCACATAACAAGTAATTAAATATATATTTTTTCATTGTGAGATATTTTCAATTTTTTTAAATTAATTTTGTTTTCAATTTTAACGAGCACTTGATATTTTTTTATGATGCCTGATAACTTTCGTTAAATTTACTGCATTAATAACTAACTGCAGGCACTACAGCCCGTGCTGAACCATGGCCACCCTTATATAATCTGTCCCTTGCCTTCGCTTTCCAATTTCTGATTCTCTAGATGCTTCTACACCTCTTCCCTCCATCTTTTCTATGTCTTAACATTTATCTTTCTCATTGACACGGTCCCTTGAAAATCCTCTTTGTGCCTTTGCCACCGTACTTACATCTGTCTCAAAACTATAGAATTCTCTTTATTAACCGTTATAATATTAAGAAAGTCATTCTTTTTGAATAGTTCAACCACTTCATAACTGTATCGCCTTCAAACTGACCTTCCACCTGATGGGTCTAATTTTGTCTCTTGAAGTAATTATCTCCCAGGGTTTGTTAGAATTACCATAGTATTTTTAATCCTTAATTAAAAAAATAATAATAGACGTTAATAAAACAAATATTAGCACTTACAAAATATAACTGGTTTTGCAATCTCAACCGCCGGACTCAATAATTTTACCTCCACTAACCCCATATTCGGGGGCGGATGAAAGATGCCCAAGAGCAAGACTGTGATTTCGGAGGAGTAGAAATAAATAACAAGGGGAAGCCAACAGTAGAGGCACATTAGCGACAAAGACTCGCGTCTCCCCCCCCCCCTCCCCCTCCCGGATCTTTTAGGGGGCCCCTTACGCGTGGCGGCCCACGTTCCATGCACCTGTCCCACACGTGGCCCACTCGATTGTCATCTTCACTCGGATGGGAGTTACGAGACGATGTTTGGTGTTGTTGGGGGATGTTGGTGGTGGGAAGATGGTAGCGAGGATGGAAGCTTGATTGGCAGAGGTGCAGAGAACTTGTAACGGTGTACTCAATCAATTATGATTGAAATTAGATTAAAATAATAAACTTATTAAGTTTAGAATCAAAAATAATCAATTGAAAAACTGTTTTCTGCAGAACGCACAACAGTTCGGAACAATCAAACACTAGCGTTAAATACTTTTTGGCACATTTTGTATTGAATATTTTCGTACCAATTTGATTAAATGTAATTTTGCATAGAGATCTTATTGCAAGAATACGGCTATATATTTTTTTGTCTTATACACACAGATTAGGCAAAATCTCCATTTGGCAACAATCTTTTACTGCCAACGGAATTCTTGAAACGATTTTTTCTATATTAATATATAATCATACCGAAATAATTCATAAGGGAAAACAATCCGACTTCCCCACAAATTTAGGATATTAAAATAATGATCTGCATACAATAAGTGCGGTATAAAAACAACCACAAAGCAGGAAAGAAAATAAGGGAGTTCCCTATTCCGTAAACACTAATGACAGGGCAATGAAAAACAAAATAAAGAAGACACCGAGTTCTCTGGTTTCAAGGAAATAAATGTGGCAAAAAGGGCCAAAATGTGGAATTCCACAGTTTCCGATTGTGCATTTTCTCTCGGAACAGATGGTGCGCTCGATTGGGACGTTTCCTGTCTCGGTTCCGACTGGTAGACGACTTCGCCTGATGCCTCGGAGAAATGCTCCTCATCCCCCGATTTCTCGGCTAGTCAAGGGGGTCGACCAAAAATTGACTTTTATTATTATTATGTAAGTGTGGGGGGAAGAGAGAGAACGAGGGAGAGAGAGGGGAAGGGAAAATATCTTAAAATGACGTTGTGCCAATGCTGGTAATCTGAAAATTATTTTTGTACTTTATTTCTGTCTCACGGTAAAATTTCAAAAATTAAAAAACATAAAATTTACAACTGAATGCAATTGAATACCTAAGTGCAAATGGTAGATAAAAATATTTTTTAAAAAATAAGATTTTTGTGCCAATGAACATGGTTATTCCCTCCTCATAATGGTAAGAAGTTTCCCCTTTTTCACAAACTTTGTACTTTTGCAAGTGCCTTTTTTTTTTAACTTATCTGAGAGCAAACTAAAACTTTAAAAGCTTAATTTCTCAGTTTCGCCTTGATATCACATACCACTTTCTTTCACTAAACTCATCAATTGGGTTCATTTAAAATGCAAACAATAAATTCAATTTCAATTAAAGCGACAAATAAGCAAAATTATTATAAATTAGCAAGATTTTTTTAAAAAAATTAACTGTTATTTGAGGGTAACTTATAAGTTTGTTGTTTAGAATCTACACTCTTAAAACAAACACTCCTAATTTAACTCAGTCTGAGTGGATTTCACTCCTCCGGACTGGAAAATGCACTTCTCCTTTTGGAGTGGATCCTTTGTGTGTTAAACCTCCGACAGGATCACTCCAAACGAGTGATTTTAACTCAGTCTGAGAAAATATGCATGCCTTTACGGTGTCGAAAATGCACTTCTCCAACTAGAGTGGATTTCACTCTTTTGTTTTAAGAGTGTATACAGGATACAATTACGCGTAAATTTTACTGCGATACAATTAAATCTACATTTTAGTCAGACACAATTTATGCTACTTCATATAACTGTATTATAATTAATCTAAACTAACTGAGAAAGGTATTTTTAATTAGATTTTTTTTTTCAATTAGCGCTTTCAATTTAATGATATCCATTCATATCCGCTGCTAGAATAATAACCCTCAAAAGCGCTCATTAACCTTCACAAAGACACACGATAGTAGTGCCCAATAACAGCAACAGGAAATAAAATGTTGTTACAACTACAAAGATTCCGTAAAAGATACAGGGAGCTACATCCAGCTTTAATGATCCCATTCCTAGAATGAATCAAACCACAAAGACTTGTGGGCAGGGCCCCGATTACAAAGAACTTGGTCATAAAAATGCTTACTGCGAAATCTGAATTGCTGCAGATTTCAGTAAGAGACGTGCATACAGCATTGCCCAAGAGCGTTTTCGGCTTGATGCTTGATTGTAAGAAATTAGATATACTTACACTCAAAAAGACATCAATCGTACATATAATTTCGTGGTTGTATCAAGGACAATATCGGAGAACAAGGAACAGAGTCGATGATCTTGTATTATTACTTGAGGAATGTTTTATTTGTGGTTAGATAGAACGCAACGACAAAGAGTAGGTATTCAAAGAGAAAATTTCCGATTGCATAAAAAAATGTATACATTTCGTATCGAATTTCATTAAAGTAATTTTAAGTGTGGAGCACAGAGTTCTGAAGAGGTAGAGAAGGCAATTGGGATGTATATATCTATGATTTTATTCTAAATTTTTGTTGACCAATGATAAAGTTTATAAACATATTGAATGATCACAGTAAATTTGAACAGTAGTTTCGAATGCATATAATCTTAAATTGCTAACTTTTGTCGGGGGATGAGGGGGGGGGGGGGGGTGATAAAAAAAATATTTAATAAAATAACTCTTTAAAAAAATAATAATAATTAAGGGTCAGAATAATTTGCGCTTTGCTTTAATCGAAACCCGCTGAAACCAATGCAATTTCTTAAGAAAATACTTCAAAATGTGTCCTTTTAGCAGCATATACAAATAAAATCAACAATTTTAAACAGTCAATCACATAAAATAAACTTGAGCAGATAATTTTAATACACTGCAAAAACAAAGCTTGAAAAAAAAAAGTAATTTTAAACATTTTTACATCCACCAACATTGGCGATACCTATTTTTTACCCACAACTCCGCCAAATCCAGCTTATGATAAGACGCCCGAGGGGGATAAACCGCATTAATCTTTAATCTGTTCCCCTAAAACTTAATGGGATCGCGCGCAATAATTTTTATTAACGACACAAGCTACAATCAGCGCCGTCCAAACTGACGCCGCGGCCTTAATTTTTACGACGACGGGCGGCAAAAAACAACAGCCCAAGACAAGGAGCCGATATTGATAATCCCGGTGGGCCTACGTCGATGCATCGGGCCGATATAGGATTTTAACATAGAGTTGAGAAGATTGAGATGATGCCGGACAAAAACCAATGCAAAAACCGATTTGCTAAGTGAAGCCATTGATTGCTTTGTAATAGGCCCAAACGAACGCATGCTGAAGTACATGGAGTTATTCTGCAGTGGAGTTTGTCTACACTCCCTGCCAATCTAACTTGGGTAAAAAACAAAGAGTTAAGAGGAAGAGGGAGAAGCGCGGTTGGTCCGTTAGTTGGAAACTCTTGTAAGGTAATGTTTACACACAAAATGATCTGAATATAATTTAACTAAAATGCACTTTTCATTCTGATAAAATTGCCAAATTTTCTCAAGTCAAATAATATTCAAATCTGTTAGACCTAAAACGAAAATGTTTTAAACATGTTTTCTGGATGGATTCACCTATATTTTGTGGAACTCTTTACATGCGCGGTAGGATCTTCTCCGTAGCATATTTCTATTCACTCAAATTTAGGTTGGCAAGGAGTGTAGGCTTACTACATCGACTTTAAGATTTTTGACTCCCTAATAAAAGTATAATTGCTAGGCCTTTTTCTTACCTGTGAAGGAAACTTCTACCATCATATAGGAATTAAGATCTCGTCCTACAGCATACAACTACGCATATTTTAGTTCGTCATCATTTTTAATTTTTAATTAATGCTTTTTAAGGAATAAAATTTTGCGTTTCAGCTTAAACTGAACATTGAGTGAGATGTTTGTTTAGGCTGCTATGGTTGCATGGCGATTTTCTAACGGCTTCACTTCGTTTCTCGCCAAGCATATCCATCTTATTCTTAACTCTGAAGATTTTAATGTGTGAGGGAACAGATACCGTGCTCGGTATTAGGCAAGCGCACCTTGTAATCTTCTTTCTTGTCAAGAAGCGTCATTACGCGTGGTGGCCGGAGATCTACGAGTTTTTCGGTGGCGAGAACAACCCCCCATGTAAAGCATGCTTTGAGGTATAGGGATGGAGGAAGTCATTGCTAATTTGCAACGAGTTAAGACGTTTCCGAAAGAAGTCGGTTTCGCTCAGACGAGATTTGTCGGGGTAATGGGCGGTATGCCTAAATGGATGGTATAAAATGGCCTTCTGGTCTGAATTCAGGGTTTGGAATTGCTTACAAGGTCGTTCTTTGTCTTGAAGCTACATTAGTATGTTATTTATCGTGGTTTTGCTGCAATTGGCTTGTTTCAAGTGACGTAATTCGGCCCAGCTTTCATTCCTGTACTTCTATTGATCGGTGCTCCAATCGGTGTTGTTTGGCACATTAATTCAACCATCGAAGTTCACAAAAAAAAGTTTAATTCAGCATTTCTGCATCCGCTTAAGAACTTAAAATTGCCCATTACTAATTAAAAAAAAAATTATAGTACATTAACATGTAAAAGTATTCCGAAATTTTACCATACATATTTCCAGCCCACTTTACGACTGGTTTTACACGATTAAGTTCAGTTTAGATTCAATTTATGGCACACAAAAAAAATACCGGTTTTATATGATTATTCATGAATAAAATTTTTATTTTATTAGCATGCACATTAATGTGCATGCTAATGAAAGATAATAGTTCATGAATAATCCTAAAAGGCAGGTTAATTTTTGTTTTGACCTAATTTATAACTGAACTTTACTACATCAATATTATAACCATTAATATTAAATTTCGATAAAGATCTATTAAAATGCAAAGCAGTCCATTCCACGTTCGTAATTAATTTTCTAGAAATAAATAATAGCCAACTGAAAACAATATTAATTACCAATCATCCCTCTCGACATGCGAATCTAAATTTTCAAACTTAAACAAGGCCATATCTCTAAACGCTTCAAGACGACAGCACAATACAATGACAAGATAAATAAGGTATTTTCCATTCGATACCCCCCTCTATTCCTTTTCCTATCGAAGAAGGCATTTAATAAATTATTGAGCAAACATTGCCCAGTGGGCTCCTACGCGACGTGTAAGTGAGCCTAAGCGCAAAATAAATCTACGACGGGAACTTTGCTGACCCCTCACGTCATCCGATTTGATTGGGTCAAAAGATGGCATTTCTTTTTCGCGAGGGGGGCATTTCACCCCTCTTTTATGCACATTTATGCATTTTTTTATCCACTTTATTTTCTGTGTGTTCAGCCATTTGTTTCGTTTCTTGGTATTCTGAGCACTCACCCGTTGAAATGGAGAAATGATTGATAATGATTGGATGGCCGTGTATTTTTTTTTTTATTGTTAGTTATTAGTTAGAATTTTGTTGTTTTCTCTTTCTATACTTCAGAATGGTTATCGTTCCTATGTCAAATGTGATCACGGTGGTATTTTCTTTCTAGTAGTTTATTTGTTTGTTTTTATTGGATTGTATTATTTACGAGTGCGATTGATTGAATTGGTTTTTTTTTTATTGATTGCATAGGCGTGCCACATTCAATCTTATGACGATCATCCCAAGGAGAAAATATAGATAAATGCTAATTGCAAAATTGCATACATGTTTAATTTCAAATTTTAATTAGTTTTATAAACTCTTCAAGTTAATTAACCATTTATATAACATCATAGTTAATAGAACTTGTGTGGCTATTTTTTTATTTTATAACATTTTAAAATATATAATTATTTGTCAGGCCTAAAATAGTTAGAAAATCAAATAGCTATTTGAATTATAAAGTAGATCATTATTTTTTTAAATTCCATTTAATGATAATATTATTAATTATTAGCAACTTATGTGTTTCATAATGTGCTTTTATTCTTTTAAATTTTTACTACGTTAAATCATACTAAAATAGTTTTTTGTAGCTACTAAGATCATTACTCCAACTAATCAGGTCGCTATTAACCAAGAGGGCATCATATTGTTGCTAAATTGCATCGGGTGGTGACAGAAACCCATCAAAACAACTGCTATTCGCTGCTCTTTACATATTTACATATTGGTACAAGTCTATATGGATTGACTCTCTCCTAGAGGAATGAAGACTCAACTATATTTAGATGGATCATGCACAATGACTCACACTTCCTCCATCTCCCTGGCGTTAATTATTTAAGAGGTGGCGCAATGTTTAGACAACACGGGGACATTCCCTAAAACCGGTTGTGGAACAGTTTCGAATTGAAAACTACAAGAAAACGAAATAAAAGCGATCCCCATCCTTTACCAAACAGTTTGTCGAAGGCGGAGGTACACCGAGGGGGGAAGAAAGAAACTTTCCCCAACTTTTTACAGTGTGACAAAAATGTAACTTGCGTTTTCATAGCAAATAAAAATAGGTATTAAAACTGTTTGGGCATTATGGTACATGTTGTAAAAATTTAATTTCGGCTTTGAATGACTAAATTGATTTCGATTGTTTAAATTTTCAGGATGAAATATAAACGAATAGAGTTTTGTCTTAGCATCAAGAAATTTTCCTAGACCTGACTTACTGGACCAAACATCCGAATGTCTTTTTTTTAATGCCTCGATTAAAAAGGTATAAAAAAAGACTAAATTTCCACCAAGTACTTCATTTGTATACAGACCAACTGAGGTAAACAAAAAAAGTAATAACCTGATATGAACTACAATTTTCTACCTCTAATGACAATATTTTTTTTACTTTACATTATCAGCCTCTAATTTGAAGGGTCAAGTTGCTCACAAACTCCAAATATAACTAAAATATGGGACCAACCCGTTCATTGACGACATTTAACAATCATATATTCAATCGGACCTTATATATTAATTACATTTTTCTAGAAAGTGAATTTTGCAAGTAGAACATTTATTTTCTTTACCATCCAACCTATATTTCTTCAAAATCAGTCAAGAGCCACTTGAATTTCTGTCGAACCAAACTAGCTACGGGACGAATTAAAATAAAAAATAATAAACTCAGACAATCTCTGTATGCACTCAAACCTCAAACACCAAAGGGTCATTTGGTC
The DNA here is from genome assembly GCA_023701765.1 of Hylyphantes graminicola. NCBI lineage: Eukaryota > Metazoa > Arthropoda > Arachnida > Araneae > Linyphiidae > Hylyphantes > Hylyphantes graminicola. The sequence continues at coordinate 25,950,390 of CM043111.1, forward strand.
ACGCTTTTACAGCTAGTTCAATGGACGGTAACTAAGGAGCTGGTGGAGGAATTGTCGTCACGTTAATCTGCGCTTTGGGAGTATTAAGTCACAGGCACGTACTGGTATAGAAGTCACACCAAGAATGCGGCCTTACAAGTATTTGTAGGTAACAGCTATCGTATGTTTTTATTTTAATTTTTGTCGATTTTTCCAGTGGCTTTTTTTTATGTCAGTGATTTTTTTGTAAACCAACCACAAACAAACGGGACATTAATTAATGATATTTTGAAAAAAATGCTTTTGAATTAATACTTATTAAAATAAAAAAAAACTATGTTTTAATATAGATTTAGGAATATTTAATTAAATTATCAAAGTCGGATTTTTGCAAGACCAATTTTACACACAATGTAAAAGGTAGTACTACTCAAGCATTGGTTTCCCAAGGTAACCGATCGTTATGGGCCGTCACACTCGCATTTACATCACAGAAATATTATAACGCGTTTATTGCAATTTTTCGTAAGCAGCGTTTTGATGTGGGCTGACACTACGATTACCGTGCGTAGGAAACCGAGGCTTCAAGATCTATGGGAGACGAAGAAACTACGACATTCCGCTCTCGTTCAAATTCCCAATATAAACCTTATATTTGAAAGAATATAAAATTAGCCTGCTTCTGCTTCTCAGCGAGAACTTGTTACCAGAGAACAAGCCGATATTTCGCTACCCATCTTTGTTGGACGAAGGCTAAATGTTGGTTAAACTTCTTTCGGTCGGTCTATTGCTTGATGAAAGCCCTTCATCTACACGCCCACGTTTTATGTGCTCATTATACACGCTCGGTCAGGGAGCAAGTGGTAATTCGTAAGAATGAATCGGTCACAGTTCAATTGCCGGACAGAATCAGTCGGCATGGCAAATGTGGTGGCATCATCCGAATACCGGAAATGATTTTTATTGTGGAAGGACATAAAAATAGACATGAGCGCATGGCGTTAATACATTTTTTTAGGAAATCACTAAGCTAATGAATATCATTAAAACTATCTTCCAAATATAAAGCAATTAAATTTGGCAGCAGTTAAATTTTACCAGCAGTTAAATTTTACCAGCAAAAAAATCAGCAGGCATATTTATTAGCATGAATAAGGTCAAATATTTCAAACAAGTACTTACCCCTTTTTTGCATATAATTAAATAGGTCATCTAAAAATTCTTTTCTCCTAGGATCATCACTTAGTTCGTATAACTGAAAAAGAAAACGAAACAATGTCAGCAAAGAGTTTAACGATAGAATTGATGATACTTAAGTATTCAAAAAGCATGCATTACTATTTTCAGAAATTTAACCACAGTTAAGTTAGCCCTATTTTATTATTATAAATAGATTTCTACGATTTGAATTAAATTTCAATAAAATTTTTAAAGTCTGTAAAGCGTACCGCCGGCCGCAAACATAACCTCAAAATAGCAACTGCGCTAGATGGCGCTGATTTACTAGTGCGTTACTAAACCAATCATCTGATTATAACGAACTACAGTAGTAGGCACAAGTGTTGTAATATCTTCGGCTACACTACTGTGTGTAAATAGTCTAACTGTCTAACACATTATAAAAGAAACCTCAACCCGATGATATTTAAAAAATGCTTTTATTCTTTTATATCTAAGTTGAAGTTAATCCTCACAACCCTCCCTGTAAATAATAGCCACGTTTAACTAAGTCGCCGGTCGTCAGTGTGGCGTCTTGCAATCAAAATCCATTAAACCCGCAAATCCCTCAAGAGACGCATGCTACCAAGTAAGACTACCACCGCGAAGCTAATTTCTCAGCAACGACCCGGACAAGGATGTGTTTTATTGACTCTTTTAATGCATGCGCACGCCATGATTATCCCGCCTACCAATGTCGAGCAGTTTATGGGCCCATCGGATTTTTCCCACTATTGTTTATGATTTATCCCGAAACACTGTCATTAGGCGATTCCCAAATTGGTTGGAATGTGCTTTTGATGGCCAGGGTCTTATCATCCGTGATCAAAGGGGACGGGCTCGTCTTTTACCCCTTTTAAAGCTTGTTTACATTTAATGCTCTTGCATCAAAGTCAAGCGTCATGCATTTGGTGGTTTTGCGGGCATTTTGTGCTTAGGAAGAATTAATACCAAGTGTCTTTTTACGGGCATCAGAAGGAGCTTTGATGTGGAATTTGTGTTTATAGGGGCCGTTTTGGAATTAAAGGGATTACTGTAATGTAATAAGATGTGCTATTATGATCTGGACTTGAGCTATGATGTGGAATTTGTGTTTTAGTGTGGCCACTTTGGAATTAGATGCATCAATGAAGATGTGATATATATTTGTAAACGCGTTGGTATTGAATTTAAAGGAGAAATTAAAACCTTAGCAGTTATCTCTTATAAATGCAATTTTGACGGCTGAATTACGATACTAAACAAAAACATATCCATAGAAAGTACAATTTATTAATTTTACTACAATATTAAATTTTATTAGACTTTAACATTTCTGATTATAAAACAGTTTATTAAATTACCACGGAGCAAATGTCCAGTACTCTAAACCTAAATGGATTTTGCCTGAAGTGAAGAAACTCTGTATTCAACAGTTACAAAAAAAATTCAGAAAGAAAATCTTACAAAAGATGAAGTTGAGGGTGGGAAAAACCATTCATGTAATTTGACGTTCACCAGCAACCGTTGACAAGCTATTAATAAGTACTTACAAAAACAGTTATCTATTTTAGTAAATGAAAACGATTCCACGCTGCAAAACGATTGCCAGGGCAGGGGCATCGCAAATGATACAAACCCCCAAGAGGTAGACGAAAGAAGAAAAAAAAAGTTGTATTACATGCGTCAGTCCAATCCAATCGGGGTGCTGAAGACTAGACATAATTGCAGATCACTTACTCAACGACAAAAAGCCCGGGAGGGGGTCTAAACGAGAGGTAGGCAATGCCCATTCTGCAAATTGAAAAAACCAACATGGCTAACTAGGCTTCTTTTTATATTTTCTAATTAAATAATTTAGCCTGGCGAGCCTGCAGGTGTTCGGATTGTGACTTCTCTGATATTGATGGTCGTAAGGAGGAGGATTTGACAGATGCAATGGAACAAGATGGAGTGAGACCGTATCGCTTTTTTTTATTATTATCTTTATATGTATGGAAGGTTTTGTATTTTATTTAACTCCGGACAAATGTTTCTTTTCTATTTTAGTTGAAGTCTACTTCAATTACTTTCTTTGAAAAGTTATTTTGTGTTTCCGTTCTATTCGGTGCACGGAAGGTTTTATCTCCCTGGTTTTTTTTTTTTTTTTGCTATTTGAGTTTAACTAAATATTAGTCCAATTTCAAAAAAAAAACAAATTTAATGAATTCCATTTGTTTAAAAGTAACGATTAACGGAATCTAGAACCTAGGCAGTTATATAGAGTACATTTATAATCTGCCAGAACTACAAGTGTATATGAGGACATATCTACTTTTGCTGTTAACAAGACTTTATTGAGGTGAACTAAATATTACTAGGGTAAAAATTCTGGGTCTGAAGTGCGAGTTCAAGTATTTGTCTCACGTATACAAAATCTTAAAAACTGAAAATACTCAGAGAAAGAGAGAGTTAAAGCAATATTGTTTAAAAAGATCCAAACACACAAATCAGCAACAACAAATTAAGATTTTTAATTAAGAAATAGCCAGTTCTTTCTCGGCCTCCTAAAAACGACTTACTAAGAACAAGACGTTCTAGACATCATCGAAGTCAATCTTTAAAACTTGTATCTTATTTTCACTTTTTTTATGATGTTTTTATCGGTATATATTTTTTCGTGATGGAGGATTTATAGCCACAGGAATGGATTAATGCGATTCGAGAAGATACAGCTGGAATGTACGAGTTCTGTTCCAACCCCTGGTGTGTGCCTGTAATCATTAAATAGAAAACGGACGATAATAGATCTTACCTTAGAATCTAATAAATGATGTTCAGAAAAGGGGGGAGGGGGTCAAGGATGATCATTTATATGGGCAATCGGAAAAACAAACTAAATTAAGACTGCTCAATTAATTTAAGATTCCATTTAAAAGAAATTGAAACGGATGTTATCTTTTTTATGTTTAATTGGTTAACTTGCATTTTCTAACTCAGTGTAAATTTCCTTTTTCGTATTTTTAATTAGTTGAAAATAGAAAGAGGAGAAACAAAAATCTATAAAATAAAACGCAAGTAGAATTTATAAATGACAGGGTGGATTGATTTAAATCAGCTTGATTTAAATCATGATTTAAATCAAGATTTAAATCAAGATTTAAATCAAATGATTTTTTTAAAAAAATCATTGATTTAAATCAATTTTTTTTCCTTCACTTGGGTTATGCCTTCCTCATCACAAAACCTAAACTTTTATAAAAACTTTTTTCTTTCACTTCCTGCTTTAAATCCTACAACTCAACTCCACACTACATTCAACTCTACACTTATGGAAATGCACCTCCCATAATCACATTGTTTTTATATTTCAAAATGTCTGGGAGAAAAAAGGATCAAGTTTGGATTTATTTTAATGAAAAGAAAACTACATCTGGAAAAGGGTTAAAAGCCCAATGTAAAACATGTGGTAAAACAATTATGGGGATAGTTGCAAGAATGCGAAAACACATGGAAACATGTGAAACAGAAGTGGATTCAGAAGTTCCTATTGAAATTGGCAGTAAAACAGTAGATGGTAAGTTTTTTAAAAGTGTTTTTATATTCTAAGTTTATTTTCTTCCTTTTGTACATCCTATAAGTGTATCTCAAAGTGCAATCCACTAATAACATTAAATCCATGTAAAGTTAGGCTAAACCACATTTTTATATTGCATATAAAAATGTGCAAAACATACAAATATTGTAGGTTTTAATTTCATAACATTAATCAACAGCTTTGAAATATTATTTTAATTAAATAATTATTTTTACAAAATAAATTTTATTTTGTTTTTAGACACATTTTGAAATTTTATAAGTTTTTTTTATGACATTAATCAACAGCTTTAGAAATAAATAAAACATTTGAAGCATATAACTTACATTTATATAAAACTATTTACTTTGGTTAATTTTAAAAAGGTGTATTTTTTTTTATTTAGAAAGCTATAGTGTTCGTAGTTTTTTACAATACTTATTTTATAGGTGCTCAATCTTCAAGCTCGAGCAATCATCATGTACCCACCACAGCAGTAACTTTGCCAATGAAAAGAAAAGCTGATGTTGCTATTGAAGCAAAGTTTGGAAGAACTCTTGAGGGTTATGTCCACAAGACTAGCTCAATGCAAAAAAGATCCCTGGATGAACAGGTTGCGAAGTTTATATTTGCATCAAATACTTCGTTCAGAACTGTTGAACATACTGAGTTTCAAAGAATGGTAGCAATGCTGCGACCTGGATACATTCCCCCTTCTAGGAATGAAGTTGCTGGAGTTCTGCTGGACAAGATTCATGAAGAAGAAATGGCCAAATGTTCAAAGGTTCTCAATGACCAAACTGTTTCTATGAGTTTAGATGGATGGTCCAATGTCCATAATGAACCGATTATATGTATAACAGTTACAACAGAAAATGGTGATATTTATCTGGTAGATAGTCTTGATACGTCTGGCTATCCACACACAACTGAATATTTAGTTAGTGTGGCAAAGAGTTCGATGACAAAGTGTGAAAATGTGTTTTCCTGTGTTGTGCGAAGTGTTGTGACTGATAATGCAGCAAATGTAGCCAGTATGCGTAGTGAATTGCAGAAAGATGATGCTTATGATGTTTTGACTTACGGTTGTTCTGCTCACTTGTTGAACTTGCTTTCGCAAGACTTAAACATCCCAAATGTAAAAGAACATATAGTGCATATTTGTAAATATTTCAGAAATAATCATTTAGCTGCTGCCAAGTTAAGAGAAGCAGGTGGACCAAAATTAATACTGCCGCAAGATGTTCGCTGGAATACTATTTTTGACTGTTTGTCAATATATTTGAAACAGTGGGCAACCCTCATGAAGGTATGCGAGGAAAATAGGGAAGCCATAGATAAATTAGTGAGTAGCAAAGTTTCTAACATTTCAATTAAACGAAATGCTGAAGATTTGGTAAAAAGGCTGAAGCCAATTGCCTTAACTCTAGATGCTGTACAGAAAGACAATTGTTCAATTTCTAGAGCAGTTTATTTGTGGAAGAAGCTGGAAACTGAACTTATCAAAGTTTTGGACAAAAAAGAAATGAAGACATTTGTGAAAAGATACAACCAAGCTCTTGATGCTCCTCACTTTTTGGCGTATTTGATTGATCCCAGATACTGTGGAGAAAACCTCACAGAAAGTGAAAGGAAAGACGCCCTCACCTTCGCCAACAACAAGTATCCCTATTTCATGCCTGTGATACTGAAATACCTAGCTAGAGCTGCCCCTTTTTATGATTTTCTATTTGAGAAAGAAGTTGTTTCAAAGATGTCACCGTTGCAGTGGTGGAAAGTTCACTTTGATACGATTCAAAAGGAAGCTAAGGGAATTGATGGAGCAGTGAGGCAGCTTCTAACTGCAACTGCTACCTCAGCATCGGTAGAAAGGGTTTTTTCAGAATATGGACTGGTACATTCGACTGTAAGGAATAGGTTGGGTGCTGAAAAGGCAGCAAAATTAGTATTCTTGTACAAAGCTCTCAATAAATGAAATGTCATTATGGTAAATTTTGTCTTTTATTTTGCTAAATTTATTCTATATGTGGAATTGCAAGTTTTAATTTAAGATTTAGATTTGGTTATAATTACAAATAGTATTTATTAAGATATATCTAGGTTTCAATCCAGCATTTTTTAACTTATATTTTACTTATATCTAAAGTATGTATATTACTATTACAGTATTTAAAACTGAATGTTAATTTAAATAGTTCAGATTGTAAAATTAAAAATATCATCCATTCATTTCATACTTTTTAAAAGTAAAAATTTGCAATATTCTTCATTTTAGGTGTGTATTAATTTTTTAAGTAACAAGTAAAAAGTCCTTAATCTAATTCCCAAGACTACACAAGTTAGTATGCAAAATATTAAAAAAATCAAAAAAATCCGATTTAAATCAAAATAATCCGATTTAAATCAAATAAATCCGATTTTTTTGATTTTTTAAAAAAAATCATGATTTTTTTCCACCCTGATAAATGATTACCTCAAACAGTTCATTTAACGTTTTTTAATGAAATAAACAAGTTTTATCATACAAAAAGATTATCATATAATGTTTATTCTAGAATAAACAGTTATAACTTTTTTTTAAAATTTGTTGTAAAAACAAATGAACTAAGTTTGTCTTAATGTGATCTATCGAAATTTTACTCACTTTTATACAATTCACTTAACGAAAAAGTTAAATTATAATGTTACAGCAATTCTTTTTAAAACTTTCAAAGTTTTATAACTTTTAATATTAAATATATATTACATTACCTTTGTAATTATACAAGATTTTATAGTTGTCTCTGACATTTCAAATTGTTTAAAATTGATAAATAAATCCACGGAAACATATTCAAATATTTAACCTCACTAACCGATACATTAAAACCCCTAAACTGTTTCCCTAACAAAATAATGATGTCCGCGAATCCAAACTTATTGAGTGGCTATAAATAGAGTCATCAAGCGAAACCGATGCAGAGGAAAAGACTCGCTAATAATGAATCGAATAAAATAATCGGGAAAACTCTCGATCTTTCCTTATCAAGAATCGATTATTTCAGAGGTTGAAGTGTGCTATTCGCGATCGTCATTAGCGTCGATAGAGATCATTAATGAATATGTCAATGCGATATCAATTATCACTTACATAATCGAATTGAAATATCATGCAAATCGAATGTATGTTGAGTAATAGTTAAAGTTAAATATGTAATATATGGTTTTCTTGTAGCTATATATTCTTAGGATGTGTTGTCAAATACCTTTAATTTGTTTAGTAATTAAAATAGGAGACAACTATAATAGTTGTTTCAATAAGACCTCCGATGCTTTTTAAACAAAATAACTATATAATCTATAAAAATAGAAAAAGGGTTTACAATTAGATTATTTGTTGTGTTTCATAAGCTATTTTCAAAATATTAAAATGGATTAGTTAAATTTAGAATTTAACCCCTTAACGAACGGATAATTTTCAAGAAAACGATCACAAAATATATGTTTTTTATCCTCGAAAATTATATAAAATGCATAAACAATCTACCCATTCATTTTTTTTTTCAATTTTACATTTGTTTTTAAATTGAAGTTTAAAAAAATAGATTTACTGGGAAAGCCGACATTTATCTAGGAAAATCCAACAACATCCACGTTATTTTTGCGTGAGTGAGTAGAGAGAGAGAGGTTAATAAATAAATATGGAGATAAAATTTATAAACGTTTTAATCCTGTTTACTCATTATTATACAAGAACAAAATATTTATTTCTCTGTTTAAACACAGCTAATTGATAGGCAGTTGTTTTAAAGCCTGCTTCGCTTGCTACCTAATAAAACTAAGCGAAACAGCCATTCAAATGATTCGAGGTTGTGTTTTTTCCCAAAAACAACACCCCCTCGAAAAGCACCGTGAAGAGCAGTCGCCTTTTATAGCGCTTTTAATCCAGAGCATCTTGACATTGACGTCCCCTTGATGTGACGCTAATGCCGCATCAATTGAGTTTGGCCCACACCGCAGGTAACGGATTAACCGCAATTAAACTGTCCGGACGCCAACAATTATCACCGCTGATCAAATTTACAAATGTACAATGTTAAAGGTTCCCCCCGTTAATTACGCGGATATCGCCGCATGCGCTGCGCTTTTTTGCCGCATTAATTTGGCGATGGAAAATTGTTGCCTTCTAATTACGAGGCACCGGAGGTTAATACGACCTGTCACACGAGTTGCTGCTGGCTGCGTTGAGATTGACGTCTCTTAAAAGGCGCTAGGGTGGTCGACAAATTATACCCCCTCTTAAAACAAAGGCTTTTAGGCATGAGCCGAACACAATGGGGTTTTACGTCGATTTCTGTTGTATTAAGAGTAGAAATTAAGATACCGGATTCATTGCGATTTTTGAGAGTGCACAGATTTTGGAAAGAAGGGCTGATGATTGTGATAGAGCAAAGAACATCGGACCATTTTCACTATTAAGTTCAAAACATTTTTATCAAGCTAAATGAAAGCTAAAATCTAACAGGTCACGAAATGTTTGAGTATTTGTAAGTATGTACTAATAAGGTAGTTTTTGTTAATTTCTTTCAATTGTGCTTTTACTTATGCTAAGAAGTTACTTTGAGGTGAATGTAATTTTCAATTTTATATGATATACAACAACGCATACTGATGTAATAAATGAAGAGCTAATTGAATCTCCAAAACATTTTACTTATACCATTATTATATCATTCGGTCTTCAGTATGTAATAAATGCTGCTTGTTGAAAAACTTTCCCCAATCCATACAATATGCCCTATTGAAAAGATTTCAATCACTATTCTCATATTACTCTTAATAAAACGTATCCGAAATTCTATGCAAAAAAAGCTGAAGATTTATGTAAACAAAAGTGAACTGAACAAAGGTGTCCGACTAATAATTAACAAAGTGTCTCAAAATTAGCCTGACCATCTGTGGGATATAGGGATGTCAAGGGACTGTCATTTTTCCCGTAACTGAGATTTTTTTTAAAAAAATCAACATTTTATAATTTCATTAAATATTAAAATTGGAATTTGGAAACCATCTACTACAGAAGTAAAATGATTTTTTAAAAAAAAGCTACCAAATAACGAACTAAGTTATTTCTCGTTCAGGGAAAAGAGCCTATCTGTTCTCTTGCAATGTTAAAAAATTGGCTCTTGTGGTTTCATCAAAAACATTGTTAATGGTAGACGCAACGACAGTGTGGTGTAATGTTTCACCATATCTTGATATGTGGTTGAGCCTTTATCAGGTTCTCTTTTCCAACACCTGAAAAAATGGTTCAACACAACACCGGAAATATGGTGAAACATTTCACTGCACAGCCGTTGCCGGATCCATTAGTATACGTGAAACCAGGCAAACTTTTTAACTGTGTAAATAGTTGACAGGACATTTTTCGAAGATTCAACTCCCCAACTACAAGACCCCTTCTACAAGTGCAGCACCGCCCTTGGGTTGCTACCGGAGCCACAAGTTCGGCCTTCTCATCTCACCATCCACAACAATAAATAATAATTAAAGTAATCCATATTCGCCGAAAAACAGTGCGTCCCCTTCGCCTGGTTGGTCGGTTTTTTTTGCCTGCCAACTCCGCCATTTTCTTATTTTTTCGTTAGCTCTCGCACTTTGATTAATCTGCCCTGTCAGATTTCATGAAACCACTCGCTACCTTAAACTCCGCCTTTAAAAAGGTGGGATTTAAGGCTGATGAATAGACATGTTTCTTCGCTGGCTGGCTTGATTCCTCAGATATTGAAAAAGTAAAAATTAAGTCATTTTTCCCCTAATGTTCTCATCAGATCAAACCTTACAAGTTTGGCCGTCGTAATTAAAATGCTTAAGTCATGTCAGGAATACATTTAAATACCACAGAAAAATAATGATGGTCCAAGTCGATTTTTTTTTCTATAAAAACACTGCCATCACCTGTTACACATTCATAAAATTAACATACATTAAATATTAATGGGTTTACATAATAGCAGATAACGACGTAATTACATTTTCCAGAAATGTATTATATTGCTCAAAATTTAATATTAATAAAAGGTTCAGAACTTCTTCGGAAACATCCACTTTCATAAAAGTGTATGTTTCTGCAAAAAGGATGACCCGGACAGTAAAAAAAAGCCATTCCAAGCGAAAAAAAAATGTGTTAAATAGCGCCTTTTCAACAACAAAAAATCCGTTGGGTGACAGGTTATTTTGTCAGATCAAACCGATATAAAGAATCTGTCTGGATCCCGGGCGACTGTTTACCTAAAGATCACGCCCCTGTGAAGGTATAAGACTCCAGACAGGCGTTCTTTAATGGTCACTCGCCGTATCTAGTTTCTTCCTTTGCAAACAGATGCCAACTGCTGACAATGCAAAAAGTACCCCAACTGAAGAGGGTGAAGAAATAAAAAAAGATACAGAAGGGCAATGGGGTTAATTAAGGAAAACCTTCTTCAAGGAGGACGTGGTCCAGGGACCCTCAACGAAATTTACGGCTGTCTCTTGATAAATGGATGGACCCACTGCATGATCGGACAACATCAATCTGAGAAGTTGGACCCCCAAATGGTCCCCGTCACGTTAATGGACCATGAGAATGAATGAGAGGGGGGACGGACGGAGATCAGGTACCCGACTCGTATAAACAAGGCTCCGCCGAATAAAAACTATTCCAGATTACCCATCGATGGGGGGCGAAAGAGATTTTACGTCTGCACTACCCCCTTTTTCTTGGAATATGGGGATCTAGGGGAGGAGTCGAAAAGGGGTTCTTGTATTTCCAGGACAGGAACAAGGTCGAATCGGTCGAGATTCACTTCCTCCCCCCTTCGACCCCCAATAACAGAACGATTACAGAATTTTCCCAGACTATGGAAGTGATACGCATATCGCGATGACCCATCGGACCCTGGAGGGGATTTTTTTGTGAAGAAAGAAAAACACTCCAATAGATGGCCATTTATTTTCATTCTTATCAAAGTGCATTCTTCTAAAAGGAATGAAAACAGGTTGGCAAAGGCTTTTACAAAAGGAGAAAAAATCAGTCGCCTTAGTTATCGAATTGTCATTGTTTGAAACAGCAAATGTATTAGATCTTGATTGTTCATAAAACAATTATAATGAAGAAATGCTTAAACGTTGTTAAATAATTGCACCTAACCTCAAAAATTAAAGTGTTACCTTTTTTGGGTAGTTATCTTCTATTATCAAGTTTTATTATAGAAAAAAAGTTTAATGTTAACGCTTGATTTACTCTAAACTGAATTAGAACATATTACACTTCTGCAAGAATATTATTTAAAAAAAACACTCTAAATCAGGAACCCATTCGATAAAAGTTGTTCCAGGATTATAATTTTTCAGAAACTCAACAATCCGTAAATAAGTCAGACATAACTTCGCCCTCTTACCCCTCCCCACACCGTAAACAAAATACAAGGGAGAAGCCAACTTATATTTAGAAGATTCAGATAAAATCCCGCCGTACAAGACGAGCATTGAATTTTTAATCTAGCACTGGCACGAGTGTTAAGACACCTTTATTTATTTTTTAAAGGGGGAACTGATGTTGCGATAGGACTAATCAAGATAAATAAATAGCGTCTAAGGTGGCGAAAATGTCATTTCTATGACGAAGGGATACACATCTGCCAAGCGGTTTTAATTTATTTGACACTTTTGAGTAAAACTGTCGTATCGCATTCGCAGAGAGGGGACATAAATCTTGCTGAAATGGACTCTTATATGACATCGAGAAATATTTGTTGATTTGGATGTTTACACTAGGTCTAGTTAAAATCAGATCTGAAAATAAATGTATCTGTTTATCAAAATGAATAATGAAAAACCTGTATATAAAGTATACTGTTGTCTAAGCAACATGGTAAAAAAAATTCAAGAATCGTGTCAGGCATTTTACTAATAAAAAACACACAGAAATAAATCATCAAGCTATTAAGCATCTCAATTAAGCTATATCATATAATTTACTTAATCACACAACACAGTGAATTACTTCCGACATTGAGAACATAAATAACTAACACATATTTCTAAACTGCATCCACAAAGCTACGTAGCTAAAATGTATAAGATCTGTAAAATTTTCAAGTAAGAAAATGCCTACAAACTTTTGCAGCAAAAAAAACCCTCTTAATTCACTAAATCAGGGTAAAATCTTCAAATTTTCGACTTGCAACCTAACAAAGCGGAAAGCCCCACGAAGAGTTCTGGAATACGGTAAAAAAAAGATATGGTACAAAAGATGTAGGGGCGGAATATTCTCTGTATAACACGTGCCAAGGTAGAAGATATTAAGGGCTAATTTTATAACGTGCCCCCGAATTGGCCCCCACCCCCTCCCAGAAGACCCATAAAAATCCCATTTGGAAACACCTCTACGAGTGGCACTCATGAAAATACAAGGCAATTTCAAGGTCGTAGGAGAAATGTTAAGTAAACAAAAAATAGGGATATAGGGCAGGATGACACCTCTATGATTGTTTTGTATCTTAATGTACAAGTGTGTATTAATTTAGATCACTAACAATGTTCTACTTGTTAGAACCGATATGCTTTGAAAACGGTTACTAACTAAAGCTAGCTATATTCAAGTTCATATTGGAGTTAACGCCTTTAATTATCCTTGTAAATTAAGCAAGGACTTGGGGGAAAATAGCAAAGGTTGACAGGCCAAAGCAAATTAGTATCTGTAAAAATACATCCATTATGATATACTTAACAAAGTATGAGTTTAGTTGGTACATTTAATGCATATACTCATAGCTAGTTTTAGTTAGCTAAGGAAAAAAATATTGTCCACTACTCATACAGTTATCAACAATCAAACCTTGCAACCTTATAGTACTGTCCAAATTTTAAAGTTAAACCATAGAAAACAGTCCACTTTATGCTGAAGACATGATTATAATTAATTTGTACAGCATCGCTTACCAGAAACGACACTGCGTCTCCAATAGAGTGGGTCATGATGGAATGTTCAATTAGAGGGCTTATAGTAAATTACAAAATGGGAATTTCAAAGCAAGTGAAATCTTCGTTTAAACTCTTAATAATCTCATGAAGGAAACGGGACAGAGGCTCATTCGAATCGACACGAGCTAAGTAGTAGAATTTCAAGATGATTAATTGACACCAGTGGAATCATTCATCGAATGACCGCCTTGAAAACCAATAATCGCTTCTTAATTTTAGCCACAGAAACTAAAGATCGATTTACTTTTGTTGATGAACATTAACGAGAAATGTTTATAAGATCAGTTTGCAAACCAGTACTAACAAGACGATATGTATAATTGTAATGATGAATATTATAAAGAGTTCAGTAGTGGACATAGCTTCGGCATTGGCAATTTTATAATTAAACGAAATGCATGTTCTTTTACCTAGTTTTAAAATAGATGATTCAACTAAACAGTTTACACAGTGTGACAGTGTAACAGTAAAAGTTGATCTTATTAAGAACGTAAGTTTTTTTTTCAAGAACCACGTAAACAGACTACTATTCGGACAACTAATTAAATTTAACTGTCAAACAATAATACGATTTGTTGCTCTGCATTTACAAAATTAATAGAATAACTGAAAGTAAACATTGAAAAGTGCACACATTTCATATTGTAAACCCTAAAGTAACTTAACAATTGTTAAAATATATCAAGACCATTAACTCTAGAAGAAGAAGACAATTAACCATAAAAGCAGCAGAATACACGTATCACTTATTAAGAGAAAGGAAACTGGTTTTATAATGACTCTACAAGATAAGTGACGAATTCACTAAATTCCTTACGTTTAAAATGTTAGAGTAGAATTACACCCCATATGGCATTCACATCCTTGTGTGTGCTTCCGTGATCAACTTATTCAGGAAAATATAAACTTAATTGTTTCGAGATCTATTAAAACGTAATGTCGCATGACATTTTCTTTTCAATTAATAAAAATAGATTATCTTTAATCAGTTATTTTTGTTGTATCTATTCTTTCTGATAAAGTTTTATTGAAGGACTGATTTCAGATAAAAATTGCTGTTGGAAGGAGAGGATAAGCGATTATCCATTTTCGAACAAATCTACAAGTTTCCTGTTACAGTAGTACCTACTATGAACTTAAATCTATGAATTTCTTTTTTAAAAAATGTTTACTAGGAAACAGGGTTTTCATGGACATTGCTTTCTTAAAACCGAATTTACATTAAAAAAAATTAAATCGATAATGGCATTCAGGATTCAGGTAATTGTGTTTATAACCAATTTTTTTTACTTTTTTGAGTTTGTGATTGTGCAAAAGTACATCAATGTCTGAACCCTATGAAACACAGATTGACAATACCTGAAAACTTGAAGACAAACACCTCCTTCTCGACAGATTAAACAACTCAACCTCCCACCCCCATCCATCGGGGAGTAGAGGAAACGGAAATCCCCCCTCCCCCCTTTTGATGGTCATCAATCCCCAGGGTCTGGGGGGAATAGAACAGCAGTAAAAATAAAAAAAAAATCCCGTCCCGGCATTTGTTTACAACTCCTATACCGGAATTCCAGAACGATTAGTGTGGGGTAGAGTTACACATTTTATCACAAATAAAACATGATGGCTTCCTGTGTTTCAATTAGTGGTGGGGGCTCATTATATTAAATAGGACGTTGGTTAATGCGAGACGGGTGATTCCTCCTGAGTAAATCGCAAGGAATGATTGTCAATTTAATGACGAGCATTTAGACATCTGTTGCAAAACTTCAAAGAGAGGCGACGCAAATACCGTTCCATGATACTTTTTTTGTAGTATTGAATAAACAGTTGATGTTGACTCTTTGAAAAGAACACGTACAAAATATAAAAGAAAAATCACAGTTAAGGTAAAAACTTCTTTTACTGAAAATTATATCAATGGGAGAAAAAATAAAGAGCAGTGAAAACCAAGCAATATTCCTCTGTCAAACTTTTCCAATTAATTTGAAAGACTGGACTTTTTTAATTCCAAACATCAAAAATCTCCGAAATCAGTATTTTCTTTTTAAGATGCTATAAATAGCTCTAGATAAGAAATTAGAACACAAACTACTCAACACTTCCATGCGCAGACAGAGCCAAAAAACCAAACACATATTAAGAATAACCAATTTAATCAAAAAACGACTTTGAAAAGGCATTACATCCCTCCGATGAAGCAATTTGTAATCAATTACCACCAAGGGATCGTTTGGGAATGCAACATGGGGCAGTATGTCTCCGCCCTTCTTTATAAGAGTTTTTAGCTTGTGGCAGTTATCGCCATACTAATGACAAGAGGTAAGGCCGAAACGGCAACATTTACATAGCATTAGCCTGTTCTTAAAAACCCTAATCGACCATTGAGAGGAACTTTAGAACTTAGATTTCCCTATTATGTTCAAAAACTTTTGATGTGATAGGGAGGGGGAAAAAGTCGTAAGTATTACTTAGATACAAAGATTTCATTGTGCTCCAATAAATGCAAATATGGAACTTGGATGCAATAATCGGCTTCGTTTGAAACCACAAAAAAAAGTTTTAACCATTTTTGCTTTGATTTAAGCACATAATGTTAAGAATACATAATGAGTTGTTGCCTTTTTTTATCGGCAATAAAGTATATAAATTATTAAATTATCAGTTATGCAGTGCGAGTTTATCACGAAATGTCTTAAAAAAACCAACAACCAAGAATCCTAAGTATTTGTTAATAAGTATGTTTATTATATTATTTTAATTTTTAATCCTTAAAATTAAATAGTATATTTATTAAAAGCAACAGTTCGTTTATGATACTAATATTGATTTAAAAAAAAACATCAAGCATAAACTAGTACAAAGGTTATTAAAAATTTAAACGAAACATAGACTGTTCTTTAAAACAGACGAGCTAGGCTATAAAGAGCTAAAAAAAATTACAAAATATTTAATTACAAAATCCTCATTTGCTCACATTAGTCTAACCTCGACATCACAAGATAAGAGTGACTGGAGTGTTTCCATGCAGTCAAGTTTTGGTCATGTTCAATTTAATTAAGTGTGATCAATAGCGATTTCGCAAAAGTCGTCATTTGGAAACGATTGAAGAATTTAGCAAACCAAAAGTCATATTGTTGGAGAAAATCAGATAATTAAATTCGAGCCGAGCATTCGGCTTTCTAAACCCCGGAACTTCCAAATAAATTATATTAAGAGATAAGCTGATTGAATTAACGTCAATAAAGTACTGAAGATTGAATTCCTAAAATATGTCTGCTAAGTCCTTATCCAAATAAAGGGTTAAATGTGCTATCAATATTTTCCTAGTTAATTTTACTTTGGTAATATCAGTTCTTTATTTTGCAAGTACTTCTATTTACCTCAATTTTGACAACACATGTTTTCTTTAAAGAATGGTCATAAGGTCGCATGGTTCATTACAAAAACCTTAACTTTTCAATGCTTTTGGGGCATTGGACGAAATAATAGGTTAAAATTAGCAGATATATTTTGTTTTTGATTGGATATTATTGTAATTAAATATTTCGGAAAATTTATTTGTTTTATTGCTTGTTATTGTATAAAAACGCTTGCAAGACTAATTGCCAAAAAAATATATACTTGCATATGATGGAGTTACAACAAGAAAAGTAACTTATTGCGAGTCATTTTAAATATTCAAAGCGCAACAAGACATAAACATTTAGTGTCATATCACAGTAGGATACTACATGTTTTTCCTAGAAGAGCAGTATATTTATTGAAATGAAGTATGCCACTTGAATCATGTTTTAGAATTGAATGGTCTTAAGAGGGTTTTTTTTTAATGAAATAAGATTCGTTTACATATGCTAGTGTTGTGTACGTTCTATGTGTGATAGCTAAATTGCTTAAGAGTTTTTGGAACACACTTGAGAAATGCAAATGAATATTTAATTTATGTTTTTAACAATTAAACAGCATGTTACTTTTTCCTCAATGCACATTGAGAAATTAGTAAATTTCCCCTTTGAAAAAATAGTACGTATTAGCTTTTTTAAAGCAAATATTTATAAGGTGTTTTGTT
Source organism: Hylyphantes graminicola (assembly GCA_023701765.1). Taxonomy (NCBI): domain Eukaryota; kingdom Metazoa; phylum Arthropoda; class Arachnida; order Araneae; family Linyphiidae; genus Hylyphantes; species Hylyphantes graminicola. The sequence continues at coordinate 25,968,191 of CM043111.1, forward strand.
ACAATTACAAATATCTAGACCCATGCTTTGTAAAGTTTAAGAGCAAATGTACATAAAAATTTGCTTTAAGTAACTTTTATTTGATAAAAACAGTTTAAAAGATTAAACATATTATTAAAATATAAAATTCCTGTAAACTATTTTTTTATAAATAAAATTTTCCGAATTAAAAGTTTAAAGTCGTCCCAGGTCTCATTATTTCTTCAACCTTCTGCATAAACTAAATATTTGTACAAAAGTAAAACGCAAAATACGCGAGTTTTTTTAAGTACGCACTTCTTAAATGAAAATTATTTGGAAATGATAAACAAGCAATATAATGGGAGGGGGGCAATCCAAACATTCACGCCATAAACCGACTTTCTATTCAGTTACTCGCCATAATTCTATGAACTGTAAATATTTTCGAAATAAAAAGGATAAAAACTGTCATTGAATTGAAATAAAAGTAACATTTAACAAGCCTACAAAGTAAAAACAAAACCACTGCATTGAAAAATCAGTCTTTTCCAAAGAAACGAAAAGCATCCCATACAATTTCTACCTGGTAAATAGTTTGACATGACTTAATGAATCAGCACCACTTTTTCCACCGCAATGTTTACATTGAAACGTTAACGACAAGGGGGGGGGGGAGGCTCCAAAGCAGCAAGCATCTTGTCACTGCTGGCTCCAAGCCATGTCCTTGGAGCGGTGAATTTATTTACGAGGGGCCGTCAGGTCTTAATTTTTACTCTTTATTGCACCCCAGGGAATAACGAGACACCGATCTAAATGCGGACTTAATTCTTGGGAAAACAAGCGGTATTAAAAACATTTTAGGGCGAGGGAGCTGCACCAAGAGTAAATAAATTAGTTTCAAAGTTGCAATGTTTGTCTTGCGCACGATTCCTCAGCGATTCAAAAATGTGGCAGGCCACTCCGCCGTAAGAAAATTTAATCGAAACCGAAAAACTTCAAAACGATATGGAGTGGATGATAAGCAAATGGAAATTTACCTACAGTTGAAAAGGATTTTTATGAACAAAGCTGATAGAAAAAAATTTAGAAATGTGTTTTAAAAAGATAAGGGTTCCGTTTTCGAATTCTACGTTTCGCAAATTCTGAAACGCTACTTTATCAGAGATTGAATTAAAAAATTAATATTGAACCAGGAAAACCATGTGGTTTCAAATAGAATCAAACAATAAGCCGATTTCCATTAAAAAATAATGTATGTTTTTCCTACTAGTATCTTACCTAAATAATATGTTTAAAACAACTGAATACTGTAAACATGTTTCGATTTTAAATAACACACTATGTAAGTATAAGTTAACATCTACCCGAGAAGATCTTCCTCCCATCAAGACCTGTCACTTTATCATACGACATTTAATTCCGTTCCACCGAGGAGTTGGCACCCCTCCCGCCACTCATCACCTATACGCAAAACGAAATTTGAATCTCGGCCAAGGCATTAAACACAGGATGAAAAATCCAAAACAAGCAGCAACCGAAAAGGAACCTCGAAAATAAAGAGAAGTTCTTCCTACTTGCTGAAGTCGAGGGGATTGTTAAAAGCAAAAATGAACTAACATACAAAGATTACATCATTCCACTTTCCTTCTCAAAAATCCTATGTTTGGTTAAGCAAAGGAACTCATCTGCTTTGTGGGAAAATGGTGAAGTCCTCATAATGAGTTGTGTCATTGCACTTCTTCCTAAGCACCTTAGTTGAGACAAGCAAAAAACGAGCACACAAAAGCCAGAGATAAACTCTGTACAGTAGTAGATAAAGGTCTCATGTCTTGAAATATATCATTGGACATACGCTCGGTTTCTGCTAACTATAGAGATCTTTCCAAACATGGGTCAGGATGAATGGATGGATATATATAAAAAAAAACCAACGAGAATCTTTTCTTTGCAAAACAATGGTTGTCGTCTTAAAAGTTTTAAACTAAGTATTTGAGTTCACACGTCCACTGCCTCTGCGCAGTCGATCTGTCTTCCCCGGCTTTGAAGAAGAATCGCGCGACGTTCTTCGGACTTTTGGGATTCTTACGTTTCCGGAGGGGAGCTGTCTTTTAGCACCTTTTTACGCAAACAAGCGGCGGTTTCTCGCTTTAAAACGCTTTTTTAATCACCCGGGCATTTTTCAAAAGAGGGCAGAAAAAAATGAGGCAATTGTTTTACAGAGTCAAAAGGATTAAAAAAAATGTGTCGTTTTGAAATTGCTACTCTTTTGTCTTCATCAGAGGATTAATGTTCTGGGGCAATTGTTATCTTGTTTTCACTTTGGAGGATGTCTTATTTAAGGATTTTAGTGATATATTGGACACTAAGTTAAAGAGGGGGCATTTTTTTAAAGCGAACAAAGACAATCATCATAGAAAAATGCGAACAAGTATGTCATGTTTTAATCCCAACAGTTATTCAAAGGAATAATTTTCGGTGAGGATTTTTTTTAAACTCATGATAAGTCGCAATATCTAAACTTTAAGAATTATATCATCGTACGACAATCATACTCTTTATTGCAAAACAGAACAATATTATGAGAAATTCAACATACAGCTGTAAAAGGGTTAATTTTGAAAAATCAAAATTCTTGGCTTTGTGTCTCTTCTGTTTAATTATTCAATATGGGGAAGACTACGGTTTTTAATAATTGGATAATTATTCATTAATGGATTTAAAACCCAAAATTCCAGATGGGATTATAACTTTTTTTCTCCGCTTTTACTCTGAAACATCTTATCTTACTCTTTATGCATGCATTAATAATAACATTAACAATCTAGCTGAAAAATCTAATTTTCATATGTCTTTCTTTGATTAATGAACGCATTCGTTAAGCAGAGTAGAATTAAATAATTTTTCCTGAGAATGGTAATAAATCATTAATTAATGCTGCATAACTAATTATTCCTGGGAAGTTAATTAACCTCCGCGATTACCCTTTCGCAAACAGCGTTTGGGTGAATAAGAAGACGCGAATTAATATTTGATATCATACAAAGTCGAGGGAGGATGGATGTAACATAAATTTTGAAATAAGAAAGTTGTTTGAGAGGGAAAAAATTGCGATTTTATTTGAGCCAAAAATAATGAATTGGTAAAGATATGCAAAAAATAGTCATCATAAAGTTTAAGGGAACCATGTATGCAATATTTTTTTTCTACCCCCTTTGCGCTGAATCAAACTTGACGTTGGCTTCTACTTAGAAAGAAAATGCACACAATTAAATCTTTATACATATTTAAAGATATGCTCTGATATTTAACTCTTGAGTTACTGGAACTGCAGTTGGTACGGAGACTAATTATTAGGATTAAAAAAAACAATGCAAAACTGGCTTGGAAACCGCACCATATATTATGCATAGACAATCGACAAAACGAATTAAAATCTAGGTAAACAGCGGCCTATAAGCTTGCAGTTTAAACAATAACGTTGGCCTAACAATTGAGTAGTTCACAAAGCTAGTGATTAATTTTTTAAAGAGGAACGACAATTTTCGACTTTCCTGTCGAAAACGTTATTTCTTTCTCCCGAGGGAGAACGCACTTTTTTGTTCATACATAGCATTTTAACCGTGAAATCGAACTTTATTTTAAGCTACTCTGGTCCTCACTTGCTTGAAATTAGTGAGTGCAGTAATTAAGAATTCTGAAACTACAAGAAATACCCTAAAAACTACACCAAAAGTAATGGATTTTACATAAGAAATGAGAATTAGCTAAATGACTTTCACACAAGAGCTGCAATTTAAAATGTGCAAAGACTTTAAGATCCGATTTGTAGCAAGAATTTAAAATGCACATAGGAAACCGGCTTAACTTTTATCTTTCCAAATATGTGGAAAATAACTATGTATCGTGAAGTAATTTTTATTTTTATTTTTCAACGTATTTAAATAAAAATAAGTTGCAATGCATTTCCAAATCTGTAACTTATAGTAGACAAATTATTTAGTTAGCTTTAAATATGAGTATTTGCTTTTCTAAAGCTGTATACCAGCTACCATGATTGATTTCCAATTGAGGAATCAATCACGTGCGGAATCAATTCCATTGAGGAATCTACCATCCATTTGAGGAAATATCTTTCTAACAACATTAAAAAAAATCAATGATAATTTTAAAGCAAACTAACGTATCATTATGAAACTAATTTATGGCATAATTAAATTTGAGGCTAGAAATGAACAAGGTTCAACGGTCAACTTAATGCTTCGATATTGTACGTAAAATTTCTCACATCGATTTACATTAATTTCCGAAACCCATCGGCGGTAACACTAAAGCGCCGCACGTTGGCGGCCTTCTGAAACAATACCCCTTTCAATTCTAAAAGTTTCCCATGTGTTTATGCGTGTGCTCCTAAAGACGTGTTCCGTCACACCCTCCAATAGCCACACTTAGGGCTAGTTGTTATTGATTTCTGCAAATTCGTGACGTCACGAGGGCCATTCCAAGGGGCCACGTGACGTTGGGCGTCAACCCTTTTGTTAAACTCAGACGAGAAGGTAACAAAGGGTGGTGTAATTTTCGGAGATTTATAATTAACGCCCGAATATTTTGATTCGGTTCTGCCATTATTTCGAGAAATTTCTCCCTCTAACGCGGGATTTAATTGCAAGTTTGCGGGCGCACGAAAAATTGAGTTGGTGGGAGCCCAATTTTTAATAACTAGATAAAAGGAGTTTGATGATAAAAAATGTATAATTGTGTATAAAGTATCGATTTGTCCATTGTAACTAAGTCTACCTTGGAGAATTTTAATGCAGCCGATCAATGGGCATTAGCGCCCCGTTTATTTTGAGAGTGTTGCGCCTTTGTTCACTATTAGTTCATTATTAAAGTATTTTAAAACTTTGGTTAGGTAAAATTCAAAACAATTTAAGTAGGTAGCAATAGGTTTTTTTAAAGTTATGAAACTTTTGCGAAAACTTTTCATTCTTTCGATTGAAAAACCCTTAGTAATGTTTTGTAAAATCATTTTTAATTAAATATAAAAAGATAAGATTTCCTCATTATTAATAAAAAATGCTTCTGGCAAAATAAAATTAAGTCACAGGAAGTCTTCGAAAATCAGTTTACGTTTTTGTGGGATGCCAAGTTTTTCGTTTTAATATACTTTTAATCACTAAAAAGAAGTAAAAAATTATTCTAAACAAATGATTCGGAAAAATCCGTAAGAAAAATAGGATGGCAGATTAAGAGCATAACGAGTTTCTAACCCCATGGGGAAAAAAAATACTCTGAAGATAACAAAACAATCACTTTATAACTGACCCGAGTAAATGAAGACTGAAACGATTATTTTAAAAAAAACATTGCAACGAAAAACATCAAGGTAAGCTACGGTTATTTATAAAATCTCCGAAAAATGATACCACAGAAGAAAATTGAAATTATGAAAAATCGGGCAACTAACACTCCCAGAGTCCTTAAAATAAATGGGCACACGAGGACAAAAGCAAATGTGATAATGACCCACGCATAAAACAACAAAAGAAACAGACAAAAAATTGGGATAATTTAACACTCTAAATGAAAAAAGTAAATAAAAAGGAATAAATGTTTAAGAGAAGAAAAAAAGTCGTTCAAATTGAAATATATTCCGCAGACATGAATGATCACGCTAAAGGCAAAAAAAAGTATATACATACACAAACCGCGGCTTATTTAAGTTGAGAGTTGGATTCTAGCTGTCGTCGATGCAGCTAAAAAACACTTGAAGACGTTTGGTCCACAAAGGGGAAAGGGGAGAGGGTGGAGGAAGAAAATTAAGAAGGTTTAGAGAAGAGAAGAAAAAAAAAGGAATGAAAAAAATGCCAGCATCTTTTTGAAAGTGGAAGCCCGGCATTAAAAAGAAGGGGCATACTTGAAATGCCGAGAGCCACCTAATCCGAACAGCTATTTAAAGATAAAAACCCTGCTTAGTCGGACTACTGACACGCGGGGACTAAATTCATTTTGTTGGAGATAGTGGCGTAGAATATCGGCAATTAAGTAGTGTCCCCTTTCCTGCGAGTATTTTTCAAGAGGGATTTGTATGCGGAGTTATGGACTGGGTCTTTCTGGAACTTTTCTTGACATGTTAGGGGAGATAGATTAATAACGGGTCGTTCCGTGCAGACGATTTTTAATGGTGGGAGATGAAATGGGATTTTGTGAGCCCTCTTCCTGTTGAAAGCAATCCAGATTTGTGAGCAAAAAAAAAGTATATTTTACATACTCATCAAGAAGAAAACGATATTCACTATCCAAATTCCGGTATTTTTTTCGCGCTTGAGCATTAACTTTTTTGTTTGGATAATGATAGGCACGGCTTATTTTTGCATATAATACTGCATACAATACTTTCAAAACATTAAATTGCTGCATAACATGCTCGTCATTCAGCTAAACAATTTTTTTACCTGTTATTTAAAAATTTGTTGCGCCCTAGAAATATCCGATGACGTCATATAATTATTGACTGTATTTTCCTCAATGAATCATTTTGTATCTGGCAAACGTGATTTAATAAAAGACTTGGCTGTTTCATGTTTACTTTCGATCGAATGTACTTATTACAAAGTAGCGATTCATTCACATCATTATCAGCGACTTGACCCGATATCATGCAGTGCAGATGACAGCAAGACGTTAATTAATAATTTATAAACTATAAAATTTCAGAATTTAAATGCAATTTTTTTGTGCATGATTTCGTACTTTATCATCAGTTCCAAGACTTCTGTTTTTGTCTGTTAAAGAAATAAACAATCTCGCTAATTGAGATGAAAATAATTTCTTTATAAATACCTATTTTGCAGTAATAGAGAAACGCTTTTGTTCTACCTTGGTAGAAAACTAAACTACATTTAATGCTATAAAAATAAACACACCCATATTCTACACGTACAGAATAAAGTTTCCTCTTTCTATAACAAGTATTTTAAATTAAGGAAGCTAAGTATAAAGTTGTATACGTACTTAACAGAAAATAAATAGCATGTTTAAAAAAAAGGGTGACATTATATAAGCTAAATACTATTACCAAATTCTAAAACTAGACAGGCTAAATTAACTATTATAAATTATTTCCTTATAGAAGGTTTTTTTCTTAATTTACTATTAGGGTAGAGAAACTTGCATCAAAGCTGATATCTATAATTCAATTGAATTGTTAAAAGTCATTTCCTTGTAAGACTTAATATCAAGTTGTTGAATTAAAATGTCTTGCCCAACACTAAATTATAGCATTTAAAAATATGGAAATTATTTTTTTACATAACATCTAGGAAGTTATACAAGGAAAGGAAAGAGTCACAACTTGGTTTCGTTCATCCTTTTACTATTGATACTGTTATATCAGTTTTGCTACTACTGATACTGTTTGTGTTGTCATTAACACAGATCTAATTTTTTTGTGTGTGTGCAAGAATCAAACGATGAAAAAGTAGGAATTTGATGTATTTAAATAATTTAAGATGAAAACTTGCCGAAGCGAATAATTACGTCAATATGGAACATTAAATATCAGGAGAGTATTTTTCATGTATATTGGAAATAATTTCCGAATTTGTAACTAGATTTAGCAATTTTTTTTTTCGGCTATTTAAAATGCAGTGACGTTTTTTTGGTGAAATAAAAGTACATTACTAGGTATTCAATGGCTTTTTTTAAATAGAAACAGTAAATGATTATGTAAAAGTTTAAAACTTTCAACACATTTTTATGCCACTGAGTAGTAACCACAATTTCTTTTTCTTTTAAAAAGTAAGCAATCTGATAGATCATCTCCCAACTAAAGAACCTAATAGAAAGTTTACTTGAAAAAGAAACACACTGGCTCGACACACCCAATTATTTAACGTATTTAATCGGCCTACGCCAAAAAAAAAAAAAAAAAAAACTGGCAGCCAAATTCCTAATTTCTCTGACTAACAAACCTCCGCCAAAGTCGACAAGGATCGTTAGATTCTCCCAAAAAACGGCCCATTTAAAGCAACATTAATACTAATTGTTCAGCTGTTCACTTATCCAATAAATTAATTAACATTGTCCGACGTAAGAAGAAATGCGGATTCAGAGGAGACGCGACGCAAGCCGCAAGAGACTTTATCTGAAGACGGGAAAAAAACAATCGACACAAGTCGGGAACGATGAAGTCATTTTAAGAGAACGGGTATTATCCGTTCTTGTTATGCAATCAAGAATTACTCAAAATGATTGGTGATATTTCCCTGATTTACAGGGCCTGATCTAGAAAACCTCAGATTAAAGGCACGACAAATTTTGGGTGCTAATTCAATAATTTTTTTTGTATGATTGCCCATAAGGATGGTGCTAGTTGGCCGATGCACCATTATTTTGCTACTATTTTATCAGCTTCCATATACAATCAATCAAACCAATCACGTTAAGTCATTGTCTGATTCAAAGTTAAGTTAAAACTTAAGTTGGGTATCAGAAAATTTTAAAATGTACTGAAAATTTGAGGGCCTTCAGCATTAAGCATAAAAGAAACTGAAATTTAGGGTCCCCTAAAATTTGGGGGCCCTAGGCCACGGGCCTTATGTTAGATCAGGCCCTGTTGATTTTTCTAGATTAACTTGCATTTTACTTCTAAGTTTCAATGGATAATATATTTCAAAGAATCCTTAATGATGATCAAGTCAGTCGTGCCTGTATTCTTCCAGTTATAAGCAATACCACTTACAATTCAGTTAAGACAAAAAGGGACCCTGACAAAATTCGAATGTCATCTTTCAAGCTTTTTCTACAAAATAAAAACATCTGAGTGGCATTTAATTTTGTGTACTTATTTGCTGTTTGAGTAGCGTCAGCCATGAAACAGTTGCTCCTGCAAATGCATTGTAAATTATCGAAATTTAAGGAAATGAGGGAATATCTTATAGGGTTTGAACAAAATTACACATTTTTTAGGAAATCGAGCAGAACTTTCCGCCAGAAAATAAAAACAAACAAAGCCTAGGAAAAATAATGACCATAGTCAGGAAAATTTATGTAAGACAAACGAAAACACGAAAAAATATTTGAAACTTTAGTTGACGTTTTTATTAGGCTATGTCCACACTGCGACAATAAAAATGACAAGACATTGCGCGCGCATGGAAATGCCTATACGAATTGGTCAGGCGTGCGCGCGCACCTACCTCGCGTGCGAATGGACCAAATTGCATATGCATTTCCATGCGCGCGCAATTTCTTGTCATTTTTATTGTTGCAGTGTGGACACAGCATTAGGAAATTTTTAATGGATTCACAGAGTTGTCGTAATGGATTAAAACCAAGTTAGGACAAAATCGTTGAACACGTTGAGACAAAGACCTGAAGAATATGACTTAGGAAGTGCCAAATATTTATTTAATGTGCCAATGGGAGAAAGAACGATTACAAACAACTCATCAAATCTATTTAGAAGAATAAGGGCAAATAGAAAATGCACTTATTTCTTCAATAGTATCTCTAAAAACTTCCAAACAAACCTGGTATCGTCCGAATTTCAAAGCATAGCCTAATTAAATCTGGTTTGTTTTTTGGAAGGTGGGAATAACTTTTAATGTTTGCTTTCAGGTATTTCTAAAGAAAAATCGATGTTGTTTGTCATTAGCGAGGAATGTTAGTTCTTGGGCAGTGTTCTTTTGTATGATCCCCACTTAACCTATTTAAAGACTAGAAGTTTAGTTTTTCTTGAGAAAAAAGTTTACAAAAAATATTTACAATTAATAAGAATTTTTTTAATTTTTCTGAAAAGAGCCGTAATTGTTGGAATAAAAGTCTTTTTATTAAAGAGAATTTTAAAATAGAAAATATATTTATTATTGTTAACAAATCGTGTTGAATATATTCTTTTTCTTTTTAAAATGTATACATTTAAAATTTAGTTTCAGATTTCAACCCGCAACATAAATTAAAAAGAAAGAAAAATTATCCTCTCTAGCATAATTTAATTATTCCAATTATTATTTTGGATGATTGGATATTACTTTTAATGATTGGATGTATAATAAAATTCAATTGTTTTCTTAAAATGATATTCAACTTCGCATGTTTGGTAGCGGCACATGGCGGATTGGTTTATAAAGCAACAAATCATATGTCCCCCAAAAGAATCATTTTAATTTGTTCTAAGCATATAACTTTGGAGCCGTTTGTGATTTTTTCAAAATTGAGAAACTCTTCATGCATTCATTCAAACCTAAATTTAAATTACTTTTAATAGCCTTAGTTTTTACGCATGTTATTGGGTTTTATCGGTTTTTCTCGTAACGAAAAGCAATGTAAAACAGTATTTTCAAAAGTAAATAAAAGTTTACCTTAGTTTTTATTAAATACCTACGAAAATAATGTTTTCTCGCACTAATGGATATGATCCACGCTATTTTTCATTCAAAAAATATAAAAGTAAAAAAATATACAATAAAAAATATGGATATCTAGCAGCCAATCTCCCTTATTGATTATTGATTTAATTAGAAATTTACTACATTACAGATTTTTTACCTCAATCATTGTCACTTTTATTTAATTAACCTCCAATTTAAAAGGCAATTAAATTTTTGACATACAATAGCTAAGTCAAAAAGCAAGCTCTGCATATTAGCAGCATAAATATAAAAGTATTAGACCTCAATGCACAAAATTTAATTACTTAATAATTTTTATATTTGTGAATGCCAAAAATAATGAAACGTGTTAAAACGTATATAGAAAAAATATATGCAACGTACTATTTTTCAAAATCTCAATCTACGGAAGTCTAGTATAATTATAATTGAATAAAATAGCATCAAATGATTGATAGAGAAATAAATTAGACAGGATGAAAACCCCGTAGTGAATTTAAATGCGTTCCACTCACTGAACGCCATTGGCAAATTTAAATTTCAGTGATCTGTCATAGGAACGACAAATACAGTGACTAATATTTACTACTTAGAATTCATGTAATAAAATGTCCTGTCTTAAACACAATGTAGGTGTGTCAATCACAGCAGGGAAGTCGGATTTGGGATGCGATATTAAAAGCGATTAAATGAATACAATTGAGTAGTTTGCATTACAATTCGCTCTGCAAACTATTCTTAAATCTTTTTGTGTGTTCTTGAGTGTCTATTTAAGGGGTCTAAGGAGTCTTAAAAATGTGCAAAGAAGGAACTACAAATTATAGTTTGATCTCTCATGTAATTTTTTAACTACTCAATATACAAGTATAAATTTTTTATATGTAATTCTACAAGATTTATTTATTATAAAACAAATTTTAAAATTTATGAAACTTTAGCCAAAACTAAAATAAATGATATTAAACATAAAGCTATTTTAACACATTGTGATTAGGCTTGCGCGGCAAATTTTGAGGGCAAAATTGAAAAAATGAAAAAGAAAATGACTTTATATTGTACAAATATGTACAAACTAGGACTTATACCTAAATTCTCAGCTCAATTTTAATTAGAAATTATTTAAAAATAAATTTAAAATCAAAATTTAAAAAAATTATTAATTTTTTTAGAAAAAAGCTCTTAAAATAATTTCTTATTAAAATTGAAATGAGAATTTAGGTATAAGTCCTAGTTTGTACATATTTGTACAATATAAAGTCATTTTCTTGGTCATTTTTTCAATTTTGACCTCAAAATTTGCCGCGCAAGCCTAATCACAATGTGTTAAAATCGCTTTATGTTTAATATCATTTATTTTAGTTTTGGCTAAAGTTTCATAAATTTTAAAATTTGTTTTATAATAAATAAATCTTGTAGAACTACATATAAAAAAAATTATACTTGTATATTGAGTAGTTAAAAAATTACATGACAGATCAAACTATACTTTGTAGTTCCTTCTTTGCACATTTTTAAGACTCCTTAGACCCCTTAAATGATTGATGTTATGGTTTGAAGCTACCTTAATATTTGAGTAGCAACTTAATTCTTAGAAAAGGGATGGAGGTTACTTAAAATTCAATGTCGATATCGTCATGCTTGATAGTAGTATTACTTTATTTATGTTATTCAGATTCATATTAAATGACTTTTCATCCATTTAAATTTGTTAGCTTTATTAGCAAGAACTTCCTGAAAATTAGATCACAATATTTGTTATTAAAGTTATAATACACGATTTTTTAATTGAACTAATACATAAAAAAACATCCTGGATCATAGGTATGGGTCATAAGCTGATTTTATAATTTATTTTAAATAATATTTTTACTTGAGGTTTGAATTATCTAACAAAATAAAAAGACAATTTTGTTTATTTGGCATATGTAATTGAAACACCTACTGGAAATGTGTGTTTTTAATGAATCAATTATAAAATAGTGCACTCAACAGTTAAATACTATTATCTATTCTGTTACAACATTACTATATACGTTTGTAAATTGACACGGAAATCCAAATTAAAAAAACACAAGTTAAAAAATGCGTCTAATATTTTCATAGTTTTAATAAACCCTCTTATTGAGTAAAAAAAAACCTCACAATTCAGATAGCTTAAAAACCGGAATTTTGATTCGTTGAGAAATGCTTTTATCAACTGCATCATGTTGCGCGTACATACAACGAAACAAAGAACACTTCTGTATTGCATAGGGCGAGGCAGTGGCATTTCCTGCAAGAAATACATCTAAAAAGGAAGAAATTAAGCAAATTTGGATCGGAAAACACTAGAATATTATATGTATAAAAGACTAGCTTATTCGAGTTAATGGGAATTTCCTGCTTAATAAAATTAAGATCTTAAGTATGGCCTACATGATCACACAAAGTTTGCTAAGTTTAAACACATTAATTAAGTCAAGGATCTGGTATAAAATAAAAAGGAATGTCTGTTAAGCCAAAAATTTGTGTCCAAGAACATCGAAAATGTCTAGTTCATTTCAATTATGTATATCGTAATTTACGTTTGCTCAATTATCAATAAATTGGTTAGTTTTCAAAATAGAATAGATAAAAAAAAACTTCATTCAATGTAAATTTAATTACATTTATTTTTTCCTGATTTTGAGGATAAGGGTTATATTAAAATAAGTACAACGACAATTCCAAAACCACAGAATTGCACTCCTCCCAAGCAATAGGAAATACCAATCCTATTAATAACCCAATTCAGTTTACTTATTATGCAATATAAATAAAAGTCGTTAAATAAGAACTCCTAACCACAAGGATGACACCCTGACGTGACGATACACAGCTATTTCGATTTCGATCCAATCATTCACGAGGTAGATTAATTCTGGTCCTAAACTCTGACGCCACCCGTGAAATCAGACATCAAGTTTTAAGGTGCATGTAAGAACAATTTTTAATGGTAGACCCCTCACAGGGTTTGTAGCGATATATCACCGCTATTTTGAGCCAATTCACGGAGTAGATAGGTAAACAATTCACCAAGCACCTGGCCAGCCATTATTAGCGAATCTATCTTCAGCTCAACGCTGCATGACCGCAAAGAATAGAGAAATGAGTAATCGTGTGGAGACCTTTATTATACAGGAGTTCATTTCGGTTTTGTACTTTTATTGCTACGTCACCTGCATGATTTTTTTATTACTTGACGTTTGTGTGGTGCCTTAACGGTTAAATAATAATTTTTCGGTTCGTAAGTGAATAAATGAAGAATATTTATTAATACGCAGCAATGATCACTTTTCACTAAGAAATGTTTAATAAATGCAAGTCCTATAAGCGTTTGCTTGGAAAATTTCTCAACAATTATGCCTCGTCTTATTTTTTCAAAATAACTAAATGTTTATTTCAATTGTTCCTAAGTTTCTTTTCATGGCTATTAATTTCAACCGCGCTACATTTGTAATATAGCAATCAACAAATTCCCTCGATTTATTTAGTTTGGTCGTTTTGAAATATTTCTCACAGTTGATGGAGAGAGGTGAACATTTAAAATATTGAACAATACTTTATTTTCAACTCTTAATTTAAAAGTACGAAAAAAAAACCTTCCCACCTATTAAAACACAGCGTGACCTTCTAACTGTAATGCTCGTGGTACAAAATCAAGAAGCTGTGCAAGTATTTATTTCAGCACTTTGTCCTGTGCTAAATTATTTCAGAGGATACATCTTTGGGAGAGAACAAAACTTTCTTCCAAACTCTAAAGCACATTTCTCATGCATCAAAATTCTTCAATTTTTATAAAACCATACAGGCCTTTTCGCCATCGTAATAACTCCTCCGAACGAAATTCCTGTGCCCGTGATTGATTGTATTTGCAAGCGGCGAAGAAAACAGTTTCGTCTTAATTTTCGTTTGCAAAGCATTTGTGAAATCCGGACAAACTGCAATTATTTCCGCTATGGCGCCTCTTAAAGATTACCCCCCACCTTCCCACTACCCTCAAACACAAAATCATCTTCACCCTTCTTTCATTTTACGGTTTATACTCGATGCTTTCGAAAGATAAATGATGTCATTTGTGCCTTATCCTACACTCGATCTGATTTGGTTTATCTATATTCGACGCCCCATCCCCGTGAAGAAAAGAAGGCCAAGAAAAGGGGGACGAAATTAGCGGGGTAAAGGGGGGTGGGAGTGGTGTTTAGATGTATATGAACAGAATATACATATTAAGAAGAGTAACAAATGGGGGGGGGGCTAAAAATGGAGAAAGATAATAAAAAAAATACCGATTTGTCGCCTGCTATTCATCTTCGGTTGCATTCGGTGATCAATACGCGAGAGCCCGATTTTGAAAGTAGATAATGAGTTGCGACATAATTGCGTTAGTCGGTCTGAAATGCGCAATTAATTACCGTTCGTGTGTCGGGGCACATTGTTGGATTTCTTCCCCGAAAACGCACCAAAAGGAAAAGTTCATTACTCAGGCAGACCCCCACAATCAAGTAATCAACCATCAATTGCAAAGGGGGGGGGGATCAGGTCTGAAGAGAGGCCTTTTTATAATAGTTTGGGGTCGTTAATGCCCCGGCAAAATCCTTACCAGGCGGAAAGGTCGTTAATTTTCTCCAACTATGCCGAAGAGGGTTTTCGAATCGTCAGTCACCAAAAAGACGCGTTTTGACGTTTTCCTTTCCCCCCGTGGGTTGAAAATTTTACGATTTTAGGAGAGAATGAAATTTTTCCCGTTTTCGCGAGGGAGAGGGGGGGATCGGTTTTGACGTAGAAAATATGCGGGTGTATCTGATGAAGAACGGAGTTTTCTTAACGGCAGATTTCGCTGTCAGAGAACGGACGAAATATAGCCTTTAATAGTCACTCAACGTTCGGATAAAGAATGGATTTCGTTAATTACATTCACCCCCCTTTTCCCTTGCAAAAGGGTTAGAACTGAGGAAAAATACAAAACCCGAAATTGAATGTCAAACTTTTCGACTCTGTGACAGCCAAATTAAACGTAGCAAGTCCCCACCCCCTCCCCACGAAGCATGTAATATACACATAAGCTGGTTCTAAATCATGTTTATGATTTGCAGATATTTGTTTTCGTCAGAGGGACCGATAAAAATGTTAACGAAACTTTTAGAATGCATGAATCAAATCGTTCGATAGCGAAAGCTTGAACAATGTTAATTTTCTTTTGGGATAATCAACATTCACTTCTGGTGTTGACATCCAATCACAAAAATGTATTTATCAAATCAGCGTTACAGTTTGGAATGTCGCCAGCAGATAAAATCTGTAATCACAAAACAAGCAAATTGGAAGAAAATTTTTAAAATGAAATATTTAATGGTATTTTGTTAATTATCAGGTATTTTTTTATTTCAATTTCCATTTCAAAAGTATTACACAAAGACAAAACACAAAGAAATAGCAATCAAAGCATTCATTTATTGTTAGTTTTAATAACCAAAGTTTATACTTATGACAAAAGTTAAAATAAAAAAAATCCTCACTTGATTTCACTTAAAATTTATTGAAAATAATGAGAATTACAGCTTAAAATTAGGTAAACTCTTATTAAAAAGTTTCTTCCTCATATAAATTTTTTTTGCTGTCATTCTAATGTTAGTTTTCCAAACAGCACTTTCTTTTTCTTTATATTTAAAAGTTGGTTAGAAAAGAATTAAAATAATAATTCAAAATAGGGTAAAGCCCTTTAAATATTTCCTCAGGATAGAAAAAAAATTCACTATATCTGATGTTAGTTCTCCTGACAACAGCTTTATTAATTTTTCTTACATTGCATCATGTTTCTTCATTGGTTAGTAACCTGAAGTAGGGGTTTAAGCGAAACAAAATTAACATTAAAAAATTCCACAGAGAATCTGCATGTTGTCTCATTCAATGCATAAAAAAAAACTTTTTCTTTTTGTGTTTGCTTTCCAGCATAGCACCACATACTGCTAAAGTATAACCTACATTGTATCGAGTACAATGTTATAAAAATAATGAATCTAATTAAAGTCTTATCTTATCCAGCTTCACCGTTCATTATTAAAAGCCTTTTCATAAAACCTTATTAATAAACGTGTTCAGGAAAACTTAATGGTGAACAAAGCTTTTATCAAAATCACTGACCCATGCCACAAAAATTTTTACATTTTTACTACGAAGCTCTATCCTTATGTTTTAGGGGCAGGGTACATGTACGAGGGTGACGTCATAATATGCGAGGTGCAAACGCTGAGCAATTTGATTGTCGCAGTTTATTATTATATTTCGTTGTTGGGGTGGGGAGATGTTAGGCCGTGTGATATAAAAGAGAGGGGGAATTATGTTGAAGTAGAGGGGGGGGGGGGATAGATTAGGAAGGGAAGGGTTATCCTATCGATCGTTTAATAAGAGCGTGAATCATTCCGAAAAAAAAATTTGCATGTGCAGTCGTTCTGATGTTGGGACTGCCGTGCATTAAAATGGCGGATTTTTGACAAATTTAAGGGCTTTGGTTTGTAGTCGGTGGGTGTGAAATATGGCCGGGGTTTGAAAATGTTTCAGTATTAAAAAAAGAGTTATAGTTTATTTGGCAGTTATTAAAATGTTTCCAAATAAATATCGTAATTTTATAAATGTAGTTAGGGTTTAGTAGAATGATCGTCACACTAGAGCCACAGGAACGCTATTCGCAAAAGGCGTCGAAATTTTAATTAACAGTCACGTAACGAGACACCAAAGTAGGCACCCAAAGGCAACTTTTAGGAGCGATATCATACACAGGGTCGGGCTATGGAACTATTTTGTGTCTCTCTATGCGAGTTATTATTCGTAGGACTTTGGGATGAACAGGACGCTTGAAGGTTGACACTTTTTCTATTTTGGAATGCCCGGCACCGAACAAGGGACCTTTCGCAAGCAAGGCAAGCGGCTTATCGACTGGGCTCCCCAGTCCTTTATAATTCTAGAGAAATTGGTATGATAAATTAAAGCATGCAAACTAAGGGATAGAATAGGAATTCATCGATACTCGTATTATAGTGCTTCAGATTAAAATGCAAGCTTGAAGGACAAACTTTTCCCTTTCACCCTCGCATATTTTCCCTATTCGAACATGCTTTAGTATAAAAGGAAGTTCAAAAAAGTTGGGTGGGGAAAAAACTAAGAACAAAGACGGCAACGCCATTTTATTGACAATTATATAATAGTCGAGGGAGAAAGTGTGTCCCTCAAGCCTGCATCGAAATAAGGACTTTAACTGAAGTAAACAAAATATATGTTACCCATTTTGTAAAAAAAAAAGAATTTGCTATCACAAACTAAAGTCGCCAACAACTTTCTGAAACTTGATAACAAACTTAGAAATCCAAAAATTAATAATCCAATAAATTATGTTGTGTTTGGAACGATTAATGTGGCCAAACCACCTATCTTTTTCCAAAGCAAAGACAGAAAAGAAAAACACGGAAATGCGATTTTAAATTTTAAAACCAAGTAAATCTCTTCCCCTAATGAACATTTTCCACTTGCATGCTTTTGTAATCGGCAAGATTCCTCGAAGCATCGGCAATTATTCACCGCGATTCCCGGTCGTGACCAGCATCACAACACGTCTTCCACAGGGGGATAAATATAAACAAGGACCAGAGATGATAAAGAACAAACGTTTTGTTTCAATTTGATGAAGGAAACAAACCGTTTTTAAGTTTTTAGAAACCGTGTTATTTTACAAACAGCTGTGCCAGTTATTTCCTCACATTATGTGGTTTCTATGAGGGGAGGGGGAATTGTTTTATCTTTATTTGTTGTGTTATAGATAAATAAACAAAATGTGTAAAAACAATGTTACAAATAGTGATGCCATTAAAAGTTAGTTAGAATTTTTATTATAATGGTTAGGAAATTTATATTAGTTTGGGCAGAAAAAAAGTTACCGAAAGTCATCTTCACTGTTTAATACAATGGTTAAACTTGCAATTTTATTTTATTTCAATTTAGCAATTATGCTTAAAATAACAAGAATACAGAACATATAATACAAATAGTGATGCCATTAAAAGTGAGTTAGAATTATTATATAGTAGTTAGAAAATTTATATTGGTTTGGGCAAAACAAAATTACTGATATGGCTCGCTTTAGCTGGCTTATCCAGAACCATCTCCGAACTTCATCATCACTATTTAATACAACGGTAAAACTTGCAATTTTATTTTATTCCAATTTAACAATTATGCCTAAAATAACAAGATTAAAGAATATATATTCTCCTATACAAACACAAATATTACCTCTCTACCAAAAACTCAGTTTGGCGTCAAAAAACACTGATTATCGGCGTCGGTAAACTCCAGTAATGACCCGTAACAAGACATTATTTCCCCCTTTGATTCCATTTTTTAGCCAAGAGTAAACCCCCTTTGTTTTCTTCAGGGACAGCATCGAAAGAGATTTTTTGTTATTTATTTTTGGCTATCCATCAAATATTCGGATGTACATCAACCCTTAAGGGTGACGATGAGTGTTGGGAATAAAACAAAAATCACAATGTAAAAATAGTAACTAAGCATGACCGTGGAAGATGAATGGCTTCCTACGACGTCACCTCGTAGGAAGGAAAGAATGGCTGAAAACGATGATGTGACTATTGCGATTCGGGTTTGATTCATGGCGGAATAAATCCACGGAATCGGAAGATGGCCCTTTGTCTTGCTTGGAATTAGAATTTGGGCGGATAAATTTCGTTGTCGGGGTTGTCAGTCATGCAACTTCTCGCAGCATTGCTTTTTGTTAGTACAGGATTGTAATGATACAATTTGCGTTGTAAAACGAAGTAAAAACAAAATGTGAAAAAATGGCGGTTAACCATCAAAACACTTTGTTTGACGAAGAACATTTTTTAAAAAAAAAAAACCTTTTCCATTTCGGGGCGCAAATCTCGCCAAATGGAATCATTGGCCAGAAAAATTAAATTTTCTGGCGACAAAACACAGTATACACAGTCAAATGTTACCAGAAGAAATATTCGGTTTAACAGCTGTGGTGCGTTTTTGGAGACTTTATGGCTGGCACCCGCGAAATGGGAAAGTACCAAAGAATATAATAATGCTAAAAACACGGGATTTCCTATGATTTGACTGCGACAATACTAGACGGAACATTCCCACCTGAGCACATTTTTATAATGCTATCCGAGGATTTTCAGTTTCACTATTTTCACCCCATTGCTCCATAAGTCAATTGATCATTTCCCAAACAAAATCATGTTGGTTAAAGAGTACCAGCATACAATATCTTATCCTTCTAACCAATGGTATACACTCTTAAAACAAACACTCCCAATTTACCTCAGTCTGAGTGGATTTCACTCCTCCAGACTGGAAAATGCACTTCTCCTTTTGGAGTGGATCCTTTGTGTGTTAAACCTCCGACAGGATCACTCCAAACGAGTGATTTTAACTCAGTCTGAGAAAATATGCATGCCTTTAGGGTGTCGAAAATGCACTTCTCCAACTGGAGTGGATTTCACTCTTTTGTTTTAAGAGTGTATATTTAAAGTATAACTATTTCCAACCACTCATGTTTAACTATTTCCAACAACTCATGTCGTGTTTATGAATTGAAAATGATATAACACGATTACAAGTCTACTCGTTGAATTCTACAATGTTTTGAATTTTGAAGTACATATATGCTATTTTATAAAAACAAATGTTATTTAATTAAAGGAATATATGAAATATGGACAATGGAAACATGTTAGCAAAAGTGAAAACAATATCGAAAAGCAACAAGATTAGATTATCGCATGCATTAGACCAAAACAAATTTATATCAATGTGGGAAAGGTAAATCTCTAAGCTGAATAAACCGGACTGTGCAAGTACGATTACGATATCACGTGCAATCTTATATCAAATCGATTGGACTTAATTGACATTGCTCTTGGAAAGTCCAAGTAACTTTTATAGGCACGTGTTATGAAAGCAAGCTACCTTGAAATTTCAGCGGCAATAATTTGAACACACAGGTTTACAGAACTTCCTCATTTAAATTAATAACAATGGTAGTGTTTAACAACTTGTTAAATGAAATTTATAGTTACAATGTCATAACTATTTTAATGTTTATAATCGAAGGCTATCAAACATATTGTGCCTAGTGTTTCCTCAAAGGACTGGACGACAAATTATAAAATAAATCTTAAATGATCGTGTCATGACTTAAACTACACAAAATATCAAGTATTATGCATAAGTATACGAAAAATCTGTTAAACTTGTTGTTAAAACAAGGTTAACAGATATTTCGTATACTTATACATAATACTTGATATTTTGCATTAAATGAATATATAATCTAAAACTCCTCTATATAAAAAAACTATGAATATTAACTCGAACGCCTGTTTTTCCCTGTTTACGGTATCTGTATGACCATAGTGGTTCAACTAATAAAGAAAAACTAATTTCTGACCAAGATTACAAAATAGCATTTAAAAAGAACACTAAATCATACTTAAATGTGTATGACAAGTTCACGACAAGGTGAACTGAACTCCAAGAACATTTTAACTAAAAACCCAAATAAAACGTGTCCCCATAGTTTTTTTTTTGTTGTTTAATCCATTCCTCATTGTTTTGTCGATTCACAGGATCGTACCCTGCTGTTGAGTTAGAAATCTGATTTGCGATCAGATCCGAGTGTCTCAAATAATCACATTGAACACGCTATGTGTTCCCATTTTTGAAACAGACAAACGCTTCAGGTGAAGATTCACGGAATTGCATTGTTCATCGAAATTCTCTTGTTCCATGAAATTGGCAATAATGTAGGAACAATAATAATTTAATGCTAGGATTTGGAGTATGTATTTTTTTTTTGTATTGAAATGTTTTCTTGTACTTGTTATCGATATTATTTCAAAATAAAAACAAGGACTAAGAATATCGTGCACATTGATTTTTATTGGGGAATATTCTAAAATATCCGTTTTTAACTATACAATTAGAAACAAAGGTTAAAGTTTTTCAGATTTTTTTTATACAGCCCAACTTGCAATTTTGCAATGACAAAGAAAATAAAATGTTTTTATGTGTTTCAGAAATAAAAAAAAGCTTTTATATATATTTATAATTACAACTTTTTGTAAAAATAAATCTTTTATTACGACTTATTTTTGCATTTTGAATGAGGAAAAATTAGCAAGGGAAAAATTAATTCATTTTTTAAGTACAATGAGCTTCAATTAAAGTTTTATTTTAATTTGCAATAAATAAACAAACAAAATTATAGTTTTTAATAATGGAATTATTGCAATCACAAAAAAATCCGAATAAAATAAAAAAAATTATCTGGGTTAATTATTGTCTAATCCTTTCAGCACATGTTTAAAAGATTTAAAAATGCGTTGGGCCATAAAAAAATTACTGATTAAAGGATTTGGAGGAAGATGTATTTATGTTCTAGAATAAAAATTTAGTTCAAGCGTAACAAATAGAACTTTGTATAAAAAAAGAAAATCATAAATTATAGTGACCGAAAATTAACTGATAAAACTGCTGAACTGTGTTTAAAATAATAAAAAAAATCATTTAAAAAATTACTAAATAAGGTTTATTCAGTTAAGTTAAATGCTGCATTAATTTAGCGACAGTCTTTAAACTAAATAAGTAAAAAAATATAATCAGATTACAATCATCGAATGTTTTTACTGTTTATCATGTATTTTTTTAACTCAAATAAATGCGAATCTAAAATGAATCTAGGGTTTTTGCAAAAATTTCGTTAATGTCCCTAGAAAAAAACATAACTGAATATTAAGTGCTTTCTACAAAATTTTAAGAGTTAGTATTTTAATAACTGTTATCTAACTTTACTATTTTTACTCAGTAAAATAAAATGTTGATTGACAAGTCCCTTCCTTCTGAATCTTGTAGAAATAACGGTGCGAAGCTATTAATTTTTCAAAGATGAATGTTGGGTATTCATATAAATTCAATTATTTTAAAATTTCAAACTTCAATAAATAATATGCTTAACTTTCTAGTATAAAGAATCTGGCATGTTAAATTTGTAATTTCGGGCTATTTTATGCTAATTTCCTTGAAAACCATCCAGTATTAAAAGGGTTAACTATACAATTAGGAAGAACTAGAACAGATTTTGTAAGAACTTAATCCAAGATAATCAAAACCCTTACAAGAGAAAAAAGGTATTCAAAAATTAAACATATAGCAGTATTTACGTAATAAAAAATATTTTTTGGTACAACTAATCTTTCACAAAATTATGCATTTAGTTTAAATCAAATGCATTTACCCTAAAACCTTATCCACCATCACAATAAAAAAAAAACTACATTCAGCAAAATTACCCTCAAATTACATCAAAAATCCCCACTGCCACTGACAACCCATCCAAAGACAATCCCAACACGAGACATCTCCTTTTACAAGCGCAAGAACGGCCGAAGCAGTGGTGTCTTCCCCGTGACGAGAATCCCTTTTACGCGAACACAGGTGTTCGGAACTTAACAATAGCACTGCCATGGGGTGGAAAAGGGGTTGTATATGCGATGATGTTGGTGTCTCTTTTGTTATTCCTAAAGGAATCACACGTAAATTGTAGGAAGGATTTTCACTACATGGTCCCTCAACAGGTGACCAGTTTTTATGCCCTGTCTAGAAAGGGAACCCAGCACTGAAGTAGGCGTGTCGGAAGAGGACACTACACTGGGGGGGGGGAAGCTTTGAAATGTTCATTTGGAAATGTTATACCAAAATACGGCCATCTTTGGTCACTGAAATGCACTAGTATTTTGGTATTTATCAGATTAAAAAAAGTTACTTATTTTTAAATTTAAGTTACTGTTTAACCTATCAAGGGAGACTTTGTGAATGAACTTAACACCTTCATTTCCGTATAAAAATGTACACTTTAAGATCCGTGTTTCGTGTAACCCTAAATATATTCTATATAAATTTCAAGACAATGGTCTTCATTCGTTTAATACATTTTGTTTAGTTTGCTAAACTCAATTTGTTCTACAGTAATTATTCAGAACGATTCCCTTTGTTTGCCTTATACAATTTGTTTAGGTTGATAAACTTAAGCAGAAAGCTCATTTTAGCGAGGCAAATTTTCTTGCTAAACGCCGTTAATGAGCTAAAGTTAGAGAAATTAAGGCTAAAATAATGCATTATTAAAATATATTTCTTTACTTATGCGAAAAACCAAAAATGTTTCACTCTAATAACTACCTAAAGCTAAATTGCTCCAGAAAAATTATCTCCTCCTAAAAGGCAATGTATATTGAGAACTGAAATATGAAATTCTCCTAGGCACAGAAAAACTATTCATTTTACTACAAATTAAAATTCTTCTAAATGAAGTATTGTAATAGTTTGAGTACTCTACTAGATTTTTGGACTTTTTTTTAATTGGAAATAACTGAAAAAAGGGAAGGCAACGTTGATATTTTTTTTGTCTATCTGGACTTCCGTCTCAAATCAAAACTCAGTATTATCCGTTCCGTCCGATTTTAAAAATTATTTTGTGTTACCAACGGTATCACATCAGCGACCTATATTTTCACTTCTTTTTCTTTGAGGCACTGTGGCTTGATGGTAGAGCTTCGCTTTTCCACGCCACAGGTCCGGGGATCGAATCCCGGATTAGGCGAGGTTGACCCATCCTTTCATCCCTTGAGTTAGTCGATAAAATGGTTCCCAAGCATGCTTGGGAACTAAACACTGGGTTTCCGCTTGGGGCTGGCCAACTTACCGGGACATATGCCTAGCACCCCAGAGCCCTGATGGGTCACGAAATCTGAAATGGGCAAGGCAGGCCTTGGACCGTTCACGGGCTGTTGCGCCGAGGAGCTTAGTTTATTTCATTATGTGTCAACAGTCCACACAGTTAAATCTCATTGCCATTTATTCATTATATATTTTTTTTTAAAAAAGCTGTTTCACGTCAGCAATCGCATGGGAAACGTATATAAATTAGAAAATTTATTTTCGTCATTAAATCAGTTCGGAATTATGCAATAACGTCCAGCAAAATGTGATTCTTTGATCTTTCATTATTTGTACGGAAAGCGGCAAGCAGCATTCCATTTTTTTTGCATTAAGAGCTGGTCAGTTTTGATTTGCGTTTCAGCGTGTATAACTGTATCAATGCTTGAAAATAACAAATTATCATTGTGATAATTTATTTTGTGAGTTTTTGTTATCTTAAAGGAAATTAAAAAAGGCATCGATGAGAGGTTATTTGTAGGTAATATACTGATAGATAGTTGGAATGTTGTTGTATTTGTCTTTCAAAAATATTCTAAATACTGGGAAATTCAAACTAAGAATAAATCAAGAAATTTCAAAATAGAAAATGAAAAAAATGATTTGTAAGCTTTGTTTTCCAGTTTCAGAGCTAGCAATTTTGCATTACTATTCTTAGAACTGCAAATGCACTTAGCAAATGATAAAGAATATTAATTGAATTCGAGAGAAATTTATTGAAAATTTTTTTTTCTTTTAAAAGCTCGATTATGGCAAAATGCTGGGTGATTTTGCTTTTTAAGGAGTATAAATTGTGAGGAGTAGCGTTTATAGGTGAAGCTTATGATTCCAAACCTACTTATTTTTTCATAAGAATTTCTGTGAATATTTAAGTAACAGGAAAGCAGACGATTTTAGTTCTATCATCAGTTTCTCTTTTTTTTTCTCTCGGTACAAACATGGGACTTGTGTCTCGCTTGAATTAGGGTTGTTGGGAGAGTAGAACCTAGTAAGAAACAGGTTTCCTTACACCAGGTCAGGCAATGATTTGTTATTGCCGCCAAAGAGGCCTGGCGTAGACAGATTCTTATGCTTTGAAGGGTTTTTCCCCATGTGCTCTTCCTGTGTGTTTATTTGCTATGTTTTTAAGTTAATATACTATTATTGAAAATTGTTTGACTTGTAATTTCAATGGATGAAATTAAACGTTTGTTGAAATTGCTACTTTGTTTAAATTTTTTAATGCTGTTAACACAACGTCAATTAATTTACCAAAACCGTCAGGAAACGGTTAAAAATATCACGCACTATCAATTTAGGGTTGAACCATAATCAGGTAGAGCGTATTCTTACAGAATGTAGTTATACGCTTGATAACGTTATTATGCTTGTCAATTTACGGTAAATGAACGTTTAATTACGCTAAAATAGTTATAAGGCAGACTGTAATCTTACATTCAAGAACCGTAATTTCACTACTGTATTAGTTTGCATCGTTAAATTACGGGCTTCGGGAAATTATGGGCTTTAGTGTATTTTAACGGTGCATGAACGGAAACTCTGCTGCCGGAGCAAGCCCATAATTTTACTGGGATATTTTTTAACAGTGTATATTTTTTAGGGTTTGCAAGTATCATTTTTAACAGATTCATCTAAATGTTTCTAAATGCCTATATTGTTACATTGTTTAAATATATGCATTTCATTTCGAAGACAATTTATTTAAATGTCGAATTTAAGGGGTCTTAGGAGTTTTAAAAACGTACAAAAGATGTATGTACTAAAAAGCATAGTTTGCGATTTTATGTAATTTTTTAACTATTTAATATACTATAAGTATAATTTTTTTTATATGTAATTCTATAAGTTTCATCTACTATAAAACAAATTTTAAAATTTATGAAACTTAAGACAAAAGTGAAATAAATGATAACAAACAAAAAAGTATTTACAAAAGCTCTGACAATTGTTAGCTCCGATGAGAGAGAAAAGGAGCGAAGAAAAATACAGAACGGACGTCTCCACCCTTTCCCCTTTGGTTAAGGTTAAGTGTGTAACAAACAATTAGTCTTCAAAGAATAACTTTTTGTGACAACAAAGCCAACGGTCGTTCTCAGATCTCATTCTTAAATGAGTGCGACAAAAATAAAGTAACGCCCATGTACACAAGGTTTCAAAATCAATCCCAGAAACAACATAATCTCAAAGTGTCATAATGACAGGCAATCATTAGAGAATTCTAAAAGGCATTGTACTGGTCACTACAGATGTTTGAGTATGAACCATTGAATAGAAATTTCGGCCATTCTTAGGGGGTAAGGGAAGAAGGCAGGTAAGCAGAAGGATAGAAGTATGGTGATCCCACCCTCCCCTTTTTCCTCTGGAATGACAAAGTACTAGGCACACCCTTTTAAAACTTGTTTGGTGTCTTTAAAAAACAGCAAAAAGCGAGAGAGAGATAAAAGTACGGAGTTACCCCCAGAAAAATCCTTCGCTATAATGAAACTAGGAGTTTTAAACATTTCGTTAAATCGGAAATTTTAAAGCATTATTCTTATGGGGATATATATTATATATTATTTCAAAAAACATTATTATATGTTATTCAAAAATTCTTTCTTAAAAACTGATAAATCGAAATGTGTTAATATAACTGCACTTACAAAATTACTTTTCTAAAAGTCAAAATATGGAGAAAATTATATAGTTTGGTTTCATAAATCAATTTACTCCACTCTAATATACTATCTTAGTTACAAAATTTGTTTGCTTAGCTTTTATTTTTGAAATTAATTTTCAGTATTTTTCACATGTGTCCATTCATCCTAAGTTCTATCAAAGTCTCAAGTCCCCATCGAAAAATTTCTTCGATTAGTATGCGGCAAAATTAGTTTTCATTGTGCGCACATTGAGATAAAAAAAATATATATTTTAAAGTTTCTAAATGCGTGCTGAAAGGGTTTTACTTAAGGAGACTTAGTGGAACAAAAAATGGATATCTATAATTATGAAATATAAATAAAAGGATTTTTATTTATATTTTTCAACGGATAGTACAAGAAGAATGTATTTATACAAGATGTTTTGCAAAAATTCAACTTTTTTAAGCATCTTAAAAATCTTACTGACCACTGTTTAAAGAATTTTTAAAACTTTTTTTTCTTTGAACACGTGTTCTTCAAACTGTGGAAGTATTTTAATATAGCCAATAAAGCGAAATATTAGTAAAGGTTTATGAGCAAAGGTAAATTTTGACCTTTAAAAACTTTATAATTAAAAAATAATATATTTTAACTTGAAAATTTTAAAAAAAAGATCTAATTGCGTCCACACTTTCATGAAACTCGCATTTGTTAACATAAGAAAAATACTTTGGGGATCCAGTTTAAATATTTACAAAAGCCTTGAAAATTTATGTAAAACGCGAACTAAAAATTTAAAAGTGAGCTAATTATTATACAATTTCAATTTTTTTTAAGTGTGCCGACTGGGAGGCACATTATAAAATTAAAGAACTTTGCATCTAGGTTTAAAACAAAATAAAAAATATATATATTTTTGAGGTTTTGTGTCTTTTAGTTTTATATAAGGGTGCATCATGACAATCAGATCTTCAAAAGTTGTCAAATAAAGAAATTTGTATCTATAGTTATTTATGCAACAAGTGTGAAAAGTAATACTTTTTAAAACTAGTGGATTTTATTTCACGAGCGAGGGAAATAATGACACGTGTTTTAAAAAGTTTACTTTTCGCACGTGTTTCATACACTATTTTTTTATAATTGCGTGAAAAATATCAAATCCTATTGGTTAAAAATTATTTCACGTGCTAATTAGACTAAAATGAATTTTGATCTTCCAGAAGAGATGTCAAAGAAAATAAGGTTAGGTTTGAGTTATCGTCGCACTAGAGCTACACGAGGGCTATTGGCGACGGGCGTCGAATTTTAGAACCACAGTCAGGTGACGAGCCAACACCTGAATAGGCACCCAACGCAACCGTTAAGGGCGACATCGTACGCATCGTTAGGACTTTGAAGGATATTTAACGTGCACTCCCTTACACGGGGACGTCGTCGGTTATTCGTCGGACATTTTTGGCTGCACGGGTCGTTTATTCAAAGAAAATAAAGAATAAACTCGCAGTTCGGAGCGCGTGACGCTATAAAAAACCAATAAGCGTGTTTCAACATTTTGTCAAAGAAAACAGCCAATGAATTCACAGTTCGAAGAGCGTAAATTTAGAAATATTCCCATGAAGAGAAAAAAAATCATTAATTCAAAAATAATTCACGCGCATAATATTTTTAAATAAAAGCAGATCGATGAATCTTTGGATTTTATGAGTATTATTATCAAATCGAAATTTTACTTGAAATGTTGGCATCTTATGAAAAGAGTGACACAAAGTACTTTTTTTTCACTGCTTTTGGGTGAAAAAAGTAATTTTGTATCACTGTTTCTAAAAAGTACAACTTTACGCACGCGTCTGATATTAAAATTATAGTGTAAAAGTCCAATTTTTTTTACGCAATTATAAAAAAATCTATTTATACGTATTTAAAACACATGATTAATACACAATATTTGGACGTATTTTTACAGGGTGGCCAAAAAGTCAACGAATTCATTTATGCATTCAGTAATCAAATGACTTGTGACCATACATGGCCACCCGAGACTCTCTGGATGAAAGAAAACCCACCCCCTTTCATTCCTCCCTTGCTGTAAACTGACAGGTCAGGGATTAATAGTTCACACACAGGCCTTTCAAGTAACGAAAGGGCTTACGATTGAGGGAATGTGTATGTGCTACATTGTACACGTCGCTAAGGGATATCTCACATTTTCATATGGCAATTTACCTGAACCCCCTACACGGCAAACCACCCTACCCCAAAGTGATTTATTATACTTTACAGAGATTCTCTCCAAGAAGCTTCTCTTCACGGGGCATGAACCGAAGCAGTAGGAAATCACTACCTGTCGTTTCTCTCCGGACCGCCACTTGTCAAGTGGCGCAGCGCAAGGGGGATCACGAACGGCCAATTTCCCCGCCACTTGTGCGCCGAACGAAAGTGGGATCGCGTGAGCCAGGGGAATTTGGGGGGCGGGATACGGTGATAGAAAAATTTAGATACTTTTTTTTCTTCCAACGGTAGGGATGATAATGTCGGTATTAGTTATTATGTATAAGAATTTTGCTGACACATTCATTCAATGTAATATGCATTGGAAATTATTCCTAATTTTTAATACAACTAATAGGTAGTATTGTTAAAGCTTATGACAAAGATAATTTCAAATGTTCGGCTGAAATTCAATTATGAGAATGGGAATATAAACTTTTATGAAAAGAATTTAGTTGACAATTCCATTTTAAAGTAATATGTGTAGTTAGTTGTCACTAATTTAAATACAACTAACAGATGGTAATGGTTATAAATATATTGTCAAGTGTTTTGGTTGAAATTAGATTAGTACATTAAGCTACAAACACAATGAAGCCATTAAAAGACTTTGGGAAGTTTAATTAGTAATACTTAAGCAGAAAGCTCATTTTTGTATCTAAATTTTCCTGCCACACAATGAGTTAAAGGTGCCAAATATAATCAAACAGTCCGAGTCTCACGCTATAAGTAAAGCATTAAATATGTATATAAGCTTGTATTAAATTTAAGTATTGAATTAAGGTTGTTATAAAGGCAGTTTTTTCTAAAAGCTTTTCCGAAACAAGCTCGTCAGATTTTTCCGCGAACGCAATTCGGCTTTCCGGTACATTACGATCCCTAAAGGAAAAACAGTTTTGCAAGGGGAGAAAACAAATCTAAGCATGATGTTTCCGATACATGATCTTTTGAGTAGTGAGCATAGTAGAAATACTTAGTAAAGACAATGAAAATTAGAGTTTAGTAATTTTGCATACAGCCATCAATTTTACATTCTTTAAAAAATACAATATAAAGTCATTTTCCTGGTCATTTTTTCAATTTTGACCTCACAATTTGCCGCGCAAGCCTAATCACAATGTGTTCAAATAGCTTTATGTTTAATATCATTTATTATATTTGTTTTATATTAAATAAATCCTTGTAGAATTACATATAAAAAATTATACTTGTATATTGAGCAGTTAAAAAATTACATGAAAGATCAAACTATGCTTTGTAGTACCTTCTTTGCACATTTTTAAGACAAAATAAATTTTTAAGTAAAACTTGTATCATCAAACATCACGCCAAAATGATGGATTACGCAACTACTAAGCAAAGAAGAAAAATGCATGCAAATGGGTTAGATAACACCATAAAAAAATTGCATAAAAAATTAATGATTCGTTAAAAAGGAAAAAAGTAAACATTTTTAATTCAATTTTTGCTTCTTTCTCATCATGTGCAAAAGAAGACAAAAAAAATAATTCACCCACTATGCATCGGTAGCGGTGTGTAACTGAAATGTTAAAAGGACCGAAAAAGTCTTCAGAGCAAAATGCTAGAAAAAGGAGGGAATGTCGGAAAAGAAAAGAGTTAGATTCATCTGATAACACTTCGGAGACATAACTTCTAGCCTTGAAAATATGTGATAGGTTGGGACACATTCACACGGAATAGGGAGATGATGGTTTTTCTGCAAATCCAAGGGGCGTGAAGTCCAGATTCGGATCATTTAAGTCTACATTGATTTACTTTTGCACGCAAATAGGTCTAGATTTTGTAAATAATACCATAGAAATTTTGAATATAAATGCAACATTGCTATGAAATTTGATAAGGAATATCGAAAATGCAGGATGTTGATATTTCAAAGAATGATATTTAGACGAAGTGTCAAACTTGAGGTTATTTTACTTGTTTTATTGGTGTCTTTCTTGATGGTATTATAATTTTTTTTTAATCAACACCTTCGTGCAATGCACTATTTAAAGATAACTATTAGCAGACATTAATCTTTAAAAAAAATCTTAAAATATAATCAAAGAATGACAACCTACTGTTTTTAAATAACTTTCGTACATAATTTTGCTATTTGTGGCACACTATTCTCGAACAAGTTAAATATCTTGTGAAACGACAAACTTTATAACGTCAAGAAAGACCCTTATCTTAAACTTTGTAGTTAATGAAAATTATAATATTAACAAATAACATGTTTATTTTTTTTCTTAAAAGATATAGGAAGTACTTATCAAATATTTATGGAAAATAAAAATAAAAACAAAACAAGTTTTTCCTCATTTTGAAGTTAAAAAGTGCTTAAAACTACCAGTGCAACAGAATAATTCAATATATTCCCATTTATAAACAGAAAATTAAAGGTAAACCTATTATAATGAAGCTTAGTACAAATGACATGTGGTTTTTTAACAGTAAAAAAAAATTAAAAAGGCGAAACATGTTCGTGAACAGTCCATCGAAATAGAAAATTATGTGTTATGGCAAAGGGGAAAAGTTATTAACTTTTACAAGCCGTGCCATCTGTGGTTACCCCACGACCATCGATAAACAGTGTGAACACGAGAAGCTACTATAAAATACCTATTTCTGTAAACAAAAGTTACGAAAAACAATCAAATGTGGGAAAGGCGATTAAAAAATAGTATACATTCATTTAATATGTAAAGAATCAAACAAAAACGTGGCGGGGAATCGAGTGAAAACCCCGAATTTGCGTGTAAGTTTTTGGTGCAAAACCTTTCCAGAGTCATTAAGTGCGTAATGGAATAAAAGCAACGATGAAACAAAAAGAACTATTAAACTGTACACGACACACAAATTTCTATCTCACACAAACAAGTGAAAATATTGTTTATTGTGACTAGCATTATGACCATTTACATTGTTTTGGTTCTTGAAGACAATTACACATTGACACGCCATTCCTATATTTCGAATCGGATTTCTCGTTTTTATCCGCGGCTGCATTCTGACAATAGGCAGTTTTATGTCTGATTGTGTACACGTAATCAAAATAATACCTTTTAAAAAAGCGTTCCCCACGTTTGCCACTTTCCTTAATGAAATATAAGACTTGCATGCGGTACTTAATAGCAGTTCGGAAAGATTGGGAAAGGGCCAAATGTAATTTTCAATTTTTTAAAATTTACTCTTGGCCTACTTTGTATTCGGCTTATTGAATTTTAACAGGTACACACACAATGAAAGTTTGTGTTGACAAAAAAAAAGAACTGTTGAATTTTTATAGTGGTTCTATGTCAATGATTATTGTATTATATACTATTTTTCAGATTATAAAAAATGATAAATTCTGAATTTAAACTGTAGTGGTACGATTTGCAAAGCGTATAAAAAATAAATTAAAAAAATTAAGAAAAAAGCATTGCAATCAAACTTAAAAAAAAACATAAGTAACATATTAAAATAAAAATATAATTATTACTATACTTAAAAGTCCAATAGCATAAAAGCAATAGCCTATTTTTGTTGTCTATTATCCACTTAGGCACTTATTGCAGGTTAAAAATCATAATTGACGTAATATACATACAATTACATAGTTTTTCCTCAAGTCCGCATCTGATTTCTTTGAAGCGACTACTTACTGTATCAATTGTTTTATGAAACCCAGAAAAAATGCACAAAAAAATCGAAGGTTTGAGATCAATGATGTTTCAATTGAAAAAAAAAAACAGATGTGTGAGGACGACATCAGGAAAACATGTGGCAATCCGAAATGGCCGAAAATTCTAACACACTGGCGTTGCTTTCTATCACGGAAGCTGCATCAAGACTTATTATTTAAAATATCTAAAGAACTTTCTCCAACACTCTAATAGACCAATTATTCCTACAACATAAAAGAGGTAAAAACCGGCTTTAGTTGCGCTTTTTACATATCCAAAAAGCAACAAGAAAACGTCGAGAAAAAAAATTAAGTAACCAGTGCATTAAAAGTTGGAGGGAGGGGGGACATTTATAAAAGCCTAAATGTTCGACAAAATAAGCTGCCTTACTTTGAGAAATAAAAACAAAGAGGAAAAAGAAACTTTCTCGAGGCATTTTTTTTTTCATATTCGTGAATGACATTCAGGTGATGTAATTCGTGAGCTTACGACAATTGTTTCTCATCTATAGACAAGTGCTTTTCTATTCAACCAAGCGTAGGGCCCGCTGCTAAATACGGTAGCCTAGCATCGCAATAATAAACTGGTCGGGTGACTTGTATAAGTGCTCCCGTGCCCATCAGAAAAGGAGTCGTAATTTGGAGTAATCAGGTGCTTTATTCCTTTTATACGAGTGGATTGAAAGAGTTCTTTTTATCTAACCGATTCCGTGTTCGAAACACTAATAATATTGAATTTTCCCTTTTTTTTACGAAGTTGTAACTTTATTTTAGAAAATGTTGAGTGACAAAGGCTTGAGTGCAAGTATGAAAGGAAGGGGGATATGTTGATAGTTCTTTGAAACATAATAAGCTGTGGTCTCTTTTAATGTCCTTTATAAAAAAAAATTGTATTAAGTACTATGATTATCACCAATAAGTCCCATTCCTTTGAAAAGAAATTCCTGTTCTCCAAGTAGCTAGAACTCGCGATGTTAGTAAACTAGAGACGAGCCAATAAGAAATTAGGAAATGCGCTTTCAGCAATCTTTACCATATCGGGAATACATTTCTTTGTACGTATGAACATGAAGTGTCTTAATAGTGTTCAGAGAACAAATATTTTTGTATGGTTGGTTTTATTAACATAAATTATTCTTAAACTAAGCAAGAAAAATTTACAAAAAAAAACAAAAAAAACAGTTGAAATATTTTCCCGGATAAGTGAATAACAATCATCGCTCTAGCCAAAAAAAAAAAAAAAACAGACTTATCTGCAAGTCTTCTGTCATAACGCAAAGAGATCAGCCGAATGTGAATGAAGGTATAGCTTGTTTTTAATTGAATTTTTACATGCGCTTTTAAAAACAGATTCAATACAATGGGTTGATAACACTGACCATTAAGATTATGGTATAGGTCGCAAAAGAAGAATCTTGAACATATACGTAGAATAAAAGTGTTATTAAATGTGTATTTAATAATCGAAATTTCGTTTTTTTTCCCCCGGAAGAAAAAATCTCTTATCGGCCCTTCCCTGGCATGTTAGTACAAAAAAACAAAACCCCTTTCCACGAGTCCGTTTACCTTCGCTCTCACCTGTTTGAACTGCTCCTCGTAGGTGTACTTGGACTGGTCCGGGTCGAGGCCCCTCCCGGACGGCGACGCCATCCCGACCCCGTTGTTGGGCGGAGTCGCGGATCCCGTCGAGGACCCCGCCCCCTCCGCCCAGCGCCGCCGCCTGCGCCTGGTGGTGCGCCGCCGCCATGGAGGCCACCGCCGCCGCCTGCGCCGCCGCCAGCTGCGAGGGGCTGAGGAAGGCGGCGAGGGGGTGGTTCGCGGCGTACAGGTACTGCTGGTGCGGTGGGGAGGAGGGGGAGGGGGTGGTGGACTTGGAGCCGGGGCGGCGGTGCTGCGGGGAGGAGAGGTAGTCCTCCCGCATCAGGATCTGCTGCTCCATCTCCTGGCGGCGCTTGTCGAGGCGGAGGTGCGAGAGGCCGGCCAGCTCCTCCGCCTCGTCGCCGGAGAGGTCGTCCGACTCGAACTCGGACTCCCCCTGGAGGAGGACGGGCGCGCCGCCGCCTTCTTCGCCTTCCTCTTCCGGATTGGACTGCAATTGAGAAAAAAAAATCACGTTTTAAAAAAAAGATTGATTATAGCACATGCTCGCTAATCCGAAGTATCCATTAAAACAATATATTCGGATTTCGAAAGAAAGTTGTTTGTCTCCGAGTCATTCCTGACGTAATCAACAATGCATTTATACATCAAACGATTTTGTTTGAGGATCAAATACGAACGAGCCCACGGACTAATGAACGAACCCCCGAGGCACGGTCATGAAAATAATGTGTAAGTAAGTGTATTAGGGTGGTAATGAAGAATTTCAAGAGCCTATCAGTTCATAATAAAAAAGTACTAATTCCATTTTTTCTCCTATTTTATGCCTTGAGTTACTGACAAGCACAATAACTGAGCTGAAGCCCCAACGTCCTGCATAATACTTTTAGAAACAATTATGGACAAGCTTTGTTCAGCTCCGAACTTTCAGTGTTCAATACAGCTTTTTTTTAAAAAAGAGAACCCAAACTAGCACTCGTTAAACATACAGGAGGTGAATAAACTTGTTCCAAGTGAATCCTGGTCAAGAGTTTGTCAGTTTAAATGTGGAAACCCTGATTGTTTGCCCCATAAACCAGAGAAGAACAACAACTACGAATATACCAAATAAAGAGTTGTCATACACACGGGGACTCGAACGCAAGACAAAGCATTATTTTTACATAGATTTCTACAATAAAACCTTACCCGGGGACCCCCAATTTGCGAGGAAATCTGCGTCCTATCCATGAGACCACTCCGCGTCGAATGTAAACAGTTTCGGAGGGGTGCTCAAAGGGGTGAGGGATCGGGAGAGGGTGTTGCCATGGAGACGGGAGAAGTAGCCAATGGACGCCCGAGTAGGTGACGCAACACTCCCCGCCAAATACGAAGAGTTTCGCTCTCGCAGAAAGTTGGCGAGTTTGGATAAGAGTTAAGGGTAAGTTTGAATTATCGTCGCACTAGAGCTACTGGCGACGGGCGTCGTAATTTAGAACCACAGTCAAGTGAGAGTTTGGAAATAAAGAAAGGGTTATGTTTTCTAGGTTAAAAATTCTTATAAAAAAAACTTTTAGTAAAAAAAAAAATAAACTATAAAAAATTCTATAAAAATAAACTTTTACAGAAATTGCTTGGTTAAGGTTTTGGAAATTAGAGTAATAGTAACTTGTTACGTTGTAAAACGCACCAAACTTTTACTTTTAAATATGTATCAAGTTACAAAATTTTAAAATACTAATTCTAATGTTGTTCAATAAAATATATATATGGGCAAAACGGTTATTTTAATGAAAAATCAATTGTGGTTATACCCTTTTTAAACGAAATTGAACTATATACTAAACGTATACTTTAACTAAGTGTCATACAATTGGGTAAGAAAGAGAAAAATTAGTAAGGAACTAACAGGCTTGTAAAGAAGATTTGAGGAAGGAAAACTTACGCTTTAACTTCTAATTATTCTAAATCACATATTAGTAGCTTTAAAAAACGAAGTAAATACAGACATAATTAAATTGAAAGAAATTTAAAGAAACCAAAAAAAGTCATCTTACCACTGCCACAGAAGGCGACATGTTGTAGGTGTAATAGACAAAAATAAAAAAAAATACTTTTTACGCCTATTGACGCAAATTCTGACGTACATGCATTACTTTTAATGTATCTAATTACGGTTCAAGTATAAAAAAAAAAATATAGCATATAATAAAACGCATTTTGCTTTTTATGTTCCTTATAGGTTAATGGATGTAATCAACAGAATCATTTATTGATATTTTTCAGATGCGTTAATTTGTTATTAATGTTAACAAAAAATAAGCTATTGTATAGCTTCCTTCTATTTATATAATTATAATTTTATAGGAAAAAATATTAAAGAAAGTTTATAGCATACCATACACGTGTGATTAAAACCATAAAGAAAATTTTAGTTCGACAAACATTCAACCAGATATTAAACGAAACAATTAAAATACTAGTAAAACATAATTTTACATAGCAACGTCAATCATTTGAATGCAACATTAATTTTAAATATATATATAAGCTTCACATCAAATTTATCATAAAAAAAAGCTTTTTTTAATAAAATTCGTAAAAAAGGCACTAATTTATCAAAGAAATTCCCTTTTAGTATGAAAATCATTAAAGATGGATAACTTATTCTTCAATAGTTTTAAAAACTACTTTTCATCGAAGTTTCGGCCATGGCAACACAGTTTAAATTTCTCAGACTAAAAAAAAATCATGAAATATAATCTTAAATATTGAGATGCAAGAAGAGGAAACGCACTTCGGAGGGAAAGTTTGATTTATAATTTATGCTAAGCAGCATCTAGCGAAGAGGCAAAATTAATTCCTTCAAATATTCGGTAAAACTTAATTTGCCTCCCGACCAAAACCATTAATTTCGCTTAACCAAGTGCCTCACTGCTTGCAGAAAAGACTTATGACTTTTCAAATCTAATAAAAGAGCTTTTCGTGGTGATGGTTCAGTATAATTGTAAGTAACATATCCGTGAAAACGGTTTTGAAAATGATAACTAAAAGTAGTGGGGGCCAAACCATCACATCGGTTTTTTTTCTTTTTTCAAATCGATTGCTACCTGGATTTGATAGACCAGTATTATCTTATGAACCAGTTCGTTTAACTAGACATGAACAATAGACTGTTAAGGTTATTGAGATTTCCATTATGATATATGTAATGACGCTTTATATATATATTCAGAAAACAACAGAGTTGATCAAAACTTAATGAATAAATTCAGGTTATTTAGTTCATTTCTGTTCCATTATGCTTTTGTGATTTAAAAAAAAAAGAGAATCGACGACCCGAGCTCAAATTTGAGTCGGGTAGAGGTAACGGGTGAACTCATCTCCTTATCAAGGTTGATAAATGAGTACCCGACGTGCTTGGGATGTCAGGTCGAAATTGATACGAAAACCTAATCCACATTTAACATGGAGATGAACGTTTATTTTTTCTCTTTATTTTCCAATGCTTTCAATATCTAAAAATTTTAACTGAAATATCAGTTACATTTTTATCAAACAGACGAAAAATATTTCTTCTTCTTTAATGTTGTTTGCAGTTATTCACACAGTCGGTTAATTAAAAAAAAAGCATCTTCGGTATAATCGGAGAATGGAAATTTGGAAAAATAATTTTAACAATAAGGATTTGTCTTTATTTTAATATGCTTTTGTAATTAATGGAGTTAAGCAAATCCTTCGAGTGATTAGCTTATTTGTTAAAAACTCTATGCGTAGAATAAGAGGTCATTTATTAATGAAATTCAAGGTGGCAAGCTTTCAGGGAACTTGCATGTTGCACAAGATTGCCTACAAAAGCAGAATTGGACGTTTTTTAAAAATCGGACATCATTAATATTACCTCAAGATGTTATGCTCATTAAGGTATGAGTTATGTAATTCGGATTGTTTAGGTAATGACTTATTGTAACTATGGACTGCTAAAATGTATGCTTAAATTTCCTGAAACATAGTAAGATATGCTTCAATTAGACATTTTGTCAGCAAAAAAAAAATTGTATACTACATTTCTTGGTTTTTTTAAAAATAATTACTAGAAATAAAACTTGATAATTTTTTCTCAGAGAAAGATAATTTAAGGAATTTTGAGGGACACAGTTTATTGTTAAAAAGAGTTCATTCTTGATTAGAAAAATTACGATAAGTTACAATTTCACAATAAAAAACACGAATAACTTTGCCTGAAGCTAACATCAATATGTCATTGGCATATTAGAAATCAAAATCAATAATTAATGGAAACATGCAGCCCCAAGTATATGACAGCATGAACACACAAGTAACATGAAGCCACAAGTATACGACACCTACTACATGTAAAGTTATGCAACAACTAGATTATTAAGAATGTCGAAAATATTCAGACCTCATTTATATGCATGCGTATATCGTATCAGCTCAGTTTTCTGCAACATGTTAATCAAAATAAACAAAGTACAAGACAGACAAAACCACAGCCCTTAACAATATATATTATAGGACAAATTAAGTTACACCAAAAGCGAATTTGAAAAACCTAAGCTTTAAGTTTTTATTCGGAAGTGAATGTATTAAACCTTTCAGTCCCAGTGATACCATTTGGCATCATCATGTTTCTAATCGTAATTTAAAAAAAAAATAATAGGGCTGACATCTTATTGGGATTAATAATAAATATTTTCTAAACGAAAAAAACTTGAAGAATCGAATGATGTGCTTTTTGATATCATAAAGGGTATAGACGATCAGAAAAAAATTTCTAAAATGATTGCCAAATTGTTAATGGTACTGATAGGTTTCATGGTATTCACAAAGTCGTCTTTAATGGATTAGAAAGTTAATGCCTTTATGACGCTAAAATGTCTCCACCATTGATTTAAATGCGACACCTAATGCAATTCCCCATTAACCCGTAAACACTAAAATCCTATTTCTCAAATCTCAGACACCCTATAAAAGATCTCCTAAACAGCACACCCACTACGAGCAAATCCCTTTCTTAGGAGGGCGATTATGCGATTCAAATGCCATACAAGGGCGAGAAATTCATTTATTGGAAAAATGGGACGAACGAGTTCATAGTCCCCACTAATAAGCGATCCATTTGACCCCCCCATCCTCACACACAAAAGTTATGAACAAAAGCATCCAACTCGAAGTAAAGTGATGAGCGTTTGCGTCTATTTATTTTTCCATCTTTATACGGAGGCGATGAAGCGTGAGTTGGGGAATAAACAACGAAAAAGAATAAAAGGGGGGGAAGGGGGTAGATGCGCCCCGGCATTATAATTATTAGATTTCGCCGGCGTCCGGAATACTAGGACTCGCGCTTTTAAGGAAAATTAACGGTGCCCGCGTCCTTTGGTGCGAAATTATAATTCACTCGGAATATTTTAGCGAATTTATTATTTTCTTCTTCTTTTCGCACTCTTCGTTTCGGTGTAATTAAGGAATGGCCATAAATTAAAAGGTGATTACGATTATGCGGTTATGCGGGGGCTTAATTTCGCGCGGGGTCACCCCCCCCCCCCCCCTTACTCTTGCCACGGTTACGGGCTCTGCGAAAATAATAAATCGAGGGAATATTATTTGGGGAAGGGTGTAAGGTAATGTTTTCCAGCACTTTGCCGCCGAAAAGGGAGGGGGGAGAAGTTATCATGAACTTTGGATTTCTAGAAATTAATCCCTGACATTTTTGCTCCAGGTCCCGCGCCTTTAATTTGTTAAGAGATGATTTAGAGAAGGAATTCCTTAACTTTTTGTGCTGGAGTACCACCTGAAAGTTTAGTAGAATTTCCACAGTGTGTGCTCTATATACAGAGTCACGTGATTTCAACAGCATGTTCATTTTAAACAAATCCTTAAATATAGATTGACAAAGAACTGAAAAATATAGGTATCCATAATAAGTTGTCTTAAAACCTGATAAACGACTTTTTAAAGTGAACTTTAATTCGAAATATGTTTATTAGTTACTTGTAAAGTTTATTGACAAATCCAAAAAGGATTTTTTAATGTTTAATTCGCAGAAAATATGCTTAAATATTTCTACTTAAAAAAATATTTATAGCAATTCTTCAAAGTGTAAAAAATATATATTATATATATTTCTCTAAGTTAATAAAAATATAAAATATTACACAAAAAATTTAGAGAAATTGCAATTTTGTACAGGAATCAAAAAATGATTTGTTGAACTAACACCAAGGACTGACATCCCAGGCAATCTCATCCTTCTCCGTTTCTCGTAGGAGATTATTAATCAACAAAAATCATCCAAGTGAAATGCCCCAATTACGAGACAAGACAATAGAGCCCTGTGATCAACCTAATCCGATTACGTCATTATCCCAGTGTCAAAAAGTAGGGGGGAGGCAAAAACGGGATAATATTAACCTGCTGTGTGAATGGTCAGATAAGGTCGCGATATTACTGACGACACAAAAGCCGTAAAAAAAACTGGATGAATGTGAGAAAGTGACAAAAACAATGGATTAATAAAAGCATGATTAAAAACCATAACAATGTTCCGTTTGATACAACTAGAATTTTGTTCATAATAAAAATAAACTTTATGAATAAATAGGGGACAAGAAATAAATGCATTTTCGTTTAACAAGGGCACATGTTGTTACTTTAGCAATATGAGAAGATAAATATAGTAATTCGAACTTTGTTTAATAATAACTTTAAAATGTCGACAAGTGTCTGGAGCACATTAAAAAAAAAGAAGAAATGTAATGAACTGTCGTGGTATTTAAAAGAAAAATACTTTGTTTTGCCGTAAAATACTGTCACAATAAACTTATATAAATAAACTAGGATATTTACGGAATAAAAAACGATGAAAATCATCTGCCCATTTAGGTGTTATTCCAGGTATTCTACTACCAAATATTCTACTGTAAGCAATGTAGATCGGAAAAGAAAATCTTCCATAGCATTCGGCCAAGTGATATTTTTGGTCCTTCTAGATTTGCAAAATAGCCCACGGTGGACAGCTTCATCAAACTTTTTAAATTGTGATGTATGAAAAGCACTGTATAGAATTAGTTGAAACTTAGCAAGAGCTCGTCAGTCATTTGATTTTATTAAACGAATAACAACTAATAGATGAAGCATTGGAATGGTAGGATACGGGAAAGCATCTGATGATACTGTAGTATCAGTCAAGTCAAGAATGGATGGTTCATATGGATTCATTTTGATCATACAGCTAAAATTCTATTTTTCTAAATTATAATTGTTATTAACCTTGGATTTTTTCGAAATAGATTAAAAAAGTTAATCCCTTTTTATTTGCAGATTCTGAAGCACTAATTCTGTTGTTTGAACATTTTATAGTTATTTTAAACTAAGACTAAATAGCCATTGATAGCAAGAGTTTGAAATTTGACAATTGCAATATCTTTCGTAAATTGCAACTTTAATGCTTGATTTTTCCTTTTATGAGTCAAACAACATACCGACAAAAATTACCTTGAAAGCAAATATAAATAATCAACTAGTTTCAGAAAGTTCAATATTTCCCCGAGAGTTATGGGAAAGATTTTAACAATTAGAACAACAAGAAACAAAAGAACCTGTACGTCATTTTCTGGAGTTAAAGTACGTTAAAGTGGACGAAAAAAAAAAACAAGGAAAGGGAACGTAACTTGCGAGAAAACTGACAGCTGAAATTAGCCATCTTGAGAAACTATTATAGAATTCAGAAAATCGTGACCAAGTACTTTACTTTAAAATCTTCGAGTCAAAGTTTAAATTAAACTTTAGCAATTTTAGAAATTACGGGGAAACAAAACGATAATTAAAAACTGCTTAACGATGTGTTACTGCAACAAACACCTTTTGTCGCAACATTGTGTTTACATAGTCATGAGGTTTATTGGTATTGCCATACCCTAGCCATACGTTAGGAATCCAATTCATTAGCATAGTGAAAGCGTTAAACGTCAAAGAATACAAGTGAGATTATTCTCATTGTTGAGTTAAAACAGAATCCGACATACGACTTTTAAACGAAAGAAAAAAGACTGAGCTTGTAATACTAATTGGGGATATTCTCAATTCCAACAATTTAACAAACGTTTTCCCACAGCAGAGCAAACAATGTTTTTTTTTTTCAACTCCTGACCGTAGAGATTTTAAACAGTAAAAATATGTTTAACTTGGAATTTCGTTATTGCTTTTCGTAGGTAAAGGGTTTGACAAGCGGATGTATGAAAACTAATTGACGAATGCAGCAACGCGCTGAATTCCATATATCCAACTATTTGCTGAAACAATGGGACCTTTTCCCTAAGCACAGAAAATAATGAAATCGGCAAAAGCTGGAAAAATTTCATTGCCGCTATACCTGAGCAAGAAAAGGAGAGAATGTCGAAAATTGTGCAGGGGTGGCTTTAATTAGTTTGAAAAATTAATTTTCTCTTCATTAACGCGCTAATTATGTTTCTTGGAGAGGAGAAAAGTTTTACGCCGGGTTAGAAATATTTAATAAGAGC
Source organism: Hylyphantes graminicola (assembly GCA_023701765.1). Lineage (NCBI taxonomy): Eukaryota > Metazoa > Arthropoda > Arachnida > Araneae > Linyphiidae > Hylyphantes > Hylyphantes graminicola. The sequence goes on from CM043111.1 coordinate 26,011,035, forward strand.
GATAAAAGTTAAAAATGCGGTCATTTATTTATTCGAAAATGCCTGTAACACGATCTTTTCGTTCTTTTTTCTTCTTCGAATCGAGACGCGTAATAATCCTGGGCGACCGAATGCAACAAAAGAGCGGCCACAATAAAAATTAATAATAAACATCGGCCGCAGTTTTACAGTTACAGTATTTCAAGCTTACCCAGGGTATTAATAAATACTTAATAAGCATAACCTATTAATAGGAAGACAGCACAGCAGTAAGCGGAGACGCAGTGTTATTTAAGAGAAAACTTGTTATTTTCTTTCTCCCCCTCAAAGTTTTAAGGGAGAATTTTTAATTTTTCAGACGATTTCTTTGCGCATTTTGACGGCACACAAAATGGCGCGCATCTATAATTCACGGTATTTGATGTAGAAGCTCATTGGATATCGGCAGTAAACGTGAATAATTAGGCCTAACCTACCCTTAGGTGTTCATATTAGCCACCCGTATCAAAACGCTGTGGTAAAAGCATAGAAACTTAATTTAAAGCAATCAAACCGCCAACTGCCCTACGGGATTTAACGGGCATTTTAGAAAGAAATTTTTTGAAATTTTGATTCGTAGTCTAACAAAACCAACTTATTTTCAAGCATTCCACCACTCAAAAGCATCTAATCACCACTCCCATTGTTGAATTGACTTTTTTCTTTTCAACCAGCAAGATGGAAACAGCTTGGGAAACGACAAATGCCATTCACTTACGAATTATTAAATATTTATAAGCTCTTCGATATTTTTAATTTGCAAAAGCGCTTTGCTTTTTTGAGCGTAATCACTAATTTTATTTGCCTAAATGAGTATATAATTAAAACTACGCTGTGGAAAAATGTATGTAAACCACACCACAAGATTTTAGAACTAATTCCACTATTTAAGTAATCTGCATTTTGAATAATAATTTCTTTTATTAAATTACTATATCTTTAAAAAAAATTGAAAACAAATATCACTAGATAAAGATTAGAAATTTCAATATAACTTGTTCTCTGAACAAAATGAAAAAATAAAAAATTTTTAATTTAGTAGGGAATAACTAATATTAAATAGGCATGTTTCAGGTCTTAAATTCTATAACGGAAATGCTAAATAAAATAAATTCTTTTCCCTAGCCATAGTGCATTGAATCAATGAAAACGAGGGAACAGGCACCAATCCGGGGCTCCTATTGACGAAAGTATATCAAGGAAATTATGGAAATTACGTCAGGGAACAGCCTAATTATCATAGCCGAAAATTACAGTACTGATTTACTTTATATAAATTGATGTAATAATAAATAAATAAAATACTGAATAATATAATACATAAACCTATTTAAAAGAATATACAAAAAGTTTATATTGCGTATAAACGAATTTCTGATATTTCGTATAGTAAACTGCCCATGAAGTTACTCAGTTATGTACATTTCTCAACTTTGTGGCCTCAAGTTTTTGTAATGTAGGTAACAGACACAACATAACACGTATAATTTGTCAATACCAAAAAACAAAACATGATTGATTCTTACAAAGTACTATAAGCATTATAATTAGAGTTGTTTCCGAACACTTTCGCCTACCTTTTTGAAGTAAAGGAGAAAAAAAAGCCGAGAATTATGCCCCAATACCTGGTGTATTCACCCGACAAAATTCACCGACAAAACGAGCATTAAAATAACTCAGGATGACAAAGCCCTTTCCCACATTTTTCCCTTCCCTCTACGTGTTTGAAAAAACAAAAAAAAAAAGGGCAAACGGGTTACAAGGTGTCAGGTGAATTACGAGGCACGACCGAAGTTACCATGAGGGATTATGACAAGAGCGGCTCATAATCTTTTAAAATGGAGCCTAAGATTCCAATTTAGGCGCATTATGGATTCACCATGACACATGAACCAGGCATAAAGTGGGAAAATATACAACACAAAAAAGAAAAACGGAATTTAAATCCCGAGAAAAACAGAAGAAAAAAAGAACTTTCCGAGCTCAGTGTGTGCTCAGTGTGTGTATAAGACTTCCTATTAAATCAATTAAGTTCAAGAAGAAGAGTTCTTATGAGGAAGAGGTTTGCTTTAATAGAGAACAGGTTCAAAACGCTGACGTTCCTAACCAAAACGGTGTATTTCTACCATAGCCTTTTATCCTAGATTTCCTCGGCATAGTGAATGCTGAAGCAAAAACAGAAGAAAAAAATCAGCACAGTTAGAGAAAGAAGAGATATATAGATGAAGAGAAGTCATAAGTTGTCATTTAGGAGTCTTGTATTCTTGTACAGGGCCCATATGCAATGTATGAGCACCGAGGTCGGGAACTCTGGAGGAAAAAAGGTAAAGGGGAATAAATAAAAAATTAAATTACTCGGATTCCGTCTTCTTGGAATCTGGAGCAGAGCTGAAGGATTTGGCACTTTATCCCCATTGAATTCAAAAAAATTATAGAAAATAGAAAAATAAAGACTCAAGCCAAGTAACTGGTTGTCATCTAAACTCTTCTGTTAAGCAAAATGAGATTGCTGCAAAAAGCTGTAAAATAATGTGGTGTATTTTTTTTAACTTGATACTTTTAAAATTGTTTCGTCCCACCGAAACATTTCGTTAAAGTTTTACCCAAACTTTAAAATTAATTCTAAAGATTTGTTTTTTAAGAGATCAAAAACGTTTAAGATCAAAAAAACGTACAATATTACAAGTTTGTGAAATTAAAGCGAAACAATTTATAAAATATTCCAGAAAAGCAAATCTATTTCTTAAAAAAAAAATATAAAACCAATGACCAATTAAAATTACGTTGATAAGACGATTTTAAAATAGACATCTCAAGACTTCTCAACCCTGAGCGTTCGTTAATATCGACTTATATAGAAATCCTCCCTGTTAACACTGACTTTTTCAACAAACATTATATTAATAAGGTTAAACCGATTATATTTAATCTAAAACTTTATTTGATGTGAAATTACGCCAAAGGTGAGTCGTTGGCGATATTTCGATTGCAACCTTGTGATATTCGAAATGTCGCCGTATCAAGGCAACTCCTCCATGCTGTGCGACAATGACTCCGAGACCGAATCCATGCAATGGAGCCAAAAATTATTATTCTCGACCGTTTGGCGACTTCTTCCCTACAAAAAACGTAATTTTCCTCTTACTATAATTGCGCTGTCAAAGCAAATTATTGCATAAGTACCTCGGCTCTGAGGGTTTCGGGGAAAAACAGTTTTGTTTCTTGCGATGTCGTCAAAAAAGTTTTATATTTTTTTAGTGTTTGATTTGCCGGGATGAAGAAATTATTTGGAGAAAAAACACCGCTTTGGTTCAAACTAAAGTAAAGCGAAGAAATTTGGTGATGCAGTTTGATTAGATTAGGTTCAGGCTTTATCAACACGCATACACTAGGGCTAATGATGCAAGTATCGAGCACTATAGCTCCACGAGGCTATGATGCAAAGTTTGACAATTGTTGAATTGATTAAAAAATGTTCGCTAATTTTAATGGTTACGGAACGTTGCGAATTTGAATGCAAATTTTTTTAGCAATTAATAATAATTTAATTATTGACAACATAATTAATATTTTAGCAATTACGGATTGGATTGAATGAATCCCTTGTGTGCTAAATGGTGGACATTTAAAAAGTAAACTACGAAAAGTAAATATTTTTATCCCTGAGGGATACAGCGTATAAACCCATCACACTGACTGTCAGCTTTCCCAGCAAACACAATAAATTTTTGAAAAAAATATTTTACTGAATTTTATAATTTGAAATATCAATTATAATATAAGTAGTAAATTTAATGAAAGTCAAATACAATCATCTGCACAAAAAAAAATGATGATTTTAAAAAGTTTAGAGAAATTATTTTTTATAGTCAAAAATTAAATTTTTATACCCTTGCAGGGAAAACAAGTTTACAACTAAAGCAAGTTAACGAGTTGTAAATTTGTTTTCTAAACTGCCTGAATGGATAATTATCCCTTCAGAGGGCTATGCCCTCTGACTGAGAATTATCATGTTCGAAAACTAAACTGTAGTACGAAATTGAAATAAATGAATTTTTATTTATTCATAAGATAGCAGAAAAAAAACACTTACGGAGTTTTTTTTTTCCAAAATGCTTATGCAATGCTTTTTAATAAATTGCAAATATTATCTTAATTGCAGAAAAAGAACCAGTGAGCAAAATATTTCTCGTAATAAAACTGCAAACCATGCAACAATCTAAATATAATCTTCCAGAAGATGGCAAACAAAAAGCACGGCTTTATCGAAGAGAAGGCGTGCAAGTTCCATGAAAACTATCCTTAAAATTTGAGGGGAGAAATTGCGTTTGAGTATTCCACTTCTGAAAACTTTAATTCCACTACTGAAAAAGAATAATTTTAATTAGTAGTAAATGGATCAGAAGTGGCCGATTTTTATCCCCCCTGCGGTGCGAAAACACTGATGCAACAAAACTTCTAAAGTTTCCAGCCGACGACCGAAAAGATTCAAACCCACGAGATTTTTTATTGATAACAACAAAGTCTACTTAGAGGTATGGGAGGTGATAAGTACTTTTAATATCCTCCTCGCTCGAGGAAAAGGAATAAAGCGGTTAATAAGAATAGCTTTCGAATATTATTACCCAAATGAGGAAAATAGGAGAGAGATATACAGATCAATGCAAGTTGAAGCTGTTGACGTTCCGGCACCTGGGATATTGCCGATATTAACTTTTCGGAACTGCTTCAATTTGGTGTTCAGAACAGTATTTTAAAGTTCAAATAATATTGGGATTTATTTTACTTATACAAATTTCAATACCGGCTACAGCATTCATTTGATAACTTCATTTTCATAAGCCATTATACTACAATGAAATATTTTCAAATTCATCCTTAAAATTAAACTAGGAGTGTATAACACTACACGACTTTCACAATTACTCCTTGATGAATCAATACATTTAAATGTAATTTTATACTTTAAAAGATAATTTCAATAATTTTAAAACCTTAAAAATTCTATGACATTTGCGCATGTGTAATTTTTTCAAAAACCTTATACTTCTAGTGTAGCAAATTTGATGTGAATAGCTCTTCTAGTTTGAAATGTAGAGTGGTTTCAGACAGGTGGACAAAACAACTTTTTATCCAATCAGCAACCGCCCAAAACATGTAGAAAACATTAAATTTCCATTTCGAGTCTTCAACCCCTACACATTACTATCATTACCTTTGTTTCTTAGTAATTGAAAATAAAAAGGATATTTCCTATAATAAATGAACAAAGGTTATATTTAAAGCATGGCTAACAAACTTTTTTCTTCCATTCAAAATATGCCCTCAAATTACAATTAAAGAGCTTAGTGGAATAACTTTTTATGAAAAAAAATATATTTTGTCCTCAATACTACTATGTCTATTTAATGAAATTGTTATGTTATAGTCTACTTTAAGTTAAGTTAAGTATTATTAAGGTTTCCAAGTACTGCTTTCAACAGATCTGAATGCAAACTAAACACTTTAAAGGTTATTTTCGCGTTTTCACCTTTTTGTCATTTAAACACGTTCTTCCAACGGCTCTTCAGTTGTTAAAACTCATTTATTTTTAATACTTCTCAGCAACCCAAGAAGTAAACAATAAAATACACTTAATACGGTAACATTTCACATGACGAAGCTGTCTTTCTCTCCTTATTTACCCAAATAAGTCCCCTACGAAAGTCATTCCCCACTTATAAAAGGGTTTAAATAATGTCATTAATAGTTCCCATTCCTCACCAAGACGTTGCGGGGAAGCCCACTCACCAGAACTGCCTCGCAGCAAAGAAGCACTGCACATTTTAATTGCCTTGTTTACATTATTGGTTTCGTAGAGACGAGGACATGACAGCGAGGTCTTCTTTACCTTGGTATTATTATTATCGAGAAAATTTCCCCTTTTCTGAGGGATCTTAGTTGGTACGGTAAACAGCCAAGGGTGACTTGGAGCAATTGCATTATCCAATCGGTGATGTAAGTTGTGATGACTTAATGTGATTCTGTTACTTTTTTTTTACTTTCTTGTTTTGGAAGAGTCGATTTTCCTAAACTTTAGATTCGATTAAAGTTGAAGTGCTTATTGATTGCTGAGACAGTGCCTTGGCGAAACGAAAACTTGTTGTTTGTTTGTAAATCGACGAGTATAACTGTGTTTGGTTGAATTAAAGTCACAAGATTTGCACGAGAAAATATAAATGTAGATGATAAAATAGTTTTTTTTATAAAAATTCTCAAACCTTCTGTTTGATAGAATTTGTATCTAAAAAAAAGTTTAACGCACAAGAAAATCTGAAAACTCTCCCACTTTACTTTATAACTTTATATTTAAGTATACAATCAAGTTTATAAATGGAACAGAATTAAATATTTTGCTAAATTCAGATTTTATAATTATTTTTAAGGTAAATAAAAGGGACTTAACATTTGTCTGGTTTCAAACACTAAGAGAGCAATACATACATATTTTTTTATAAGTGATGATTCCAAAATTTATAATATTTCTTAATTAACCGTTAATGTTTGAAAGATAACACAAGACTAACACAATCATTGTGACAAAAATTGACAAGAAGAAAAATGAAACTGGTATGATACAATAAGTCAGACTTTTGACAGCTATATTCAATTAAAAAACGACATAGAAGCGCAAACACGCATATAAATAGCAACAAACACCGCTACTTTTCAACAAAAAAAAATCCCATTTGCTTTAGGACCGTAGAGACAAATTTCACTTTTAAAAAAGACTTCAAATGCGCCGTCAATACTAAAAAAAACAGGTTGAAAAGAAAGATTAAAACCAAATCTGACACTAAAGACACTGGCGGCAAATCTCAAAGGCGCGAGGCGTGGCTAATAACACAAAAAAAGCAAACAGTCCTCTCCTCAACGATCTTTTAAAACAACCTTTTAAACGGGGAGACAGAGGGGGGAGTAAAAGGGGGAAGGGGGGCGATTCGAGAAGACTCTAAATAACCGATTAGTAAAATCAACGATTTATAATGTACTTCGTATTGGAATTTCTAACTGCTTTGATTTGTCGTTTTTCTTGCGGGAGAGGGGTAATTTACACAACGAAAAGAGATATGCCTTTTTTTATTATTATTTTCAACACTGACCCCCCCCCCCCCACACTCCCCCGCAATTACTTTTTTATTTTAACTCCCGTTTTCCCCTTTTTTTATTCCTTCTCCAGGACAAGGGAAAAGGGGGGAATGTGGCATCGTTATTTTAATTTTCTACACCGCCCCCCACCTCTTTCCACACGGTGTTTAGGCGCGAAAAAAAAAAATCAATGTCTGGGAAGAACGAAAATGTTGGGGTAATGTGGTTGAAAGGTTAATAGCGAGAAATCTTCTCTCTCCCTCCCAGTTAAATAAACGAGGAGAGTCGACTCCACTCAATTACAATTCTATAATATACTTTTTTTTTCCTGTTACTCCACACATTTATTTAGTTCCCCGATTTTTTTTTTCACTCCCCCCGCTCAATGATGCTTGATGATGAAAAAAAAATGAACGAGGAGAGAAAAAAGAAATTAAAAAGAATAAAATAAATCTAGCTCCTCTCTTTTTTTTTTCGTCAGTGCCTTAGAAGAAAAGAGACGTATGTACAATACTATACCATTGGACATAGTTCATTTGTATGCTAAGGCCTAGTATTATTTCTTGCTCCCCACACATGACTCCTGTTTTATCGGTCTAAATTAGGGAGAATTGTTACGTTAATAAAATCGCCTGTTCTGCTCGATTAAATATCAGTTAAGATAGGAATGATGAATAATACAAGAGGAATATAGTTTAAAAGAGAGCTGATTATAAAAAGTAAGGATTCGGAGCGGCAAATTAGAGTAATTTTTTCAATGAACCCTGATATTTTTTTTTCCTCTGATGCACTCAATTTTTACGATGTTTGTATGAATGACTTTACAAGTATTTAAGGCTTGAAAAGAATAAAAACAAAATTTGAAAATTGAATTTTTTGTTGCTTTGGGAATATAAATAGCAATGATGATATTCGAAACAATAAGCAATGACATGCATGAGAAATAATGAATGCTTTAAATGTTAAAATTATACTAACTTTTTAATTTCAATTTTAAATATGAAATAATGTTGTCATTATTTTTATTTTGTTTAAAATCGCTGAGAAAGGTATGGATGAAAATAAGCTAAAACAATACTGAAAACAGTGTTTTTTTTCCTAAAAAATAATAAGCCCTAATATATCAATATAATAGCTGTGAATGTACAAAAGCTAACAATAACATCTAGCAAGATCAATAATTACTAAATTTTTAAAAAAAAATTAAACTTTTTGAACTTTCCATTTTCCCACCTCGAAATTAATGTAGTATTTCCTCATTTAGCAGTGAGACACGAAATGTGGAAATAACTCTAGTGTATGCACTGTTAAACGCATTGACTAGATTCTCGATATTTCACTAGCTATAATCATATATTATAGTCTTATGTCTTGCTGAAGCCTTTAGTTACTAAAAATAACAATTTGAAGATGTGTGAATGAAATGATTGACAATTCCCAAATTTCGCTGTAAAGCCACAAATTGCAATTTATCACAACACCAAACAAAGTATTCCAGAACTGTGCAAAATGTGCACTAAATTGTGACAGTTTCTTTAAGGGAAAAAATAAAGATCTTCAACATAAGTTGTTTTTATTTTAAAAAAAACCTCATGAACATACAAATACTATCTTCTACCACAATATCACTTAATAAAACAACATCACAGGTCGCTCACATTATGTCGCTACTGGAACAAAATTGAAAAGCAACAAACAATCATCGAAATAAATTGTCAACATTGTGTTCGTCATATCACACAATAACAGCATCAGAGACCCGCTGAACCGTGTCTCGCGGGATAAGGAAATCCCGTGCCGTCCGATTATGCCCGACCACAGAACGCTAACCGCAGAGAAATTAAACGATTCTCTATCTATTCTTCTCAACGTGGGTTATACATTTTTATATTCTCCATCTATTCATTAACATGGGTATACGTTTTATATTCTCTATCTATTCATTGACGCATTTATACGTTTTTATATTTTATATCTATTTATTAACGTATATTATGCGTTTTTACATTTTCTATATATTTTTTTAATATGGATGTACGCACCCACACAAAAAGGTTGGAAGTTAAATAAGATTATTTCTTTTTTTTTTAAGGGAAAGATACAAGTATTTGAGATAATTAAAAAATGCAAGAAAATAAGTTCACAAATTATAGAACAAATTAATATTGTAGAATATTTAGTTAAATTTTAAAAGGAACACATTCAGAAGTGATAGAAATAGCACTCTTTATAGAATTTGGATGAAGTCAGTAGCTATTTCTTGAGGCAATTTAATAAAAAAAAGTATTTTAATAAATACTACGTGGACGAAAACGTGCCGTGGAAAAAAAGTTACTTAGTTAAAAACTACTTGCAGAGAGATTGTCAGCCCCTTAAAGCTAATGCATTAGTTTTTAAAAAAATTAATATTGCTTTACCATGATAGCCGTTTTCCTCAGGTATGGGAATCAATCTAACATCGAAATAAACAAATTTGAAACGAAAATTTTATCTAGTTGTTTAATTATATATTCTTGAAGTTTGAAAATGTCAAAAATAGACAGCAGATGGCGACACTATATTAAAACCTTATCAGTTAATAATTAAATAACCGGATGTTATTTTCTTTTCAATTTTGCTTTAAATTGATGTTATGATGATTCCCATACCAGGTGAAAATGAGATAACATGGCAAAACAATAATTCTGCGGGATTTCAAAACTAATGTATTAGATCTATGGGGCTGGCAGTTTCTCTTAATTTATACAAGTAGCAAAAATATAAGATACCACTATAATACTTGACACGTTTTTTAGGACAAGTTAAGCCACACGAAAAAAAAATAAAAACAGAAAGTTAACGTTTTTGTTGCGTAAGAAATATTAATGAAATTCACAAAATAGGTCTTGAATAATTTAAGTATGTTTCTTTTTTAGTTGAGAGTAACTGCAAACTAACTGTTGATAACATCATTGGATCTTTTAAAACTAGTCATAAAACGTTACAAAAACCCAAATACAGAAAAAAAAAAGCTTAATTTGAGAGATAAAAAGCTGGCTTGATAAAATAGAAGGTATATTCATGCATTTATTACGTCCTACGTCCAATGTGCGCCGACTAAATATTAATCTTCATTACTATCTCGAAAATTGCTCCAATAAAGCACTTTAGAAGAAGAGGGGTAGCAATCCAACGACTCTAATGTGACATGTCTCAACAAATTGCTCCCAGATATGAAATCCTCTATCAAATTGCCCACTTTAGATGGAAATTTCGAGATCTGCCTATTAATCCGCGATTACAAACAGGATTACTTAGTTACAAGAAAATCGCCTATCATCAGAAGCGCACGAGCCGAATTACGTCTGCACTGGTAATGTAATAAGAAACAGTTATCAGCGAATTCTGTGCCAATAGTCGTGTAAACTTTTCTGAAGAGATTATTAAGCGTTTGTAAATCCGACAATCATCGAGCCTCAAGCTAATACGTGATCTGTTTTCGAAGACAACTTTTTTTTATGATTACTTTTTTTTCCCTTTTCAATGGTCCACCGTTGTCTTTGTCATTATCTGCGATAGAGATAGGTACGCTCAGAATGGTGCGCGCGCCTTTTCCAGCTTAATAGAAATGTACTGCTTTTAAGTCCTTTTATAATAGCAGTTTTTGTTTGTTGCTGCTCATTTTTCAATGTTGACTTAATACTCAATTAGTTAAAAGCTCTTTCGATGAATGAGTGTGCCAAAGTGTTTATAATAATTAATAATTGATTGTTATCCAAGAAAAAATGTGTGCATATATGTTAGATTCATAAATTAAATTTCTTAATATGTAGGGTTTTTGTGTAACATATTAGAGAAAAATGGTGAAGTAAAAATAAACCTTTAACCTATTTAATTGCTAAAAACCAACAAAATTTACAAAGTCTAAGAAGACTAAAGAAAAAATACAAGCTCTTGCAAAGAGAAAAGAAAACTAGTCGTAGTTCAAAGATACAAAGCCAGTAAATGAGTGATAAACAATGATCATATTGAATTAACAGTGTGTTATCAAAAAATATAAATTTATGTTTTTGTTTCTCTGAAAGAATTCCTATCAAATACTGTTTTGTATATTCCTTCAACAAAATTGAATTTTTAAACTTCTTTTATAGCAAATTTACAATGAAGAAATATTCCAAGTAAAAAATAAATTACGCACATCATAATAATTACAGAAAAGTATGACATTGAAATATTTAGTAAATTTACAGAGTTCTTTAAAATAAAGAGTAGTTAAGAAATTTGCTTATGCATATTTCGAAAGAAGAAAAAAACTGATGAAACGAACAAGCTGTTATTTCCTTAATAACATATAGTATCGGTGTCCGAAGAACGCGTCTGTTATCTAAACCTTCTACTTTCATCCTTTAATATTTTTCTTGTCTTATCCTGATATAATTCGCTCGTACATCATATTGCAAACAAGTCTGTGACGGAAAAATTATACAGGGAATGGACTTAGGTAAGTTAACATCTTAATATGAAATGAATTGGAACTAGTAGCACTAGAAGTATATCTTAGATAGGCACCATATATCGATAGATTTTTATCGATTATCCAAAGTATGATTAAGCATATCGATAAAAAAATTTAACTGAAGATTTTAATAATAAATTTAATACTATTGACACTTTTATTAACTGAAATGTTTTAAAATTATTTAATTTAAAAAAAAACACTCAATGCAATTACAAACAAACAAGAAAAATTCGACAATGCAAATTTAAATTTTATGTTTGTATAAACCTCAGTCTTCTAGTTTATTTATTTGTTTTGTGATAGAAGTTTTTTGAATAGTTATTTAAATGTTCAACTTTTTCATTGCTAAAATAAGTTAACCAGATATTACAAGATTATTTCCAATGAATTTTACAATCATGATGACGAATTTTATTCACTTCATATTAAATTAAATATATTGCTTTAGAAAAAAGGGATGAGAACCGCAGAATGAACCTAAAGTTCATCCAAAAAGTTCTGCATAGAATGTCGACGATAACACTTATCCACCTCCAAACAAAATGGTGTTTTTTTTCTTCATTCGAATGCAAATTGTATAAATCTCATTTTGTGTGTGTAATAGTGTCCATCGATTTTCATAAGCCATTCCAATCAGTGGCATTGAGACCTTCATACCCCATAGAAGAGCACAAGAGAGGAAACGAGGGGGAACCAACATGGCCGTCCTTTTAAAACACGGGGATAATAGTCACTCATTAAATTCGAACCATTTGTTTTGGAAATGAAATAACGAACGCCTGGCCATGTATTATACGCTCCGTAGATGTACTTTTGATCGAATGCGGGGTAAATGGATAGTGAATAATGTGCCCTTTATCCGAATGCTTAAAACGGAGATCAAAATCAAAAAAATAATAATGGCACTTTCTGGCGACTTTTTTTTTGGTGTTACGGTTTTCTTGTGTTTGATTCCCTTTATTGGAAGCTTTTTTTATATATATTCTTTTCGACATTCATTTCTCTCTATCCAGTCTTTGTGTGGTGTATCGTATCCACACATACATTCGCAAACTAAAACAAGTCGTTCTGTTCTTTTTTTTTCTAATAGATGTTCTCTTATTTTTATTATCCTCATCATTATTTTCCCGTGACTGAACCACTTTTGAAATCGAACAATTATCAAAAGCCGTGTGCAGTAGTGAAATAATGATAATGATTAAAAAAAAAAGTTCTCCTACATGAAGATTTTCAATTAGGGCCTTGACTTTTTAATAGCATAAATCCGATAGCATTTTTTATCAGTCATTTTGATTACTATTTTTATTGTTACAATTTATAATTTGAGCCACAAAAAAAATGCTTTTATTAAAGCATGTACGTATTCAAAAAGAACGGTTTAAAGAGAATTAAAAAGAAAAAATCCCTTAAGATTTCTTTTTTAAACAAATCCTTGTTCGTTCTCGAAAAGGAAAACTTTAATACAGGTCCCATTTTTGAACTTCTATCAACACGTTTAAGAAAATTAAACCACGAACTAAATTTCTTTCTACACTTCAAACTTCTCCACTATATTTGATTGAATTTGCATAATATTTCAACGTACAATTGCTAAAAAAAAATTAAAACTTATATGGAACACTTTGAGGACAAATAAAAAGTATGAAACAAATAGTTTTGTAGTCATTATTCAACAGTAAATTGCATACACTCTCAGAAATAACACTTTCATTTTTGACGATTCATGAATCCTCAAGCCTCATTTCGTTAATTTTGAGGATTGCTTCGTCAAACTATCACGTGACTTTTGACTAAGAGCGAATCCTCTCTTTAACGATCTTGATTTGACGATTCTGTATCTTGATTTTGAGGAAACTGAATCTCATTGCTGTACTCAAATGCTCAAAAATGATACGTCTTTAGATTAGACGAAATTCGAATCCTCATAAAAATTGCGAATCAAATTTCCTCACTTTGAGGAAAGAAAAACTCGGAGCATTTGCCAGTAAATGGATCGTCAAAATTAAGGAAAATTTCGCCGATTTTGAGTATTCATTTCTGAGAGTGTAATGCATTGATAAAAAACTAGCATTATCTTTAAAAAAGTAACTGTTACAAGAAGTGCTTTACTTCAATCCCTGCTTATATGTTTAAAAAATAAAAAATATGATGGAAACTTAAAACCAAACGTACCTTCTTCTCTGTTTCAACCGGCCATACTCCCTTGAAATCCCGCATGCTCAATCTATGCTGCCCAAGGGACGTCATACATGCACCTCTCCTCGAAGGGACGGAAAACAAATGAACAACACAAAGCTTCCAGCCCACAGTAAAAAAAATAATAGGGGGGTGAGAAGTGCCGAGACAAGGGGTTTTTGGCTCACCACAATTATCGGGGGGTCAAGGGAGAGGTCAGGGAGGGGTAAGGCAAGGTGAAACCAGAAATACTTGGAGGGCAAATGAAAAAAAAAAAATCTAATGGATAGCCAGGTAGCTAACATTTTTCCAAATAAATAGGTATATGTATTTTCCTTTCATATATTTTTTTCTTTAGGAAAAACTAGCTTGTATGTCGGTTTTTAAAATAAAATTCTGAAATGATAGTTTGTATAATTTAATGAGTGAAAATGAAAAAAGAAAATGCTGAAAATTTATGGCTAGTGATTCTGTAATAGAGCTGCAAAATAAAAACCGTTAAAAAGAAGTATATTCGTAGCCAACATGCGCTGACAAGTAGTTATTAATATAATATAGTAAAAAATATACAAAAAAAGCTCAATAAAAAAATAAGCAACCATGCAACGTAACATTTAAATTAAAATTTCTTTCAGTTTCACTGTTTACTCTGTATGCATTATAAATCTAGAAATTATTAATTCTATACATATATTGTGCCCTAAAAACAACCTAAATTTAAGCAATAACAAATATTTAAAATATTTTATCTGAGACGTAATTAATCAACATTCTTTCTACAACCAAAAGAACCAAATCGCCAATGGCTTTTACCGATGAAGCAACTCTGCAGCATTATCAGCAAAAAAAAAAAGAGATAGCCAATTGTAGAAGCACAAAGCATTCCATTAATGCCAGAAAAGGTGGGATTCGACAACAATTTCAAGAGGAATGATCTCTTGCTACCTATAGAAATATCAGAGCATTGAGCGAATGAAACAACATAAAGTGCAGCGCACATTATTATGGTCCAAAACAGAAGGGGGGAGGGCAGCGGATGCAGGCGCAATATCGGGTAACAAAGAAGCTCCAGATTTCAATCGCTGATTAACCGTTGTTGCTCGGGATAGAATAAAAAAAAAGGAATGGAATTTTTCTCGGGTCGTAAAAAGCCAATTGGGTCTTCCACGACAGTACCAATAAAAAGCGAGATTTGCGTAGCTGATTAAAGCTTATTAACCGAAACTAACATTGTGCCTCCGAGGTTCTCGTTGAATGGAAAAAAGACATCAGTCGCCACTGTTGCCGATGGAGTTGTTTTTCTTGTGCGCATACAACTATGTAGTCGATATAAATGGCCATATTTGGCGGTTGATTTTGGTGTAATTTAAACTGAGCCAGCTTAATATTCATTTTATTTCAAAATGTTTGAATACTAAAATGATTTTGTGGTCATCTAAAATCCCAAACTTCGATGTAATTCGCAATATTCTTAAATAAAACATATATTGGAAATTCCAACCTCTAAACAAGCAAATTAAACAAACTAAATTTTTTTAATTGAATTGTAAATAAAAATATATAGTTGAAGAGAATAAACTTGGCTGAAGTTTTCTTAAATCCTTAAAAACCAGAATAATCTTTATCGTACGAGCACATTTAATGCGATAAAACTATAACATAAAAGTTACGAAACCAATATAATCAATGACTGATATTTGATCAAAAGGTCATTTACATCATTAGAATGTGCGAAATAAGCACTTGAAAATACATCGATAACAACTTAATTCTTTTTGTCAATAGTTGTTATCACTGAAGGCAAAACTCGTACACAGAATTTGGAAAATATATAGATTTATTTTTTTCAAAATTCAAAAAATTCTTGCCAAAAATGTCTTTGTGCAGTTGATGAACTATTTTTTAAATCAAACGATTTTTTTGCGTACAACCAAAACGAAAAAAATCGCAATTATCTAAATGAAAATGCTGATTAAGACAAACGATCCAATACATTAGTGTCGACATAAAAACAAATCACCAAAACTTGTTTAATTGTATGCGCGTCGAACAAACCCATACCAGCGACATGTTTTCAAGCAGAACCAGCGGGTGACATTCTTTCAACGGAAAACACGCCCAGGAATAAATTGAAAGGTTAATTGCAACCAAGCTGATGAATATATTTGCGGTCCGGGTCACGCGCATTAGCGTCGTTTTATTTATCGCTGAATTCCACATCATAATCCACCCTCAAACGACAAAGATGATGTGCCCCCTTCTTCCTTTAGAACTCTTATTTTCGATAAAGAACCTCATCAGGTTCCGCCATAAATGCCTCCTTCCTCAAGCAACAAATTGGCGCCTTTCCCCAAATAAAAAGACTTCCCAATTTGGCGACAATAGCAACCTCCTCCCCCTCGAGTTAAAAGCTCCGGGGCATACAATGCGACTCCCTAAACATCCTCCCCCCCATGGGATTAATCAAGATTTCATTAGTATCGATCGCCCAGGCACACCAGACTATCTTCGCATCTCTTTTAAGGGAAAAGTCTGAATAAAAAGATATGGTTCTGGAAGGCTCCAGAAGAAGACACAAAAGGCAAACCTTTAAAGACTCTTAATTTATGGTTCCTGTCGATGCGCCCAATTGTTGGTTGTTCTAGTTAGACACTGACCTTATTGGGTCTCCAACAAAAGGAGGTTTCCGTTGTTGGAGTTTTTTCTTATTCTTCTTCGAATTTCTGTTTGTTAACTTAAATGACGTAGGAAGGATATCATTCATTCAAGGTGGGGATATTGCTGGAGGAAGCAATCTTGGGGGTATTTATTGGCTTCGGATTTATAAGGTGGTGGCGTGTGTATTAGAGATCGCAGGGCGATAAAAAGTAACATTTGCATTGTGGCTCGTTCGAGAGACTTTATTGCTAACTAATTAAGGTGCATGGTAGTTCGGCTTCTTTTATGCCGTTGTGATACTGAAAGTTTTTTTTATTGGTATTTTAGCCATTTTTTATAAATCTGAACGTAGTCTTGAAAAGCATGGAACTGTTGATTGATTATAAATAACCTAACATAGAGAAAGGATACAGGCATTAATCAATGTACTATCTCTTTTCAGATTATTGTGAGCAAAAAAAAAATTAATAGCGTGCAAAAAAAAAATTGCGAACCACACATTTTCTAAAAGTCAAATTAAAATACATTATATTTGTAATGATTAAAAAACGTGCTTCATTTTACAAACATAAAAATATACTAGCCAACCTCAAAAGGAGATAAGAACATTTAAAAACTATTATTCGATTATAATCACTTACAAATGAAAGAACTATTTAATTAAAACATTAATTAAAAATAACCGTAGGGGCTTTTTGATAACACGCGCATACCATTTATTTTATCAAGATCCGGAACATTACAAAGCAAAAATTAAAAAATAATAATCATTTCTACGATTATTTAGCTAGTGGCCCCAACAAAAGTACAACAAAAAATTATTATTACCCTTTAACTCATTTATTTCATTATATCTTGCTTTATTATTTTTTTTATAAATTACAATTAACCTTTCTTTCCATTCATTTATAAACGTCTACAAATTCCAACATCGCGAAACCAATGCGAGATAAATTAACCAGATAAAAGACCACACTTATTGAATGCGGAGAGAGCGCTAAAAAAGATACAAAAGAAAAATCTTACCCCCCTTCCATTTAAAAAAATAATGGATCGTAAATACAATAAAAAAAAGGGCAATGAAGAAGAAGAAAATGAAACTAAAATACGAATTGTGACCTTTTAATCTGACTCCAGCATCTCAAGTCAAATGTATCGAGTGGGAAAAATGGAAAAGGGGAGGCGCCTCTTTCTTATCATTAAGCTCTTTTGCAGAAGCAGGGAAGAGCTCTAACTGGTTTATTCTAATATTACTTTTTTTGCCATTATTATTTTGGCCTCGGCGGCAATTGGAGAAACAAAACACTTTAAAAGGGGGGAAGAGGGGGGGATAAAAAACAATAATGTGTTTCGCTCATGTCTTGGGAAAGATGACATTATGGGAAAGAGTGGTACAAGTATAGCACTTTTTTTTATCACGTCTTGTGTGTATTAGATAAGTATATATTTTTTTTTATAAAATTGATTGAATTGATTAAATTCACCTGGTGAAAGACTTCATTTAAGAGATTTACAAGGAGTAGAAAATTTTAATTTAAAAAATTTGAATATATTTTAAAGGGATGAACCCAGAGTGTATAAATTTATTTTGATTATTTTTATAGTGCTTATTATATAATTTGGTTAACATTTGTACCAAGTCCAAAGCTGGAAGTGTAATTTTAAGAAATTCTATATATACGGATATTTTGGTGAGTTGCAAAATTATACAAATTATTTTTAATTCTCTAATTAGCAATTTAATAAAAAAAACCTTTTTCCTAATGTGCAAGAAACTTTTATCTTAGTACTTAGAAGAAAAGATAGATATTCTATTTCTATAACAATAGACAACATCAGTCATATCAGTATTTTTTCTCTTTAAGGTCCTATACTTCATTGACACGAAAATAATTTTGTAACAGCAACAAAAAAGATTTTAGAAAATTAAATTAGTATTAAATTAAAGCAGACCTTATCCCCCAATTAAATATCCTAAAAGCCATAACAAAGAAATAACACAAATGGAGACACAACACATTCAAAATGGCGTGAGAAGAGGGAAGTCCCGTGCTCCACGATTCACCCGATGTCACGCCTTTCATAACACTTAAATCGAAATAAAGCGGAAGAAATGAAATACATATGTATGATACGTAATCGACCTGCCATATAAAAAAACGTTTCAAATTTTAATATGGTAGCGCAAATTATTACATCTCTAAATTATACAGCGCGGGAGAACAAAAATAAAATTACAATCCTGCTAAATAATTAAAGCCTGCAAATGCGATGAAAGGCATAGACATCATGATAACTTCATTGTTACAGCGGCACAATGGAAAGGGTGGGGATAGTTTGTACCAAATGGGAGAAATTCGTGACAACAAGCGCTATTACAGGGACCGACTGGGAACATTTGCGCCTTTTCAATTAACCGAACATTGCCTCGAATGGACCAGGGGATAGGAATTCAATATTATTCGGACCCGCATATTGGAGATGTCCACTAGCACGTCCGAGTATTGTTTCTTTCTAATGAAATCGAAAGGCTGTAATGGTTTTTAAGTGATTTGGACTGAGGGTGCAGTGAAGAAAGGAACCAAGGTCATGAAATACAACTAGACAAAGGATGTTCAGAGGTTTTTTTTTAATCGAATCAGAATGTTGAGAACTCCTATAAATCCCAAATATTTACTGATTATGCGCGATATATACTTAACTACGTCGACCAAAAGCCCGCGATCTCAAAATCCCGCTAAAAAGAATGAACAGCTGATGACGTAGCTCGTGCTCATGTCATACAGAGCGATGGACACGCGTGACGAAAGCAGTGACGTAGGACCTGGGAAACTTTTTAGTTATCTTTCGACGTTTTGTTTGCTTCATATATAAGTAAATTTTTTTTCTTTTCGTTACAAATTTGACTTTTGACGATTTTTTTCTTTTTTAGTACAACACAAAAACCAAAAATTAAAAAAAAAAACGTCTTCATTGAAAAAAAGTTCATATTTTTCTCACTCTTTTTTCCTGGTTGAATACCAGACAGATAATTTGAAAAATCGATCAGTTTTCAGACAATTTCACTTGTTTTGTAATTGTTAAACAGTCACATATACAATTTTATAATTAAAGTACTTACATCTATATGGTTAGAAATTTATTTATCCAGATTGAAAACAAAATCAGCACGTTCACGCTGCATTAGGCAGGCATCATTAACATCATCTCAAATTTTATTAGGTGGGCGCCTTTTGCCAGTGTATTGCCGGTCTTGGCTTTAGTCTCGAATTAAAAACCTACCTACGTACATTAATTAAAAGAACATCACTTTAATGCGATACGCTTGTGCTTCATCAAAAATTTGCGTAACCAATGGCTGTGCTAGTTTGAAAGTGTAGCATTCGTCATCGACAGATTTAGAGTAAAATCGCTCGGAAAATAAAGTTTTTAATGGAAATTCATAATAATATCGCAAAACACTTGATAACTCACGTCGAAAATTGCTACCATAGTAATTTTTCCATTTCCCGCACGGGGAAAATCTCGCCATACCGAATCTTTCGTGACAAACAGTTTTTTTGCTAAACGGAATTTTCTAGCGACAAATCACAGTATACAGTTAAAGGTTACTATTTAGAAATATATAGTTAGTGCATTTTCGGCGGACATTATCGCATTCACTCTTGAAATTTACAAGTGCTAAAAATATTAAATGGAATCTAAACAATTAAAAATAAGAAGGCCAATTTCTACTAACTCCTTTAGCTCCCGATAAGATTACATTTTATTTTGGCACGAGAACCAAATGACGAACTTGGCTTTTTGGTTCCTCAAATTTTAAAGTATTTTCCTAAAAAATTACATTTATAATAATAAATACAATTGCAATTATAATAAAAATTAATAATAATTACAATTATTACAAACCTAGGGGATGCAATGTTAAACATCAGCTCATTAGACGCGGCGCAAAACATGTCCGGGGGATGTCGCAGAGTTGAAGACGCATTCCGACTTGCGCCATCAATCACCATATCACGTCAGGCTATGATTTATAAGGGGACATCACCGCAGATTGCCAGGACTTTTTATGAAGCGCCATATTCACTGCGAGACAGAACTAATTCGATGGGACGGGCTCGCATGAGAATGTTGGCTTTGAACTCTATTTGCTTTGGTCTTGATAGAACCGGGATTGTTTTCTTAGGCAATAGCTTGTATTTTCCGATGGTGAGAGAAGTTTATTTAATGGGAAAATAAAGAATGCGAAAAAAACAGCATTTATTTTTAGAACACAGCTATCACATATAATGTAAATGTGCCAAATAATGTGCATTATTTTAAAATTGATACAAAGGAATAAAAAAAAACAGAGAAAGGGCGAAAACTTATTTATTGTTACTTTTAAAAGTCACAGTTCTAAGTAAACAGGGCCTGATCTAGTAAAATACAGAATCTTAGTAAAACTCTTTTTTTGGAAACCTCTTTATGGAAGAGTTTGTTTATGATCGCTCGTGATGATGGTGCTAGTTGGCCAATGTATTATTGTTTCTATTTGTTTCCTTATAGCCTCAATCATGTAAGATCAATGTCTGAGTTAAAGTTAGGCTAAAAAAAAGTGAAGACTCAAAAAAAATTATTTACTTTTAAGAGTAAACTTAAAATTTACTTTAAATTAAGTTACTTTAAAATTGTTAGTTTTGGCGGGCCACAACAATTCGGCAGAATGGCTATAAAACCATATCACAAGGGGAGCAAAGCAAAACCGGAATATTTATTGCTATTCCCCCTTTCCCGTTTTGATACCCCAACAAATTCTGCTGCCCGCCCAAACTAGAGACAGATCAGTCAAAGCGCATGCATGGGGGGTAATCTGAGGGGGGTAATCTATAATTTTCCTAATACCCCCTTACCAGAGAACGACCTGTGGACGCCACAAACCTTAGGCTGGGCAGGGTTGCCATGTGACGACGACGCCAAGTTGGCGAGAAGTCGTAAGTTTGGGAAGAAAGGGCTTGTTTAATTAAAAGTAGTTTGGTGATTAGATGAGATACTTTCCATCGCTAATTAGGCTTAGCTTTTATTTGATGAATATATTTGTAGTAAATAGTAGCATTCCCATAATAAACTTCTTTACGTCGTAGAAGAACTGAATTTAAATTTAATTTTAAGGATTATTTGAAAGATATATTGTGTAATTATGCATTCTTCAAAATTGAAAACATTGTGTAAACCAGTTTTTATTTTCTTCCTTAATTGCACAGATTTTTTTAATCCCTGATTCCTCTAAGTTCTTACTCCACAGTATTACAATATACTCTCTCGCGTTTTCTTGAATTGGCTGATTTGAAAAAAGATATAAACTTGTGTATCTAACATACTAAAATTTTTGATTTTGCATTTGTTGCTTAAGGATTGGGAAATTTGTGGATTACTTCAAAATACTGCATAATTTAACACTCTTACTACAAGTACTAATCTGAAATCAAACTAAACAAACTTCAACCCAACTTCTTATACTCTAAAAAATTTAATTTTTTTAATTAATTTTTTTTAAATGATTGTATTATGTAACCAATGTAATTTTTAAACTTAAGGAACAGGGTAAACATAATTTTATTTTCTTCCTTAATTAATAAGTAATTTTATAAAAAAATATTTGTTAAGAAAACGTATCTCCACAATTATGCCAGCAACAACGATCAATCTCAAATTATAGCAGAACAGAAATCAGAACTTTTCTCATGGGGGGGAGGGGGGGATAGAAAACGACCCCTCGTCTGCAACCTGTTCTTTAATCCCCACTTTTACCACTCCCTCTAATATCAGAAAAATAAGAATGGGGTACACTCAGACCAGCTGGTCAATCCAAGATGGACAGCTAAAAAGAAAGGCCGCTCCATTTATAAGTAGATACACAAGGGGGACTGTTTATAGTTGATGAAGGATAAATTCTACTCCGGGGCACGTACACAAATTGAGTATTAATTTGTAGCACGCCAGAATTTCGGTATTTATTTTATGACTAACTGTAGATTCTTACGATAATAATAAAAAAATAGACGGAAAAAATTTAATCATGGTTCGGAATAAAACTTTTAATATGAACAAAATTTGTCGATTTAATTTTTCTACCTCTGATTTCTATTTTTCGGATAGAAAAATACTACCTGAAGTTTCTATTAGATTATCATTTATGAGTAAATGAGCACTCAAATTATTTAATACATGATGTTAATTACAAAACTTAATTTATCTTCCCTTTGATATTAAAATACACTATATACTTTTGTCATTTTATTTACACTTTTCTTTTCCTGTTCTGATTATTCATTGACGTCAGCATATTAAAGCTGTGTTTTTAATCAACACTTTCTCCTTTTTACGAAAACATCCCAGACTTTATGTTGTAAAACTCCTTGAAGTATTAACCACTTTCTAAAAACAAATCAACCTCTTGGTGGGTCAACAAAAATTCCTAGGCCCGTTTTATCCAGGAATGCTTCAATCTCCACAATCGCAGCAAAATTAAGTACCTTCAATTCGATCCAAGGCCATTTATTTACACAAACAACACTGTCTCTAATAAGCTGTCAAATGGACCCTTATCTGCTCGCCGTAGAGCAGAGGAATGCAAATGGTTCGTATCACCACATCGTGATTTTCGGAACTCTATCCCAACTCCCCCCACAAAAAATAATCCCCCCCAACGGTCACCAGACCCCTCCGAGGGGGGAGAGAATTCCAGAAATTGGTGGTCTCTGTGGTAAGTCAGTATCCATCTTTTAGAAGGGGTTCGGGGGGGGGGGGGGTGATTTGTGGCAGGGGATGGCCTTTTGGCGGGATTATGGTTGAATTTGGCAGGTTTGGCATTGTTTAGAGGAGAGTTATTTGGAAATAATGCTGGTTTCGTTTGTTGCTAAGTTTCGTTTAAACTTTACTGATATTCATAAATTAGGTGTCTATTAGATAGATTTTTAAGTTATATTTCACTTTTTTTTTATAATTATTATTTGATTGACGTTTATGACTTTGGTGCTTGGTTATTTATTTTTTTGGAAATAAACTTCAAATGAAAACACTGCGAGAAATTATATCAAACAATAATTTTTTCAAAAATGTTTTTTTTTATAATTCATTATAATTTTTTCTCAAAACTTCATTTTTGAATATTTATAAACTAAAAGCATTTGAATACTAGAAACTAGAACCCCACCTTCATGGACTGCATTCTATAAGTAGACAGCTGATACACACTTGTTGTACACACACAGTTATTATTACACATATACATTACACAACCTAATTCGGTATTTTAGATCAAAAGAATTCAAAATGTGTTTATTTTTTTAACATGGATATAAGAGATCATTAGTGTCTTTTTAATTAGTAGTATATTTATTGCAAAGTTGTTAATATGATGAGCCAATAAGCCAAAGGATAAAAGTCTATCGGGGAAATAGCTGATACTGGAGGCTTGTACCAATATCGAAATATTTCAATATTTAGATATGTTTTTGGGCGCCTTTTAAAAGCACCACACAGTGATCAATTGCATCTCTTTACCACAACATCTTTGACTCCACAACCTAACTCCAATAAAAAAAAATGCACTTGTACCCCTTGGCTCCTCGTATTTTCCAATTTACCTCCAGATGTGACTTCGGCATTATTTCCCGATTTCGATATGGCAACCCGGAGGGGGTCGAATTAGAGATCTCCCTTAATATCTGACCTTCAAAAAGAAGACCTTGAAGATCTCTCCTTTCCACCCCAGGGCAGTTATGAGAGGGGCTGCTTCCGGAAAGAGGGGTTGTCAAGGGGGGCACATTTAACGAGGGGGGATTCGAAGAAGAACTTTCACTTTTTAGTGGCAATCGGAATGGAAGGTTTTTATATTTGCTGTGTGAGGCACCTGCTGTGGTGACACTGGTTTGTGGTAACAATAGGATTTTTTTTTATCTTCTGATGTAAAGTGCAAAAAAGTATCAAAAGAAGGTTTCGCGTCTACCGGCCTCGAGCAAAATTGATATGCCAATTTATATTGAAAGACTAGTAAATCTAGGGATCTGGTGTGAATTTTGGTTTAGTGAGCATTTATTTTTCCTTTTCGAACGAACTGAGAACCATATCGAGTAAATTTGTAAAAATAAAACTTTAAGAAAAGAGAATTTCTTATTGTTTATTTATAATTGTTTGAATTGTTTAATTGTATTATTTATTGAAGCATTTACCGGTCCAAAATTAGATTTGGTTAAGAAAATATTGTGATGTATTTGAAACGCAGTTAAAATATTTGACGGTATTTTTTTGTTCATTGTTTCGTTAAAAAATATTTTAATTTGGAATTACTTAAACACAAAAGTATTGCTATGTTTAGGCAGACCAGATTCTTAAAATGTTAATGTGCAATAAAGTAATGAAAATCTCCCCCCTCCATACCATAGAAAAATGTAAACTCCGCCTACTTTTTAGGAAAGTATGCATGCCAAAGTAGTTTTATCTTAAACTCGGTAAATGTAGTTGCATCCATTATCTTAAAATCTTAAAAGTTAAGAAAACTTTCAGGTGTTAAAAATTTCTACCATTTGCCCAAAAATAGTTTCCCTAACATAGTTCCTCTCCTCCCCGTTTTTTTTTTTTTCAAAAAGCAATACTATTAAAATACTCAAATACTTTTTTAATTAAACTTTGTCTTTTAAAGCATTTTTATTCTAATGATTCTTACTCAGTGATTAATGAAGACCCCCCCCCCCCCTCTCTCAACATCGTAGCAAGCGAATAAAAAGCACTCACACAATAGGAGCACTGGCATCGCGGGTCAGATTCCATTAAAAACATTTTAATGACGACCCGTTTTATGTTTTTCCTTTCAAGAAAAATAAACAAGCCAGCGACATAACGGGGTCCAACCCCTAGCAAAAGAAGAGATACGCGGTTGAAAATATTTCAAAAACGTGTCCCCCCCTCCCTCCCCCCCTCTACGTGTAACTCTTGCAACAAAAGAAACTCGTCGTTTTATGGGGACTTGATTTCAAATGTCATTAAAACCGCTCAGGAAAAATTCCGTTAATATCATACGCGAAGTTATTGTGACAAAGTTATAAGTGAGTAAGTAACTGAAGCAAAGTCAGCATCAAAGCTTGCTAAATAGCCTACATACTAATTAAAGTTAACACACAAGGAATAAAACTTTATGTTGAAGTATTGCATTTATATAAAACTCTAGAGAGAAACTTTCATTGCGACATTAATTTTCAAACAGGGGCACCGGTTCCTCAATAACTCCCAAAAGCCCTGTCAGTATGATAACTGTTTATTACATTTTTATGAGAAAGATTGGTTTTAAAAATAGAAAGTTCTTGAAATTTTATAAAATATATGGCTAATTGCTAAGACAATTTTTATTGATACTACTTGCAAAGTAAAATTCATGAAAACTTAACTCATATTCAATCAGATTTGAGCAATGCGAAATTTAAACAACTTGTGTAAATTCATGTCAGTCATATTGCGACGAAGGGATCTGGATCAAAGGCAGCATATGTATCCATTGCCTTTATGAGTGTTCTCTTTTTCAATTCAATTTTACTAAAAATTATCAAGTTACTATGTTTCCAAACCAAACACACGAGCAAACAAAATGAACGAAATGAAGAATAATGAAAAGAAAAAGTTTAAAGGAAAAAAAACATCTTTACCCATTGTTACGCGCGATGTAGGTAGTTGTAAATGTTAGTAGCAACACCGTTTTGTAGGCTTTTAAGGTGGAGTAGCAACTAGCTACGGATGCGTTGCTATAGCAACAGCAAGCCGTCGGGCGTGTTCCTGCATTTTATCTGGGCATTAAACGCATTCAAAAGGTGGGTTTACATTTGTAAAAGTGTCTCACGCCCAACTGCTGGTACCCCTGTAGTTTTATGATCCTGCAGGTTTTAAAAACGGAGATTTTTTTCGCCATTGTTTTCGAGCTTTTTTTTCTTGGGCCGCCTCTAGGCCACTGATGATGTCAACGCACAATACTCTTGCCACTCCAAAGTCAACAAGAGAATGTCGGCCACCCTTTTATAATACGCACACATCATTTTATACTTGGAGAAAGTGTCCCGTCATCAACCTGAATAGGTTGTATTTCTGGTCATAAAAGTCTTTTGCGCCAATTTCGATAAAAGTTGAACCCTTCTTTCCTTCAAAATAATACTTTCAACTTTAGGTGCTTCATTTTATGAATTCAAATATTTAAAGGCACTTTGCTATCTGCTACTCATAGCGGTTAAATTCAATGAGTATTATAATAAAAATAGAAACTTTCGGAATTGGTGAGGAACGGACAGAAACTGCAATATAAAGTAGAAGTAAAATACCTTCTTTAGAGAATCTTGTAGAAATGTATAAAAATGTATTTCAACAATGTCCATGAAACGCTGATGCAAAAGTAATAAAACAAATTGCAACATGTCATGAACTCGAAAACAAAGCCGAAAACCGATTGAAAAAAATGTGTTTTGAGGTTAATGCTTTGGAAGAATTTAAAATTAAACAAGGTGTTTATTCAGAACTGAGTAACGTGAAGAAAACATGTCAATTAATTTCAAAGACAAAATATTTTCCAAACTTTTTTCAGAATTAGCACAGAAAAGAAAAGGATTGCTAGCATTTAAATGAAAATAGTTCATCATAATTTAGGTAATAGAAGCACAGATTTTATGCTCTAATATTATCAAAAATTCTTCATTGTTAAACATAGAGGATTATATACTGATTGACTATTTGAAGAAAAATTAAAGGTGAAATAAAAGAATTTTAGATATTCCAAAGATCTATTCTTGAAACTTGTACACACGCGTATTGCTGTTATAAGCATAAAGCTTAAAAAAATCTTTGAAAGCATTATTATCGATTATAAATTTCGAATTGAAACTATGCTAAAAGAATTTTTTTTAAATATACAAACATTTGAATAACAATAATAATAAATATAATTTCTTAAGATTTATTGAAAGAAAACAAAACCTCCTTTTTAAAACACCTTTGAATTGCACATCACGAAATGCTTTCAAATTGCAATTTTATGGAATAACAGAGTTCATTTTTCTACAAAACAATAACAAATAAATTTCTTTCTCTTTGCTACAGAATGTTTTAAACATTTCATGTCATTTAGATATAAATTCAAGTTCGGAAATAAAGGCCAGTAGTTTACTACCCATTGTATCACATCTACAAAATTCATTCGACGGGAACTGTTAAAGGAAAATTATAACTGATGTGACACAATGCGCGTGGCTATCTAAAATTACGAGGTTTTGTCGTTGTTTGCA
The DNA here is from genome assembly GCA_023701765.1 of Hylyphantes graminicola. Lineage (NCBI taxonomy): Eukaryota > Metazoa > Arthropoda > Arachnida > Araneae > Linyphiidae > Hylyphantes > Hylyphantes graminicola. Next base: position 26,038,815 of record CM043111.1, read on the forward strand.
TAGCGTATGTCAAGCGAAATTATCTATGGGCAATAATGCACAATAAACGCTCACGGTGCTTCAGATATGCAAAATCAAAAAGACCGAATGGTAATGATTTTCCTATGTAAAAAAACTCGGGTCAGTTTGCCTAAATCACACGAAAAAAAAAGTCTAAGCATTCGAAAAATAAATAAAAAGATTGTTTTGTAAAGGAATTTAAGGAAACCATGGAATTCATTACATTTGGGAAGTAACGCATAGTTATTATCATATTGCAAAGGTTAGTGCACTGAGATTTATTTCTTAGAAAATATTTCAAGAAAACAAATCGTAAGTTACAATATTCCACTTTATAATAGGATAGTCCTTATTAAGAAAAAATATAAAATAATGACAAGTAGTTGTACAACGAAAAACAGTCTACGCATCATGTGTACCTCTGAAGCAGGTTAATTAGAAAAAGGATAAATACAAAAAATATCTAAAAAAAATTTTACTATGATCAAAACAGAAAATCTTGCGCATTCAACTAAACTCCATGATCGTCATATCAATAAACAACTACAACTCAGACACATTAGCACATTAAAAGGAATATACCATTACATCAGGATTAATATTATGAAATAATTAGGACAACCAAGCAGTATATTATGACGCCTATTTTCAATACAACACACGAAAAAGTGACATCCATTACCAAAAAAAGCTAATAAGAATAAGACCTTTGCCTCAAGTAAGGACACTTTAGAACAAAACGCTACTCCACGCCTGTTTTTTAAAATGAGTAAGAACAGTAAGAAATTGATTGTGTACATTTAAAATATATTCAAGTCAATTGTTTGAATTAAAAGTTAAACGTTCGAGTCGATACATATTAAATGATATTATGAAGATCATTCACATGACCAGCCACATAAAAGAATGACAGTTTCTACAAAGATAGAATATATTTAAGATGCAATAATTTCCGAGAAAATATTAGAACGACCATATATTTGGTATATTATATAAATGCGATTGAAGTTCATTAAAAATGATAAGATTCTCTAAAATAAACAGTATAAATCAGATCTAAAATAAGAGAATTTTTTCCATCACCAGCCGATTAACTCTTTCAGTCCCAATGACAATTTGGCATCATCATTTCATAATTTTTTTTCCGATTGTCTATAGCCATTTTTGATATCAAAAAGCTCATCATTCAATTCTTCAAACTTTTTTCTAGTACAAAATATTTTTTACTAATCTCAATAGATGTCAGCCATATTATTTTGTTAAAATTATGATCAGAAACATGATGATACCAATTGGCATCACTGGGACTGAAAAGGTTAAGAAGTTTTTAACCGTTTATAAACGAAAAAAAATAGTTTATTTTAAAAAAAAAGCGACAATAAGTAGTACGTGTTATTTGACAAAACTCTAAACACTACCCCAGCATGATTTCGAGGAAGAACCTTCCCCAGTGTATCACTGCAGGGGTGTCGCGGAGATTGCGAAAGCAAACTTCCTACTTCGTCCCACCCGTGAAGCATCGAAACTAATCCAGGCAAACATACCCCCCCCCCCAACAAGACGACCTCGCCTAAATACAATATATTGTAGTATTGAGAAATACATGCGATAGAGAGAGATATCTATCCAATTCATATGCTAACGCACGTCTTCCAATGTTTCTCTTACTTTCTTCTCCTTCTCTGAAATTCAGAGAAATGCCCCTTATTTCAACCTGAATGTTTGCATTACAGTAAAGTGTTCAGAAGTCTGATTGGTGTGTTATCTTTTAATATTTCATCGGTTGTAAAAGGAAGAAACGTAAACAAACAAAGGATAAAGACAGTAATTAGAGGACAGACCTGTGAAAGACAATAAGACATAGCTGCAATAATAACTTAGGTTCAAATGAAAAAGATCAAAGGCTGTTGAGATTTCAAGCAATTAACTTCATTAGTCAATATTTTGATTGAAAAAGGATAATTTTAATGAAGTCAAAGATAATTAAATTTCTTTAAATTTTAGCACATCAATTGAGCAAACTAAATATGCATGGAAACAGGGAGCTTCTGATAGCACAATTTCAAGTCGACCTTTGACTTTCCCTGAGATTAGCTCCAAGATCAGAACAACTAACCAAAAACTATGGATCATTTCTCCGGCCCACTCTTTGGTAAAATGGACAGACTCCTGGTGGGGCATCTACCATTGAAGCTGATAGAGCCATACAGTCCACTATAAGTAGACTCATAAGTGGACACATCTTGAACTTGGACAAAAGACATATTCAACGTACAGGCTTCTCCAGATCACATTTTACAGTGTCTTGGTCTGGAGATCGAAGAATAACCTCTACTCTAGTCCCTTCTTGTATATGATTTCTTGAAGACTTTCAAGCTCATTGACTTGGTCTAGCCTGCGGCTGGACCAAGAGGAATAAGTCAACAACAACAAAGATGCATAGTCCGTCGTTGGTCAGTTAAATAGAGCTCATGCATCTTAGTAATGTAAGAGACATTTAAAAATTAATGATTAAATAACCTGATGCTAATTATTTCCTAATTTTTTTTATTTTCTGTTAAGACGATTCTCGTGGGGAAAAAAAGCATACATGGCAAGTAATACTAATACTTTCGAGTTGGCATATCAAAGCTAATGCATTATCTCTATTTGACTGACCTTTGAACACAATATAAATTATAACATAAACGAAGGCTGAAATTTGTACCATAGCTCTAACAAAAATATTCATGAAACCTATAAGTATATAATTGTCCCTTGTCTTAAAAAATGGAGTTAGTGGCACTGTCACTCATTCGTTACGTTCGGATCGCGGAAATTTACTAGATAATCTCCTGCTTGACTGCTCTATAAAATGATATGGTACAGAAACAGAAGTTATTATTGGGAAACCCCAAATCCCTTTGCCTCGCACTAAACTTGCCCGTCCGTTTAATGCTACATAAAAACGGACAGAAGCGCATTCAATTCAAACAAGAATTAGCCGAAGAGACCCTTACAATTAACAATGCATCGTTAGGCAAACGTGAAATCGTAATCCTGCTCCAAAATATCTTGCATGGTTGGGAGAACTCTCCGAAACATGGCGAAACAGCAATGCCGGACATCCACCCTGTTCCTGGAGACAGTGATGGAACACACCAACAGGTCTCCAACAACTAAACTCTACTCCACCCCCTTCTTTTTCGGAACAAAACCCAAGAGTTCGTTCCTCACTCCCCCCTCGACTAGAGCCCTACATCCCCCCTCGACAAGTGTCACTCGGCATTTCCCTTTTCTGGAATGGACGTGATGTCTTTTTCAACGGACGTGATGTCCATTCTGATGAAAAATGCGCGGGCTTTCTGTACTTCTGGGAGATTAGTCTTCGGAATCAGCCGCAGAACATCGGAGATTAACCCTTTCGCATCGCCGGCAGAGCGGTTTTCTAGGAATCGTCATATTGATAGCTTAACCCTTATTCTCATGATCATCGATTTTTAATTATTTTTTTAATTTTTAATTTTTTTCTGTTTTTTTTACAGCTAAAATAAAGATTATTTAGTGCCATAACCTTTCTAAAATAATTAGTGCAGCAATTAATTAGAGTTTTATAAAAGGTAGCATATATGCTACTTCATGAGATTGGGGTAACTGGTTCATATAGCTTGTAGTTGTATTTGTGTTAACTGATAAAGGCAGTACAAGTAAAAAAAAATAATTATACTACTTACAAATATTACTTTAATGATTTTTTTTATAAAATATAAATATCAATGACACAAAGAAAAAAACTATTTACATCTACATACAATTATGTACAATACATCCATACACAATATTTTTATATTTAATCATGTGCTTGCTCAAAGCAATTCCGCTTTTTTGTCAAACAAAATCTTAAATTACACTTTTTACAAAAGACATTGGCGGAAGAAATTCGCCAAACAAGGCTTTTAGCTAGTTCTAAATTTATTCTAGATTGAAATAACATGCAAATTCTATTTTTAATCAATATTTTCACTGTTGCCATTACATCAAACGTACGAGAAACTTTATTTAAAATAAAAATAACTCTTTAAAAAATATTTATTTTTTGATATAATTCAATTTGAATTTTTTAATACATAGAACAATAAAGTTATTTTGATGTTTTTTTTATATATATTTATGAAGAAAGATGCATAAAAAAACAAAAAAAATCTAAACTTCCCCAAATTTATAATTTTCTTTAATCTTCTTTTGCAGATTTGATAATTAATCTTTATCGTTTGCTAATTTTTTGAAGTTCGAAGAATAATTATGTTTTTTTTTAATAAATATCTTTTTTTCAGCCACAAGTTAACATTTCGAAAAAAAATTAGTAACATTTTTGCTTCAAAATTAAAAGCAAAACTTAACATATTTTTTATGCAAATATAGAATTTTTTATGCATCTTTCTTCCAACATGTATAATGAACCATCAAAATAACTTTATTGTGCTCTTACAAAAATCGAAATTGAATTCATATCATTCGTATCATAGAAATAAATATTTTTTCAAGAGTTTTATTTTTATTTAAATAAAGTTTCTCGTACGTTTGGTGTAATGGCAACAGTGAAAATATTGAATAAAAATGGAATTTGCATGCTATTTCAATGTAAATTAAATTTTTAGTTATTTAAATTTTAAATAAACTTCTAATTAAATTTTTTTAATTAAATTTGGAAATTAAGGCTAAACTGAGTTTTTGCTTCAAAATGACATATTTTACTTATTTGTGAGACTTTTGGTTCGTTCTGTGAAAGTGGGTGACAGACAGACAGACGGAAAGACTTAAAGATTATAAAACCTTCCACTTTTTATGTTATAAACGTAGTGTGGAAGCTAAACATATTCAAGTGTAAGTAACAACTGATCATGTCAATGACTACCCTAATTTCATGAAGTAGCATATATGCAACCTTCAGTTTTTAGCTTGCATTTTTCCAAAAACAGTGGTAATCGAACAACTTAAACAATGTTTTAAAACTAGAGAACATAAGAAATGTGAAACATATTTTTCAAAGTAAAAAACAAACAAAATTAATATAAAAATAATTCAATGAACTTGCCTTGTAGAGACAACGAGACAATGATGCACAAACACAAAAACCCAACAAGTTACCTTTCTCTAAAACAAAAATAATTTTAACTTTGCACAGTTTTTTCACTCTGAACGAAGCTTCTGTTGTTCTTCTAACAAATAACAATGCAACATACTCGCTGACGTCAATTAACATACCGAAATTAGAGGAAAACCAAAAGGTTGCATATATGCTACTTCATGAGAATAAGGGTTAACAGAAACTTCGAAATGAAATTCAATCCAAAATACAATATGTTCGTAAACACGCTATTTTTATAATGATATTATTTCAAAGATATCGCTAAATTTTTATGATTTGATAATGTTAAATTTCAAAAAGTGTTGCACGTTACATTATTAGTCTTTTTGTTAAATATTTTAAATTTATGAAAAACACCATTGATTAAATTATTGAATGGTATAAGTATAAAATTGTTACCCATTAAATTAGATTTCAAACAGCATCCAAAAAGTTAAGATCCGCAAATACATGTTTCAAATTACGTCTTATGCATCTATTAAGTTTCATTCGTTCCACTGATATTAAGTATTACATGAAAGCTAATTTTCTGCGTGTGCTAAAATGAGAAACGTTAAAAGTAGTTTTAATTATAATTTATTATCACGTTTTAACTGTAGGAAAATGAACAATACTTATTTTATATACTGAATAATTATTCAGAAGCATACTTATTATTGCATACATTACTGGCTTTAAACTTTTCATTGGATTCTGGATTTAAACTTTTCAAGGGATTTTAATAGTGATCGAACGCGTATTGTCGAACTTATTGTCCTCTTGAAATGCAGCCTTTAAAAATGCTTGTCTTTGTATTTAATCGTCTTACAAATTTGGTAGTGCTTCTCCGATGCCATTAATGCCATCCAATCACTATCCCCATTATTTATTTGAACAACAAAAAAAATAGAATGTGCAAAACAATTAGGAAAATAAGTCCAATACTTGTCTTAAATGGAACCAAATCACCATTAAAATCCACAACCAAATTCAAAGGAAACTAATTCCAAACTGACAAACCGTTATTTAGAATTCAGGAAGATACTCTTAAGATTGCCCAATCGAAATTAAACAAGCATTAAAAGATGGAGTTCTAAACCAGGAAAAAAAAAATTGTCCACGTGTCTCCTAATATAAAGACTCGCCTTCCACTCGAATTAAACTAATCTGAATACATGAATATATGGAAAGGAGAGTCGATTATTTACGGCGATGCGTCATCTTATCACGGCCTTTGATTAAAACCTGTTCTCGGTTGGCGAGTTTCGGCGATAAATGTTTCGAGACATCTGGAGAAGACAATGCCATTAGTTAGGACTATTAAGTACGTGCAAAATATGAACATCCTCATATTGTTCAGGATCCGTAACCTATCCACATCCGATCAGGAGTTTAATTCGAATTTTTTTTCCTGGTTCTTTTATGAATTGATGGCTCTTTAAACTGTGATGGTCCAGCTTGATCAACGAAGCACAGGTCGGATGGAACTTATGGTTGACAATTGGAATAATACTGTAAATTATATTCTAAGATATATGAAATCACAGCATGCGAATCCAAAATACGACATCAAGGTACACATTTTTTTTAAAAAACATTTCGTTATTGATTAGAATAAAAAAAAACCTTATTTCAACGCAAACGAAAAGTTAAAAGATCTCAAAGGCGAACTTAAGATCTTTAACAATTTTACATTTTACTTGTTTTTGATTACGCTGCTTTCCTAATTTTTTACAGAAGCAGTTTAAAGGAAAATATGTATTTAGGAGTCTCTTAAAACTATTTAACAAAAAAAAATTAATGAAATTTCTAAAAAATAAGTTTTTAAAATAAAGATCTGATAATTTTAATATAAAACTTATGCATAATTTGAAACTCACTCAAGTCAACTTTTTGGTTTTAATTGCGTGTCTTCATAAGGTTAAGAATCTGTATAAAATGTAATTTCTTATCGTCCCTCTTTTAAAGCATTAGGCTAAAAAACGAAAACCTTAAAATTTTTACAGGGGAATAAACCATATTGTTAGATACTCAACTATGGTCTCTCTCAAACATTTTAAGATATAATCCAAAATGTGGAAGCTATGAGTCAGCAATTATTTTTACATATTACATACAATTCTACTGAATCATTTTTCATGAAGCGAGAAATTAACTGATTCGTATCAATCAGCTCTTAAAATGTTTGAAAGGGGGAAAAATAAGAAATATTCACTGCAAATTGCTCTACTTCAAGGCATGCATGGTTAATTTTGACAATTGAAAGAAAATATATGCGTTCCGTGATATAATAAGTGCAACGTTGAAATGCACGCTTGAAAGCTGTTGCAAACATTCGGGAGGTATTGCGTGAAAACAAAACGTGTGAAATGTAGGAATCATTTAAAACTTGCAACAAAATAACTTCCTTTCGAATCTCAGTGTTGGATATTTGAAAATTATTTAAGAATAATTTTAAAACTAGTAAGCGTTGTAGTAATGCATAAGTATGAATAAGTAGTATAGATTTAGCATGGCTTTTATTAAATATTCAACAAATTTTCGCGAATTGGAGATTTGTGAATTTTTCTATTGTGAATTTTTAATTTGTTATACGAATAGCTTTTGTTTTACAAAAATTGAAGCAACTCGTGCAAACCCTGACAAAACACAGACCTTTTGCTAAAATTTGTAACAATCAGAACAAATTAACTCTTCGTAGTACCAATCACAAATATTAAATTCGAATGAAAAAAGATTTACTCTCACTAGGAAACGAATTTGAAAAACTAATCATTACAAATATAAAATTCAATTATACAGGATTTACTTGCACTAGAAAATAAATGTAAAAAAAAACAACTACCAAATATTACCATTCGGGAGGCAAGCAAGATTTACATGTAAAGATTGGAAAAAAAGAGTGGCAACATCATCTCCTAACAATCGATCGAATCGAATTCGATAATATTCATTCACTCGACTTTATCATTTATTCTATTTCAATTAGCCGCGTAATGGAAAGGTCAAATATCCACAAATAACATCCCCAAACCATTTTGTTACATCTCAACACAGTCCAATCACCATAAATTGATTTCAATGTACCAGAAAACATAAGAATACAAAAGACGCAACTCGTGCCGCGACATTAAAAAGTTTCATACATTAAGAATATCGCATTCGCGTCGCGTCTTGCCATCGAATATTAGTGGGACCTGAAAACAATGCCTTGTAAACAGCCTCTTCTAGGCAGCCACACAACCATTAATCTCTACTCTATTAATGGAGTTAGTGGTGCTTATGGAGTGTGACCAAATGGCCACAATTTCATTACTTTGTCTTTATTTTTTGTTATCGAATTTATGATCATGCTCGGGGAGTCTTTCACTTAATGCTTTCTTTGATTGATTTCAAACAATACCATGGAAATGACGTCGGTCGACATAAAATTCGGCCACTCAGTTGTGACTAAGCACCAGACCAAATAATTTTAGGTTAAGTACCCATATTTCGAGGGGATCATAATTAAATTCTAGTTATAAAAGGATGACTGCTAGCTAAAACAGAAGTCAATTTTGTAATAAAATTGTGTCTATTCTAGTGTTAAGGGTAAACTGTGTTTTAGTTGCGGATAATTTTTAGAATAGCATATTACTTTTTTTTATAATCACACATTTAAAATACCTTCGAAAGTTGAAAAACTCATTTTGCAGAGGAGAATATATAGGGTCCGACCCGTTCTTTGTAGAGTTATGGCGATTGTTACTTCAGTTTGACAAAAGTCACCAATAAAAAGACCGGATCCCATATTTTACTATTTTGAGTTTTGCAAATGGACCCTTCATTTGTACACATTTACCTAACTATGGCTGGTGTCAATAAAAAAGTAAGTATAAATGGAATAATAAAAAAGTATTTAACGAATTTTAAGTATGGTAAATACTTCAATTAAATTATTTATATTCTGAGACTGTATCATGCATCTACATTGAAGATTTTGAATTCAATCGATAAAGAAGAATGTTAAAAAAAATTGCAATATCTAAATTTTGTAGATGATAGAAAGATTGATTGGAAATTCGTTAGACAAAAAATCATTGGCATCTTAAGGTAAAAACGGCTCGTGTAGTTATTGGTATAACTCCATTGTTCACAATATCAATTGATTGTTTCCAAATCAAATATATTTGCATATCATCAATAAATTATCAACTAAATATCACAATGTTGTAATAAATAGTTACGCTTGATGTAGACAACTCTAAAAAATGTTTGTGTTGAATTAAAGTGTACTAGAGCTACACGTAATGACTGCCCTTGCTATTTTGAACCACGGTCAAGTGATAAGACCAACACCCGAGCAGCCGTCACCTAACTTGTAGAAACTCAATTCGCCTTTGAAATAGGTATGTATATTTAAATGTGCACTGCTTTATTTTATCAATTTACTCCCTAAAAAGAGTTTACAATAATCCATCCGAGCTGATTCACATCCTTTTAGAAGAGGGAGGAGGAGAAATAGCATGGCAAACAGAAACAAAACAATAACGCGAACAGTAGAACAATCAAATGGCAATTTCGTTCTCACAGATCTTAATCGCATTTCATCTGGCATCGCACACGAAATTCGGAGAGGCGAAGCGCGACGAATGAGTTCGTCCGAATTGAAAAACAATTTAAATGAAACAGTGAAAAAAAAAAAGTGACACAATGACTTTGCAGATACAGCGCGTGTTTGCCGTTGTATATTTTCGATGAAAAAACGCCGTGCTAGAGCTAGGATGGTCTGACTTAGGGAGAATATTTCAAAAGAAAAATGATTGAAATAACCTCTGAGCCGAAGCAAGCTATATACAGTTCTTGTAGTTTAATGTGAAGACATAAAATAAAACTGGGCGTGTGTTGCACCATAAGTCTTTTACAATTACCACTTCATAAATCGATACATTTTAAGTTAATTATGTATCCTATAATGTAATTTAGCAAAATTAAAACCAAAAAAGTTTTTGTGTAAAAGTAAAGTATGCGCACGCACGGTTTTCTAAACACTTTCTTATGACGTCCGACAAGTAGGAAGTCATGTGCCAAACTCTTTTAGTTCGAGCTGTAGAGTGGTTTCAAATAGACATTCTGTCCATCAGACGAATGAATGTTGACAAACCATGTTTCAAGAATCAGCACCCTCCAAAACGTGTTGAAAACAAATTAAGTACGTTTAAGACTTTTTAATTGTTTAAAAAAAATGATTTTGCAATATTTTTGGCATCTTACTTGAAAAGGTATACAGATTAAAAGAAGTAACCAGAAATGTTTTACCCTATGCACAATTTTTTTTATATCACTTGATAACTTTTTATGGAGTTTATATTGAGATCATTGAACAATTGAGTTTGATTTCCACTGAATTTTCATTGACAGTTTAAGAAAAAAATGCAGCATAACATTTAAATAAATTATAAAATAAGCATTATAAACTCGTCATTTGGAGAAACTGATAAACTATATTACAGCATCTAAAATACGTCTGAATTAATTCTAGGTAAGTTGAAAAACCCAACAAGCTAACAAGCAATCATCAGGGCGAACCATCAAAGAAAAACGAAATGTTTTTCCAGTGGCTATACTTTATTAAAAAATTCTACCAATCAACCAAATCATTTTTGTGTCCACCAAACCTAAATATTTTTTAGTATACGCTATTCAATTGTTCAAATTAGATGCAAATATTATTTGAGAGCTGGTATGCAACATACTTTGGACACAAGATTAGGTTTTGGGCTGAGGTAATAACCTTTTTTGAAATGTATCAACAACTTTCCAATCATGAACTAATCAAATCGTTTCAAATCAATTTAATGGCTCTCATGACCAACTGAATTAGTTCAGCAAAAATCCCTTATGTCAAGCCCAATATGGCAATTTAATAAACAGTAGGCAATATCAAACAAATAAAAGTAACTATTTTTCCTATAAAGAGTTAATCATTATGAAGAAAAAATTACTTTACATAAAATTCGGACATTGCTTCACCAATAGCAACCGTTCAAACATTTATTTATTCGTCAATCAATTGTTGTATTAATCTAAATTATTTTATTTTACATTACAATCGATTCGGCAGGGGTCCAGATAATGATCACATTTATACAGCACGAAATGCGAAAAAGGCCGAATTAACATAAAAACGAAAAACATGGAAATCGATTATTTTGTTTCCAATCCGATGTATCAAGCAATACAATTTGTACTAGATTCGTGTCCTATAGTAATGGAAAGGAAGGCAAAATATGTCAGCTAATGATACCTGGTCATTCGCAAACTACTGCAATTTCCTGTAAAGGCTTTTTTTAAATATCAAAGAAATAATTCCGAGGCACTATTCTTGAAAAGGTGTATCAGTATTGGATATATTCAAGGTTATTGCGCACTCTTTGATAGTATAGCATTAAAAAGTAATCAAGCACGAAGTTTTCCGAGAAAACAGCTAAATGAGGATATAGGGTTATATATATAACCTTGATTAAAGGGGGTGGGGAGCTACAAAAAATTCAGAACTAAAAAAAGCAGAAAAATATATCTGAAGTTTAAACTCCTATATAATGTGTCAATATGCACACAAAAAAATCTGCTCAGTACAAAATTATAATTTAGATCAGGCACGACTCTTGTTAAAAATAAAGAGTTTTAACTGTCCAAAAGGACAAAATTAAGTTTGTTAGTACAACTGCCTATTGTATGTTTTAATAGCAATGGCTGGTTTTATGGTTCCAAAAAAAAAACTGATTCATAAAAAAATTAAATTAATTAAAAAAATACTTTTACAGTGATTCTTTAAAATATGTATTTAAAAACCTGATTTAAAATATATAACTATTTTATTAACAGAGATTTTTAAAATTACCCATTTTAAATCGAAGAGCTATCAATAGGGAAGAAATTTAGAAAAAAAACATGATATCTTAAGGTTTCCAAGAAAATTTTTCCCATCTGTTGAAAAACCTTACATTTCAGGAAACGCATAAGAAAATTAAGGTATTGGTAAGAACTGATACACAGAATTTCTGAAAAAAGCTTTTAAAAAGGAAACTACTATACAGAAATCGATAATCTTGGTGTTGAATTAAAATAGATATGCAGATTAAAAATAAAAGAAAAACTGAAAACCGACATTTTTGACCCAAACACCCATCCGACTCCCTCCACTTAGTGCAGCCACACACGCAATTCTTAACTTATAATTGTCAAATGTCAGAATAGGTATGCATGCAAAATTAAGTATTAACAAACTAATAGGCATGCATGCAAAATTAAGCATTACATAACTAATTTTATGTATCGATTTATAGAAGTAATTACTCATGACATACCACCTCCACTACCTACCAACCAAAAAAAAAAACAAGTTATACAAAAGTACTTGTATTTTAAAAATTAAAACAGTTACAAGTCAATTATGTCTATTGACCTTTTTCTCTAATATGACGGCCACTTTTCGTTTCCATAAACAAGAAGTCATAGAGTTTAGATGTGCTCGTATCAACGATTGTTAAGTTATACTACAATTAGTTTTAGTATAGTTTAGTTTGAATTATCGTTGCACTAGTAAGTTAAGCAATTACTTTTGAAAATCGCATATTTTAAGTATTGATTTATGTTTTCCCAATATAAAAAAACTCTTATAAAAACTAATTATCTTTCAAATTTATATCTCCACATCATCTACATAAATATGGAAAAAGTGATTAAACACTAACTTAAATCTAACGAATTGATAAGAATAGTCAGGGTCAGAACTACAGGAAAAGTAATTTTAGAAGGTCAATATCAGTTATGTATTTTGCTGTAGAATCGTAAATAAAAAATTACTGTGCTTTCTGTGTATGTGTACATGATAAGTTTTTGAGTTCATCTTATGAATTTCTGTGAACAGGGTTAACGGATTATTAAAAGTTGTACTATTTTTTTAAAAAACAAACTTTATTTTTTTTTAAGACAAACGGAATGTTTGGTAGTTAATAAAGCTTATTTGTTGTATTAGAATAGCTGCTGGTAGCGGCAGCAACACAACACCTACAAATTAACTTTACTACCTCTCAGTTGTTACGTGGTTCTAGCTTTAAAAAAAAACTAACGTTAGTGTTTTGTATGCCCAACTGAACATTTATATATTCTATCAACAACCTAGTTTTAACTTAACTACTTAAGTTTTTACCTTTAATTTGCATGAATACATTCCACAAATAAATGTTTCCAGAAAACCTTTTTTGATTTTATTAACAGCCAAGCACCACGACCACATCAACACTATTCAGTATCCTTCCAACTCCAAATAAAATCCTTTCAATTGATAAATGCAATACCACAGGTGTGCTTCTTGGAAAAAATCTCCGATATAATTCCCCCAAATTAGAGGGTCCTCAATCCAACCCCTTATAGAAATCACAACAAAAGCCGAGATATCCATGGACCTGATCCATTCTATCAAAGCCTCTCACGCACACAAAAAGTGTCATAGCACAAAATTAAACGATCATCCCATTGTGGACCCGGGGTCTCAATCCCCGCCCCTCCGCTGAGCTGAAAGTCCCTCCATTGTCAACAACTCTCGTGTTGAGACCACCTTCAAACCGGGCATTCATCACCCCCAGGGTTCTTTATACCCACACACATGACACTGTACACAAAATGGTCATTCAGGGGACTGGTTAGACAAGTGTATTTGGGGTCACCCCTCGGTTTATGCTTGTTCGACTTGAAGGGCACAGTTGGAATAAAACAGCGCGAGTGCAGTGGGCAGCTTAAAGTAACATTTAAATAAATAGATTTTAGTGTGCAATATGTGTAGTCTTACTCCAAAAAAAAAAAAAAACAGAAATTCCACTTTCTCAAATATAATTATGTTTTTTAAATTAAGTTATTATCAATGTTAGATGAGAAACCAACTTCAAATAGGTTCTTATTTTCGATTCAAGATAATTTGAAAAAAAAATTAAGTTGTATAGAGACTAAGATTGGTTTTGTATTAGAGCACAGATTGACTTACTAGTATTATTTCACACTACGGTTAGACTTGTAGTTTTTGCTTGTGGGAGGTAGATTTGAATTGTAGATTCTTATACTTATTATCTGGTTAAAACAGTTTCAGTTCACATTAATGCGTGCTAACTATAATTGCAAAAACGTTGCATGTTACTCGCTCTTGAAAATCCTATTTTTAATTATATTTGATACAAATGCTTTTATTTGATCTATATAAATTAGCTTTCGTTACACTTTTCTCATATCTAATGATACTATTCACGTATTTTTGTGCGTGTTTAATAATGGAACTATATATGCTCCGGTAAAAAACTTTCTAAAAAGTAAAATGTAATCGAATATTGCGGTTGTTTATTAGTCTCTTTCATATTTAAATTTAAGGTCATGCAAACGTGATTTGTGTTCCGAAGCTAACTAAAAAATATTAGGCAATAACAAATTTGCCATGCATTAAACTCAGCATCATATTATATGCATTTATTTAAAAAAGATTACCTTAACCAAAATTATATAACTCAAATTAAAGCATTTTATTTTTTAAAAAAAATAACAAAGAAAGATTTTAATGAGCAAATGACATGCAAATGTTCAAAGGCTAATAGTTGGCAAACGTTAGGGTGAACAGTTTAAAGACCTTTTCAATACGCACAATAATTTGATTTTTAAGTTATCAATGACTATACCAAAACCGACCTTAAGTTTGCAGTATACAAATGTTCTACGAGAAAAAGGGTAAATAGTTCTCATTTTTGAGTGCGAGAATCGAATACAAAAAGGTATTTCACACTCAATAAACAAATTGATTTGTTATTTCAAGACATATATTTATTATTTTTATTAGTTAAGCTTCAGTTAGAGTGTTATTTTAATTATTTTTTTCCTTCGATTTTGACGTAACAGGGCGCACGAATATCAGGGTAAGGAGCAGCCAATCAGAGTACGCTAAATTGCGGCGCCAGCCGGGTTGTTTACACAGTTTCCTCCGCTCAGTACATGTGTCTGCTGCAAACTTAAGCTCGGTTTTGGTATAGGGTCTGCCTTCAAAAATTACACTGCAAGGAAACAACTTTAACTTTTTGAGAAAAAAAAACACTTGAGTTTAATGTTTGCTGATATCTAGCACTAGCTGTTAAAAATGTGAAAAAATAGTGTTATAGTATACAAAACCGTTATTTAAATACGATTTATGAAAAATTAATGATGATTTCACAGTCAAAAAGTCAATCGCTGAAAGAAATCTGACCAGGCTTAGTAAAAAGATTTTTTAAAAAAACTAGAAAGTGATTACCTAACAGATACGTTAAACGATATTGTAGTTGTTTACTTACTATATTATTGATAGGTAATACATATCAAGAAGTTTACACCTACTGTACAATTAATGATGCAAACAAAAAACTTGAAATAGCCACCAAAATTTTAAAGTTTTTTTTATTGTATTTTGTGACTTACGAAAATTTCATTAAAAGAAACTTCGAAACAGTGTATTTCAACTACATCGGAAGTCATTATAAATCATAAGAAAATAGCAAATGCGATTGCTATAATTACAAAATATACCAATTTATACAAATAAACCAAGACTTATCTTGGGAAACCCAAAATAGTAAAATTAAGTTCATAATTGGTATTTTGAAAATTTGCGATTCAATGAGATTTCAACGAAAGCGCAATAAAATGTGAAACTAAGAACTGCTACAAATTTCTTCGTAATTGAATTTTGTTGTGTATTATTTGGACATTTGTAGATATTTACAAATCCCCCCATAAACAAAAATTAACTTAAAAGGATTAAACTAAAACATTACTAAAGTGGTGCAAAAAATGTTTAATTTAAGGATTCGATTGATAGAAGTTTTGAAAGAGAGACTCTTGTTTGTGTCATGTAAAGGCTATGGATAAATATGCAATTTCGAAATACATGTTTGTGAATTACTGCGCAATAACTTTATGAATAATATTTTTAAACAGACTAAAAAGTTTTCTAATATTTTAACTGCAGTCTGCACTAACTGTACCAAAACCAACTTGATTCGAGTTATTCAAGTAAACAATATGAAATATAGGTGTGTACATGCAAATAAAAATTAACCATTCTTTAAAATAATAATAAAATGACTAAAGTCCAAATGTGTAGAATTTTCAATACTTCGGAAGCTGTTAATATTATTTTTTTTTTTTTTGACAAGATTAGAAAATCTAAAAACAGTTCAATCCTTATTATAGTTTTACTTAAAAAAAATTTAAAAGATGAAATGTTAATTTTTAGTAAAGAAGAATTATTAAGTCAATCTTATAAAGACGGTTGCTATAATTAGCAATAAAATAGTTTAGTTAGGTTTACATCTATACGACTAGCCTGGAAATAAATGCATATTGTACAGGCTGATTTGAGCCACGGCAGTCATTACATTTGTAATTTGGTTGGCTTCTCTGCAATATTAAGTTTTGTCAAAACATGGCTATTTTATTTTACAAATTTTTAGGGTAATTTTGATTCAGTAAACAAAACATAGAAAAAACTGATTTATACCATAATACTCCAAGTTATCATTTGGTTCTGTTTTCAATTTGTAATAAACCTTATTGATGCGTGTTATTCTATTTTTATTTTTCAAATTGGTCTCTTTTTTTTTTTCTAAATCGTTTTAGTTAAAGGTATATTTTACAAGCATAAAGAGTTTGAGTAACATCTGATCACTTTGAAATTTGACTGCTTCTGTTTCAAAAATAAAGATTTTGTTTATTGCGTGTATCTATTTTTATAAATTACTTGACACAATAGAAAACTTAAAATTATAAACTTATGTCACCTGGTAACTTTTTACCTGCACATACACACTCATCCCACCCGACCAAAAAAATAGAAACACTCACCATGGGTGCATCCAAATCCGACTCTGGATGATCCATCCTAAGGACCGGAAGAGGTGCTCTGTTTTTGACACGAATTTTGGCCCCTTTTTGGAACACAGCTCAACAGAAAATAAACGGAAACAACAAAGTCACCAGCAAAACCACACAACAAACACCCAACGCAAGCGGGAACCACGCGGTGTTGGTAAACAACGAGGATCTTCACGGAGCGATGCGGCGAGACCTTTCTTCGACTGCGGATAAGCGCTCGACTGATCGGGAAACGTGCTTTTCCGGCAGAGTCCGCGGGACGGGCCCACAATGCAGTGCGCCGCCAACACGCCGGCCTATCAAAAGCCGGGACCGAGACGTTCGGATTAGTTTTATTGGACCAGATCTCGGGGCGTCTTGGACGAATCGCGATCGAGATCAAGTTTTGGGATGTTTATTTTTGGGGATGTTGACCAGAAGGATGGTGGAAGGGATTTTTGTGTTTTTTTCTCTTCTTTTTGTCTTTTCTGCTGTTTCGTATTGGGAATGAGAAAAGTTCTTCTCGGATGAAAGTTTACGGGATAAGGGGAAGAGTGCGCCATCTCGTGTTGGAAGTGGGGGAAGGATTGGGAAGAAAAGTTTTTTGGAAACTTTTTCGGTTTTCCCAATGCTGAGTTGATGAGCTCGTAATAATCGTAAAAGGAAATACGTACGATCGGTTCGAACGGACTTGAAGTTTTCCACAATGCTGTTACAAGTAACTGTTCTTGGTTTGACACTTAAGCGAAACGCATCACAATGCCTCGTAATTTTGCATAACGGTGGGAGATGAAAGCAAGATCGATCTAAGAAAACCAAGCCATAAACGTTATACAAAAGTAATTTTATTCATTTGTACTTTTGTTTAAGAATTTAATTGCAGAATGAAGACAACATTCAAACTCTAACGATAAGATTGACAGTACAGCTGTGGAAATAAAAAAGTACCCACTTGAGGTTATTTCTTCCCTTAGTCATCCTATAGAATCGGACCTTCTTGAGATTGTGAACAATTAACATTCTGAGTTAATTGCACGACACAAAATTTGCATAAGGGGCCGTCTTCATATTAAAAATGTTACGAACTTTGAAATTTCCAATAGCAACACCCAATTTTAATAACTTAGAAATGTTAAGCACTCTCGAAAACCCTAACATCTAAGTTTTTGTTACATTTGGATGAATATTTGACGAGTTATTCAATCGAATCACTTGTGTATCTTTTGAGGACCATCTCCAAAATGACAAGCAAGCATGCATGCAAGGCACTCTTTATTTATCAATTGCACACGTAATATTCTACACAGTCCCCTAAAGGGTAATTAAAAAGTATTTTGTGATTTACTCAGCAACTTATAAATTAAAATTTTTAAAAATTGGGATTTCGCTTAATCTTCCCGTCTTAAATTTATTTCTTCAAAAAAATTAAGGGGTTTCTATTCATATTTTTTAAAAAAATTAATATAATAACTATTTAAAAATATAAAAAATGTCTTAAATACCCCAATATTGAATGTATTTTGTTTGGGTTATTATAATTTGTTTTCAGTAAAAAATGCGTTTCATTATCTTAATTATTTATAGATTGGGATAGTTTTTTTATGTGCAACTTATTTAACATTATGGGACCTAAACTTTGCATGTCTCTAACTCCTCTAATAATGCTTAAAAACTAACAAAATTTGGCATTTCGTATTAACATAGGTCAGAGATTTGAAATATGGACTCAAAAAGGGGTGTTGCTATTGGAAATTTTAAAGTTAGTAACATTTTTAATATGAAGATGGCCCCTTATGCAAATTTTGTGTCATGCAATTAACTCAGAACGTTAATTGTTCACAATGTCAAAAGGGTCCGATTCTATAGGATGACTAAGGGAAGAAATAACCTCAAGTGGGTACTTTTTTATTTCCACAGCTGTACCTAAGCAGACATCCAACACAAGCAAAAATATTCCAACCACATAGAAATTAACTTTAAACTACGTATAAGTAGATTTAACTTGTGTCAATATCTATACGAAGTGGATGTTATAATAAATTAAATTTTTCGCAGTTGCTCAATGAAAGCTCTTTTCAAAACTGAACTTCACATTCCATACTTACTTTTTCATACTTTCTATTTTTTTGTGTTCTTCCTTAGTATATTATAATTCAAACAACCATAAAAAAAAACGTATTGGTGCTGGAAAAAATTAACTCGAATCCACAGACCTGACTAGTAACTGCGATGAATGAGATGTCACTCGGAGTTCCTGAGTGTGCCAAGTTCAGATGCCGACCCCTGACCGAGATTATAAATTACGAGGCATAATTGGCTGTGTTTAAGCTCCTTATATAGGTTATAAATAAACAGCTGAAAACGTTATACCTACCTACCTACAAATAGTGGAGTCCAAAGTCCGGACGACGTCAGCGTACGATGTCGCTCGAAGTTCCGTTGGGTTCCCGCTCAGGTGTCGACCTCGTCACTTGACCAGGGTTCTAAATTACGAGGCGTTATTGGCTGTGTTAAAGCTCCTAATAGAGGCTAGCCGGAAACGAATTACACTACACTACCTACAAATATACCATTGAAAGATCACCCTGGGTGTATTTCCTCTCTTTGTGACAGTAAAAAATCTTTCTGTGTCTGTCTTACTTGACGAAGACTTATAAGCGGCTCACTGAGCAAGCACACAAGTCGGAATATATATGTAAAATACCCTACCCCTACCCTACCATTGAAAGGAAAAATCTATAGTTTTGTTGTTGTTGTTTTTGTCACAGGCGTGAAGTCTAGTTGGATTGCCAGTTCAGGTGTCGATCTTGTTACTTGATCGCTGTTCTGAATTACGGGGCGTAATTGGCTGCGTTAAAGCTTCTAAAGGAGGTTAGAAGTGGACAGCCGGAGACGATTAAATTTCCAAAATTATCAGAATTTCACAGAGTATGTACTGACCAAGCACACAAGGCTGAAAATATATGTCTACTAACCACAACAGAGTATATATTTGGTTTAGTAACCAAAAACAAGTTCCCATAAATCAAATCCAACACTGTAAAGTTACAAATCCTTTCTAAGTACACAAATTCATTTTGAACACAAAATAGAGCCAAATATATGCATTTCTCAACAGTGACAGACAGATCCACACAAGTGAAAGGGGTAGTTTTCACTTTTGTATGACCTCTGTTTTCCCCTTTGAAAGCAGTTCCTCCCACTTCTTGGGGGGTTTGCGAACAAAAGCCTAAACAGGTTCCTCATGGCGACAGGTAGACTCTATCAAGGTGAGAAAGAAAAAGGCTTCTGTTTAGTATGTTGGCAATTGAAGGGTGTAGTTGTAAAAATCTATCATTCTAGAAAGTATAACTAAGATGTGGGGTCCAGCTACTTCGTCCGATTGAATTTAACATCACCAAAAGTCACAAATGAACGGTCCGGACCCCATATCTTAGTTTTACTTATTAGAGTACGACAGTGAGGTATTGTTTGTGTCCCAAAACTTTTCCATTGAAACTTTTCCATTGTCACTGATGCTTTACAAAGACTTGATTGTTGGTAAAAAATGTTTTATATAGTTACTTTTTTTTCCATAATATCGAAGCTGGAATGGTAATTAAAAAATACTAAAATTTGAAAAGAGTAAAAAAAAGTCAAAACTATATGCGTACGTTTGATGTGATACGAAATTATCATGTTAAAGACTATCGAAGAACTAATTAATTGTATACCTATATTTTATCCTTATTATGTATAATTTATCCTAGATGCGGGCCCATGTGGCTTGACCAAAAATAAAGGAATCGTTTATTTCTGGGCCTTGGTTTGTGCAAACACAACCAAGCAGGCTCTAAAGATCCTACACTAGTGTGCAATCTGTGTATACTTTATTTAACAGTAATTCTGCTTCTGGCTCTAAAATATAAGAAAAAAATCAAATATATCTCTGTGTTTATACCCCCCCCCCCCCCCCCAAATGTCTATATACAATATATAAGGCAAAGTCCTGACAGACTGACTAACTCTCTCTTCATAGAAATAGCACTGTAAGATCGGAATTTATACTTTTTCATTTTCAATTTTAAAAAAATTTCAGCGCTTTCAGCGTGAACGAAAATTAAGTATAAATACCTAAAAGCAAGTAAGTTTAGTTTGTAAAAATTTTATATTTGAATTTATCTATTTTATTTATTGATTTTAAATCTTTGGAAATGGTATCTTGGCCAGTTTTTTTTAATGAAAATGCCAATTTAAATCAGCTATGATACAAAGGCAAATTGATATAGGTAGGTAGATTTGAGTTTTCGTCGCACTAGAGCAACACGAAGGCTATTGGCGACGGGAGTCGTAATTTAGAACCACAGTCAAGTGACGAGCCGACACCTGAGTTGGCACCCGATGCAACCGTTACAAACGCCGATTGACTTTTGGAATTGGCGCCTTTTGGCGAAGTTGAAAACCTAAGGCAGGTTTTATATCCATCCAATTGTATGGGTTAGGGTTAGTTGGAATTATCGTCAAATTAAAGCTGCCAAAGTGCTATTGACTAGCGTTAAGTGACTAGGCGACACCTGAGTACAAACACTTTATTAACATAAAACAAACATTACAGGAATAATTGTTTTCGTCACAAGGGGGTTAAAAAAACACGTACACTCTTAAAACAAACGAGCGATTTTAACTCTGAGTTAATTTTCACTCATTCCAGTGTCGAAAATGCACTTTCCCCATCGGAGTGGATTTAACTCCTTTGTTTAGTTAAACCAAAGACGGAATCACTCCAAACGAGTGATTTTAATTCCGTCCGAGTTAATTTTCACTCCTTTCCAGTGTCCAAAATGCAATTCTCATATATTAGTGGATTTCACTCTTTTGTTAAAAGAATGTATATGCGACTAAATAATTATAATTGAAACAAACATACATAATTTTTTAATTAATATCAATAATTAATATTAAATAATTTATTTTAAGGGTGTGATAGTAGGAACGTCGGGACTATGAAGGATATTTTAACGTACACTCTCTCCACACAGGGTGTTATTCTTCGGGCATTTTTTGGCTGCACGAGCAGCTTATATATCAGAAGCTATTTAACCCTTTCAGTCCCAGTGATGCCATTTGGCATCATCATTTTCTACATTTTTTCCCCAAATGTTTATGTCCCGTATGACATCCAAACACACATCATTCGATTCCTCACACTTTGCTCTATTCTACAATATTTTTTATTAATCTCAATAGAAGTCAGAACTACTATTTTTTTATTTAGAAAATAGCTAACAAGCGTTTCACCTGATTTTTGAAAAGTTCACTTCAGTTCCACATATTTAAAACCCGATATTCAAACTATTTCGGTTAAAATAATTACTAAATTTTTTTTAATAATGTGGTCAGGTACCTTAAAATATATAACCCGAAGTGTTTTTAGGTAATATATATATTTTTTATTTTGTTGTCTTCCACAGTTTAACAATTTTGGCATTATTTCACAAACCAAATAAAAAAATTAAAATGATTTTTTTTTTCTTATGGAACTCTTATTTTTAACCTAAAATTTGCTTATTTTGTGAATATCAGATGTTTCTGTAGTGTAGTAAATTTTTGGGACTGAAAGGGTTAAGCTATTCTTGGACCCGAATCTGGGACCTTCCGCATGCAAGGCGAACTCCAAGGCATATGGAAAAGCCCTCTTTACTCATGTAAGGGCCAGGGTGCAGTCGGACAACCCCTCATATCATAATGGGAGGCATCAATCGTTATAAAATAAAAATTTACGTAAAGAAATCACTAAGGGAGATCTGTGTACCTAGGGCCACCATGTACCTAGTAACCTACCTTACCTACCCATGTAACTCATATTTAAAAGAATATATTATTTTAAGTATTTTTGTTAATGCCAAATGGATAGTAATTAGTGTAATGATGAGTGCATACCAATTTTACATTTTAAAATAATTTATTGGCTCTGTTTTTGAGGATTGAAAAAATCCGGCCCTAGGTACACAGGTCTCCCCTATTATTAAGGGTTTCACCCGTGCAATGCCGGGTTCATAAAGCTAGTATGCAATATGATTTTTCATACTTGCCCTTTCTTAAACTTATTTTGAGAAAGTCTATCGCCATTCACGTTAAACAATCAGGAGCTTTGCCACCAACAGTAAAAAAAAATTATCTAAGAAATGATTTTAAAGGTGGGGAATGACTTTAAGCACGGTCAGCTGACGTAATAAGGCCTTCAACTTCCAAAACTGCTCATACCTTACTCCTTTCTTTCGCCCTGACATTTCAATTATTTAGGCGATAGCCGTTTATTTCTTTTGAAAAATACCACCGACTTTGTCCAATTCATCAACAGCATTCAGCTGGTCGATTTTTCTTCGGAATTGTTTATGTCCGTTGTAGTTTTACACGTTTTTAATAAAGACGAAAAAGCTGGCCCCTGACATTGGATTCGGATCTGACCTCTGAATAAGATTTGATTAATTGCTCGGGTTTGGCTCCTGCTGATGTATCCGAATCAATCGCCAAGAAGAGTTTTCTCATAACACGAAAACCAACCCAAAGAATCTAATGGAAAATTATTTATAAATTCACCATTCATTATTTCACTGCTAAAATTTTCATGCTAAGTTCCACCAAAATATGATTGCATCGCAATGAGAGATAAATAAAAGAGAATGAAAGAAGTTATGAATCATGATTTGCAAAAATTTTATTAGCTTTTTTCAATCTTGCCAAAGCTGTTTAATCTTAAAACAATGTTTTACATACTTCGGTATCGCTTTTTAGCATCTATTGAATGATGAATTCAATTCTGATTTTGGCTATTTCCCCCAAAAGTGTTGTTTTATCAAATGAGGAACTTATTCTTGATATATTGTGGCGCAATTGATATTTTTTTTATTAAAAAAAACCCCCAAAGGTACACTTAAAAACTTTTTCTGTTAGAAACCGGGCATCTTATGTTTAAGATTTTTAGCGATCCTATGCGTTTCAAACAATTTTTTTAAATGCTGTTTGGTTTGAAATATTGTAAAGGTAACATTTAACAACAAATAGCATAACATTATATGATCATAAATACAAGCTCACTCCTCTCCCGTTCTCCCGAAAATTAGTACGGCTCGTCAAATTTTTATTATTTTTAAAATCCTATAATTTCATTTCAAACAACTTTTAGAATACAGTTTTGTTAAAAATATTGAAAAAAACATTTAACACCCTCCCCCCACCACCACCATATCAGCAAAAATGTCTCAAGCACTTGTGTTTTGACCCTTTTAATGAAAAAGGCTATAAATTTCTCTTCACACCTAGCGATTTCGTATCATTTTATGCCCAAAATAATTTAAACTATTATTATTTCCGTTTTTCTAAGAAATTAGCTGTGTAAACTTGTTTTCCCTGCATAATATTTAATTTAATATTTTGACTAAAAATTAATTTATTAAATTAAAAAAATATATTTTAGTAGTTGATTGTTTTAAAAGATTCCTCCATGCTTTAAATTTTAAAAATGTGATAAAATTATTAAATTTATAAATTTTAAAAAAAATTGTGTATGTTGCTGGGAAAACTGACAGCCAGGTGATGGATTACATTACTCAAAACAATTAAGGGAGCAGTTTGCGTTATTCTTTTGTTAACCCTTTCAATTCCAACTTCTTATTTTTATTCTCAAAATCTAAAATTTGTGAAATAGATTCCTTAAGCATCCAAAGGAAATGGTAAAAAACAGTGGGGAAATCTTAATCTTTTGACTAAAATTTAAGGGCGGAAAAGTTGGAATCATTACTTTTGAATAAATAATAACAATACATTTTTCAAAACTTTAATTGTTTTGAACATCTATGAATGCAACCTTGAAGAATTAAAGACCAATTTTTATCATACAATTTTTTGGAAGTGAATTTTATTTTACTGTGTTTTTCATATTTTCATTTAATTAAGGTAGGCGAATACCCAAGATTCCCCAAAATTCAAAAAATTTTAGTATTAGTATCTTTTCCAAATTTAGCATATTGATTTCAAATATAATGAGCAATGCTATTTAGGCATTTTTTTATTTAATTATAATTTATTTATTTTAAACGGTGTTTTTTACTAAAAAAAAGAGGTTTACGCTAAGAAGTCTACCACATTAAATTATCCTCCTATAAACATTAATTATGTGTTAAATTCCCCGTTATGAACTGATACATGCAATGACCCTCCAGAGTTACATACAAATTACAAGAAAAGAAGTTATTAAGAAAAATGTCATGAATTGAACTAAAAAAAGATTTTTTTCGATTAGCTTACACTTGAACATTAAACAAAAAACTACTATATTTTCACCAGATGTTAGAGGCTTGTGGCACAGATATATATTGAAATAGCTTCTGTAAGAAATTTCAGGTAAACCAATGTAAAACTTTTTGTACTAGAAGTATTGGCGTAAAACCTTTTTTTAGGTGAAAAACACCGTTTAAAATCAATCAATTAAATTTATGTAAAAAAATTCCCTAAAAAGTGCGGGCTTAACTTAGTGAGAAAAAAATCGCAAGCTGATGTTAACAAATGGATTCATTGGGGGTGAAAGGGTTTGGCATTCCTCCAATTGTTTTGACCACAGTACGTCTGTATCAATAAGAGGGTAAGGTGCTATGATATATTTATATTATAAAATTTGATGGTTGACCTAACTTTTTAAAGGGTCTTTTATTTTCGATTATGCATTTTTTTTATATCAGTCCCCAAAACTGCTCCCAAAATTACTTTTCCGACTGTACGTCCTGATGGTACATCCAGTCGGGCTCCAACCTGTCATGGTCAGACCCTGCTTATTTGCCTACCAACTCTCACCGCATGGCTCGATCAGGGCCTCCTAGAATGAAGAAGCGAAAGGGTAAAATATGTGAAAGGGCCTAGCTCGTTTCGAAATCCGCCATTGACGAGTGACGTCAAACGACCCGTCCCACTGAATTCGCGCGGGGAAGGCGCAAAGGGATTTTTTAAAGGCTTTTTTGTATCTTTGATTTTGCTATTTTCAGAACAGTCGAAAATAAAATAAGAACTTATTCAAAACTAACTCAATATTAACTTTTTTTACACAAAAATATTTAAAAAAAACTTATGCATTATGAAAGAATATTTGAAGCCAAATGTTGTTGCATTTAATTGGGTAAGATTAACATAATCATCTCAATATATCTTGTGTCTCTTATTTTAATAACTAGCAAATAAATACCCCTTCTTTGCACCTGACAAAAAATATGATCAATATATAATAAATAATAAAATATATCTACATAAAATCCTGTTACTTATATTGAATAAAAATTTCAAAAATGAAAATGCATCACTGTAAAATGCACGGCCTCATCTCATATCACAAAAATCGTCCTCAGTATAATTACTGTCATCGATAATTTCAAAGGTAGATTCAAAAAATGAAGTATGAATCTCTATAGTAATGTGATTTCACGTCAAAATCTCAATAATGTGGTAAAAAAAACATTTCGGGCATTCTGACAACATATTTGGCGTAAAAATGAAGATTCAACAGTCTTTGATACAGCTCTAGAACGCGATGACTTGGTAACAGCCAGAAAAAAAAAACATTTAGGTCGCTGGCACGTTTTTGGAAATAATTTTGGCCATAAAATATAGATATGATATAGCGACAAACACGTTATACAGCTCAATCGCGATGACCTTGGGGCAACCAACCAGTTTAATTATTGAAACCATTAGGTAATATTTTAGCAAGTTTGGCAACGTATTTGGCGAAAAAATATAAAGAAATTTTGGCTTAAATCCTCAGAAGCAGCTCTAGTGCGATGGCCTTGAATAAATTATTTTTTTAAATAAACAATGTAGTTTCTGAAGGTATTAGCAACATAATTAAATAAACATTTTCAATTTTAATGAATTGTGTGCTTAAATTAATTTATTAAACCAATAGCAACACGAAAGGAAAAAAGGTATCGGATTTGAGCGAAAATGGTGTATTGTTTTCAGAAAATTCAAATTTTCTTAAAATAGAACAAATATGAAGAAAACTAAGCTTCAAGGGCACACGTCGGTATTAAAAGAAATCTACATTAAAAATTTTATATATTTTAGAGCAGTCTAAGTAGGTCTTTTACGATCCACAGACAGACGCACAGGCTCTTTCTTTTATTATTATAGATAATAATAATTAGCAATAATATTATTTCCCTTTCGCTTCTTCTTTCTAGGAGGCCCTGGTTCGATACCCGAAATCGGCCATGTTCTTTCTCGGATGGGTTACGATTACGAGAATCGCGGAGATCACTGCCCGATAACCGAAAGATGAGTCCGCACTTCTCGAATTCAAATTTTGCGGAAAAGACGTGATGGGGTTCCGTTTGCATGCATTAATCGAAAGAAGTACCAGACGATGACCAATCTCCGTCTGGGCTTTAAATGACAAACTCTCTTTAAAACTTTCTTTACTTAAAAAAAAAGTTTTTCTCAAAAGAGTTCATTGAAAGCTTAGGATCAATATGTCTTTTTTAAAAGGAAACGGCTAGGGAGATGATTATAAGTTATTAGATATTTTTAAACATCGGATGTAATTATTATGTTTCGTATGCAGGAGTATGTTTGGACAATGAAATCAAACTACTTTGGAACATTCAAACTTATTTTAAAATCCTTTGAATTTTTTAGCAAGTTTTATGATACTACAACTTATTTTGTGTCACAAAATTATTTTTGCATTTTTTTAGGGAAATATCGGGAAGGGGTTTAAATATATTGGTGCCTATGTATTTTTTTTTAAATTTTGTGATAAATTTATTTATCTGCGCATATATTTATTTTTAATTTTATAATCCTAGCAGTTACGCTTGAATAAACACGGATCACTCAAACGAATATATTCCCTTTATACTAAACCAGTAGATTTCATATGAAAGAATATGTTATTTAGACCACTTCCACGCAACAGTTGTGGTCAACAGAAAGAAAAAGGCGCCAACACAGCATATAATTTTATATTAATCATTTAAACGCTAAATTTAGTTATATTTATTCTTTCAAAAATTCAACAATTATTCCTTATTGTTTTCTAAATATAATTATATCTCTAAGTATCAATAGGAGAAGTTGTTATTGATCCAAGTATATGTACTATTTAATCCATTATAGGATAATGAACTCTTGTTATTATTCCCGCTTGTTATAAAGTACAAAATACTGTTACTTGTGCTACCTCAAAAATACAAAATAAAAACAAGCGCTATAAAATAGTTTATTTAGCTTAATCTGTCGAATGGCATAACGAAAGGGGAAAAATTTCGGTTTGAGCGAAAGTGTTATATTTTTCCAGAATATTTGAATTTTCTCTAAAAATAGAACATTTTGAGCTCTGAAAGTTCAAAATCTGTTACTTAAGTATGAACTGCACATTTGTGCCAAATTACGAGTCAAACAAAAGTCTGGATTCTGATTCTATAAAAGACAAACACCATAACATAAGTCAATCTATAATAATCAAAACATCATATTGATTATTATAGATTGGATTTTGAAGATTGGCCCTTCTGTCTTTCTCAAACCGTTCTACTGCTGGATCTAAAAGAGCTAAGGGTTTCTATAGTACAGCTGGGGAAAAAAAAAACGCTCCACCCTTCGTTTCTCGGCTGCTATTGGTCAAGGAACTTTATGAAAGGTGTCATTTTTCAGGAAATAGCGTAAGTAATTTAGAACTGGCAACAAAAATTGCATAAGGGGTCGTCTACATATTAAAATGAGTACCAACTTTGAAAATTCCAATGGCAACACCCAATTTTTTTTACATAAAAATGCTCAGCACCCTCAAAATACCCCATGTATAAAAAATTATGATCTAGTTCGCATTATTTGCTGAGATATTAAAGCATTAATTTTGAACTCGTTTAGGGGGACATCTCTAAAGTGAAAACAGTAATATTTGGGTTGCGTCTTTTCAAAACAACAAACTAACTGGGTTAACATAATCTCGCCAACGGATGCTAGAATTTAACTTTTTTCACTAATATTGTGATTTTTTAATGTTTTTTTATTTTGAAATTATAAATTCAGAAATAAAACAACGACTAGAAGATAAAAGTTTTAATTTTAATTTAAGTCGCATATACGGTTATTTATAACAAACAGATTTTCAATTGCGATTAGTTATAATCACATTGACTAACATGATTATTGCATTAATGTTTCACATTTTTTATGCAAATTTTTGTTTCATTAATATTGCTGCAAAAAATTAGTTAAAAATTTGTCGCCCTTTATCGGTAATATAAACCACGTATTTCAAAACGAGGGTTACAATCTTAACACGATATTTAAGGAAAGCAAAATTAAATTATTCAGAATGATTGGGCAATGATTTAAAATCAAGGAAAGTGGGCACTAATAATTTTAAATAAGCAATGTGGTAACAATAAAATGTACTGAAAACCGAATTCCATTTATATTTTAGCATATTTATTTTTGATACTCACTTCTTGAAATTGTATTGGAAATAACACATATTTAAAAACATAGCAATCGATATAATTTAAAGTTAATCCGACAAACAAAATACATTGCATGCACTTGAAATAAGAAAAGATTTTTAGATTTTTTCAGACATCAATAATTTGAATAAACATTTATCAACAAATGCTTTTCAATCACCAAACGATAATGCAAGTTAGGATCGAATTCGCCAAGTAATTTTTTACACGATCCCTAAAATTCGTCTTTTTCAGTTTTTTTACAATAACTCGGCAAATAATTGTTTTTGAATTAAAAAATTTGGGATTTTGGTTCTACTTGATCTATTTTATCGATTTATGTAAAAAAAATTTGGGGTTGCTATTCATGTTTTATTTTTTATTATTTAAATTTAAATAAAAAAATTATTAAAACTGAAAAATTGATGAAAAAACTTGTGTGATTTGTTTTTGGAAGATTAAGAAGTATATAATGAAAAAAAAAACTTTCTTTAATTCCTTTTATTTGTGGAGATATGAATAAAAGTTTATGAAACTTTTTTAACATTATGGGCGTTCAACTTTGAATGCTTATAGCTCAGCAAATAATGCAAAGTAAATAATTCTTTTTTACAGATGGGGTATTTTGAAGGTGCTGAACATTTTTATGTAAAAAAAATTGGGTGTTGCTATTGGAATTTTCAAAGTTGGTACACATTTTAATATGTAGACGACCCCTTATACAATTTTTGTTGCCAGTTCTCAGTTCCTTACGCTATTTCCTGAAAAATGACACCTTTCACAAAGTTCCTTGCCCCATAGCAGCTGAGAAACGTGGGGTGGAGCGTTTTTTTTTTCCCCAGCTGTACCTGTTGGACGTCATAATAAGGTTTTGTGGAAAATCGCGCATTCACAAATAGTAAACTTCTATAAACTTTTTAGTTTTGATGCATTAATCTTTCCTTTATAGAGTATAAAATTGCCTTTAACCCTCTAATGCATGAATTTTTTGTTTTCATCCCCCCCCCCCCAAAAAAAAAAAAATATATGTATCTTTAATACTCATACATTATATATGGGAAAAATACTGAAAACAATTTAACTGCACAATTTTTTTAAAAAATTTCATATGGCAAAAACCAACTACAAAATTCCAATTTTAATAATAATGACTTGAAAACAACGAAATATATTTCAGTATAACCCTTTTTAACTATAATTAATTTTTCAAAACAATTTATTTGTATTTAGTACTATTATTATTATACTTTGAATAATGCCAAAAACTTAATTTTACAACAGTTAATAACTGCACTCTTTAATTTTGAATACACTTTTACTACTGTCATCTATGAGGATTATTAGTAGCTAAAACTTCGAAATGGAATGTAATAGATGAAAAAACACAAATTTGTCAAGAGGGAGCTCTTATTTAATAGAATAAAGGGGATTATGTTACTTGTTGCCAAACGACAACAGTATGCATTAGAGGGTTAAATATTGAATGGTAATTGAAAGTCGTGTACTGTTACACATCCCTATTTTTCCATAAAATTTACCATTGATTTACTTTTATAATTAGACTTCGGGTTTCATACGTTTTATTTATACAGATTCAATAAAAAAACAACAGTTATTATTAAAATAATCAGATTTTGTTGCAGGCCCGGACTGGCCCGCCGGCCGGCGGGCCGGTGCGCCCCTTTCAAAAAAAAAAAAAAAAAAAAAAAAAAATACGACTCATAATTTTTAGGGAGTCATTTTGTGATGTCTTAGTACTAATAGCAAAGCCGATGCTTAACAAGGCGTCTTCACTTCTATACTGGGCTCTGACCAGCCGGAAAAATAAACGATTACAATTTCATATACATGGAATTATTTATTGGTGTAACTTACGTTTTCCATTTAGGAGATGGTTAGACGAAACAGAACCTTCAAAGGCAACTTCCATGGCTTTACGCCTTAACACACGCGATATAATCAATTTAATTTTTTTTTTAAATGGGAAATTTTGTCCATTTTGACAAATATTAAAAACTTATTTTAATAAGGCGCTTTTCTTTTCATAGAAGCGCCATATATTTCTTTATGCACCTAGAAGTTGTTGTCAACAAGTCCGACGGCGCCTTATTTGATATCGAGGCACTCCGATGAAACAATAAACGCTTCTTCAAATAATATTCTGCACCAGATATTGAAACTGTGAATAATTAAGTCCAAAAGTGCCTTATGTAATGTCATAGGTCATAGACACTCCAATGAAACAACCTGGTCATTCAAAGTCCCAACGTGTGCGTTGGGACTTTACGGTTACGCCTGCGTACCTTTGCGGTTGCGTTGGGTGCCTACTGAGTTGTCGGCCCGTCACTTGACTGTGGTTCTAAAATACGACGCCATCGCCAATAGCCCTCGTGCAGCTCTGTGATAATTCAAACCTCACCTAACCGAGTAAAACTCATTTGGTTTCGTTAGTAAAACATAGCGCAAGCGGGGCAATTAAGGCGCTACATTTGTCACTGATGATACCTTCAAAGGTTTCGTCCTCGCCTAAAACTGATGGTACTGGGGAGAAAGCTAATCCCGCCAGTATATAATTCCCGCCGGCGCATATATATGATTTATATAAAGGATCTAAAAAAAACAGCGCTAACTATCAGTATTATGGCGCCTACACTCTTAAAACAAAAGAGTGAAATCCACTCCAGTAGGAAAAGTGCATTTTCGACACTGGAAAAGAGTGAATATTAACTCAGACTGAGTTAAAATCACTCGTTTGGAGTGATGGCTGTCGGACTTCACCACACAAAGTACATTTTCGACACTGGAAAGGAGTGAAATTAACTCAGACTGAGTTAAATTCACTCGTTTGTTTTAAGAGTGTACTATCGTACAATATCACAAAAAACGCTTTTAGACTTTCTTGTTTAATTTTGACACTTGGTGCAGATTAGTATTTCTGACGAAAAAGGAATCTAAAAAAAACCATGCGTCAAGGAGTATTAGGGCGCCTTTAATTTAACATACCGCTGTTCGACTAGGTGCCAAGACGTACTTCCTGTCTTTCGTTCAAATACATATAATGTCGTCTGAATTGTTTTTTTAAATGAGGAAATAACTGAAGAAACACGTGTCAAGAAGCAGTAGGGCGCCTTTAACTTCAATTTAAAGTATATTTGGGGATTTCCACGCGTGACTGACACTACATCAGAACGATTTAACCAATTTCGTTTGCACAGTTCATAATTATTTTATATTTATTTTAAAAAAAATATTGTATGTCAGTATACCCCTTAGCATATAGTATTTTTAGCAATCAGTAAAAATTTTTAAAAGTTATTATTTAATTAAAAAATAATAAAAATGTCCTGATGTGACTGACACTACACGAAAGTTCGTAGATTTTTGGCTATCATGAAAATTCGAATTTCTTCTGATTGCGCAGTAATTCAGCATTCTACCACTGCTTATTTTAAGTATAAGGTTTCAGGCTAAATATATTAACTGCAAAAAAGTATTGAAATACCATAGGAAATAATTTATTAGCATTTTTGTGCGTGACTGACACTACATTCAATTCGTGACTGACACTACATTGTGAATTGTATCACAGATATGGAATTTTAAGCAATAATAACACAACATATGTTAATAATTTTGATCATGGAAAGTTAAAAATTGCATAAATGGTAAAATTTTGGTTAGAAAAAGATACACAACGTCCCCTAAAGTAGTTTTCTGGTAATTTTGTTAAACTCTAATTTCTTCTTCAAAATGCAGCAAATCAACCAAATCAACATTCTACCAGTGTTTATTTTAAGTATAAGGTTTAAAACTGAATCATTTAATAGCAAAAAAGTATTGAAATATCATAGGAAATAATTTATAAACACCTTTGTGCGTGACTTACATTACATTCAACTAGTGACACACTACATCATGTGAATTGTATCACAGAAATGGAAATTTTGGCAATAATAACAAAACGTATGTAAATAGTGTTGAACATGGTAAGTTAAAAAATGCGTACACGGTAAAAATACAGTTACAAAAAGTTACACAAGGTCCCCTGAAGTTGGTTTCTGGTAGTTTCTTACTTCTTTATTCAATAGCATTTTCTGAAAAACCTTGACCCTGAAGCCACACAAAAAGACTTCCCGACCATTGCAGATGTTTCAGTTTTACTGAATAAGCATCTTTATTAAACATTTGCTAACAAAATTTTAACGATAATTTAACTATAAAAGGAAATAAAGCTCTTTTTATAGCATCAAGTTCATTTTCAGAATTTTGTTGAGAGGTATATTTCTTTTTACAACATTTAAATTTGTTTTATCCGCCTTGTAGTATTTTGGGGGATTTAATGAAACATTGGAAGTTGTTTAAAGTAGGTATTTGTTGAATTAAAAAAAAAAGCGGATTCATTTTTAAGTGTCTGGGAATCGGAAGTATTTATCTTCTTTGATGAGCATATATCATTTAATCTACTTATTTTGCCCTTTACACAGTTGTCAGAAATTATAATAGTGATATGTTTGGGCAGATTTCTTATTCAAAGTGAAAAAATCTTTAGCAAAATGTGAGTCAAATTTGATAGAAAGTGTGGCTTCTTTTATCCCCTCCTCACTGAATCAAGAAGTCCCTCAATTGCTCCTTTACCATGACTGAAGGCAAAGATGACCATGACTTTTGGAAAAAAAATTACCACACAAGGTTGTCAAATGTTTGGGGGATTGCAATGGGGGTGAAATACTTTTAATTGAAGTGTTGTCCGTAAAGGGGTTTTTGCTTTCATTTTCTTTAAATTTTTGTAATTTATCCCCTCCTAAAAACTTCCCCTTTGCTCTTTTTTTTTCTTTTAGCTGTTGCTATAGCCAGCTTAAATCAAAATTATCAAAATATAAGAAATCTACAAAGATTATAGCTATTCTAAAACTTCTAGATCAAAAGAAGTTGTGACTCACACTACATTGTGACTGACACTACAAAGCTAAAATGTGTTATAAATAGAGAAAATGCTTTTCATTTTAAAATTAAGAGGTGGGAAATTACACAGAGGTTACTAAAGTAAGAAAATATCGCAAAAAATTTGAAGTAAAACCATTTTTTTTTTAAGTTATAGAAACTTTTCTATCTTTTCGTGACTGACACTACAGTCAAAAAGGATATTTTTATCTTCCTAATCAAATATCGTTTAGTTATAAATACCAATTAATAGTGTGTTTTTAAGGTAGTTCTGATAGTGTATTTTAATAATTTTATCAAAAAGTCGGATAAAATGTGCTTCGTACCTTAAAATTCATTTGTTCAAAATGATGAAAAAACACGAGACCATGCTTTCAAAACAAAGCGGATATTTTGAAGCTGCTGTGTTGCCAAAGATGAAACAATAATAGTTGTTGATACAAAAATAATAAAATTCAAACCTTTCTAAAGCAAATATAAAAGTTGCAAGTGTAGAGAAAAATATTTCTTTTTTGCAGTCGTGGTCTCTTCTGACGTGGAATTACCCATTTATCAGCGGGCCCATTAAATGACGAGGCCTAAGATCCCTTGTCTTTTGGAACCTCAAAATTCTTTTAATTCGGGGAAAAGTGTGAAATGTTAGGGTTAATTATTTCTTTCTTTGATAATTTAAACTGTGAATAATTAGTTAACCGTGAATATTATTATTAAGTGACGAACCGACACCAGAGAAGGCACACACAACGCACAGTGGGGCCAAATCGGAATCTAGCGCGCCAAAACTCAAAAAATCGACTTTCAAAATAAATCTTTTTACTTATATGTATGTAATGCTAAGATTTTAGGGAACATGTTTACATAATATTAGAATCGACAGGTGGCTCGTATGGAATTGGCAGGCTGCCAAAGTTGAAGTTTTTTGTTTAACGCTAATTTGCACTTTGTTTAGTCAGCTGTCTACTCCTAAAGTGAGAGGTCGTGTACCAGTGTTTTATGCTTAATTAAGAGTTTTTTGAAATGGAACCTTTTAAACAAAGTACGTATATTATATTTATGTTCCTTTTAACGAATATTATAAAGTTAATATTACATTTTTAACTCGATAAATGCAGATGATGAAAATTTCGAAAATTAAAATATATGCACAAAATTCAAAAAGGTACAACTTTTTTGCAACTCCTTGCAACGCCGTAATTTTATTTTTGCAATGTAATATTAAGTCTACTGAACATATTCCATAAAGTATTATTTGCAATAACTTGCAATCTCATGAGATTTATTTTTTTATGTGCAGGAAAGTGGCTTAACGTGTCACATCCGTACCGTGTTATATGCACGGTATTCAAAAAGGTGAAACTTTTTTGCAACTCCTTGCAACGCCGTAATTTTATTTTTGCAATGTAATATTAAGTCTACTGAACATATTCCATAAAGTATTATTTGCAATAACCTGCAATCTCATGAGATTTATTTTTTTATGTGCAGGAAAGTGGCTTAACGTGTCACATCCGTACCGTGTTATATGCACGGTATTCAAAAAGGTGAAACTTTTTTGCAACTCCTTGCAACGCCGTAATTTTATTTTTGCAATGTAATATTAAGTCTACTAAACATATTCCATAAAGTATTATTTGCAATAACCTGCAATCTCATGAGATTTATTTTTTTATGTGCAGGAAAGTGGCTTAATATGTCACATCCGTACCGTGTTATATGCACTGTATTAAAAAAGGTGAAACTTTTTTGCAACTCCTTGCAACGCCTTAATTTTATTTTTGAAATGTAATATAAAGTCTACTGAACACATTTCATGAAGTATTATTTGCAATAATTTGCAATATCATATTTATTTTTTACGTGCAGGAAAGTGGCTTACCGTGTCACGAAACGAATTGTTCGAGAGTATCAAAGGCGGCCATTCAATTGACAAGTTAAATAGTAATGAAACCCATATGAAACTTGTCGAAACTTTAAAAAAGAAACTTCCAATAGATTCAAGAAGCATAGATAAGGAACTTAACCAAGTGGTCAAACATTTTCTTATTAAATTTAAACACAAATGGAAACAATGTTACCGCAACAGAAATTTGTTTTTGATTAAAAATCGTGACTGGCTAAAAACTGATATTGTCATCGAAAGTTCAGAGTTTGAAAATCTTACTTCCAGCGAAGTTAATCGTCCTGGCCGCCCATCTAAAGATTTTGATGAATGCAGTAAAAGAAGTAAATTAAGAAAAATTGGAAAATTTGTGTCTGGGACAACTTTAAGTGAACTTTCATATGCTACGAAAATTAAATATCAGAAATGTGGAAAAAAAGACGCAGCAACCATTGTAGGAAATCTTAATGTTTCCCCTCAAAGGGCTACTAAAATTAAAAAAGCATTTAAAGAGTCATTAGACAAAAAATTACATTCATATTCTTCCGATGAAGCCTTAGCACTGTATATTTCGGCAAAATTAACTAAAAGAAAATATGAAATGATAAGAACTCATGCCACTACAAAGGGTATAAAAACTCTTTACCCGTCATATAAACGTTTAGTCGAGGCAAAGACTCGCTGTTATCCGCCTAATGAAGACTTAATTATCAATGAACTAGGGGCTGAAATTAGATTACAAGCTATAGTAGATCTCACTGTGTCACGCTTGTGCTTGGCTCAGCAAGCTGTCATTAAGAAATATTATAAACAAGAAACGTTTGAACTAAATAATGTCACTATAACTTTCAAATGGGGATCCGATGGTAGTGGAGGGCAAAATAGATACAAACAAATGTTTGAACTATCAAATAACGACGATTCACATGTTTTAGCAACTTCTTTAGTACCTTTAAAGTTAGAGGGTCAAGACAAAGACAACAAAAATGTAACTATTTGGCAAAATCCAAAAACATCCTCTACTTTGTTTTGCCGGCCTATTCGATTCAGATTTCAGAAAGAAACGAATCAAGAAATCGTTAATGAATTTCAATACATTCGAGACCAAATTAAAGTAATGAAAAAGACGCAAGTTGCCATGGACACATTCCAGTTTGACGTACAAGCTATGTTTGATGAAACGATGGTTGACGGGAAAGTATCGAATGCTTTAGCATCTAATAAGTCCACACAAACGTGTTACATCTGTCATGCTACACCAAAGATCATGAACAATCTAGTGGAAGTGAAAAAACTCATACCTAATGAAGACACTTTCTCATGGGGTTTATCCACTTTACATGCGAAAATCAAATTTATGGAAAATATTTTACACATTGCTTACCGCCTGGACATTAAAAAGTGGCAAGGACGTACGAATGAAGATAAGCAAGCAATTTCGAAAAGGAAAAAAGAGATAATTGATAAATTTAGAAAAGAAACAGGATTACTTTTAGATACACCAGTACAAGGCGGGGGTAACACAAATGACGGTAACAGTGCTCGTAGGTTTTTTAAACACATAAATACAACTGCAAGAATAACCGGCGTAGATGAAGATTTAATTAAAAAGTTTTCTATTATCCTACGTGCTTTATCATGCGAAATACAGATTAATGTCACTGCATTTGGTCAATATTGTAATGAAACTGCTGGCCTATATGTTGCCCTATATAATTGGTACCCAATGCCAGTGACGGTACATAAAGTACTGATTCACGGAGCTCTAGTAATTGAAAAGTTTTTGATACCAATCGGGCAATTGTCTGAAGATGTACAAGAGTCGAGACACAAAGAATTTAGGCAATTTCGTTTGAATAATTCAAGGAAGGTTTCGAGGACAAAAACGAACACTGACATACTGCATAATTTACTGATTTCTTCGGATCCTATGGTGACTTCGCTTATGCCTAACAAGTGCAGTAAACTAAAAAAAAATAGTCGGGACATATTTTTTTTATTGGAACAATCCGAGTCTCCATTTGCTGACGAATACGCCTCTACAAGTGCCAGCAATGCTTTTGAACCTTCTAGCAGCAGTGAAAGTGAACAAAGCGCAGACACTGAGTCTGATTGCGAGTCCGTGTAAGGTAATATATTTAGGTATATTTTTTTTAGTGAATTACAAAAAATTTAATATATCCCATTTAGTATACTATTATTTAATTTAAAACATCAAAATATAGTTGGGA
Organism: Hylyphantes graminicola; assembly: GCA_023701765.1. Lineage (NCBI taxonomy): Eukaryota > Metazoa > Arthropoda > Arachnida > Araneae > Linyphiidae > Hylyphantes > Hylyphantes graminicola. The sequence continues at coordinate 26,077,350 of CM043111.1, forward strand.
GAACTTTATGTATGTATTAATGAAAAACTATGTATATGAATATATTAATTTAGACTTTAATTCAACGATATACGGGTACAGGGTTAATCACAAAAATGTTTAAAAACACTTTACAATATATTTTGATGCTATATGTAATTTTCACAACTCTTCATGGCGATCCAGCGTATAATAGAAGGTAAAATAATTTTGGCGCGCTAGATTCCAATTTCGCCCCACTGTGCAACGCAAGCGTTAATAGCGACATCGTAACGTTACAACTGTGGAGAATATTTAATGTGCACTCCCTCTACACGGGGTATTCGTCGAACATTTTTCGGCTGCCCAGGCCTAGAGTCAAATCCTATTTTTTTAACAATAAAAAGAAGAAAACCAAAGTTTCAATTCCATAGAGAAAGTCTACTTCGCACACGTGGCTCCGTTTCCTTTTTTTTTTTTTTTTGGTTTTTTATAAATTGCTATATTGAGCACTCACAAATAAAAGGCACGATATTTATTAACTGATAGCCAAACAGACGCTGTTAGGTAGGGTTTTTTTTTAGGGGAGAAGACTGGCGCCGATGTCTCAACTATATTTTCTACAAGAAGTATAAAAAATACATACAAATAAAATATTGACTAATTTATTTGAAATCGCTTTCAAGTTGTGCATTTTGTTAGTCCGACACATATCTTTGGATGGATGTTTTTTGCTTTTCTCATTCTCTCTACAACTTTATATTTTTTATATAATTATTCTGCTTAAGATCAAGATTGGATTGTCATGAGTTTGAGTACTAAGAGCATAATATTGGTAAGTTTAAATTTCTACTGGTAAACTATCCGAGATATGAATATGTTTGTTAACTTGGCCGTTATTTTTTCTATCTTTGTCTATTTATTGTTTGTAATTGAAATACAATCAGTTAGCCATTTTGTGAAGTGCCCACTATGTTACGGCCAAAACGCGATGTGCTCATTCAAGAATGTCTGGTTATTTTGTTTTGTTAAAAAGTTGATTCGCTGACATCGCCCCTTTTGTTTTCTTTCTTAATTTCAAAATATAAATATTCTAATTTAACAAAAAATAAAAAAAACAAGTTTCTAAATTAAAATTAATTTTCTTTTTTACTTTGTCTCGATTGGCGCCCGCTAATAGCTCTAATGCTACCAATTCAAATTAAACTTATCATTCAAATTTTTATTACTAATTAAATGAATGTTAATTTATGTTTGCACTTAAATTCAATTTTAGAATATCATCGTTTAATTTCTTTACAACAAAACTGGTGATTTAAATTATCTAGTAAACTTTTAAATAAAAACATTCGATAATAAATCTATTTTTTCTTATTTATTATATTAAATTTTTTATTTAAAAATTAAATATCAAATTATCTATTAAAGGTATGAGTTATTTTCTTTTAGTTTAACTTGAATTATCGTCGCACTAGAGCTACACGAGGGCTATTGGCGGCGGGCACTATAGTTTAGAACCACAGTCAAGTGACGAGCCGACACCTGAGTAGGCACCCAACGACATCGTACGCAGCGTCGGGACTATGGAGCATATTTAAAGGTCTGCAGTTATTTTACCTATGCCCGGACCCGGTACCTTCCGTATTCAAACTCTCCAGCCCCCAAAATATAAGTTATAAAAAATAAAACTAACTAATGTTCATAAAGAGTAATACTTTATACTCAAACACTGCATTTACAACGGAAAAATTAAATTAAAATTCAATTTTAAATAAAATATAGTATTCAAAAAGATATTAATTGGAAATAAATGTAATAAGAAATAAAACAAAAATATTTGTAATTAAAAGTAATTGTAATTACAAATAATTTAAATTGAAAAATATTTAAAAATTGCTCCCCCCCCCCCCCCCGAATTGTTTTTGCGCCCTTTGCAACCGGAAGGGCCGGTAAAACTGCGCCTTTGTCAGGGAGCCAGTCCGGCCCTGTTTTGTTGTAATTTGCTAACCGAAGAACACGCAAAAAGCCAAGGTGAAGCAGTAACGCATTTACATGATTAGTAACACACACAATTTAACATTAACTTTTAAAAAATATATTTTGCTAACTTCAATCGGCTAAGAAATTGTTAATATCTTAATTTAATTCAAATACAAGCATTATGATCCTAGGGGGTCGCAAAAACTTTTTAAAAACTAAAAAAAAAACATTTAAGTAACGTTTTATACAATAATTTTACAACTGGAATGGAAGAAAAAAATCACCACACATTATTTTACTTTATATCTTGGTTAATTTACGTTTCAACTTTTTTTTTATGTTATTATTGCATATTTTTAATTCTAGTGAAGTTATTTTGCGGCATTAGGGGGTCGTCACCTACAAAAGGTTGAGAACCACTGCGGTAAGGAATAAGGCAACGATGAAAATATACAGTTCCGCCATCTATTGATAAACTACGTAACTATCACGCAGGTCTAAAAAAAATGGTTGAAAATTTCTTATCCAAAAACTTTTTATTTAAAACCAATTTGGGTCAAGAGTTCCTTCTTGTCTCGCCTTTTTATGAATGTGAGAGAAAAATAAATTTTTTGAGTGGAAGTTAAAAATATTGCTGTAAGTAGAAAGATCGTATGCATTTCTTTTTAGGATATTAAGTCTTACCCGAAAGCTAATATATAAAAAAAAACCTGCTTTAAATGCCTGAATATCATTTCATACTTAATTTAATTTTAGGCCTTAGATAAGTTAAAATTAAATATTTTATAATTTTGTTTGAGAGCTAATTTTTTTCCTTGCAAAACTGAAACTTTCATAATAAATAAATTACTTTTTTTTCTAAGAAGTATTCAAAGTGACTCATTTTAATATTAAATGCGTAATTTATAAATCAATTTAATGAAGCTGATTTTTAGGTCTTTATAAAAAAAATTTCTCAGTGTGCTTCTTTCATTATTATTTTTTACATAAAATAAAACATATGCGTTGCAATATATATTCTTACGTTATTAAAACGAGATAATTAAATGGAAAATTTGTTTGATATTTTAACAAATATAAGTTGAGCATTTGTTTTTCATTTTCACTTGAAATAATTGTAATTGTGCATTATCCCGTCGAGCTGCCAACGATTGCCCAATCCTTTGGAGCTAGTTAAAAAAAAATATAAAAATAAAACAAATTTTCCTTATGTTATTATATTATAAATCATATTTATTATTATACATTTATTTCGATTATTTTTTTTTACAATTATACATTTTCCGTTTCACTTACTTTTTTATGGGTGTTTTCGATATTAATTTTTATTTTCTTATTTTTATTACATTTATTATAAATTATACTTACAAATCATAGCGGTAACATAAGGTTTGGCAAATTTTTTCGACATTATGGCAAAAAGGGTAGTACAGAAATAAGTTCAGAAATAATTACAATACAATATATAGAAAAATACAACTTTGTATATCTTATAAATTATTTAAAGTTTCATATAAAAGTCATAAAACTTGAAATGAAACTTAAGATCTTTTAACCTTAACCCTAATGCCTCAACCTTAATATTAACAAAATACATAAAAAAACGAAAACAGTCTTTCAAATTAGAAGCGCCCATTAATAGGCGCTACCCGGAGAACGCCCGAAATCGGAAACGAGCCATGAAACAACATAAAAAAAAACTTAACAAAATATTAAATAACTATAACCACCAAACAAGGTGTTGAACACTTATTCTTTTTCTCAAGGCTCGAGGAAAAAAATGCCTATTGTATCAAAATACGCATTTAAATCCAGAAACAATTTACGAGCTTATAGTTTCAAATAGTCCTAAGTGACATTTAAAAAAAATTGCGATTTTTGTGTCAATGAACATTTCCTCCTTTAAAGATAGCAAGATTCCCCCTTTTCATAAACTTTAAGTTAAGTACATTTTTTACCTGTTGTAAGTGTTATTTTTATCGGTATCTAAGTGCAAAGGAAAAACTTCAAACCTCAATTTCTCGTTTTCACCTTTTTGTCACTTAGCACGTTCTTCCACTAAGCTCTTCCATTGTCTTCAAGAGATTCACCCGGAGTGAATGGATAGTAGGAGTAGATATTTATTTAATATCTAATGTGGAATAATAGGCAAGGTGTTACTCGCTTGAAGCTAGCTTGGCGTGGGCCATGCATCATCATTTCTCAATCAAGAAGACTCGATTTGGATGGCTTTTTGGGAGAAAACACCCTAAATTGCTCACTATGTCCTTTTGTTGTGCGCGGATGACTCGATGCTCGATACATTCGATGTGTGTGGGACGCTTAAATGTCGTATCTGCCTTGGTCTCGCCCGCTTGGCGTTGTCCCCGTGTGAGTTGATTAAGTGCATTAATTACCATATATGAGGGTTTGCTTGAAGGATTGCGGTAGAGTCATGTATAGATTTCGCTTTCGTTTAATGAACGTCATAAAGTGTGTTTATAAGCCGTTTATGAGTTTATGAAAGGGACAAATCAATATTAGGGAAAGGTGTTGTACCTCTGACCATATTGTTCCTTTGACAACCTAGGCTGTGGGGCCCTGTAGCAATATTTTATAAAAAATTAGTCTATTAGTATATAGTTATTCCACTGGAAGGCTTAACTATTTTGTTCATAAGGTTTTGGCTAATAAAATTTTGTGTGTTATGTTTTTGTTTGTTATGTTGTAGCTAAACACTTTAGAGAATATTGTGGAGCTTTTGAACATCGTAATTCTAACCCTTTAACTGCAGCATGCTTTTTAATTTGTATTGCCATGGTGTTGTACCTCTGACCATCATCAGTTGCTGTTCCTCTGACCAAGTCAAATGTACAACACTCCTGAGTGAATTTCTCAATATTTCAACTATGATGTGTTACTGCTACAACTGTTAGAAAGAAGTTAATATTTGTGACTTAGGCCCATAAGGAATAAAAAAAATGCATGTAAATTTTAACCATCTGAGGGATAATAGAATTAGCTGGAGTGTAAACTTGTTTTCACTATATCATATATAAATTAAACATTTTAAATGAAAAATTTATTTCTAATATTTTTTAAAGAATATATTTCTGTAGTAGGTGGTTATAAATTGGCCCTCCATGTTTTAAATTGTAAAATTTAACAAAATTATTAAATTAAAAAAAATTATAAAATACTTAAAAAACCTAACAGTAGATTACGGGTTAAACATCTATTCCACTTACGAAAATTCAAAATATAATCTATAGATCGTTCTATACATCGTTCCTAGATTCTTGACTATTCTATTCTAAATTTTTTTATTATTATTTTTCTAGTGGATAAGAATATGAATAAATAAGGTGAATAAAATTAAATTATTAGAATTTTGTTAATCTAAAATATCCTGTTCTTAATTCTAACTTCCCTCTTTGTAAATATATTCCCTGAATTTCAAATGATCTATAAACTGGTCAAAGGTACAACAACACATGGTCAAAAGTACAACTATATGTTGTACCTTTGACACATTTTCATTATTTTTGAAAAATGAAATAAAAAAAATAATTAAATTAAAACTAAGAACTTGAAAAAATAATATATGACGAAAAATACGATACAGATTGGAATAAAAAAAAAGGAAGTTAGCTTTAATATTCAAGTTTTAAAAAAATCAAATGTGTGAAATTATCAAAGGAACAACACCTTCCCTTATACTTAAAAACGAACTAAAAAAAGCTGTAGGATTTTGAGTATTTGGACACTGGACAGTCAGATAGAGATAATGCATGAGTTGTATAGTCTCTAGAAATATGCGAAATTATTGCCTAGCTATGTAAGCACTTATTCATCAGGTATGAGAATCGCTATCATAGCAAAATAAATAAAGTTTAAAAGGAAAACGATATTTATTTATTCAATAATTAAACGTTAATGTTAAAAAAAAATGCCTTCTTCAGAATACTTTACGTTAGGGTAATTAAAACTTAAAACTTTGTAATTTAATAACCAAATGAAAATTTTAAAGAATTTTAATAATTTTAAATTAAAATTGTTTTATTTTACTTTTATGCTCCAGGTTGAGTAAAAACTGACCTGACAACAGTGTTTCTTGTGATTAAACTTACCAACTTGCCTGAATTTAACACGCCAATAACCATTTTTAGATTCCTGGCGCAAGAGATTCGAAACGTTTGTAAAACGAAAAGGTATAAGTAAATACAAATACAAAAATTGCCGACCAACAACAGGCCAGAGGCCCAAAAAGAGATGCAATCAATAGAACCGGATTTATAGCATTTGACTTGTCACAATCGTGTATCAAATACATAATTATGATTTTTTCATCATTAAACTACTTATTTTATTAAACTAAACTCTGCTTTAAACATTTGTATCGAATGATTTTACTAACAAAAAAATATTGATTCATGATGGATGTAAAAGTTAGTAAAAAATATGTTCTAGGATTTCGACAATTTATAAAATATGCGATAACATACATTTCGATTTATAAATTATGATAAGAGAAAATGTAGATCGAGAAGATTTGTAACTTTCAGAAAATATTTGAATACTTATTCTTTGTAACTAAATCAAATAGTTGACTACATACATATACTTTATGCAATCCTCGAAAGTTAATTTGTTTCTTTTAACCTTCACTTGCCAAGTTAATGATTTTAAAATAAAAAACAGTGTGTGTGTGGTTGTTGTGATGGTGTGTTTGTTTATAAAGTTCTGATTTTTGTAAACAATATTTTTAGGAGAGTTTTCGAAACATTTAGATAGTATTGAAAAATTCAAAAACATTAACTCAAAGTTGCTTAAACTGACATATTTTTAAGGAAAGTTATTTAAGTAAAGCTATAGCTTACATCGTATTTGAAAATATAATAAAAAATATTCCAATCTAAAATCCCAATTTGGACCAAAAGAGTCAAGTAAAAAGCTACATCAAATAGTAGAAGCAAACATTGGTTTATTTACATACCTCAAAACCTAGTTACAAAGAGTTAGCGTGAGAGAAAAAGTAGTTTGTAGGTCTGTATTTGCTATTGTAAGTAAAGAAATAGGGTTTAATATTATTTAAATACTTACTAAATTTGTATAGGAAAACAAGTTGGTATGTAGCAGTAGCATAGCAGTAACCGTCACCTAGAACAGCTTCTACATAAGATTTATACATATTACAAAAAAATCGTCAAACACAGCTTCCATTTATAATTTTAACTTCAAAAACAAACCAAATCAAATATTTTATTAATTTTCTTTAGCATATCTCTATATGATATAAAATTGTAATTGTCGGACGCTTGAAAGCCACGTGACTTACGCGGCTTCAGCCAATCAGAAACGCTGAAAGTAAGTGCGGCGGTGTGCTTGTTTTGTGCCGGGGCTGCTTCAGGTTGCGTCCAGTGGCTTTGGTAGAGATCGTTGCTTAGCGCTAGAGCTACGTCATGCCATGGAGCAGTCCCACGGAAACTAGCCAGATTGTACAGATGAGAAGTCTTGCATGTTTGTTTGCGCAGCAAACAAATAGGAATAGGGTACTTGACTAAAAAAAATTATTCTCTTAAAATGTTCTTATGCCAAAAATATTAGACCCGTATTTTTTCTTTTTTTCAAATACCCCATAAAAAGGCAGAAAAATGAATTAAAAAATTATTACGAAAAATCACCCCTAAAAACGCTTTCAGGCTGTCACGTGGTATCTGTGATGTAGCTATGAACTATAAACAAACTTTGAAACACCACATTGGGGCTGTAAGGAGCCTAGTGGTCAAGATCTCGGACTCGAGATCGGAAGGTTGAGAGTTCGAGACCCGGTGCCACTGAAGACTTACCGAGTATATGCGGAGTACGTGCTCGTAAAATCGGTTGGGCCCGAAAGTCCTGTGGTCGGTCATTGCGCAGTTTACCATGGGTACAGGTTCCCTGGAGAAAATTTCCCTCCCCTTCAGGGACATGTCTAAATTGTGGGTGGAGGTGGCGCGTGATAGATGGCAGCATCTGTCACGTATATGTGTGCATGTGAGTGTGAGTGTGTGTGTGTGTTGTGACTGTCTTACTTGACGAAGGTTTATAAGCGGCTCTTTGAGCAAGCACACAAGCCTGAAAAATATGTATATCAACCAACCAACACCACATTGGAATCGATTTTAGGCAAATTTGAAATATACGCTTCTGTAAAACAACCCTACATTTTCTTAATATTTATTATTTCAATAGTAATTAGATTAAATCAAGTTTAATCAGAAAATAAAAAAAACATCACGCCGGTTTGTTTATAGTTTATAGTGACGTCAGCCAAACCGACGTGTTTGTGATCACGTGATTATCACGTGAAAAAAATGCCTTTTTAAAACGATTTTTTTTAATGATTTAAAGAATTATTTCGCAAAAATAAAATATTCATTTGGTATTTTTTACTTTTAACAATAATTTAAATAACATTGGAAGGTATTTTAGCGATACAGTCAAGTACCCTAATGTGTAGTAGAGAAACATGTCCGTCTGGAAATACATACAGACGGACAAAAAGTATGAAATATGGGGATCTCTGACGTCGTACTTTAACAACGACAAAAAAAAATGTTAGAGAAAAGACCAGAACAGACGGATGTATCAATACCTACTTTTCCTTTTTTTTATTCTTTCAATTAAAAAAAAAGGAAAGTAGGCCAAACAATCATATACCTAAGTTAATTTTATTGATAAGAGGTAAAATTTAAACTATAGATTTATTATTTTAAATTATAAAATTGTTTAAAATCTGTAAACTGAGATGTCATCTCAGATATACAAAATTTGAGAATTTTCATTTATTGACATTTTTTTGTTGATGTAGATATGCATGGCTCTAAACACTACCAATTCTTTTTAAGGGTAACTAACAAACTACTAAGCACATATTTGTGACATTAGAACTAACAATTATAATATATTTTTGAAAATGCCTTAAAGTACATTAAGTATGTATTTTATGTAACGAAGAGTTAATATCTTAAATTAACAATTGGATATCTTTTCTTCAAAAATATATATGTAATTAGCATTAAGTCAAAGATACTGTATATAGCCTTCAAAAAATGTCACTTAGCCATTAACATCTCATTACTATAAAAAAACCCACCCCGATACATTACATTGAGCATTTTACAACTGCTACGTAACACCAACGTCATTAGCATACCCCCCCCCCCCCCCCCCTGCCTACAGTTCACTATAAAATAAAATTGTGACATCATCTTAAATACATCGAAACAGGGAAGGAAACAAATCTACGACTTTGGAAGACTATACTATTTTATTCGTCTAATTTTATCCTCCCATCCAAGCAATAATAATACCTTAAAACATCGCCTGGAAAGCACTTTACTATTCATAAAACAGGCCTAGAAACACTCAACGCTGACCCGAGGACCTTTCTCTTCTGGTAAAAAGGGATTTTCCTCCACAGTCTTACTATTTTACGATAATGTTTAGAATGAAGGGCCCTAATAAGACAAGGGGAATGTTCGCCGGGTTGACACTAATGAAGGTTTAAATCGCTGGATGGGTCTCCAGGGGCCATGGAGGGGATATGTATCATCTAGTAAGCGCCCCCTTCCATATTTTGTTTCATTGGATTGAGACACTGGTTTATAAACGGAACTCTTCTTCTGCTATGTTGGTATGAAAGATATAATGAAAAAAATGGCGGTAATACGCCGCAAAAAAAAGTACAGGAAAACTGCAATTTTAACAGGATTTTTTTTTAATAAATTAGTAAAATAAGCAATAATTTCCCCCTGCTAACTTAACAGTTTCTGCCAGTTAAAATTACAGTTTTCCAGTTAAAAAAAATAACAATTTAAAACTGTAAAAAAAAAACAGTTTCTAACTGCCGTTCCAAATAGCAGTCTTTAACTGTAAAATCTATACAAGATATTTTTTTTTTGGCTACGTAAGGCTCAAACTGGTGCAAATAATTGAAACCCTCATAATCCCCCCCCCCCCAAAAAAAAAAAAATACAGAGCAAATCAACTTGAAGTGTTAATTAATTAAGTCATAATTTATAATTTTTATTGCTTGATTTGTACTTCTTTTTGATAGGATAAATTAAAAAAAATTTTAAAAAAGGTAATTCATTAAATTAAAAAGTTTCGTTCAAATTGTATAACAAATGAACAATGATTGTGGGGTACAAGACAACGTTTGACGTAGCTGTGCCGTCACTGTAGGCGTGGCCGTTCCAGTTGTCTACTGCTCTGTTGTGTACTTTAGTAGGACGATACAGAGACCCAAGCTCTTCTCAAGACACACAGGCTCCTCATAGAGTGCACTACTTAGCTTCAAGCAGGACTTGGCGGATGATCCTTTCGGTTTTGGATTTTTTTTTAATGTATAAAGTAATGGACCTGGTCCAGCACTGCTGACCTATGAGGGCATGCAATAACAACAACAGAATTTCCCCCTCCTCAAGAGCATTAAGTTCTCCATAAAAGGCCATTACAGCTTTATAAAGCAATATCCAACAAACCAGCATATAAAAATAGAAAGTCTTCATTATAAATCACAATATAGATCAATATGGTACAAACCAATATAATACCTGGTTAACCAATAAAATACAAGGATTACGAAAAAACATTTAATGGCACGTTACATTTTAGGATAACCCAAAAATATTCAACTATAAAAACAGAATAAAAAATTTTAAAGACAAATAATACCCTTTCTAGTTTAATATGTAGCTATAAATAATTCTCTTCTTATCCTCAATTTAAGTACCAGTGAAAAGCGAATATTCCTCCGTAAGAAATGTTTAATATTGTTTCTCATGAGTTAAAATGCTTAATTCAGCTACAATATTTTTTCCGAGTCAGCCATTTTGTCTTATCCTTTCCGATTTTGTTGTACAATAATTTGAATTACATCATTAAACATACTTGATATCAAAATTCCTCTTTATTATTTCCAGATTAAGGAAAAACCCATCTCATCAAGCTAATGCAAACAATACAGGATTGTTTGCTAAACCCTCCTCAATACGAAGGCTTATTAATATTTTCCCACTGCTGACCGTATAAAACTTTTTTAAATTCGAAGTTTACGAGGCGAAAGTTAAAAAAACTCGATTGTATCTAGAAAAGTACTTGATTTTAAATATTTGAGCATTAATTCTCATTAGAAGGACCACTAGAAGAAGAATAAATAATCATAAGTCAATTAAAAATAATAAATTAGGGTTGGGTTCTATATATATATATCTCCCTTTATCATTCGTGATATTTCTAACATCTTCAGCTGGTTTTGTGGTTGAACAAAGATGTAAAGGACATTTTTATTGATTTTTTTATTTGTTTAAAAAATCAGCAAAATGCTTTAAAGATGGGAAACCAGAAACGGCTAAACCGTAAAACGTGTTTTGGATTTCAGTTATACCGGAAAACACTGATTCTTAGATTTTTTTCTACACGTGCTTGCTCGTTGAGGCGCAATTGCCGTCGACTTTGCGGACAACAGTATAGTAGCAGACCGATGATTTTCTTGATCAGTGCCCTCTAAAGTGTGTATCGTTGTTTGGAACACGTTTGTGAGTGCGCTTGGCTTGTGTAACACTATCCCGCATTATAGCCTCTACAGTTTTAATCAAAACCATTTGATTGATGGGGTCGTGGGTAGCCTAGTGGTTACGACCTCATTCTCGGAAGGTCCCGCTACCATCGAGTCCCAATGCCACTGAAGACCCAACATGTATATGCGGAGTACGTACTCGTTAAATCTGTGCGAAAGTCCTGTGGGCGGTCATGGCGCAGTTTCCCACGGTACAGGTCCCAGGAGACTATTTCCCTGCCCTTCAGGGACATGTCTAAACTGCGGAGGTGGAGACAGATGGTAGCATCTGTCACTTATGCATGTGTGTTGTCTCTGTCTTACTTGACGAAGGTTTATAAGCGGGTCTCTGACCATCAAGCACACAAACTATGTCTACCAACCAATCCATTTGATTGATTTACTCATTAAAAGGCTTCTGGCTGAGTATTTCTAGCCTCATTGCATAGCTTTAACACTGCCACGAACGCATCGTAATCTACAGTCGATGTCAAGTGAAGATAATCAGACTCTCACATGCCACTTTGTTAAACTACAAGCAAAAAGTCAAGTTACAACGAACTGCAGTTAGACTCCCCATGAAAGCCAAAAGCACAACAAAAGAAAACGAAAAAGTCAAAAACGGAGTAGGAAAAAAAATGTATCTCACCCCCTTCCCCTCTTAATTTCAAGACCCCCTCTATTAAAGAAGGGTCCTCTTCGTGTTATTCCGAGTGTGGCTAATGTGCAAACACACGCTAACAATCAATTATTGTTTTTATGTTACAAACGTCGAAGTTACAGTTTACACACACCTACACATGAATCATTTGTTTCCCAATAAGAGCAAGCAAAGACGAGTGTTTAGTAGGGAAAATAATCGGAAGCGTGCGAACCAGAAGGGGCTAAGTCCACTGAATTCCCCGATGGACTTAGCCCCGTTTAGTTTTCGCTCAGTTGCTTTTGTTCCGTGAAGCATTTTATAATCATCCATAAAAAAGCCCACCTACATTTTGAGTGTACGTTCCACAGAGTAATAAATGAGTAAATAAAAAAATTATAATAAGTGCCATATACGGCAACGTAGTAATTTAATGTCTTTGATGAATAACATCTAGTAAATATTTATTATTTTTTAAGTAACTTTTTTTTTCTTTTATTCCATCTTTTGAGCTGGAAAGTGGAAAGAAGGGTGAAGAAATTAAAAGTGTTTAATAATCAGAATTGTAACTTTCAAATTCGAATGTTGAAGAAAATGAAATCCATTGTATTTTACCCGTACTTTTGTATAGAAAACACATTCTACAGCGAAATCCCTTTTTGTCAAACATTTGTCCATTCTTAAATATTTTTTAATTAAGAAAATAATATTTAATTTACCTATAAATTAAAAAATATTTAAGAATTCGACAAATGTTGGGCTAAAAAAGGATTCGCGGTAGAATGGGTTTTCCATACTAAAGTGCAGGTAAAATACATACAGTTCAAATTAATTAAAAAAAATTGATACATACGCATGATAACGTTGTACCAAAATGAATAAACACTAAGTCTGCTTTTTGAAGAATAAAAAGTCTTATAAATACTTCAGAAACAAAATTTCACAACCTATTAATTCCTATTTAAGGTATTTTTAAATTATTTTTAAGTTTATAAAATTAATTATAGTTCACAAAACTGTGTCATGGCATTAAATATATTCAATCTTTAATCAACTAATTCAATCAATAAAAACGGCTTAAAATAGTTATAAATATCGAAGTTAGTTCAATATTTGATGACGGTTGTAAAACTTCAGAATGATTTACATTACTTACTTTTTGATTGGGCGTTTAATTCGTCAAAGGACTTTTTTAACGTTCCGTTGAGACTTTTTAACGTCTTAATAGGACCAGAGAAAGGAGCATCTGGACTTGGATCGGGCTAAAGCAAACCGAATCGGAATTTGAGCAAAATTTATTAACCAAGCCACAATCGTGACAACCTTGTCGATATGGCAACCCGCCTTCTCCAATGTCATTATTTTAGTGTCTGTTGTTTCGCATGTTTACTATTCAGTGACTAAAGGTAAACACGGTCCATTCGTCAAAATGTATGGTATGGTATGGTATGGTACATATATATTCCAGCTTGTGTGTTTGTTCAGAGAACCACTTATAAGCTTTCGTCAAGTGGGACGGACACAGAAAGAATTTACAGTCACAAAGAAATGAAGGCAAATAACAACATTTATTGACGGTCACAAACATCCATGTCTGAATGGGATTCGAACTCTGTCCCAGCAGCTCCAAAGGCTAGAGTCCTAACGATTGCGCCACCGGGGCGGCTTCAGAATGTATAACGCATGCAAAGGGCAGCAAATCTTAAAAAGTAACGTAGTGGTTCAGAGCCTAGTCTCGTGACCGTGTTTGTTTTGCTTTCTTTTGCGCGAACAATCGTACTTAATTCGATGTTGCAAGGGTTCATTAAATACGACGGCAAGAAGAGGTTTAATTTTGATTTAAAAAATAGGAAATTCACAAACGGTGCATTAATGCGGACATTAGCAGGAGCGGAAAGAAATGGGAATCGAAATGTTGAGGATTTTCCTTTAATACAAAAAATATATATAACTCACAAATATGTACTGTTTTGGAATCTTATGAAAGCGGCACAAAAAATGAAATTCATGCTTCAATTTATTAAGATTTCAGGAAAAATTTAAGTAGGTATTAAGTAAATTAAACTAAATTAATGTTTCAATGGGAAAACGATGCTTAAAAAAATGACATTTATGAAAAACCTTTAATTTAAAATTATTGTTGCATTAAGGGCTAAAGAAAATTAAATGTAGAATTTTTTTTTCAGGCCGAAAAACGTCAAAAACATATAAAATATGTGATGTTCATGTTACGATGTTAAAAAACTAAATATGTCTTTTGGACGGTATCAAGCGTCAAAATTAAAACTAAGTGTTGGACTTTTTCTTTTCCAAAAAGAAAAAAAGCTTTGTAAAATTTGCAATGTTATACCTGGAATTTAATATTTTTTCTTGGGTTATTCTTATTTTTTAATAGTTTAAAGAATACATTTCTCTCTCCGTTTATTTTATTTCCCCTTTAAATATTTTTTTTTACATGGAATTCGAGATTTTTATTTTCTCCCAACTTGCATAAAGTAAATATCTGAATGAGTATGGGATGAGTAATTCTAACTTGTAATATATATTACTAAATTAGGAAATAATGTAAAAACAATCCTCTTTTACTTTCAAATATAAATTTAAAAAAAGTTATTATTACAGGTATAAAAAAGTAGAAAATAAAAGTCATTTGAATAGTAATTGAGAAGAAAATTAAAATAATCTCTTTTATTAAAATTGTGTTTGATTTTGGGGTTTGCAACAGCATTTTATATTTTAAGTTACAGTTGCAAGGAATTGAATTATAGTTCACTTCTAAAATTTCAGATACTTATTAACATAGTTAATTATTTCAAAGAACACTTACATAGAACACCAGTTCTATAAATGAATTATTGTATCATAGATACTAGTTGTATATATCTAAACAACGGAGCCTTACTTTTTATGCTTTTGAATGGTTGCGACTTACAGTTGACTTACATTCATATGGTTTTGAGATGCAGAACTAAGGATTTGAAAAGCATTAAATTGATGATAGGAAATATTTTGTGGAACACAAAAGGAACCGAGGACTTGTGCCACGTTTCGCACGTAGCTGCAATTAACACGTAAGCGGAAATAATAATGGGAAAAAAACCCGAGGAAGATACAATGGTAAATAAAAAGAAGCTCGGGGTAGTTAATGCAAGGAAGGAGAGTCTGCAGAATTAATTTGCTGTCAGGGCCATTCGCCATACAATGCTTGTTTCGCGATACGGAATCATGCTCTAAAATGAAATAATGTCGGCCGTTATTAATATTATTATCGCGGACCTGCATTCCCCAAGCAAAATAAAAGCAGTTTGCGACCCTTGAAGAAGTTATTCGACGGAGAGGGAACAATAAAAATATATTTGCTTGTCTACGGTTTGGAGCAATTTCAATTAAACAAAGCATTAAAACGGCCCATGTTGTTTCAACTTTTATCCGCCCCCCTCCCCTCATATTCTCTTTTTCTGTATTGTTGATGTTGTTATCGCTCTCTTTATTTGTTGTTGTATGCGGCGATGTGCGAGATTGCCACGCGCGAAGAGTATGAGCGGAACAAAATGCATATTAATTACAATCAAAAATAAATTACGTCGTTTGAAAGAAAATTTATAGATCGCAATTGCGAGGGAGGCGAGAAAGGACGAGGCAAGAAAAATAGACCGGTTGCTTTTCACCTGTTTTTTGAAATTCTGGAATAAAAAAAAATAAAAATAAAAAAAACATCAATCGCTACCGATTCGACTAAGGATTCACACGGTTTAGTATTTTAAAGCTTATATTTAAAATATTATGTTGAACTACGATACGTAATTATGCGATACTCTGTGATATCAGGTCTTATATAATAAGTCGTAAGTATTAAAGTCGCTCAAGAGAGAGTCGAATGTGCGAAACCTTAGGATTGGCGATTTCTGAAAACGGTTGTCTTACAAGTATCCTTGTATTTTTGCACATTCGTGGTTTTGTCATTTGACCAACGATGTTATATAGAATATATACTATTTTATACTTAGCTACAAAGTATTGAATTTAAGTATATTACAGTACACAAAAGGGATGCAGAGTTATGATAAATCAATATAGTGAATAAAAATATTGAAACATACATAAATATATATATTTAATAGAAAAAATTATTTTTTAAAAAATCTCATTCTAGGATGTAACAGGAAGAATATTAGAGGGATTCCTAACAAAAATATGGAAGATATCTTCAGGAATTTCTTCATTGACAAAATTAAAGGTTAGCTTTAAACGAGACCAAAGGTAACGTACCTAAGTACAAGACATGTTAAAAACCAGAAACACCATACATCACCTTTTTTACTGGTAATTACCTAATATGAAATGCAAGGTAATAAAAGTATTGCGATGGGGTAGAAAATTCGAAATTTAGAGTTTGTTTTTCTACACGTTTTGGAGGATTGCTGTAGGTTTTGGATGTGGAGGTTAGGAGGATTTCAGCTGATTCTTAAAAAAAAAAGGTTTTTTTTTAAAAAACATTAGTCAGTCTGTATGTCTGAAAGCATTGTAAAGTTCAAAGTAAAAGAGCTACGGACTTCAAATTTTGTACACAAATTTCCAGTTCATAATAGTGATTTCGAAAAAATTGCGCATGCGCATGGGGTAGCTGTAATAGAACTTTCAAACTTTTAAGTTAATTAAAATTACCTTATAAGAGTTATATTTTTTTAATGTGTATATTGATTAATTGAGTGATATAATTAAAAGTCACGCTATACGTATTAGACATATCTAGTTTACAATAAAAACTATTCTATTTTACAGCTCTTGAAAAACAACAGAAACACAGTATCACTGCTCTTAATATAATAGTGCCGTAAGCTTAGCATATCTTCTTCAGAGGCGAGACTGAGGGGCCGAGAAAGAGGGGGGGGGGAGGGGGGTCTTGGCATGTATAAATAAAAGTTGCGATGCATTTCAGCCGGAAATGATGTATGGGACTATTTCTGACGTGGAGAAATAATGGAGTTTATCAACAATTTTAGCTATTTTAATTGAAGCGTGCCCTCGTCGGCGCGGTGAAGATATAGGGTCGGACTGGGCCTCTCCATAAATCACGGAATAGACTCAAAAATACGAATTCCGAAGGGGATTTTAATTTTAAACAAATAACAACTTGGAACTTTTCCGACCTTCATTAGGATTCGTGTGTTCCGAACACTTTTAACCCTTCGACAGAAAAGATGGCTCTTTTTCGAATGGAAAAAATTATTCATCTCCAGATTTCTGATAATCGCGGTCGACTGCCAGAAAGGTTTATCGACGAAGGGTATTAATGAAGTAGGGGCGTGGAAGTTTGAATTATGTTTTTAAAGTGATAACAATAGACGTTTGTTTTAAATACATAATGAATAGGAAAGTACTGTGTGTCCAATTATAAGAGCCATAAATTGTAACATATTTATTTGACGAAAACACATCATATTCCCTATTATCGAAGTTAGGATCTCCGATTCTCCATACTTTAGTAAAAATGTCATATTCAATGAGAATACAAGTTTAATACAAAGTATAAAAGCTTAGTACTTAAACGCCAGTAACGATAAATAGACGTTTGCATTAAAACCATAATGAATAGGAAAGCACTGTGTATCTAATTATAAGAGTCATAAATTGTAACATTTATTTGACGAAAACACATCATATTTCTTATTATCGAAGTTAGGATCTTCATACTTTAGCAAAAAATTTCAGATGCAATAAGTATACAAGTTTAATACGAAGTATATAGAAGCTTAGTACTTAGACGCAGTAACAATAGGCGTTTGCATTAAAACCATAATGAATAGGAGAGTGTGTGTGTCTAATTATAAGAGTCATAAATTGAAACATATTAATTTGACTAGAACGCATCATATTCCTTATTTTCGAAGCTATGACCTCCAATTCTCCATACTTTAGTAAAAAATTTCATAGGCAATAAGTATACATACAAGCCTAATTCAAAGTATAGAAGCTTAGTACTTAAACGCCAGTAACATAGACATTTGCATTAAAACCATAATGAATAGGTGAGTGTGCGTGTGTATAATTATAATAGTCATAAATTTTAACGTATATTTATTTGACGAAAACGTACCATATTCTTTTTTATCGAAGTTAGGATCTCCAATTCTCCATACTATAGTAAAAAATGTCATATATGCAATACGTTTTGACTTTGGCTAATTGCACAAATATACTGACAGAGTTCAAATAATATTGGGATATTTGCCCACGTGAGTCATTTTACTTTTGACAAAAAAATGACAATGAATGCGCTCTCTAGAATGGAGGATCATAGGCTTCATAGCCCGTTACCTTACTCGCCAGAAGCGACACAGTCACAGGAGGCACACAAAGAAAGGACGACACAAACACATCGACAAATAACAACATTTATTAACAAACACAAACATCCATGCCTTACCGGGATTCGAACCCGAACCCAGAAGCTCCAAAGGCTATAGCTCCCTAACCAGTGTGCTGCCGGGTATATAGGTGTCATTTTAATTTTACAATATACTTCTATAGTTTATGTTTCTCATGTAGGTATACATTTTTGAAACTTGTTTTAGAACCTCTAAGCACTTATCGTTGAAAAAATTGCAATTTTGCTTTTTAAAATGAAGAAACATCCTTTCAAAATTAAGATAATTTTTCCTGATTTAAACTGCAGTTGAAATATTTTCATTAAATGGTAGTCAATTCTGTTATACAGCATTGCGGTTGTGTCATAATATGAAATTAGTCCCAATAATTAGGATATAGTAATAAATTTTTAATGTTTGCACTTAGACTTAGACATATGAATATTACAATTTAATTCAGCTACATAACACCAGAAACTGTACAAGAAATGTTTCTTATGTATTTCATGCTTGGGCCAAATTTACCCAAACAGACTCGATCCGGTCACATTTTTTAAAACTAACAGCAATTTGTTACATTTATAAAATTTACCAAAAAAACAATTGTTTCTAAAAGAACAATACTTAAAATGCGTAATAATTTAAAAGGGTTTAAAATTATTTTTTAGTTAAATATTTTATTCTTTTGTAAAAAAAACAACATTTTGACTTACCCAATCAATCGTACATCATCCGTAGAGTTAGAAAAATAAAGAAGAGAATATCTATAATAATTAAAATTACGTTTCGTGTGTTTGTTTGTATGTATAATCTAAACTAGACATTGGTTTGACTCTTAACTTGGCACAAATATGTACATAGTTCATAGTTACGTTACGATTATGGAACTTCCAGAAATCAAACTATTATATAATTAAAGAAACTTCGATTTCTCTGAAAAAACACCACACACTACACAATTTAGAGAAAACAAGTTTTATTATTCGCTGTAGAAGTTGCTTTAGTGCGGGCCTAGTTTTAATGCCAAAAAGCTTACACATAGGGGCAATATCTATTGCAAAGTTGGTATCCGTATTGGGAAAGTTCGATAATTTTAGTAATGTATAAATTTTTTCACTTAAAATTAAAGCTACATGTATTATACTTAATTTGAAACAGTTTTATAAAATCTGTCTCTAAAACCACATACTTATTTACCTTCCAATAATATAAATATTGATAAGTATATGACAGAATCACACGATTACTCTTCAGGAATACGTATTGAGTAATTAAAGACACAGGCTTTGTAATTTGAAATCTAGATCAAGTGACGAGGCCAACATTATCAAATCCAACGAAATCGTACAGCGTCATGCGTAAGCGGTATCAGGACTTTGTTTAAACTCGACACACACACACAGATTTAACGAGCACGAGTCAAATTGATTGGTTGGTATACATATATTTTCAGGCTTGTGTGCTTGGTCAGAGACCCGCTTATAAACCTTCGTCAAGTAAGACAGACATAACACACACTCACACGCAGATACACACATACGTGATATATGCTGCCATCTAACGGCCACCCCCTTTCACAATTTAGACATGTCCCTGAAGGGGAGGGAAATAGTCTCCAGGAGCCTGTAACCGTGGCAAACTGCGCAATGACCGCCCACAGGACATTCGGACCCAACAGATTTAACGAGCACGTACTCCGCATATACTCGTTGGGTTTTCAGCGACCAGGACTTGATCGCGGGAGCGGGACCTTCCGATCCGGATATCGAGACTGTGACCACAGCCCTGAGCCCTGAGTCAAATTGAATCAGATGTAATGTCATCGTTTCCAGATACCTATTTCTATCACCCTTTAGGAGCTTTAACACAGCCAATTACTCCTCGTATTTTAGAACCCTGGTCAAGTGACGAGGTTGACACCTGCTATATCCAATGAGTTCTATAGTAGGGTAGAGACTGAACCTGGCAACAGCACCAAGGATTAATACGGAGACAAAATAGGGTGGGGCTAGCTGCTGGGTCCGGGTTCGAATCCCGTTCAGGCATGGATGTTTCTGTTTGTCGAGTATATGCGAACTACGTGCTCGTAAAATCTGTTGGGTCCGAAAGTCCTGTGGGCGGTCATTGCGCAGTTTCCCATGGGTACAAGTCCCTGGAGAAAAATTTCCCTCCCCTTCAGGGACATGTCTAAATTGTGGAGGTGGCGACAGATGGCAGCATCTGTCATATGTGTTTGTGTGTGTCTTGTGTTGTCCTACTTGACGATGGTTTATGAGCGGCTCTCTGAGCAAGCACACAAGCCTGAAAATATATGTAGGGTAGACTGGGTACGGTTGTGCCAGGGTACGGTTTGTGACAGTAGCTAACCATGACTTAGCGAAACCATAAGGCATACCGGGTTGGGTGTAAGGGGTAAGGAGCGCAGCTTGCTTGCCTGAACATGTTCCACAGTATACTATCAGTCATCGCACGACATTAACCCTACCAGAGGCCTCGGTTACTTTTTCACCGTCAAAAAACTCAAAAGTAAGTATTTTTATTCCATTTCTTTTCATAACTGTTATTATATGTGTACAGATAGAGCAATGAATTTTTTCCTCGTTATAAGTTAGACTCTAATAATGAAATACCAGTGATTATACTTTGAATGTAAATTATTTTGTATTGTCATGGCGATTGTTTTTTTGCAAAAGGAGTAGGCTGGGTACGGTTGTGACAACGCAGTAAAATGTATTTATTTTTCTTTTAGATGCCTATAAAACGCCTTAGGAAGGCAGAAAGGGCACAGTGTGACCTAAGAAAATATGAAGAATCTTTTATGGAAGTGAAACGCGAGATTTTATTACGAAGAACGGCAAAATATCACCAAATTAATCGTGTCTTTGTTACGACATTTGTATTGATAAAGCTTCAAATGCACAAGATTTTTATGACAATATGCAAATTGTTATGTACATACACACCTATGAGCCACAGGATATATACAGTGTTGACGAAACAGATGTAACTCAAAAAGATTTATTTGTGTTATATAAGAACATGTATATTTTTTTATGTAGATAAGATATTTTGTGCATTTAAAAAAAAACGCATTTTTATTTATTTGTTTTGTATTTGACATGGTTACAGCAATGTATAATTATAAATATTTAGTTAACTTTTTTGATGATAGTGATAATATGAAGAGTTTTTATAAATAATTATAAATTAATTTATAATTATTAAATTTAATAATTAAATGATGAATTAAATGTTATTATTATAAATATTGAATTTATAGTTTCTAAAGATGATGCAAAAAGAGTGATTTGATGCCATTTTGGTGTCTTTTTTGACTCTGTCACAACCGACCCCAGGATGGGGTAGGTTGTGACGCTACTTCCTCTTTTTCTAATTTGCTCTTACAACCTAACTATTGTACTTAGGGACGCAATTTTTAATTTATACGTAGACAAGTGTTGCACTTTACTATTAATGTAACTTTCATCCAGCTAATCGGCATACTAACAAATTTATAAGCGATTAACCGAAAACTGTGCCGCCTCGGTGGCACACTCGTTAGGATTCTAGCCTTTGGAGCTGCTGAGGTCAGGTTCGAATCCCGGTCAGGCATGGATGTTTGTGACAGTCAATAAATGTTGTTATTTGTCTATGTGTTTGTGTCGTCTCTTTCTTTGTGTGTCTCTTGTGCTTGCGTCATTTCTGGGGCTTAGTACAATAGACTTGCTTGGCGATCTTGCCCCCCACCAAGAAAGTCATAAGTCAACCGAAAACTGTCACAACCGTACCGAGTCTCCCCCATATATCAACCAAACCAATATAGGGTGGCATATAAACTCTATTGCCGAGTGGTTAGGATAGCAGGCCATAACGCTAGCAGTCCTCGCGCTGTAACGGGTGCGAGTTCGATTCCCGCCTTTGCCATGGGTGTACTTTCTTTCTCAGCTTAAAAATTATAAATTAACTAGCACTTTTGTTACTCTATTCAGCTCAGCACGAGCATACGAGTCGTTCCTCTACCCTACTATAGAACTCTTTGGTTGAATTGGTTGGTAGACATATATTTTCAGGCTTGTGTGCTTAGTCAGAGAGCCGCTTATAAACCTTCGTCAAGTAAGACAGTCACAACACACTCACACATATACGTGACAGATGCTGCCATCTATCACGCGCCACCTCCACAATTTAAAGTTAGTGTCCACGAGCAAGAAAACTCGCGCAAGTAGCTTGCAAGTTTATTGCTTCAACCGGTTTTGCTTGGTCTTGCACGTGCATACGACCCAGGCTATATGTGGCTATAGGTGCATGGTTGTTTTTGCTTTGCTTGCTCTTGATATTCGGTATACACTGTGATAATAGCTTCTTACTTATTTTTTGGGGACGATTTCGATGGATTCCCCTACTGATACAAGTTTGGTCTCCATCTTCAGTAAAAAATTTCCAAATCGGAAGCCGACATATACTTTATTTTTAATTGCTGAGAGTCCTCCATAGCTAATTCCTGAATAAATTACTAAAAAGTCCTAGTTCATTTCCTTTCTGCACTCAATTCTTCACCAACATATGCGCATTTTGATTTTTAATTGTATGAGCAATTAATATTAAAGCGACAGCTTTCCTTTTATTCATGGTGAACGGAGATAGAAATAGATGATCCCGATCACTTTTTATGTTTAGGACAGGCGCATTAATTAACTGTAGTGGGCGCGGGGGACAAAGGATTTAGAAATACAACTGTAAATATAAAGGTTGACCCCCCACCCCACTTGGGACCTGAAATTTAAAATATAACCCCCCCCCCCCCACTGACGAACAGTGAGACAAAATTTGAAAAGCATCGATTTTACACATTTAGTGTGATATGAATTTAATATGCTTTTGGTAATTTTTTTTCTGAAGACTTTAAAACTTAATCATAATAATTCTAACCCCGCCTCATTGCTTGGCAAGTAATTGGAATATTAAAAACAGACCCCCCTATCAAAGATAAAATTTAATCCTGACCCACCACCCATAATTCCTCCCCTCCCTTCAAAAAATAATGCACCCGCCCTTAAAACAGATACAAACCATTGCATCGTGGACACTACTCTGCAAGTTTAACGTGCAACAAAGCTTTAAAATATCTTGCAGCGCCTTGCCGCAAGAAAATTGCAAGCTCCATGTAAACACTCAAGCAAGTTTCTTGCATGAAACTTGTGCAATTTTTCTTGCTCGTGGACACTTAGCTTTAGACATGTCCCTGAAGGGGAGGGAAATATTCTCCAGGAACCTGTACCCGTGGGAAACTGCGCAATGACCGCCCACAGGACTTTCGGACCCAACAGATTTAACGAGCACGTACTCCGCATATACTCGGTGAGTTTTCAGCGACCAGGTTTCGATCGCGGGACCTTCCGATCCGTAGATTGCTACTCTGACCACAGGCGCCTCACAGCCCTTCTTTGGTTGAAACAGATGTGTAATGGGTAACGTAATCGATTCCGGCAGCCTATTTCTAGCCTCCTTTTAAGGAGCTTTAACACAGCCAATTACGCTTCGTAATTTAGAACCCTGGTCAAGTGACGAAGTCGGAACTTCGGGAACGGAACTTCGAGCGACATCGTACGCTAACGACGTCGGGACTTTCGACTCCACAGATTGAATGAGCACGTATATCGCAGTGTACTCGGGCACCCCGGTGTATTTTAGAGGAATTTTTCTACCAGCACGAATACGTCAATAGTCAGGGCCATCTTGAATAGGGAACGGGCCTGAGTGCAGAAAATATTGCGCAATCATAGTGGGCCCACAAGAGAGCATTTTCTCCCGTGAAGGAAAGTGCCGTTTTTCCTTCGTTACTTTCTACCGAAAGTTTTTTATACATCGTGAAAATGATCTTTCAAATTTATTCTAATAAATTGTAGACTAAATATTGATTTCAATTAATTAGATGCTGAATATTAGTGTATTTAAACTGAAAGATTAGGTAATCTACATGTGTTTTTAATAACTTACGAACTTAAAATAAAGAAGTATTTAAAAGAAAGCTGCATATTAAATTATCTTACTAATCTTTAAGAGATTAGTAAGAAGCATATAATTTTTGAAATATTATTAGAAACATATTTTAAAAAATAAAGGATTTTTTAACAGAAAATCAGAAATAAAACTTAAGTTTTAATAAACACTAACCTTATTACTTTACAAAAGGAGATTTACAATTTTAGATCTTTTTCTTTTATTATTCATATTTTTTTTTCTTGAAATAGTTGACAAATTATGATTTTTTTTCTCTTTCTTTTTGTAAAAGGATTTCCTTTGCTTTACAACAGCAAGTCAGCTTACTATTTTTTTTCCATATAGTTTACTATAGTCACATGAAAGGATTAGAAAAAAAAATATTTATCATTTTTAACAGAACTTTAAAGAAATCAAAAATCAAACAACCACAATTTTGGGAAACAAACATTTTATTCATCAATATTTACAATTAGAATTTGATATCTTTTTTCGCTATTTGAAACAGATGACAATTTACTTTTTTGTTTAGTTCCTTAACTTCTTACTAAAAATTCATCCTTCACCCTTCCTCATTACAATAATTATTGCTAAACATTAGAAATAACTGGCAAACATTTTGTACACATTATTGTAGTCATGCTTTTACAAAAAATAATTTTTCCATCGTTTTGTACATTAAGGTTGTTTTCAGATCAGTACTTCAAAAGAATTTATCTTCATATTTTGAAATTATTGCTTCAGATAGTCACAAAAACCTAAAAAAAAGAAATGAGGTTATGATGACCAGATTTAAACGACATCTTTTCTACTCATAACACATAATCTGTAACAATACAATAATGCAATTTCATAGAGTCACACATAAAAAAAAGTGCCCCAACATTCCTCTCAAATTTATACATCGGTATGTAATGGGTATTTATATTTCCCTCATCAATAATATATGCTTGATATGTTATTTACTCGCCACATGAATAATGGGATTCCTAAAAACCGAACACTAATGATAGGCCACTATACTATAAATAGGGTCAAATCACAGAAGTTCGGTCAGTGGGATGTATCCCTTTTAATTATAAAAAAAAACCCATTTTGGCATGCACATTATTTGAAGCGGTTGTCATACATAAACAATACATATCAAAATTAAATGATAAATGATACGGTTAACGAAATCATCATTTCATCCACATGTCATATTTTGTTATAGAGTGGTTAAATAATTTCATAGACTACTTCAGCCCAGCTTTAGTGGCAGCCGCCGAAACTCAGCCATTAGGCATTAACTACCAAAACATGTTTTACTCATCATGTGCATACAGTTGGAAGATTCATTCACAGTAAATGGAATAGTTAATAATTTAAAAAAGAACGCATTTACCTTGAACTTCTTTAAAAACTAGATATATATATTGACTATTACTAATTTTATTAGCAGTAGCTCAAACCTTTCGTACGCACCCTGCAATCACTGAAAACTGTAAATATATCAAATACCAATAAAGTGCAGACAGATACAGTCAAACCTCGATAACTCGACTTCATACAAGTCGAATAATCAGCTAACTCGAACTTTTAATCAGGTCCCGAATCATGTCTATACTTTTCTTTAAAAAAACTGTCTCAATAACTCGAAGTTAACATCTTGTAAGTCGAAGTTTTTGTCATAGATTTCACATGTTAAAGACACATTAAGTTAAAAATTAAATTTCAATTCAAATTAATCAGCATGTTGTATCCATGCCTGCGAATGCCAACAACCTTATAAAATACAATTACACTCAACAAGAAATGTTTTTTTAAATGAAATTTACATGGAGTTTTAATAAACCTTTTGACCCCAATCTTCCACTTGTTGTTTATATGGACGATTAAATAATAGAAATGTGTATAGCTATAGTTTTATGGCCCATATCAAACCACTTAAACCAGGTCTGCCCATCTTAAGTGACAGTAGAGAGAAAAAGAATGTAACTTCTGTAACTCGAACTTTGGATAAGTGGAATATTTTTGGGGATCCCCAGAGACTTCGAGTTATAGAGTGTTTACTGTATAATTTATGTCTTCCACTTCAATTCTTTAATAAGTTATGCACACTGTATGATAAAAAATGGATATCACAAGTTCCATGTTTTAGTTTTATTTTGCATTTAAATGGGCAAAAAATATATTGTAAAACTGCAAAGCACTTTTAAGCCAATATGTATGATTTAAAACAGTTTCATAGTGAACAATAATGGCATACTTTCAATTCGACCTTTCAGTTAGTGTACACAATTTTTAAATGAATGAAGAGTTAAGTATTAAATAGTTAAATGCAGAATACAAAGAGTTATAATATTGAAGTTCTATGCACAATGTGTCTGATATATACATTTTTTAAAATACAAGTCAACTAAATTACTATATCAATATATTGAACATGAATGTAAACAAGAATCTCTATCAAATTTTAAAACACTTAAAAAGCAAAATAAACATGCAATACCTCAAAATTAAGGACAAATAGTCAAGGAACACATATTTTCATTCAATTATACGGTATTATTTTCATGGGTTAGTTAGTATATAATATAAAATAATCACAAATGAATGTTTGTTTACTTTTTTTTTATCCCTTTCGCAAACGCATTCTAACTCGTTTCAAATCAAAATTATGCTGCCATATTTTAAGGTAAATCCCAACTTGATAAAAAAAAGAACAAAAAACATAATTAGGCACAAAACAAAAGCGTTTCTACAACAAAATTAACCAGCTTTGTTCAACAAAGCTCGTTAACGTTAACACTAACACACACTCAATGCTTAAAGAAAGTCATAAATACAGTCATATAATTAGAACATAAAGAGATAAAAACTTTCAAGAAGTTACCTGTAGGTTAATTTGAAGATATTTCCTTGTTTAATTAAAAATTATCAACACAAAATGAAACGTTAAAGTTCACAACAATCCACATCATACACGCTACGCTACGATTTTGGGCCCACTAGTATTGCGCAATATCTCCGGTGGCAACCTGCAGTTAGGCCCGTTCCCTATTCAAGATGGCCCTGCAATAGTATGGCTAGGACAAGGACAGAACCAAGAACCTTCTAGGTGCGAGGTTCGTCGCTTACACCTCTAGGCCACCTAGGGGGCGAATCAGATGTGTTGGTTGGTTAGTTGGTTGATATACATATATTTTCAGGCTTGTGTGCTTGCTCAGAGAGTTGCTTATAAACCTTCGTCAAGTAAGGCAGTCACAACACACACACACTCCCACGCACACATATACGTGACAGATGCAACAGATGTGTGTAATGTAATCGTTTCCAGATGCCTAATTTTAGCCTCCTAGGAGCTTTAACACAGCCAATTACGCCTCGTAATTTTTATCCCTGGTCAAGAGTCACAAGTGACGATGTACCCAACGGTACTGGTACTTCCCGACCAAAAAGGAACACCTAGCGACATTGTTGAATCAAATTAACTTGGCAATTTAACCCTTTCAGTCCCAGTGATGCCATTTGGCATCATCACTTTCAATATTTTTTTCAAAATGTTTATGTCCCGCTATGACATCCAAACACACATCATTCGATTCTTCACACTTTGTTCTATCAGGCAAAATTTTACTTTAATCTCAATAGAAGTCAGAACTACTATTTTTTTTATTTAGTAAATAGTCAACAAGCGTTTCTCCCGATTTTTGATAAGTTCACTTCAGTTCCACATATTTAAAACACAATTTAAACTATTTCGGTTAAAATAATTACTAAATTTTTTTTAATTATATGGTCAGATACCTTAAAATATATAACTCGAAGTGTTTTTTAAGTAATATATATTTTTTTATTTTGTTGTTTTCCACAGTTAAAGAATTTTGGCATTGTTTCAAAAACCATATAAAAAATCTAAATGGATTTTTTTTTCTTATGGAATTCGTATATTTGACCTAAAATAAGCTTATTTTGTGAATATCAGATGTTTCTGTAGTGTAGTAAATTTTTGGGACTGAAAGGGTTAATCGTTTTCCAGAAACTTCTGTGGATTAACAATACATTGAGTTTTTAAACTAATGCATATCTTAAATACGATACATATTATATAAGCTATATAAAATTATAATTTAGAGCAACGCTCCTGTAACATGGTTTAAATTATTAACTGTGTCATTTGACGTGACGGAATGAATAAAAGTATAATAAACATATATTAAGTTAAAATTGTAAAGAAGTAAATTTAATTTTTTTATTATCTAGAATACTCATAAGATATTAAATATTAGATTACATACATTGATTCACATGTGAAAGATTTTCAAACTCGTACTGATGACGATTTCCAACTAGTTGAAACACTGGCTGAATTTGCAGAGCCAACGATTTTTTTTGTCCACTAGGCATTGATCTTTTTCATGAAATGTGAAAAATATCCTTTATCGTCCTGCTTTTTTTAAACCATAATTTGAAAACTTGGAATATATTTTTTTAAAACTGAAATTGTAAAAATTAAAAAAACATTATTTTGTCGAGGTTGGCATTTTTACGGAATTGCCCATCTGGCAGGTACTAAAAATGCGTGTACCAAATTTGAATTTCGGATTTTTTTTTTAGTTTGAGCTGTAGAGTGGTTTCATGGAGAGAGAGACCAATGTTCAAAAACCACTTTTTCGAGATCAACACCTGCCAAAACGTCTAGAAACACAAAATCACCATTTTGGATTTTTGACCCCATCGCATTACTTTCATGACCTTATATTTCATATTAGATAATTGAAAGGAAAAAAAACTCGAATTAAATCTGAAAAAGTATAAATATGATGAAATAAACGAACAGACTATCCATTGATTGAAACTTTATTACAAGACAACACCATTACGTTCACAAAACGATTATTTCATAACACATTCAAACATCAAATTTAACGTTACTTAACAATGTTAGCCAATGAGTGGATACTTTAATCATAATATATAGATAAACATAAAATTAAATAAACTATTTAACAAACATAAAGAACATTTTTAAACATATATATAATCTTACTTTAATAAACGTTAAAGAACAATTAACAGAATATGAGTATTTAGCGATAATGAATTGTGTTTTGTACAACTGAAGAGTCAAGTGCGTAAAGATGATAAGTTTTACAAAAAAAAAATTATAAACATACATCGGGCTAAATTAATTGATCTCGCCTTGCTCATATTAATGGTTTATTATAATACACATAATTTTGTTAGGATTAAAAATATAATAATAATCATTCTCTATAAAGCCCCTGTTACACGTGATGTAGAACTGACGGTTCCCGGTCTCCTTAAGTAAACAAGAGAAATCTGAAATTCGGAGAGAACCTGCATTAAGAGGTTCGGGGGTGTCAGACGTGATGGTTAATCGTAGGTTTTTTAAGCCTTTTTGTAGGGTTTTTTGGAGTAGATGAGCAGAGTATTTCCCTGCATTCTATTTGTTATTTACATCAAAATTTGCCTTTTATAATACATTTTCAAAATTTCATTGTATATGTCAAAGTGTTTTTTAGTATTTTTCCCGGAACGGTCAATAAAAATCTGTTATGAATTCAATTTTTTTTGTCAGAAATTGAAGTAATTATATTCAATAATTTTAATATTTCTCCAATAACAATTAGTTCTAAATATTATATAAAATGGTTAATTTTCAAAAATTGACTAATAATTTCAAAGCTATCCATAAAAAATTCAAACTCAAAATTGCCAATAATATTTAAATATATATATATATATATATTTTCATTAACAGAGTGGGCATTGTATTTAACTTTGGACTTTTTTTTAATTATAATGACCCATTAACTGAAACTTTTTTGGGAGTCGAAAAGTTGAAATTAACCCCGCTAGGAATACGATACTTTCAGGCTTGAGTGGCGATTCTCAGAAAAACAACAACAAAAAACAGTATCAATTGGGGGGTCAGACTGAGTGGTAGTTTCTCCGGAAGTGGTTTTGCGTTTGGAAATTGGCACAACCGTTTGGAATTTGTATATGTCCAGTCGCTTGCGGATAAGTTTGCTTCTGCTTTTTTTTTTTGTAACCTGATTGCATGCTCATTGAAATTATCTTTTAATGCCCATATATTTGGAACTATATGAGGGTCCTTTGAGGGTTTTTTTTTATGGAGGGGGAAGTATCCATAAAATATATTAATTTTCTATGCTAGTATTTACCAAAGCATCTATCGTTAATATCTGAGATTATTTAAACTTTTTTTAATACAATTTACACCGAAAAAAGCCGTCTATTAACTTAAAAAAAGTTTCACTGTCTTGAAATTACCCCAACCAACAACCCTTAACTGTTTCTGAAACCGAAAAAAAATGCGTTTCTGCCACGAAAAGACCGCGTAGTGTAGGTTTCCTTTGAAGTTTACCGACTCCGAATGGATACGACGGTCCTGGACCGTCATATCCACCAAAAAGACCTCCATTCCACGGTCTTCACAGGTTCTGGGGTGTCAGACGTATACGTGTATACGCGGTCTATGACGGTGAACCTTCGGTTCTAGATCACGTCTGACACGGGCTTAAGATGAAAAATATAAATCAACGAATTATCCACTTGATTCATATATAACTTCAAATTAATTTTTTATTTTATTATTCACGATTGACGCACATTTCTTTTCATTTTTGAGGTTTTACAGTTGTGTCTGCTTATGTTGTCGGTCTAAGTCCCCCAAAAATATTACATAGTAAAACAAGATTTTGTATATATAATTTCTGACCACAGGAGGTTAATTTTGGGTTTCACAATCAATGATATTCTAACATGAATTTAACATTGAATACATGCATCTTCATACACAGAAATTGGAGTAAAAGAAGTACTGACATAAGCCCTAAATATGTTTACAATCTAAGAGAAAAACAACCATCTTAACGTGAAAAAAATTGCACAAAATCACAGACAGTTTATGAAATATTTACAACTCTTAATATAAGATATACACATATTTCAATGAATAAACTCTTTCTCAGGACTAGATATGTTTTATGAAAAAACGATGATGAACACTGGTAAATATAATGAAAAATTTAAATGTACAATACGATTATAATTTTTAAATCAAATTTTAACTTATTTCAATATTTAAAATTTTGAATGCTATGTAATGCATTTTTATAATCCCCTCTTTCGAACTTGTCATACTATAACACTTAGTTTCTTTAAAAATAATAATTATAAAAAATTTAAATACAGAACAAATTGGCTTTTAAAAAATGAAGAAAGGTATTAAATGTATTTTGTGCTACTATTTATAAGTTCATGTTTAACATTGTTTAAATAAATATTCTTTGGAAGGTAAAAATTTCTATTAAAATACTATCCATGACTACTTTTAAAAGAGTTTCTTATCTTTACAAAAAAACATTGATATGTTCTCTTTCTTAATAGTACTGTGTTGAAATATTAACAATTTTTTCTCATAAAACAAATTTTGATAGTTGTAAAAAATATTAAGTTTGCATTTAAAGTTTATAAAAACTTGGACAATCACTTTTAAAAGCACAGCTTTTTTTTTTGGTCTGATAAGTGAATTATAATATACTCAAATATAATAAAATATGTTATGTACTTGGCCCATTTTAAACATCACTTACTTTCACATGTCTAATCTAACATTTAGCAAAACACTT
Organism: Hylyphantes graminicola; assembly: GCA_023701765.1. NCBI lineage: Eukaryota > Metazoa > Arthropoda > Arachnida > Araneae > Linyphiidae > Hylyphantes > Hylyphantes graminicola. The sequence continues at coordinate 26,109,540 of CM043111.1, forward strand.
TTCAACACATTTCTCTACATCAATAGGGGTATACAAATTTTACTCATTCTAAGCATGGATACAATGCCAATCACTGAATTAAATATGTAACGGTACTGAACAATAAAGCATCTAGAAGTTATTCAAAGACTTTAAATTTAAAATCCACATTACAGTTTGTATATCATGCTCCAAAATACATTGGTGACATTAATGCCACATACGGTTTTTATACGGGATATAGAGATGTAGACACTTATAATTATGCAAAAACCCTTACAGCATAATAAATCACCAGCATAATCAAATGTTATAAGTAATTATATTACATGTATATATATAGCAGGTTTATAGTATAAGAATACAGCAGGATTTTTGGGAAATTCTAACATCAGATGTTTTCTACCCAACTTTAGACTCAGATTTAAAACTCTCCAACAAAGTTGAGAAATTTCATCTATAGCCCCTCCATTTTACTAAACAGTATTTCTTAATGACAATATTACATCTAATAAATGGTGTTATAAATTACATTAAACAGTAACCTAAGAATCTTAAACTTTATTACACGACTTAACACCACAAAATTTAAGATTATTATAAAATAAAAGCATAAAAATATGTGTCTCAAAATATTTAAATATACATGCATAAGAACTGGTCATAATTTGTCAAGTCAAACAATATTTTATTTTACATTTTTTTCACAACTGCCAAACACATATTGTTGGCACCGTTAGTGATACTATATTTATAAAGAGCAGTAGAGTCTTGTGCAAAAATACAGATGCAGAGGAAATTCTTCACATATCATTGATCATATATTTTTATTTCAAATGTATTTGAATGATAATTTTAAAAATACTTAAATAGTAAAACCACAGATGTGCACATGGCTTATACTTTTTAAGGGGAGATCATAGTTAACAAGAACCAAAAAATCGAATATTTGATAATAGTATTTTCTGATAGATGGAAGCCCAATCTATCGAATAAGACCAATTTTGTATCGATCAGTTAATTATATCTTATAAAAAATTAAAATTATAAAAATAAACAAATGTGCCACGCCTCCTTTGAATTACTAATTGTATGCTTGTATTATTTATGTATTGCATAATAAAATATGATTTTTTTTTGTGTTGATATTTGAAATGAAAACTATTGACTGGCTCAATGTAAAAAAAAATTCCTGACGATCTACATGAAATTCGGTTAACAAGAAATGTTTCGGTGTTCATTTCGAGTTCGTGTTAACGGGATCGACTGTATTTGTTTTTCGCGTTTTTCTCAAAACTATAATTTTCAACACATAGGTACACTTTTCTCCAAACCTATTAAATATTTTTTTAAAAAAATTTGTGTGTTATAAAACCATTTAAGATCTATTTAAGTCACCTAATTTAGTCTTTCAAATTAAAATTTTTTTTAAAATATTTTACACTTTTCTTCATTGAAAATCAGAATTTTTATGAATGTAGAATATAATGTTTTTAAAATAAAATTTAAAAATTATTTTAGGCAAAAAAAAATAGGCGACTTAAATAGATCTGAAATGGTTTTATAACACACAAAAAATTAAGAAATATTTAATAGGTTTGGAGAAAAGTGTACCAAAAAAATACTAGTATTTACAAAAATTCGTAATTGTATGTTTCAAAAGATGTCTTTTTTCAAAAATAATAATTTTTAAAAATAAGATTCTTAGGTGTAAATATAATAATAAAAGTACAATTTATAATTTGGTACCATTTTTTTATTGTACCATAATTTTTAAATGATTTAGAGCCTTTCGAAATCAATACTAAGAATTGCTCATTTTTGCTGTCACTAAATATGATCCCCCCTTAATAGGGAAAATTTTGTAGTAAAAATTATGTTATAAATTATTCTACCGTAATTATTAATATTATTATGCAACTTTCAATTTAATCTGTATCAAAAATTTTGTGCAGTGCTGTAAAAAAACATGCTAGCGAAACTAAATATCCTAGCAATGAACACATTTTTGAAAATCGAGTACTGTAAAATTTTTCATAATTCTCTTGAATTTATAAAAAGTAGCATACTATATGTTACTATTATAACCACAGGTATTTATTAATATGTTCAAGAACAGGGCAAAAATTATGTTGGCAGTTTTTTAAGTTAAAATCTTTAGTAAAATATTACATTCAATGGTCATCATTATAAACTTTGATGATTACAAGAAATTATTTAAAACAAAATTATTTTAATACATGTTATTTAACTTGGAACACCTTTATAAAATTAATAGGTTTCAATGTTCTTTACAACTGACTTTAAGACTTAAAAATATTTTTAAACATGAAAAAATAAATCAGCATTGATTATGGTTTTGTTCATAAAAGTTATACAAAACTATTTTTTTTTCTTTTTGTAAAGCTCATTTTATTTTGTTAAAATGTAAAAGCGGTCTGGTTTTTGTTACACAATTAAGAATAAAAAATTTAGTAAATATCAATACTAGTTAAAGATATTTTTTACTGTTAATTGTTTAAAAGTTATAATGCTTTTAACTATCTGGCTGAACTACAATCGAAAATGAATAAAACTATGTACTTCATATACAAATAGACTAAAAAATTTATTTTTTGTAGCTAAAAGATTATTCTAATAAAAATAGTATATAAATATTGAAAATAAAATGCTTATAGAATACAAGTTCTTCTTGAGCATGCATGTATCTAATACATTATAATATTCTAAAAAATTGTACAAAATAATCAAATAAATAAAATAAACTGCTGTGACTAAAAACTTAATTTTAGTGATAAAGGTTAATGTTTTGAAAGATTGAGCTACAATTATATACAATTAGAATAATTGTTATTTTCAAAAAAATATATATGCAAATGTATCTAATATATCATTCTAGGGATTTTAAAATATGCAGTTAAATGAATGAAATTAACTGGTGTAGGTTACTAGCAACTTTAAGTTTTAGTTGGTCAATGAAACGATGTTATTGAAGATTAAGCTACAATTTTAAATATTTGAAACTTAAACAATTAGCACCTGATGTTGCAAGGATAGCTCAATAAGGCTGAAGGGGGGGGGGGGGTGAATCCAAAAATACAGAGGCAGTTATATTAAGTTCGTAAAATTTTTAAATAAAAACATTATCATATTTTATCAAACTATAAAATTCATAACAAAATTATTGAAAACAATAGACAAAACAACTAAAAAATATTTGTACTATAGATTTGAACACAGAAAAAAATGTTGAGTTCAAAATGCAATATTAAAATGTTATTGCAATATAAACTCTTGAAAAATTTAATTTTTGTGCAGGGCTCGAAAAACCGCACGTCCTTGGCAATCAAAAATTCCCTGAGGACAACTAATTTCTCAAATCTAACGTCCTCGCGAACAGTCATTTCCCATTAATGTTCGTGATACATTTTTAATTTTTGTTATCTTCTTGAGTCAACACCTCACTTCAAGAATGACTCTAATCTAAAAATACTATTAATTCCTTTTGTAATAAGAATTGTGTATGCTCACGTAAACTTAAACAGAAGAATAGTTGCTCTGTGCACTAGATTACTCCAGGTTATGTAACCTAGTATTCCTTTTATTACTATATAATGTATTCCTAGTAACTACTAATTCATTGACAATTTATTTAAACGTTAAGAATTTTTAAAAAATATATTTAGGAGTTTTTAATACAATTAGTTATGGTATTAGTTATGGTAATCTCCATAAACTAATAGGCAGATCTGCCTCATGCTCATTATTGCTTACAAACCCCCTGCAACTGCTTGCAATTCTCCATTGATCGTTTTGGGTTTAGATCTAATTGGCCACTAAAACATTTTAGTACCGGCAAATTCAAACCTATTTGTAATTATCCTACAATGATTAATTGAGAATATTTTGTTACTCTACTTAAAATCATTTGTAATCGTAAAAAATAAATTAAAAAATATGTATACTAAATTAAAAAGGGTGTTTGACAGGCTAGTTTCGAAGGAGGGAGGGCCCATTGTTGGGCAAGCCGTCCTCATTGTAAAATTTCTCCTTGGGTAAGGGTCCTTGGGTAAAATTTCTGAGTATTTTCGAGCCCTGTTTTCGTGCATTGTTCAAAAAGAAATGCTTTAATAAACAATGCTTCCATTAAAATTGTCTTCAAACATAACAAGCTATAACAAAATCTAAGAAAACAAGGTAAATAAACATGATACTTTGTAGTAAATTAAAGATTTTTAACTCAATTCTCCTGTACACCAAATGTTCATAACAACACTATGATAATTATTTAAGTCACCTTTTGTTTAGTTTTTTTGTTTTTGATCCACATATTTAGTACAATTCTCTAGGGGGGACATAAATTGTTTAGCCAAAAAAAATCCTCCTAAAAGTGCTTTAAAGTATGCAAATGAGTAATTTTTACTTATCTAAAATGAAGTTTCAACAACTTGAAATAGCACAGACCGATGACTTAGCTCAAGATATTCGTGGACAGAACCGGCAATTGTGGCTCATTGTCTGTAGATTGTGCATAAGGTAATTGGCTCTGAGCTGTGCAAGAAGACAGAGGCAATTGCTCAAAAAATGTGTCAAGCTCAGTATACAAATCTCCGTTAAAAGGGACGTTTTCAACGTCATTTTGGGTTGGGTACAGTTTCTTGACATGTGAGCGTGTTTTAATGTCCTGGGACAGATTGTTAGCTCCTGTTATCATATTTAAATCAGGATATAGGCCTTGACATGCATTAGCATTGAGCCAGTTATAAATAGGGTCACACTCGTTATCAAATACTTCGTCAATTTTCATTCTTTTTGATGGAAAACAATATGGATCAAGATATGCATCATTTGTAATTGAGACGGATTTGTTCTTTGAAACATTTTGTTTTTGGAATTCAGTGGGACTGTATCCATTCATAGCACCTTTTCTGGCATTAAAACCATGTGTATGGTTGTAAAAGTGTTTACTGGTATACATGGAGTGTTCTTTTTGAACAGCACTAGGGTTACCCTTTGAGGGTGCACCATTAAATGTGCTAAAAGTAGCATAGCGATCCGGAACAAAATCAAGATTTGAACCATTACCTTGTAAATTAGCACCATTTACGACAGGAAAATTGACAGCATTTTCAAAGCCATTTGAGACATTATATTGAAAATTACAACTTTTAGGACTAGTATAGGTTGAATCCAGGTTATAATGCCCATTGCTTTCATACTTAGACAAAATATAATTGCTGCTACCGCATGACTCTCTCGAATAGTGCGATGAGCGTTCACTCATGGCGTATCCAACGGTAGGGGCTGATTTTAATGAAGCTTTTTCAACGGCATAAGTATTCATGATATTTGGCAATTTGTGTTTGTTCACACAAAATCCATTTGCAGATGAACCTACAGAAAATTGCAGACATGAGGAAAGGTCATTTCCCAAAGATGGCCTAGATTCTGGAGTTGCACTAGAGAGCCCTATGCAATGATTGCCAGAATCAATGCCAGAAATTTCTCTTAAATTCAACTCAAAAGCGCTTTGTGAATCTCTGCCATCCTGTGATTGTAAAAGTGCATAAGAAATGTCGTTGTTTCCATTCAAGCCACTACTGACACGATGCATTTCTAGTTTCCCCACATATCCTAAACCATCGATATCAGAATTTGCATTCTGCAGAGCAGAGGCCTGACTCTCAACCGAATCTACACTATAAGAGTTGATTTCTTTTTGGGATGATAGCTGATTATATTCATTATAACTGCATGCAACTGCTTTATTTGCTCCATTAAAAAGAGTTAAAGAGCTACTAGCTAGATAGTTTGTAGAAGTTTTACCTTCCACAACAAAATTTGTCCCACCAACAAATTCTGAACAGCTGTTCAGCAGTTGATTGTTGTTTACAGGGGAATGAATGCTTCCCCCACATATTTCGTTATTTGGTAGATGACTGGCTGAACTTGTTAGGGGAGATGCTTTATCCAAAATGTGAAAGTCTTCAGAAGATTTCAAACTATTATTAACTGTGTTGTCATACTGCAATGGTTTCAAGGTTGGAGATTGATCCTTCTCTACATTTTCTGTTGCCTTTAAATCAGTTATTTGTGGCGCAAATCTTTCTTGAAATTTTTTGAGCTCCTTACTGCCCTCTTCCTCACTAAAAATAATAAATTGGACACATTGAATTAAAAGTGGAAATTATACAGATCATTTGAGCAAGCTTTAATGTAAATGTCATTAAAAAAAACTAGGTTTTAAGAATATAGTTTAGCAGTTGCTTCTAAAGTGATTTATAATGTGCTATTTTGCTTTTAGCCCTAAAGTTGTTAGTTTTGGGTATTTTTGTCCATTTAACCAGATTCATGATACAAACAACTTTAATGTCAAACTACTATACCTATGCAAAATGTAAATTTTATGGTAATCTCCATAAACTAGGCGGATCTGCCTAATGCTCACTATTGCTTACAAACACTGTGCAACTGCTTGCAATTCTCTATTGATTGTTTTGGGTGAAGACCTAATTGGCCACTAAAATATTTTAGTCGAGGCAAATTAAAACATATTTGCCTACAATGACATAATTATCCTACAATGATTAATAGAGAATATTTTGTTACTCTACTTAAAATCATTTGTAATCGTAAAAACGAAATTAAAAACCATGTGCACATAAAACATAAGTAAAAATTTATCCCAGACCAACTTCATCTGCCAAAGCATAACTTTTGATATTTTAAACCTACAACTATCACATTAAGAAATATCATGTGTGAAATCTATTGAAATTCCAAACTAATTTATAATTCCAAAAGTAAAACACAAAATAAATAAAATGTTAAACAGATTAGAGTTCAATATCTACATTCATTTGAAATTCCAGTTCCATAATCATACTTTTTAAATATTATGAAAGATTTTACAGTGCTTTTTTAGTGGTATTTTAGAAAATTAGTTTTTCTGAATAAGAACAGTAGTTATAAGCAAAAATATTGGTGAGTAACAGATTAAATTAAAACTATTTGAATATTGAGAGGTTTTTTTTTAAAACCTAACTTGGTGGCTGAGCGTAAATTGCTGCCATTCTAATAGTAAAAATTTCCCTTTAAATTCGACCAAGGTATGAATACTTATACTATATATATAAGAAATAAAATAAGTTTTCAAAAAGGAAAACGCCATAAGAAATCATACCTTAACCACCTATTATAGCACGCAAAATGGCTAATTTCTGTAGTGCCTTCCTTATAAACAATCTGGCCGTTACTTTGCAAATAAATGTAAGATGAATCGAATATTTTCAGCCTGTATGTTATCAATCCTGTTCCATCATTGCTTGAAAACACTAAAATAAAATTTTAATAACATAAGATATATATTTTCAGTTGTAAATATCTTTTTAAAAAAACATTTTTTAATATCTTAATTCTTTTTGGAGAGAAACAATTTGTTTCAATAAATATACTTAAGAAAGCAAGATTATTTGATTTAAAAGCGAATAGGTTTTAACATGTCCATTGCTTTTAATTTGCTTGCACTTGTTAATATATTCCACTTAATTAGGAGACATCCGAAAAGCGCAATATATATTTTGCATCACAATAAAGTTACATTTTTTAAATACATGTATGCATAAAATGCATAAGAAAGCTCACAAAAACAATTAAGATAGAAATTTTTAACTTTTAGCATTTAATATTATTTTATAGCGCATGCACAATATTTAATTGACACTTATCATGGCATAAGTAAACCACCCTCCAGACAACCATATTTGCGACCAACGATCAAAAATTTATCTTGCCTTAATTTTTAGAAAACAAAAGATTGAAAATAAAAATAGAAGACCAATTGAAAGCTCTTAGATAAAAAAAAAAACCTGTAAATTTCACAAAGGTATAGTCAAGGTAAGTTAAAACATTCAAGGTATCACACTGCAATTAGGACGTTATAAACAAGGGACAAAATAGGATTTAAAATAATAAAGACATGAATTATGAGAGTAGATATAATGTTGCACTGGAGAAGCTACATTAACGCTATTTAATGTTGTAATTTAGAGCTGAAATTGGGTGACAACAAAAAAATTGAGCTGGCTACATCTCATTTAAAACATTACAACCAAAAAATATGTTATATTACTACAAGATGCAACACACAGGCTTTTCGAATCTCAGGGGAAGTTATTCTTTTTTTTTTCAATCACAATTTATGCATACCATTTAAAAAAAGGTTTCCAAGGTATTATTACATCAATAACTATAAATAATAATGACTCACTCATGGTTGAATGTAATCTTTGTTTATTTTACACAGAATAGTAAAAAAATTAAAATCAAATAATGTTTATTAATAAAAATAAAATTTCACAAGTCCAAATTGGGGGTAAATATCTTTATTGCAATTGAACTATAACTAAAAGAGTAATTGTTTAATCCCCTCTTGCTGTAAACATCTCTGTTTAGTGTTACAACTAAGGTCTCAATTGTACAAATATTATAAGATAAATAAAAACATTAAGGTTTATGAATATTTTAAGAGAAATTTACCTTGGCAAATTTGTACAGGAGCATACTTAACTATTTTAATGAAGCTTTAAAATAGGCCACAAATAATAACATCAAATATCTGTAGCTTCAAAAAGATATATTTTGAAGATAGGGGCATGAACATGTATATATAATACAAGTTCATGCACTTAGGTTCAAAATATAGCTAGTGCAACACATTTTTCCGATACAATTGATCACTTTATGTTTTGAACTTACTTGCTTTTTGTGCAAACATAGCAATGGGTACATCATTGTCCAAAATGTACTGGTATGCAGATGTACCTTGTACATCTTGTGGCATGTAACCAGTGATAGTAGCGATTCTATAAACAAAGCATTCTTATATAGTTTTTCAATAGGTATATAAAAATGATATTGCATAATTGTTATATTTTTTAAAAACATTTATACTGTATATTATTATAATCTGTTTTACTGTATTTGGGAGATAAGGTTTTTTTTTACTTCAAGGTGAATATTCAAGTTTCATTTATAAAAAAAACTGTTTGCTTCACTTAAAATTATGATTTTTAGAAAATCTTGTTTCAGTGACATTCTCATAAAAATAATTTTATATTTAAAAGAAAACAAAAAACAAAAGATCTTAATTATGAATTCTCTTATACAGGGCTCCCAACAGATTTTCAACTTGTCCCTAGGGAAAAAAGGGACTCAGCATCTTAAAAAAAGGGAAAAAAGGGACCTAAAAATAACAAGATATATGATATCTTGTATTCTTCGTAGCAGGTAGGGGGTCAAATTTTTAGGGCTAGATAAATTAATAATTGGAACCAAATGAGGTTTATTCTCATACAGTAGTGCTCATAAATATTTTGACTAAACAATTTTCGCCACTGATCTCAAAGAGGCTGCAATTGGGGCATTACAAGATGGTTAGTAAAAAGCAAGTGTAGCCAGAGACTTTAATCTCTCAAGACAAATTGTGAGTGTATGGAAGAGTCAATTTGAATCCCGAGGCACAGTTAATGGTAAACAAAGGTCAGGCAGGCCTTAAAAAAAACAGAGGGTTGATAGGCTTATTCGAAGGAGATTGGTTGAAAATCCATGCCTCACAGCTGCTGATATAATGTGTGATTTAAAAGCATCATATGGTGTAGATGCTCATGTATCCATCGTGCAACGTCGCCTCTCGGACCACGGTTTGAATGGCCGATGTCCCAGCAAGAAACCATTAATTTGAGTGAAGAACCGAAAGGCCAGACTTGCATTTGCTGAAAAGCACAAGTTTTGGACCAAGAAGGATTGGGCGAAAGTTCTATTTAGCAATGCAAGTAAATGTAATAGATTTTTGACAGACGGTATACAGTATGTTAGTCGCTCTGTGAACACTCGGTACGATGTTCATCACCAAGTCCCCACCGTAAAGTACGGTGGAGGCAATTTTATGGTCTTTGATTACTTTTCATGGGTGGTCCTTTGGTCCACATTGAAGGCATCATGGACCGCTTCAAATATGCTCAGATTCTAGATGAAAACATGCAAAACCAAGCAGGAGAAGTTTTTGAGGGTTAATGGCTTTTTCAGCATGACAACGACCCAAAACATGCCTCCAAACATGTTAAAGACTTTCTTGCTCAAAATAATTTTCTCATCTTGGATTGGCCAAGTCAAAGTCCTGCTGACTTAAGTCCAATTGAACACATGTGGAGTCAGTTGGACAAGAGGATAAGGCAACGTGCCTTCAAACACTGCGTGAGGAATGGGCCCTCTCAGTGCCATTGAAAAACTGATCGACTTTATGCCAGCTCGATGTCGAGCTGTTCTTAGGTCTAAGAGCTGTACAACCAAGTATTAGCCCCTCAGGTTAAAAGGAGTAACAATTTGTTTTGTCAAAGGTTTACTAAAGAAAATGGGTTTTACCCTCGTTTATAGAAGTGTCAAATTACTTTTGAGCGCAGTAAGTTCCAATAAAATTCATTTTGTATGTTTCATACAAAAAGATCTTAGTGGTTTTTTTTCTAGCGACTTATTTAACGTCACTACCAAATAATTTTTTTATCAATATCGTAGGATGACCCAAATTTGCAAGCCTATCGCTTAAGGTTTTTGATTTTATTATACACTGTAAAACCGAAAATTTACCGAAATTTTTGTATCACAATCTGCATGCGTGTGAACAACAATGAATAAATTACCACTTTCTTTCAAATAGCTTTCTCTGATATATTTCAAAAGCGTCGTTTTAGCAATCGGAAATAAATATGCATTTCTTCACATTTATAGGTAAATTTTCAGCAAATACAATTACATCATATGTCTTTTTTATGCGTAATTTGAAGAGGAGGCTGCGCCATACGTTTTGTTTGGTTTTTCATACCCATCAAGAACTATTTCAACTTTTTAATAAATTAAGTTGACATTGCACTAGTAGTGACTTCTGATATCCCCAAATGTTGTAGAAGTGGTCCAGGTAAATTAATTTTTAATTATTATAGTAGTGCAGGTAATTAAATTTTTAAAAAATTGACGTTTTTTCAAGATGGCGGCCAAAAAAACATATGTCGCGGCAGTACGGGTTAAGACTTTTAGTATGTTCATTAGAAGCATGTTACCTACCTTTTGCAACAAGAATGGTTTACGTTCCAATTTTTTCGACTTCTAACTCTATTTCGACTGCACTAATAATTGAGTTTGTCAAAATACTTATGAGCGCTACTGTATCTTTGTAGCCCATCCACAATATTTAATCGAGCATTTAATATTTGCACAGATATTGATGCTCTTTCATCGATCATGATTCTTCCAGATTTTGAAAAACCCCTCTCCACCTCAGCATGACCATGGGAATGTGACAATGCTGCCTTAATTACCATGGCTATATTCAGATATTTTAAAGTGCCATCCACATCTTTAAAACTAAAACACTGTGACCAATATCGATCAATTCTGTCATCAGATTTCATTGTTTCTAATTGCACTAATCTCCATTGGTCCACTAGTTTTTCTTCGTCATACATTACAGGCAAAGAAGATGGTATTATTTAAAAAAGCTTTGCATTAACTTTTAGCTTGACTTTATCAGGTTTTAAAGAATTAAAGCTTTGCAAAACTCTGAAAAAAAGAACGTCCTTTTCAAGAATATAGTTCAGGGCTGCAGTGTAATTTTTAAAAAAAATTTGGTTGAAAAAGGGAAAATAGGGAGCAGGTTCGTGAAATAAGGAGTTTTAGGGACTTGGGATGTAAAAAAGGACTTTTAGGGAAAAAAGGGACCAGTTGGGAGTCCTGCTATACAATAAAATATTCTTTTTTAACTTTAATTATTCGTTAAATAATTTAAAATCGGTTTAGAAAATTATTTTCTTGTGAAAAGTTTATTTAATTTTTCTATTTAAACTAGATATTATTTATCATTGCAAATTTAGAACACAAAAAGTTATGATTAGTAGACTTCAACAAGGGATTCATCGATGTCCAGACTTAATTTTATAAGTGTAGTGTCCAGTGGCGGATCCAGCCGAAACTAAAGAGGGGGGCAAATGTTACACAGGATTCCTATTATCAACCTCTGGCCCAAAAGTTCAAAACGTCGGCGATAACATATAATTAATAAATTATGATTATTATATTGATTTAATTAACATATTATGATTATTATATTGATTTAATTAATATATTGATTTAATTATTATATTATTATAATTAATAATCTTTTTATTATTTTTTTATCAAATAAATTAAGATTATACCTCATCTTTTAATAATTGCATTTTTGATTATTTTTAAAGGGGCATAATACCTTTTTGGAAGAAATATTTATTACTGTGAAGGAAAAAGTAGAAAATATATCAGTTTTACTTGAAATGTTGGCATCTTTTAAGACGAGTGAAAAAAATATACTTTTTTTTCACTGCTTTAAGGTGAAAAAAAGTAATTTTTTTATCATTGTTTCTGAAAAAGTATAACTTTACGCACACGTCTGATAAATAAAATTATAGTGTAAAAGTCAGATTTTTTTTCACGCAATTATAAAAAAAGTAATTTTTTATCACTGTTTCCATTAGAAGAATAACTTTTCTTTTCGCACGCGTCTGATATTAAAATTATAGTGTAAAAATCGGATTTTTTTTCATGCAATTATAAAAAAAATATGTTTATTTAATACAAGAAGTAATACAACAAAAAGAAGATGCGTGAGGTTTACATAATGACTAAAAATATTTCAAATATTTTTTACGAAATAAAAATATAGAACATTCATATCCCCTATTATTAAAGGATTCAGAATATAAAAAAACGGTATTCACATGTTACTTTTTTAATGCACAACCTAAATAACTTTATGGCAGCATCATTTACGACATAAAATGAAAAAACAAAATACTCTAATGACATAACACTTTTTGAAAGTTTTTAAAAAAATGTTAACTTCTTAAGGTTTTTTTAAAGTGTAACAGTTATTATTTTTTTTAAATAGCTTCCTTTTTCTTACCTTTTGTACGAATTAAAATTATAAATTAGGATAGTATAAATAAGTCTGAGAACATGTTGTCATTTTCTGAAGAATAAATTAAATACCAATTTAAAATTAAAAAAAATACAAAATTTTAAATTATGTAACAGTAATTTTTTACACGTTTTGTATACTACCTTGATCGTAAAATAGGAATTAATTTATAAACACCAACAAGTCTAAATCTGACAGAAATAAACAATTGATCAAAACATTAAACAATATTTCACGGAACACTTGTTAACCACTAATAGATATATAAATAGTGCATATTAAAGCGACATTTATATTTTTACGAAAACTCAATTATATTAAGTTTTAACATTAAATGAAATTATTATTTATTATCTTACCTTTAAATGGGCCTTTAGACACTTATAAATGACAAAAAACTCGACACATTAAGATAACAAATAAAAATAATAACCTATTCCGCGCAGTGTCAAATACTAAACTGTCCACTGTCCAACGCCAAATATTCTGAGGCTATGGGCTCAGTTTCTGTTTTTTGCTCATTGGCCAGTCCAGGAAATCTTTCTAAGATCTGGCAAAAACTGAGAAAACGTACGACCGCCTTTGCGAAAATGCTCCCAACAGCTAAGTGATGGGGGGAGGTCGTAAATAATTGTCTCCAGTTTCAAGCAAGGACCCTGCAACTTCAGGTTTTCTTCTTTGGTCATAAAAACCAAACGGGGTTTCATGTCCTGCTTTGATAAAAATCAGATAATTTTTGCAGAAGCTGGGCAATGGGGATTCGGATTGTGTTATTGGAAAGAGGACGACGAGAGAGGTGACGATCCCCAAGTATGCTTTCCCACGGAAAGTGCTTTTTTAGACTTTAAGCTTGATTCTACTGTCTCTGTCCGTTCGGACATTGATGTATATCCTTACGTACATACACACAGAAAAAAAGATTGGTACACGTTTTCATTACCTTTCAAATGAAAAATAGATTTTTTTTTAAATCGTAAATCACAACGGAAAATTAAAAGAGGGATACAGACGGAAATCTCTACGATGTTAATACCAATTTTTTTTAATTATTTCGAATTAAAAAAAAGGAAAAATGGTTTTAAAAAATAGATTTGCTTTTTTTCTTTTGTTTTGGAGCAACAACGAATGCTTTGAAACTCAGTTAAAAATGAGTATTTCTAAAACTCTCAAAAACCATCCTTAAAGTTAAGCGTATGTAAGCCTATATTTTTCCAACTTTTTTATTTAACAAGCATTCCCAACCAAAACACCCACTTCCTACCAAAACCTCGTTTTCATTAAAAATGTCTTGCAGTGGATCCAATACTTAGCAACAAAATCCATAAAAAAATACCTTGATGTGGCTAGTTTAGTGCGAAGTAGCCAAATGAGGTGCTATTTATCCGTAGCTTCTGTGTTTATTATAACCCTGTGGGAGAGGGGTTTGAATGTAGCCCCTTTCGTTTCCCTAAGACGGACACAGAAGACAGTGAGTGGTAATTTTATCCGACAATTTTTATTGCCTCAGACAGATAACGTTAACTTTTTCTTGGGCCATTACTACGTGTTGTTGGGGTAGATGCTTTACCCCCTTCCCCCCTCTAGTTGTGAGAGGCCCCTGTGGGTTTGTGTTGATGCGTTGTGTTTGCTTTTCATTTCGAGCGATGAAATTCCCAGCCAAAAAAAAAAAAAAGATTCTCCGGGGCAAAAAAGAAAAATCTTGGAAGAGACTTGCTGTGTTTTGGAAGCTGTGGGGGGAGGGGGGGGGGTGCTTAGGGAAACAGGATGGGGGGGGGGACGGTCAGAGCAGGCTGACCCTGACCCCCCCCCCCCCCCGTGGTTGGCGCGCCTGTATATTTTCTGTTTAGTGGTCCGATTTTCAAACTCCTATATTTTACATTTTCCCCTTTTCTTCCTTAATTTTAAAAAAAGGCACCTGAGGTCAAGGGGGGGTCAAAAGGCCTGTTGCCCCCCCCTTGAATCCGCCACTGGTAGTGTCAGGTTATACTTTTCAATGGATTTTTTTTTACATTAATGCAACTAGCAAAAAGTTAAAACATCAATATACACAATTTTAAATAAATGCATTTATAAATTAGTAAATTGATTGGATAATAATATTAGTTAAAGATTTATTAAAATCTAGACACAGGCTGCAATGCAAAAAAAAACACACAAACATTGATAGATACTTTCAATAGATAACAATATT
Organism: Hylyphantes graminicola; assembly: GCA_023701765.1. NCBI lineage: Eukaryota > Metazoa > Arthropoda > Arachnida > Araneae > Linyphiidae > Hylyphantes > Hylyphantes graminicola. Next base: position 26,124,716 of record CM043111.1, read on the forward strand.
TAGATATTTTTCTAAAACCTGCACTACAGTGAGTACTACAGATATTGTATTTTATATATTTCTTATCTCAGAAAGGGCGTTTCTTTTCCTTTTATTTTTTTGCTTACAGGGACTCTGGCAAGATTTTATCTTTGCAAGGTGTCAAGCTTTGATTCAGCTATCTGACCTTAACTGAAATTATAAAAATAACAGACACTGATGCGATCTAGACACAAACTAGCGTATATTATGAATCATTGAATTTGGTTGAACAATCCTGAACAAAATAACGAAACATTACTGTAGTTATGCGGAGAACTAGCAAATATTTGGAGTCTGGTTTCATCGTAACTGAGTTTTTGTCAAGACATGCTAAGGTCTCATAGGAGCGCAAATAGAAGTATAAAATTTTGTGCTCGAAATCTTAGTTTTTTTTCCCTAAAAAAAGTTTTGGCTTCCATCAGCATTTAAAAGATTTTCAAGAACTGATATTTTCTCTAAGTTAACATCAGCTGAAGAGTGCAGATGGATAATTTCTTGAACAATCAGCACTGATGCATCAATTTAGCTGATTAGCTGGAAAGTTACTGATTTTTTTTTCACCCACAGTTTTATCTAGGCATTTGAAAATACTGACATTGAAATTACTTATGAATTATAAACTAAAAGTGATCTTGAAAGTTGTCCAACTAATATCGATTTTAAAAAGATATGTATGTCTCATGGTGACAATGTTTGAGTGCACAAAACGCTCATAAAAAATGTAATATATTGACATTTTACCTTTGGTCAGCATACATAATTTGGCCCTGCACGCCATGAATAGTGAAGTATATATCTTGGTGACTCAATAAATATGCTCTGTTAATTTTTGGTTCCATCCTCATAGGTTCTACAAACATCAGTACAACTGAAGAAGCTCCGAAATCTTTTTGTTTTACTAAATAAAATAAAAACTTCAATTCAATTGGTCTGAAAATCATAATTCAAACATCTCACATTGCACCAAATACTGATAACAAGTACAAACATCTATTTTGCAAAATCATCAAAATTTTTTACAAAAATTTAATAGACTTTTCAAGGTAATTTAAAAAATTACTAAAATATAACAAAATTAAGACATGTTTTGTAGAAATCAAAAACTTTTTAAAGTGTAAAAAGTTGTAGCTCTTAATCACATAGAATCAAATTACTATATGAACATTACTATATAAAAATACAATTACAATTTCCATTAAAAGAAATACATACTTTTGCGGATCTATGAAAATATTCTTAATACAGAAATTAATGTGTCAGATTTTTATAGCAAAAATTATTTGTCAGATTCATTAACAAATAATATATCTGTTTAAAATTTGCTAACACAGTAAATTTAACGAAACATAAAAGATGTGCCCTTCAAGAAAAGACTGTAGGCTATACAAATAGTAAGTTTACTTTCAGTCTTAAAATTATTAAAAATTAACAATTTTTTGGGGCGTGATAGATGAAAACTTGCTCTATTGTTATAAAGTGGTGTGATAAAGCCAAAAACTGAGGCTAAACAGCTAATTTGAATTATGGGTCATAACTTTGGATCAGAATATATTCAATGTGTATCAGAACCCCTAACAGTTTAGCTTTTCTGTCGAAGGATTTTTAATTTTTCAGTCATGGGTGCAAATTGGCAAAAATACCATGATTTAAAAACTATTTTATGGTTCTGTCCCATTCAGAACTAGCATATTTTAAAAAATACTCTTGTTCTGAATGCAGGGTTCGTACAACTTTCTTGACATAAAAATTAAGGGGTTTTAGGACATTTTAAGAAAATTTCTATGATTTTTAAGAACAGAACAGCTTTCAATGTGGGTTTAACAGCTGTTGTTTGTCAACGAAAATAAGAATGATAGCTTAGAAAGCAAATTCTTTAGGAAAAAAGATTTTTCTTTTATAAATATACACCGAAAAATTAGCTAAACACAGTTAACGTGCATTTACTTTTAAATATTGAGTTTGTCTATCAATCATGATGATAAATTTTAAAATTTATATATATCAATAGCATATAAGTATTTGATTAATAGGTTCGTTAAAGCCCCAACTCTTGGCGCTTTTTTATATGGCTGTTTGAATGTTGCAAGGCTTTAAATATTTTAATTTTGCCTATAGCTAGATAATATTTACATCAGTATATAAATCATTGTTTACGCAGCGCCATTTCAAATTTAAATAAACGAATCAAAACCTTGAGACACTAAAATAGTCAAATAAAAAAAAGGCCAATTTGTGAGGGGTGACGAAACTGTGAGCTCTGATCGACCGATTATCGGGGCGGCGAACGAAAATGAATCTTGAAGCTGTCTAAATGAAACTCATGAAATGCGCCTTTTTCACTTAAAACATCGCTTTTACAGAAAGTAAAAAATATTTTAACGAACAATTTGCTGCTCCTATAATTTACTTCTCATTGCAGATAATGGAAAAATCAAAACATGGTCCAGATAAAGAATAATGCTTTCTCTTATTTCTTCCGTCAGAAGGGAACCGTTTAATATGTCCCATTTGGTTTCTGCTATGCAACATCATCAAGTAACAAGCTTACAATCTGACAGAATCACGAAACAAGCTTGGGGCTAGAGCACGATCTGTTCGCGGCCAGAATCAAATTTAATAAATAATTATTCTATGGTTCGGTCCCGTTCAGTACAGAAGCATTTCCACAAATCTGTACTAATACGGGAAAACTTTCACCCATGTTTACAGTCTGTTTATATAGATTCAATGTCTTAAGTCTGAATTAGAATGCTTGGTTGCTTTGAAACGAAAGCACTTATTAGCAGAGTTCTTCAAATCTCGTTAAAATATTAAACATCATAGTTGAGAATCTGCTTAGTTTATTTACGGTGTCTTACCTTTTTTATGTTTTTGAATTGACTTTTTTTGTGATTCATCAAATGAATCATTGCAATGGACAGAAAGCTTGAAAAGCATCTTTCGGTATCTAATTTCAGTAGAGCGCGGCAATGGTCTTTGCTGCATGTGTAGTTTCACAACCTTGGTTTTAAAATTTTCTGAAAGTAAAAAAAAATATTATTTGAAGTTCAAATTAAACTTTAATGTTCCAATACCATAGCAAGGTAAAATAATATAGTATTGGAAAAACTTATCACTTGTAATGAAGCATTTCTAAACTCCAAGTCTTGTATGTCCATAAAAAGTAAAACATTTAGCAATAGTGAAACGATTCATCATCAAACAATTGAAATTTAAGGGACAAGTAGTTTCGGGAATTAACACGTTAGTTTCTATCGAACATTCCCATCTTCATCAAAAATGCACCAATTCTGATAAAGATAAGGCCATGTTCGATAGAAACTTGATGATTTGAAACTAAAATAATTTGTGCTTAGAATTTATATTAACTTTGAAAACTCATTGCCAAAAACAATAGGTTATTCATATCTTCTGAATACCTGATTGAGGATAATTCCACATGTTGGAATGATTTTCTTATTTTCTATAGTTTATATAATCTACGAAGTATTTTTTTAATACAAATAGATGCTCTGATTTGTCAGGCACATAATGATGTAACATATTTTAGTCCTGCCTGCACTGTAAGCAAGTTTTTACTTTCTTTAAGTACTTGTATAGTGTTGTTAAATATGAAGGAATTAAAAAAGTTTAGTTACAAACCTTTCTTACTCCTTGCAATAGCAGAATTAACTTTTTTCTCAAAAAACGATACTTCATTAGCCTCCACATAATTATAGATAGACTGTCCAATAAGATCAATCTGAAAATAAAAGAATTATTTGAATATAGAAACAAAATTTTAGGAAATGTTTAATTGGAAGAGCTTAATAAATTCTCTGAATATTAAAAGGGAAGGCAACATCATTTACTAAAATGATATTGCCACATTATCTTTACACTTCCTGTTTTAGCTTTCATACTATGGTTATGGCCTAAAAAGTGAAATATATTTTAATTGACTGCCCCTCATGTAATCTATCAACGTTGCACACAATTGTAGAGTCCAAGGAAAAAACACTTTATTGACTGGATATCCCTAAGTATCATGCCATTTTGGCGACATGGCAAGCCATCTCTCGACAAGCAATCATCAACTGGTGCAAAGCAACTTGTTTCTCACTTGATAGGAGCACATTAGAACACTATTTTGCAATTTTAGAATTTATTTTTGATCCTTTTCCCCTATCTGTAAAATACTATGCAATAAAAGACCGTAGCACTCTCAAACCAAAACAGCGTTATGACCTTGGTATGTTCCGAGTGTATCAGTGGAACCTCGATTTTGCGACCCCTTCGTTGTAAAGACCGCTTCAGAAAGTCCCAATAATTTTACCATAGGAATAGTGTTTAAAAAACCCTCTTTTTTTGACCGAAAAACAAGCAGTCTCTCGATATTAAAACCGAATATTTTTCAGAAATTTCACAACAAAATTTGCTACAAGAAGTCATTTTCGTATTTGCTCCCAAGTTTCAACTTGTGAAAGTGTTTGAGTGACAAGAAATTGTTTGCCTTTGTTTGAGGACAATAAAGAAAGGCCTCTCCTAGCGAGTAAAGGGGTCGAACAATGAATGAATAGGTGAATAGGGCAGGGACGAATTCCTGGAATTCACCGGGGACCGGTGTTGCAAAAGAAGCCAAAGTCAGCTTAATATTTCACGCATTCTGTAATTGGTTGTTAAACATAGATGTAGAAAATACGGCACCAAATGTGACCATAGGACTAACTGACTTCGTACAATTCATATGTCTACAAAATGGTTCTTAAAAATAAACAGAGCCAAATTTCTATTGATGTGAAATGTAATGTGTCGTCGCTACTGTGTGAGAGAGAACAATGCCGAGGATTTTTGACAAAAAGTAACAGAAATAGAAAATGCCATAATTAAGAACTGTTAGAATTTTTAAACAATCTACAATTAATTCATTTTTATCTGCACAATATGTGTAAATACAAAAATAAACGTTTCTATAGGTATGTATACATTTTTCTCAGTTTTTTAATTAAATTCTTTATAACGTTACTTTGATTTAACGACCTTAAGTTGTAGGTCCTGAGAGCGGTCGCTGTATCGAGGTTCCACTGTATCACCAAAGCTACTGCCAAGTGTATCGACAATTGTTTTCTCTATCTTCAATACACTGAATTTTTTTAGTGTTTCTTAGTATAAAACAGGAAAAAAGAATAATGTAACATTAAAAGAAAAACAGTTTTAATGAGAAGTCGAGATATCAAATACAATTTTATAACCATTATACAGAGTTCATTCTAGAACTGAAAAAGGGCAGGGTGCTTTAAATATAAAAAGGGCACTTGCCAAAGTTTAGGGCACATAGTCTAAGAGCACTTGCAAAAAGTTTAGGGCATCTAAAATGCGATAAAAAAATAATTTTTTTCGGATTTTTAGAAAATATACTGGCATACCAAATTAAATGTTTATTATTTTACTACTCCATTTTATGAAACATCTTTTCTAGTAAGTGAAGAACATGATGAGGCACTTATGCCTAACAATGAGCCAGAACTGCAAACAGATCTACTAGAGCGAAGTGGTGGAAATCATTAATGCTACTAATTAAACAAACGTAGGTTTTGTTTGCATTCAGCTCTAGCATTTAAAATTAAAAGCATGGTTCATACACTTTTTTCAAGTGTAGTAGAACTCAAAATATTCAAAGAAGTGCTGATTATAAGAATGTCAGAAAAATCAAACAAGCCGACCTGTTACTGTTCCTCTTTATTCCATGTCATGTCTATTAATTTTTTTGTATCCACAAAAAAAATTTACTAGGCTAACAAAAAAATAGGCCGGTTATTAAGTTATAAATCGCATGTAAAGTTTAGTAATTGCACTTTTTCCAAGATTCTAACATAAGTTGAAAGAAAAAAAACTATTACAAAAAGCTACAACTCAAACTGAAACAAAACCTATAACCCAAACTACATCTTACAATTTGGATTTGTTTAAACCGAAATTTTAATTTAACTCATTATCTAACAGCCCAACAATACATTGAGTAATTGATTAAAATATACCTTTTCTCCAATTATCCAAATTTTCAATTATTTATACGAACGTGGTTTGGGCCCAATTCCATGCTTTGGATAATTGGAGTTCTACAGAACCTTTCAAGAATTTATTTTAGAAAAATTCAAGAACTAGGAATTACTAACAAAATTTTGAATACATGTTGTATCAGCGCCATCTAGCGGCCACTTATTGAAACTCTGCCCTGAACCGCCATCTTTTTTGTCACTAGTAAAGGCGGTAAGGGTGGAGAGAGGATGTAATTCTTCAGAGCTGCACCTTATTAAATGGATATTTCTACACTAAAGAGTTGCTTTCTTCTTTACTGCCCCTCCTCCTTACTAGACATGGGGGCTCACCGCCTCCTTGCCACCCGCCTCTCGTCGCAAAAATCGATATTTTTTAAAAATTTTTAATTTAAACTTTTACAAAACGAAAGTTCAAGTCCCACGAGGTTCAGACATAAAGTTCCTCTCCACGGTGGGCAAGCACGAACTCATGCACAAAAACGAACTTTTATCTACACTGCAATAAATCAGCGATGCCAAAATCGCCATCGTCACGAAAAAAGTGAAAACTCCCGCTTCAAAAGGAACTTCCTGCGCCATCGTCAAGCGATTCCTTCTTCAGCCGCCAAGCCGAAGTCGCCATCGCATTCGCCATCGTCGACCCCATCGTAAAGTGGTTTTTTTCTCTCGCCGTTAAGCATCAGAAGACGCCACCCGTGAGTCAGCCATCTTCAGCCGCTAAGCAGAAGACGACACACGACGACGAGGTCCACAGCACGTCAATCCGAAAAACAAAAGTAACCTCCATAAAACGGATTACATCGTCTTCAGAGCACGTAAGAAATTCTACTACATCGCCGACGAAACAAAACCAAAAACGACCAAAAAGGTAAAAGTTTTCTTATTTTTTATTCAAGATGTATAAAAATACCAAAAAAGAAGATTTAGTGAAAGTTGCTTTTGAATTGGACATCGTACTTCCAGAAAATCCCACGTTAACTAAAATTAAAGAGCTAATTGAGTCCAGTGAGACCTATACGAAAGATAACGAATTCGTTAAAAATTTAATTGCACAAACGGTAGATGAAAGAAATGTTAAACTAGAAATTGAAAGAAATAAATTAGAAGTCGAAAAAGTAAAACTCGCTCAAATAGAACGAAATATAGAACTAGCTACTCTTCAAAACAATGCCGAAACTCAACATAATATTTCGAAAAGTTCCGAAACCGATGATTCACCTAACATCGAAAATCTTATTCGTTCTGTTAAAACTCTTTCAATGCCAATCCCTAGCCGTCCAGAAAATTACAGCTTATTTTTCGCATCGTTAGAACGAGCATTTAATACGAAGAATATTTCGGATGAGTTATTGAAGTCAGAAATACTTATAAATATGTTAGGCGAAAAAGCAAATCACATTTTATTAAATATTTCGGATAATGATATCCAAGACTACGAAAAAGTCAAAAATACAGTGCTACGTCAGTTCCAACCAACCGCACAGGATTGCCTAATTAATTTTCGCCGTATGCAAAGACTCGCAGATGAGTCACATACACAATTCGCTTCAAGACTACAAACAACTTTCGCATATTATTGCAAGATTAGAAAAGTCAGTGACTTTGACACTTTATGCCAATTAATGGTTTCAGATAAATTGTATTCTACACTTGACCGAGAGACTCAGTCATACATAGCTGTCACACAAGGCGAAGAATGGCTAAAGCCAAATGATCTTGCACAAAAAGTTGATATATATTTTACATCACAGCGTAAATCTCTAAGCGAAGTAAACCGTCGCCAACACAACAATAACACCTATCAACAACAACAAAACAACAGACCACCATACAATAATCGACAACCATACAATAACTTTCGTAGGCCACAAAATCAAAATTCCCGTGGAACAAATAATAATCGCTTCAATCAACGCAATGTAAACAACCAACGATCTGAAAACGAGTCACACGAGAATAACAGTCCAGTATTAAAAATAGCTCCTACAACACCCAAACCACGTGATCACGGTTCCCTTCAATATGAAAATGCACTACTTAACAATAAAATTACGCGCGCTATTATTGACAGTGGCTGCACTCATATTTGTGTCAAAGCCGATTGTTTACCCAAAACAACAACATATGACGAAGAAATCACATTAGTTTCTGCATTTGGCGACACGTACACCGCCAAATCCGCCAAGGTAAAACTCTCGTTGCCACAAAGACAACCGAAAACATACGCTGCCGCTATTTGCGAGAGTTTAATTTCAAATCTAATAATCCCCCCTTCAATTTTCCATGAGCTAAAAAGATCACAAAATGAAAATGCAGTCGACCCTCCAAAAACAAATAATACCACGCAACCCGAAATCAAAGAAATAAAAAACAAATGTCAAAATACTATTCACATCGCTCCGAAACAAGTCGCAGACGAAAAGTCTACGAATCACGCTGGCGACTATGGGTCTACGAATGAAGAGAGCGTACGAGACGACGCGTCAATCACCTGTCAACCAGACGTTAGGGCACACCCACGAACATGCCACAACCAATCAGAGACGGAGGAGGAGCTATCGAATGCAAATTCGCCCGCTCACTTCGAGTACGAAGAGAGTAGATTTTTTTTAGCGGAACTAGATGATGTGTCGAACCGATTAAATTTGGATAACGCCACCGGTAAAAGTTTAGCCTACTTTCCCGTAAAACACGCTTCGGCGAATGAGTTTACGTCCACAATGGATTGTGACTACGGTAATGACTTATATTTCACACACGTTCATAATACGGATATGAAGAAACGTTTTTCACATTTAATTGAAGAATATAACTCGAACAAATTAACAGATTTAGGAACTTATGAACATCAAATTTTCGCTTCAGACGTACAAGGGGACAAGCCCATATTGCAAAATGTAAACAAACCATTAGACACTACGGGGACCAACCCAATATTTAGTATTGTAAGTGATGATACGCTTTTTGAAGATGAATTTTCTCACATATCTGATGCGAATATACGAAACACTATTATGAAGATGGTCAAAACTTATAAACCGAATAAAATTAAAAGTACTAATTATCAAATGAAATTAATTCTGTCAGATGACACACCTATATTTCAAAGACCACGCCGTCTTGCATTGTCAGAAAAAATTGAGGTAAATAAACAAATTAAGGAAATGTTACAAAGTGGAATAATTCGAGAAAGTTTTTCAGATTTTTGTGCTCCTATAGTTTTGTGTAAGAAGAAAGATGGTTCAACACGTTTAGCGATAGATTTTAGATTGATTAATCGGTATATCGTAAAAGAAAGATTTCCTTTACCCCTTATCGATGACGTTTTTGACAAATTACAAGGTGCTTCTGTCTATTCAAACCTTGACTTAAAAAATGGTTTCTATCACGTTGATGTTCATGAAGATAGTCGTAAATACACTTCTTTTGTAACACCAGACGGACAGTACGAGTTCACAAAGATGCCTTTTGGACTATGCAACGCACCATCTGTTTTTCAAAGATTTATCCAAATTGTTTTTCGAGATCTTTTAGAAGATGGAACTCTGATTCTCTATCTTGATGATTTGATTATACCCTCATCTGATGAGTTTGAAGGTCTACAAAAGCTCAAAAAAGTTTTACAAGTTGCTTCGGACTATGGACTTGAGTTTAATTTCAAAAAGTGCAATTTTCTACAACGAAAAATAACTTTTCTCGGACATATCTTGGAAAAAGGTACAATTCGACCATCGTCACACAAAACAAATGCTGTTTTAAGTTTCCCTCAGCTTAAAACGACGAAAGATATTCAATCCTTTTTAGGTCTGACTTCGTACTTTAGAAAATTCATAAAGAACTATGCAGCCATTGCAAGGCCACTAAGTGATCTTTTACGGAACAACACACCTTTTCACTTTGGCACAGAACAACAGCAAGCTTTTCTACAACTAAAACAAGCACTCTCCACAGAACCTGTGTTACACTTATACAAACAGGGCTCACCATTACAATTACACTGTGATGCTTCATCAAAAGGTTTTGGTGCTATTTTGCTACAAGCTGACAACGAGAACAACCTGCATCCCATTCACTATATGAGTCGTAAAACATCACCACAAGAAGAAAAGTATACATCATATGAATTAGAAGTTCTAGCAATAGTAGAATCATTAAAGAAATTTCGACATTATCTTGTAGGCACAAAATTCAAAATCTTCACTGTACAAATACAAAAATAAACATTTTGGTATCAATAAAACGAAGCTTTAATTAAACAACAATTTTATTTCCCAAACAGTATAAGACAAAATAAAAAGGCCCTATAGTTTCAAAGGTATTGAGGAGGCAATGTTGTTTGATATTTGAAGACATCTTAGTGTAACATAATCTTAATTCATCCTTAAATTTTAATTAACATTTTTACTTTCATTATTAAAATCCATTATTTAAACTTGCTATTTATCAAAATTTAAGTTTAGTTTTCATTGATATAAACCGAGAATGAAGTTTTTTCAGGTTGTGTTAAGTTGTGGAACATTTTAGGTCTTTAGTGTTAAGCCGTTAGTTAAAGCTAACCCCCTCAATGACCTTGTTCAAGGCATGATTTTTGCTCAAAATCTCGATCGTCTATCTGGTTCTAAAATCGGTTATCTTTGGTATTTATTAATGACTAAGTATAGAAAAACGGGAAAAAAGTATAATATAACGTAACGTGGGTTAAATAAATTTTTGAAAAAAAAAGTTGGATAAGCGGAATTTTTGAAAAACTCGGGAAAACGCGGAAATTTTATAACCATTATATAAAGTACAAAAAATACTTTTACAGTTAAAAAAATATGCATTAAAAAACATAAAAAACAGACTTAGTTATGTATAAATATCTATTTTTTAGCAGGGAAGTTCTTCAGTTAATGTAAATTTATTACCAAGTACCAACTCGTATTAAGAGTATATACCCTCTCATTTTTTTTTATTTAGATACAGTATAACCTGTGCAATTTTACAAATACAGCACAGAGTACATATATCTATGTTTTGCATAAAATTAAAAAGATATTTTACTTATAACAACTATTAAAATTATGAAAATTCATTTAAGCAATAATTAGAACTTACAGAATGAAAACCAACAAAATCTTCAATGCATCTTGAGCAAAAGAGAACGATTCCAGGTAATGTTGTAACAATAATGAAACCTCCAATGTTCTAAAGTTAAAAAAGAAAAAGAAATTTAACATTATTAATTGCAAAGGAATTAAATTACATTCATTGACTCCAAAGAAATTTAACGTAACACAATTTTATTGATTCTGGCACAACAACGAAAAAAATATATCAACAAAATACATACTTAGGACTGTTTAAAAAAAATAATTTTAAGCATTAAGGAGTTAAGCTGCAATAACATAGAGCTACACAAGGGCTACTTTCTTAAAGGTATTTAGATACACTGTCAATCCACAAGGTTAACACCATTGAATCCAACTCAACTTTAAAAAGACATGTCATTCATGCCACTTTTCTCCCTCGTAGAGTTAGTAAAGAAAAAATGATCATTGAATCCATCAAGAATCCATGAATATTGAGATACTTGAATTTTTTAAAAACATATTTGGTTTTTAGCATGTGAGAAGTATACAATCAAAGCGATGTTTCTAATAAAATATTTGATAAATAATTAAAAAAAAAAAAAACGGTTTATAATGATCAGTTATTTTTTCCTAGGATTTCTTCCTTTGTGGCTCCTTTTTTTGAGCCGAATTGAGCAGAATCAGGTGCTTGGCCATTTGTAAAACCAATTTTGACTAGGATTTTGTGTCTAGGATAGCGTAATCAAAGTTAACATATTTTCTTCACAAACCCACTGAGGAGAATTAATGGCTTGAATTTAAGGATAGTTATAGAGCTGTTCGTCATATCTATAAATCTCTAAATCTTAGTTTTCGTTAATGAACGTTCTACTGAGAACCACCAAGCACATAAATTATTTCTCTTTTACAATAGACTGTTTCAACATCACCCCCATCACGCTTTTTCAGGCTAACTGAAACTGGCTTTTACATTATAAAGTTTATAAAAAAAAACACTTTTCATCTTTGGTGTTTTTAAACTTATTTTAGTGATTCTTAGAGAAAACAGGAAAAATGAATGATAATGTAACATTAAGTAATGTCAAACTAAGCTGTTTTATCAAAAAAAAAAAAAAAAAATGAAATATCAAATGCAATTTTATAGACTTGTAGTAAATAATTTATAATTACAAGAGTATTTCTAAAACTTACTTTTTCCACTATTTCTAAATAAGACTGTATTGATGCAGGTAATGATGGAATGTTGCTGTTGAAGTTTTTTGGATTCAGGCAGCCTGAAATAACCATTTATAAAATTACAAAAAAGCTTTTAAAAACAAAAATATCAAACCTAATGCCATTTTCAAAGATTAGTGAATAGCCAATATGCATCTGGTCTTGATTTCGCAATCCGTTACTGATTCTTGATTTGGCAACGAAAATGATCTGGTGTAGTAAACATGTCATTTCAGATTTTTTTTTTTTCATACAACCTTACGCTAAATCTTCAAGCTCGACAATAAACAGACCAGCTATTACATCAAAGGTGTACCAATATTAATTATAAAATCGAATTAGACAACAGATATTATTTACTTTTATCGGATAAATTGCAAATGATGTGAACACCGTCCGTCAAAGAAAAAAAATAAATAAACAATTTAATTTACGGCATGATTGCTGGTTTGGAACTTCGGAAATGTAAGCAGTCTATATTTATGTGAAATAGACAAATAAAAAATGACGTCAAATGTATTTACAAATGCAGGTTCGTTAGTTGTTTGAAAAAAATCTTAGCGCCTTAAGTTAATTAACTAGTTTAATTTGGAAATGTTAAAATTGTCAAAAATTCAGTTTAGAAATTATCTATTTGTATCGGTTAGACTCGAAGCCAAGGTTTGGTTTGGTTTGGAACTAGAGCAACACAAAAGAGCAATAAGCACCACTAGAGCAACACAAAAGAGCAATAAGCACCACTAGAGCAACACAAAAGAAGAGGATTTGGCACAAAAATGATGAGAGCAAGGGAACCAAAACAGGAGTTGGCGTCGAAAGCTTAAAGTGATAGTCTGATATGAAAATTTGTAACAGAAATCATGTTTACATGATACTTAAAAACTGCAGAAAGCAGTTTAAAACTCATCCAATGGAAATATTTCTTATGATTCCACGTTCTCTATACAGCGATTTCATTGGTTGTTTTGTGATCAGTTGGCGCAAAAATTCACATAATTTGTAAGTCACCGTTATTTAGGTTACGCCCGTGCAATGCCTTGTGTATTAAGCTAATAAAATGTAGTTTAACTACGACTATCTTCAAAATTTTGATTTCAAAAGATTATTTTTCAACTTCAAAATTCCGAAAACCATCGGCTCAGTGGGTGAGGGATTATACCCGGGTCCGCCTCTTAAGGGGTCATAGGAGTCTTAAAAATGTGCAAAGAAGGTACTACAAAGTATAGTTTGATCTTTCATGTAATTTTTTAACTACTCAATATATACAAGTATAATTTTTTTTATATGTAATTCTATAAGATTTATTTATTATAAAACAAGTTTTCAAATTTATGAAACTTTAGCCAAAACTAAAATAAATGATATTAAACATGAAACTATTTGAACGCCTAGTGATTAGGCTTGCGCGGCAAATTGTGAGGTCAAGATTGAAGACATGACCAAGAAAATGACTTTATATTGTACAAATATGTACAAACAAAGACTTATACCTAAATTCTCAGCTCAATTTTAATAAGAAATCATTTTTAAAAAAAATTAAAATCAAAATTTTTAAATTTTTATTAATTTTTTTAGAAAAAAGTTCTTAAAATAATTTCTAATTAAAATTGAGCTGAGAATTTAGGTATAAGTCCTAGTTTGTACATATTTGTACAATATAAAGTCATTTTCTTGGTCATTTTTTCAATTTTTACCTCACAATTTGCCGCGCAAGCCTAATCACAATGTGTTCAAATAGCTTCATGTTTAATATCATTTATTTTAGTTTTGGCTAAAGTTTCATAAATTTTAATACTTGTTTTATAATAAATAAATCCTGTAGAATTACATATAAAAAATTATACTCATTTATTGAGTAGTTAAAAAATGACATGAAAGATCAAACTATGCTTTGTAGTATCTTCTTTGCACATTTTTAAGACTCCTGTGACCCCTTAAGCCCAAGTTCGCGGGTTTGAGCCCCGGCAGAGTCATTGGATTTTCTGGATGGAAAAATCAAGGGCATACATGTCATATGATTATGTGGTAGGTCAAAGATCCCTGGAGTACCCATTTGGCTTGGGTTCTCTCGGCAAAATTAAATACCCGCATGAACACCCATAGAGAGCTCAGATTCAATGTAATCTGAGCGTCAAAATCGGTAGCGATAGTCGTTTTGATGGTGCCACAAAAAATAGCTATCAGTTATGGGGTATATGCCGAGTCTGCAAAGGCCTGACCGTCAAAATGCAGTCAGAATATTGTAGAAAAAAAATATTCCGAAAACATTTTTAGCGATATAATTCTATATATTGAGCCAAATAACTAACAAATTTTGCGTGCATTATAACCCTTTCCTTATTTAAACGAAACAAATACTTAGGACAAAGATCAGTTTGCTTTTTTTAAAAAGTTTATTTGAATGCAGCTCTAATGCGCTCGTAAAACTTAATCGTGTTTTTAACTTGTAATCGGATAGTTTTAATCCTTATTATTCTTTCATTGAGATATCATATGTCTATTCCCTATAAACATTTTCATCTCAAACCTTCGGTTTACTAATAGAAGATAGTAGCTGGTCACTTCGTAGCTTCTCAAATATTTTCCACTTTGAAAACCAGTATGTAACTACTATGGAACTAACAATGGATGCTGGATTGATAATTCCATGGCGTTTGGCGAGAAGTGAGGATTGTTGATTTAGTTGGTTGGAAATAATGTATTACACTAAAACTACACATGGGTAATTGGCGATAGAAATGTTGCTGATTGCTAATATAGTGGTTAGTCTGCTGTATTTCTTTGCTATTGACTTTCGCAAAACGAACCACAAGTCTCACAAACAAGTAATTACTTAAGGTTAAAGCCAAAAAAAAAAAAAAAAAAAAAAAAATCAAGCAAGGCTAATGTCCCAAATTTCATTAAATAATTTAAATTGCAAGTATATTTAAAATTTAAGTGACGAAAATATAACCTGCGTTTAAGAAACAAGAAAACTGCATGTTTATTAAATTTTTATACTGTTGCTGCATTGTCAAGAGCACGAGAAACTTAGAATAACTTCCTAGTAAACTGCAGTGGGAAGGTAAACTGCAGTAATCGCAACAATGAGTTGTACCACTTTTGATCGGGGAAAAAAAATCCAGTTTGATTTCTTAATTGTTAGACGAATTGAGTGCCTGCAACAATGGTCCAAGTCATTGTGGAAGTTACAGTTTACCTGCCCACGGCAGTATGCATGTGACAATGGAGTTGTTCTCTGATGGTTCATTAAATAATCTAGCAAGGAAGATACAGAGGGAATTCTGCCATACCATAAAAAATATGTAAAGTTTCGCTTCTAAATAAAACGCATCAATTTTACAAAACATTATTTATTCTTCGAACTGCAAGTTAATTCAACAAATGATAAAAATAAATTAATTGGACGAGAAAGAGAAATTGAAATATTGAATAAAAGTGGGCAATTATGGCTACTTAAAGTTAAGAAAACGACAGATATTGCTTTCTTTATTAACATATGAATCGTTTTTTAAAAAAAAATTAAAATAATGTAAACTTAAATGATACGAGTTTCGCTTCCTTTTTTTACAGAAAAAAAATTACATCATTATTCTTCGAACTTGAAGTTTAGCATTCGGTAAAGGCTAAAATTAAATCTGCAAAAGATAATAAATGATAATGGTTAACTTGTTGCGTTTAAAAGTTAATGAGAACTAGCTATATGCAGTGCTTGAGGATTTTCTTTCTGAGGTGTATAAATGGTGTATTACAGTGGTTCTAAGTAACAGTTACTATTAAAAAACCACTTGTTTGCTCTTCGATCTAGTATTTAGGGTATTCAACATATATTCATATTTGACAGTATCAGTTTGTTAAGGAATAATATTTTTTGAAAAAAAAAATGTTGCCATGAAACTAATTTTAACAGATTAAGATCGTTTTTAGAACAATATTGACAGTATTATTAGGTAGAGAAAAAGGGAAATAAAACATTTTCTTGATTTTAAAAAAGTCACATTGTGAGAAAACCGCTTGAGGTTGAGCAAAACAAAAACCAGCTACGTGTTCAGCATTTAAATCTACATAAGAATAACTTATTACTATTTAAATAACCTTAAAAAATAAAATTTTGATTTCTCGGATTAACATTGTTTCTGTGCTACACAAAACGAGAAAATCTCAAAAACGTTGTTTTTTCATTGCGATATTTGAGTTTAGCTCAATACATCATTTCAGAATTTGTTACTTTTCCCTTCTAGGTTTGAAAATGTGTTGCCTCTTATATATTTACACAATAATGCCTTGCGTAATTGTTATAACAAGCCAGATGGGAGCATTCCATTCATGCGATGTTTTATGTTTCTGTTGTTTCTAATGTCACTCGGTAACCGAGCCCGGAGTAGAGAACTACCCGATATTAAGGCGAAGTGAGGCGGCTTCCGTTTTTATTGAGGGCCACAAGGGAGGAAGTCTTACTTTTGCTCGTCAGCGTGACACATCCGTTTCACAGGAAGGTCACTTTCACACATTAATTCTCACTCACATATCGGTATTTTGAACTAGATCAATGGACGATAACCCCTGATCTGGTACCCCCAGAGGTACACTCTTAAAACAAAATAGTGAAATCCACTCCAGTAGGGGAAGTGCATTTTCGTCACTAGAAAGGAGTGAATATTAACTCAGACTGAGTTAAAATCACTCGTTTGGAGTGATCCTGTGGGAGGTTTAACACACAAAGGATCCATTCCTCTAGGGGAAGTACATTTTCCAGACTGAAGGAGTGAAAATTAACTCAGACTGAGTTAAAATCGCTCGTTCGTTTTAGGAGTGTATTAATTTGGTAAACGAACATGGAGGACTTTGTGACCACGACATATTTGACGTGCCCCAGAGCCACCATTAGCAACACGGCGGTCTTTAGCCGAATACTAGCGCCGACCCAGCAACCATCAGAATTGCGAGCACCGCCGAAGACAGAAACCACAACCCTTGCGAAATTTCTCTTCCGCGATGTTTTATGGATTACATCATAAATTAAGAGTTGAGTACTTACTGAAGTTTAGCCTCATATGAGCAGCTGCTAGCCGAAGGACACTGACTTTGTCTACGGGCTTCGTTGAGTTCTTCACCATCGGCACTATGTTGGCCAACTCTGAGATGTAGCCATTCAGTCTATCCCGACGCTGCTTCTCGGCTTGGTTTCTCTGAAGACGGACTGCAGAACTAAAGACAAACAAATGGAAATTGTTGAATGTTTTTTAGTAATGGATAACTGGAACGGCTCTGCCCACAGTTAAGGCTGCTCATCACCCCCATACCCGGTCCTCCTTCGATCGGGCTGGCTAATGGTAAGTCTATGGGGGAAAAATGGTTTTGTTCCAAAAAAAAGAAATGAAGTTATCGGAATATTTTGATGCCTTCGGTTTCTTTTAAATTCATAAGACTCCAATAAAGTTGTGCTTTTAGAGGTTATTTTTTTAAAAACTTTATTTACCTTTTTTTAAAAGAAAAAAATTTAGATTAAAAAAAAGTAAATAACGTTTTTTAAAAAATAACCTCTATAAGCACAACTTTATTGGAGTCTTATGAATTTTAAAAAAACCGCATCAAAATATTCCTATAATTTCATTGCTTTTTTTTGGAACAAAAGCCATTTTCCCCCATAGACTTACCATAAGCAAGCCCGATCGAAGGAGGACGGGGTATGGGGGTGATGAGCGCCCTTAAGTCAATCCAAATCGCAAGCCCCACAAACAAACCACTCGTAAGCTAATTCGCCTAAACTAGAACGGTCACGACTACAGTGACGATACAGTTACGTCAAAAATTGTCTTTCCCACAAACAAATCAAACTAAACTAAGGGCCCTTTCAAATTGTCCATTGGTTAAAAAAAAATTAACCTCGTCATCTTGAAATAGTGTTTAACTGTAACTTACATGACAATTGAAAAGTTTAGTGGAAGAACGTGCTGAGTGACAAAAAGGCGAAAATGAGCTAAAAAAAAGATGAAAATTAGAAAATAAATTTTTCGTTTGCACTTAGATACGTTAAAATCTGTACTTGCAAACTGCACAAAATTTACTGAAGTTTAAGCTTAGGAAAAGGGGAAAACTTATTGTCTTTAAAGGATGGAATAATATGTTCATCAACAAGAATTGCAAAAGCAATTTTCGTAATTAGAAATTTTTTTCTCTTTTTATTTTAGTATACGATTCATTTTTTTACGTATATTTTTTATTTTATTATTAGCATAAGCAATTTTTTATTGATTAAGAATGACAAGCATCAAAGACTTCAAATTTTTAATAGGTTTCGAAACAACTTTTTAGATAGATATTTGGTAATCTCTTTATTTAGTAATAAAAACTTTTAATATTGAAATTACGAAAACATTTTTTTAATTAAAAAACATTTTCATTAATGTTTTCAACATTTTATTACTTCCTAATACATATTTTCAAATTTTATTTTATTAGCAAAGGCGAATTTCATTTATTCATAATGACACATTAACAACTTCAATACCCTTCTAGATTTCGGAATAACAAGTTTTAAGTTTTTGTTTTTTACTTAATGGTAAAGAATGTTTATAATGCACTTGTTTAGCATTTTAGGGTTTTAGAATTTAAAATTTAATAGCATATATATTTTTTAAAGAGGCAGTATTTAAATTTTAATCATGATACGTTTTTTATAGACTTTCTTTTGAAAAATTCTATTGGTGGCTCGAATATGAAGAGATAATCTAATTATTCTTTTCAGGTTAGTCAAATTATTTTAGAACTAATAACAGGTAACTATCAGAGTAATTTTGAATTCAGCTAAGAAAACCGAAAAGATGGAATATATCTATAAATATTTAAATAGTAATCGGCAAATACAATTTCAATGATATGTACTGCGTTCAAAATTAAGAGGATAGTTCAAAATTACAAGGATACATTTATAGTTCCATTATGATTCAAGTTACCAGATAAGTATAATTACCTTATATTTCCACGCGTTTATTTCAATTGTAAGGAAAAAATTGAATTAACATTACTCATATTAAAAATATATTTAAAAAAAAAATGCTTTCAATTTAAAATGCTGCAGCCGTAAAAAAAGTTATTCTAAAATGTTTTCCCATAACGTAAGAAAATATAACTAAATAACATAAAAATAGTTAAACATCAATTCCGAAATCCTGCAAAAATTTAAAATTTTTGATATGTGTCATTCTAAATAAATAAATAAAAAAAAAATAGTGAAATTAATTAAAATAAAAATATATTGAAAAACAACAAAATAAAAAATAAAACTTTCTTATTGCTTAATTAAGCAAATAATCAAACAGTTTTATATATAATAAATACATACACTCTTAAAACAAACGAGTGAATTTAACTCAGTCTGATTTAATTTCCACTCTTTTCAGTGCCCAAAATGCACTTATCCAATTGGAGTGAATTTCACTCATTTGTTTAGTTAAAACTCCGACATGATCACTCCAAACGAGTGATTTTAATTCAGCCTGAGCTAATTTTCACTCCTTTCCAGTGTCGAAAATGCACTTCTCCTAAATGAGTGGATTTCACTCTTTTGTTTTAAGAGTTTACACAAAAGAAAAGCCTTCCGTAAGAAAATCGACCTTATAATATTGGACATAAATAAAAGTACTTGTTATAATATAAAAAAGCAACGCACACTAATTCAAACACTATTATGAAACATGCATAACTTTAGAAATAATACACAAAAATATAGGGCATAAATGAACAGTAACGCTATACCATTCGAAAATAACTTATTTTCGTGTTGCCACACTCAAAAATATAAATTGCTCCATGACGTCCAGGGCCGGATTTATAGATTTGCCGCCTATAGGCTACGATAGATTCGCCGCCCAATATACTTCCCGATATAGTATTTTTGACTTGTCTTTCTACATATTAGAATTATCTATGTATCTTTACACTCTAAATCAAAAGTGAAATAATAGGCAAATTTTTTAAACTGTTCTTCTATTTTTTTTTTCAACTTCCGGATCATGGGGAGAGCGTGCAATTGCAGTCGCAACTACCATGTTTAATACTAAATATTACTAGCAACTACCATGTTTAATACTAAATAAGACTCGCAACTACCATGTTTAATACTAAATATTACTAGCAACTACCATGTTTAATACTAAATAAGACTCGCAACTACCATGTTTAATACTAAATATTACTAGCAACTACCATGTTTAATACTAAATAAGACTCGCAACTACCATGTTTAATACTAAATATTACTAGCAACTACCATGTTTAATACTAAATAAGACTCGCAACTACCATGTTTAATACTAAATATTACTAGCAACTACCATGTTTAATACTAAATATTACTAGCAACTACCATGTTTAATACTAAATAAGACTCGCAACTACCATGTTTAATACTAAATATTACTCGCGACTACCATGTTTAATACTAAATATTAGTACCATATATTCGTTTACTATTTACGCATTAATGCAAATCATTTGTTTTCTTTCTTAAAAGTACGTTTCTTTATAATAATTTTTTAGCTGAATTCCGCATTACTTGGTCGTAAAAATTGCCTCCCCCTAAATTTTGCCGCTCTAGGCTTCAGCCTACTTAGCCTATTTAGAAATCCGGCCCTCATGACGTCACAATTCCGCATTTACCCAGGTTTACCCCAAACTCTCTCCCCCCCCCCCCGCCCCACAAACAATAAACACGCATACAGCAAAAAAAAAGTTTCAAGGCAACCTTCTTTAATAATAACCTTTCTTAATAACTAACAATTTTTAGAAAAATTTGTCAAACCATATTTTAAAATCAAAATCCGCTTAATGTACAAAAGAAATTGCAGAGAGAAAAATATATCAATGCACAGCGATTTTGCCAAGTTTCTTATAAAGAGACTCACACGAAAGCATGATTTCTGCATTAAGGTAGGCGAATACCCAAAATTTCCCAAAATTCTAAAATTTTTACTATTGCTTTAATATTTTCCAAATTTGGCATAGTGATTTCAAATTTCATGAATAATACTATTTAGGCTTTTGTTTTTATTTAAATATAATTTATTTTTTAACGGCGTTTTTCTACTAAAAAAAGAGGTTTACGCCAACAAGTCTACCACATTGAATTTTCATCCTATGAACAATTATTATGTGTTAAATTCTTCGTTTTGAACTGATGCATGCAATGACCCTCTAGAGTTACATACAAATTACAAGAAAAAAAGTTATCAAGAAAAATGTTATAAATTAACCACAAAAAAGGGATTTTTTTCGATTAACTTACACTTGGACAATTTTTTTTTTAAAAACTTGTATACTTACACCAGATGTTAGAGGTTCATGGCACAGATATATATTGAAATAGCATCTGTGAAAATTTTCAGGCAAATTAATGTAAAACTTATTATGCTAGAAGTGTTGGCGTAAACCCCTTTTTTTAGTTGAAAAACACCGTTTAAAATAAATAAAATTATATTAAAATAAAAAAAATTCCCAAAAAGCATTGTTCATGATTTTGAAATCACTATGCCAAATTTGGAAAAGATTAAAGTAATAGTAAAAATTTTAGAATTTTGGGTATTCGCCTACCTTAATCATATATGTTTCTTTAGTAGCAAAACGTCGCGCAGCAATGGCAAAATTTTAAACTGATAAAGATGAAATTGAATACTTAAAATAGAGGTCATAAGATACGACACAGATAATAAAATAACCGATAACTTCTTAGATTCCATAATGCGTTTAAATAAAGCGCAAAAAAGTAAAAGGCGCAATAATCTTTTTGTCCGTCTTGTCAACTAATTCAAGCTACTAATGTCAAAAAGATAAATGCGATACTTCAAATTAAAATTATTGACTAAAATAATTTAAATCATTACATTTTCTACTTAAACTTTTAAAAGACGTCTAGTTTTTTAAATTTAAATTTTAAACTTGATTTATAAATAATAAAACTTTTGTCGTAATTATTTTATTTCTCACTGATGAATATCGGGTATTTTTTTTAAAAAAAAACTATTTTAAAACGTAATTTTAATAAATAAATGAAATATTTATAAGCATTTCAAAATAAAATAATAATTTCCAATTATTTGATTTAAAGCAAACCCTATTTATCTTTCGATTTACAAAACAAATTTATAAAATATTTTGAGTACCGAGTGAATTTATGAATTGAAGAACATTACTTAAATAAGCTAATTTGGTTAATATTAATAAAAGATGGCGTAAACTAAAGTTATACTTAGAATTGACCAGTTTTTGATGAATAACTCTGTTATGCTGTTTAAATATTATATAAGTGATTTTATGAGGCAGTTACTGTTACGAATACGAACCCAGTTTCAGAAAATAATTAAAGCGTTATAGAAACATACTATAATTCAAGTATATCTTTTTAAGAATTTATGAATAATTTTTTGCAAAAACAAAAAAAAGAGACAAAATCCGTAGACATTTCTCTCGGTTTTATAACAGTTCTTCAATTGTGCTAATCGGCACTCCCCAAAATTAAGCTCGAACAAGATAAATGAGCAAATCATTAACGTAATAAACAAAGGATTTCCTAAACCTTATTTAGTTGAAATTAATTCCCGTTGAATTTGTTTGAGTCATGCAATTAAGAGAAAAGTCACAAATTAAGGGGTCATAGGACTCTTAAAAATGTGCAAAGAAGGAACTACAAAATTCAGTTTGATCTTTCATGTACTTTTTTAACTACTCAATATACAAGTATAATTTTTTTATATGTAATTCTACAAGATTTATTTAATATAAAACAAATTTTAAAATATATGAAACTTTAGCCAAAACTAAAATAAATGACATTAAACATAAAGCTGTTTGAACACATTGTGATTAGGCTTGCGCGGCAAATTGTGAGGTCAAAA
This sequence comes from Hylyphantes graminicola, assembly GCA_023701765.1. Taxonomy (NCBI): domain Eukaryota; kingdom Metazoa; phylum Arthropoda; class Arachnida; order Araneae; family Linyphiidae; genus Hylyphantes; species Hylyphantes graminicola. Next base: position 26,147,954 of record CM043111.1, read on the forward strand.
TTGAAAAAATGACCAAGAAAATGACTTAATATTGTACAAATATGTACAGACAAAGACTTATACCTAAATTCCCATCTCAATTTAAATTAGAAATTATTTAAAAAAATATTTAAAATCCAAATTTAAAAATTTTTTATTAATTTTTTTAGAAAAAAGTTCTTAAAATAATTTCTAATGAAAATTGAGCTGAGAATTTAGGTATAAGTCTTTGTCTGTACATATTTGTAAAATATAAAGCCATTTTCTTGGTCATTTTTTCAATTTTGACCTCACAATTTGCCGCGCAAGCCTAATCACAATGTGTTCAAATAGCTTTACGTTTAATGTCATTTATTTTAGTTTTGGCTAAAGTTTCATAAATTTTAAAATTTGTTTCATATTAAATAAATCTTGTAGAATTACATATAAAAAAATTATACTTATACATTGAGTAGTTCAAAAATGACATGGAAGATCAAACTATGTTTTGTAGTACCTTCTTTGCACATTTTTAAGACTCCTGTGACGCCTTAAGTTGTTGCATCACTACGTTAAGCATTTTTATTATATAAGCTTCAAAAAATAAGCTGTGCATTAATCTTTCAGCACAACAGGAAGAAAAAAAATCAACACTATTTTGTCCTTGTTAAGTTTTCGGCGCAAAAAAATAAATTAGATATTTATTTTAATCCAAATCTAATGACAAATGCAAAGAATTCTTGTGCCAAAAATTATTCGATTCATTAGTTTTCAACTTAAAATATATGGATTATCTAAGCGACTTAGCGGTAATATCTTTGACCATCCGTCACACATTTCAATCCAAAATACAAAAAAAAAAAAAAAAAAAAAAAAAAAATACAAAAAAAAAATAAGCACGCAGCTTAGTGGTAAATTAAAAAAAAAAAGTGAAATAACAGAATTCCCAGCATTAATAAAACAACGAATATTTCATTCTTTGTTTCTTGGCCTCAAATGTCAGAGTTGAAATATTCAATTAATTAACTGCAGTGAATTAGTATTGAAAAAGCAGTGAATTAGTTTTTTTTCCTCAGCAATCCAGGGATTAAGAAGTTGGTAGCATCGTATCATACTTTAGGCAAGATATAGATTTGTAGTAATAAAATGCAAGAATTAAACATTTCTGTAAAAAAATATTGCATGATAAAAACTACCTATCTCTACAACTACCTAGATCTACAATGTGCTCAAAAGGATATAACTACTAAGTCGTATACCGTCTTTTGGGACCAGTAGGAATGGTATAATAGTAAGACTTTTCTTCAAATTGTTTTTAGTAAAGTGCATATAAATATAGTATTAGGATTTTAGTGGATTAATTGAAATATTTTTTACCTCATCGGTTCGCTTGATTTACCGCATTCAGACTGGTTTTTCTTTTTTGTTGCACTGCTTCCACTTTTCTCGGAGTCCATTCTTGTTCGATTCTCTTAAGTGAACTGAAATGAGATATAGAAACATTTTAAATGAGAATATGAAATGCCTTAAAAATTCGCAAGTTTAATTTCGAGTTAAAATGCACCAATATTTTTTTCTTTAACTTTTGTGTCATATTTTTATTATATGCTGGATATATTTATTAGATATATGTACACGGATATTTTTAAAAAAAAAATATCTAAAAGAACTAAAATAGTCTCTTTTCCAATTACTTACATGCTCAATGAAATTCTTATCGAACAATAATTTTTTTAAGCAGTTGTTCTTTACTATTTTGTCTTATTTTGTTTATATCGATGAACTAATGCAGAGAGGAATAAACAAGGAAGGATAAAGTTTTATATCATTTTCTAAGAAGGAAGTTAATTTTTAAAAATAGTGGTATCCATAAAAAAGAAATTCCTTTCGGAAAACATTCTTCATCCCGAGTATTTTTTTAAAGCTTATTTTCGTTTTCTTTAATTTGAAAGAATTGCAGAAATTGTGGAAAATAGGTATTGACATGGTGAAGATGCCCTCCTGTAGCCAACCTTCTATATGTCGGATCTTAAAAATTCTTTTTGTTGGAAAGGCATGACATCAGATGCCCATCTTTCATACTTTTTGTCCGTGTGTCCATCCGGACTGCCTACCTGTCTGTAGACTGCCTTCGCATTTGAATAGCATTAATATTTACTTTTTTATTCATTTAAATCGCTGTTCCATATCAAAATTAGTATGAGAAACTTTATTTAAAATGAAAATGTAACAAATTTTTTATTTTTGTCAGACTAATGAGTTTGGAACGACGTCATAATATGAATCAAGGAAATGCATTGTGATTGTTCAATATTTGTTTACTAAGAAAGCTACACAAAGTGTTTAAAAAAAATACCGGAATGATTTTACTTTATATTTATTCGTATATTGAGCTACAATTTCATAAGGGCGTCAAAATAAAAACTATTCCCTACTCTACATATTTTTGCGGTTTTTGGTTTTCGGAAACTGCTTGAAAATTGAATGATTATTTCATTTTTTTGGCATGTTATATTTTTTCACGAAAATTAGGAAACATTGTTCAAAAAATGTCGTTTTTGCGTTGATATTTATAAGAATAAGAAGATCCCGTCATTTAAGCGTTCGCGACATTTTCAAACACTCAAAATGTCGCTGGAATGTAGAATTTGATAAGTTTCCACTTAAGTTTGCAGTTCGAAGAATATTAAATCAATTTACGAAAGAAAAAGAATGAAAAATAAATTTTGGCTTTTAAATTTCGAAAAAAAAATGCAATTAAATGGCGATTTTTTCAAGGTGTAAAAATCTTGTGTGGAAGTGGTTCAGGTTACAGTTACTGTTACTGTTACAAACCTCTCTCTCTCTGTACTTCATTTTATATAAGAATTTCATTAAACATTAAAGTAGTAGTTTAGAAGGCTATTTTTGTTCTTTTAGAACTTCTTGTTGAAATCTTAACTGTCTTACACTTTGAACCTGATCTCCCCCCAAATTATTGCACAATAACTAACCCACTTTGTGTGTAAAAATACGGTTTTCCACCTATTATATTACATTATTGTAATAAGCCTTCTAATTGATAATGGATGTCTTCACGAACCTCTCTTATGTTAAGTCAAGAACATCAAGAATAGCCCTGGGTGTACCTCTAGTGCGACGATAATTCAAACTAACCTAACAAAAACATCAAGTCACAATTTCAATAACTTTTAACTACCAACTTTTCTAGTTAAAGAAAAATATTTAATCAAAGGAATAGCACTTTTGTTTTATTAAAAAAAACCCGAAAGATTTTTTTCTTTCGATTTATTTTTAACTCGAGACGCAATATATTGAAATATATAAAGTCTCGTCTCTAGAGATTATGCAAATGCTTATTTTCGTAAATTCCATTACTATTTAGAACGGAGATGTTTCTTATGATGTAACGCTCTTGTTTTTATTTTTCTATGTACTGCGATTTCATTGATCGCCTCGATTTCACTCTCAAAATGACCGTTATAGATGAAAAGAAACATCTTTCTATGCAAGCTTTCTTTAACAAATTATTTGAACAACGAACAGCACAGCAAGAAGTTGACATTTAAAAAAAATTATTAAGTGAAATATTCTTAGGGAACTCATTTTCGAATACAAAAACAAAAGTAATTATAAACAAGAAATTAAAACAAATAGTTGGGGCTGTTGCCATCCACTACGTGAAACAACCCCATTCAAAATAAGCACTTAAAATTTTGGCAAAAGTCAACTTCACCCTTTAGCTATAATCAGTTTACTTCTGTTTCGTTAATACTGCTGTCCATGACAGGACTAATACTTCGAAAGTTGGCAAATTTGTTTTGAAATAGCAGTTGTCATCCATTTTAACTAATTAATAATAATCCCTAAAAAAGTTTACTTCATCAAAATAAGGACTTGCTTTTTTTGCAAACGAACTAGCTCTGATACACAGGGTTTTTAACATTGTTAGACTATTCATGTATACGAGATAATTGCAGCAGTTTTCATGAGGAGTGGAAACAAATAGGATTGGCATAAAAAAAAGTTTTTTTTAAACGCAGCATCATTTTGGCGCAACATGAGTATCGTGACGTCACGCCACCGAAGAGGACTGCTGGGAAATATCTTATAAAAATCGCTATTGTCTTTTTCTTTTAGGTTTAGGACATAAGTATAATTTTAAGAACAATCCTAGTCATCTTTTTTTTCTCTCGTCTGAAACAATAGATGCAAGTACAAACCAAGTTTATGGCTTTCAAAGTACTTTTCTTGAAGTATAAACGTTATAAGTGCACGTTCAAAGGTGCACATTTGAAAGATCTATTTAAATATTTTTAATTGTATAATAAGTCAAAGATAGAATATTATTGCTTCACTCAGAACATAATCTCTACGTAAAAATTAGCTAACCGAATTTAAATTTGTTATGCTAAAAACGTTTTTGATAATAAAAAAAAGTTTGTGAGAAAATAGTTTGATTAACACCAGTTGACGAAAGAAAGCAATACACTTCAACCTTAAAGGTTAAAAAATGTAGCACATAATTTAAAAATCGCGGCAAACATTAATCCAAATTTACATTATTAGCACAATTTTTTTCAAAATTGTAACTTTTATCGAAATTTATTAATAATATTAATAAAAAAAGTAATTATCATATGCGTTCATAATATGGTACCAAATTACAGTTTTAAAAAAATTGCGGAAATGGGAGAAGTTTTAGTGCTCACCGCGTACCACTTTTGTCTCAAGCAAATTTCCAACCAAGTGGCCATTATTACTCAAAGAAACTCAAAGAAAGGTAATGTTTCAAAATGTAAGTTATTTTCTAAACTTCATTCCACCACCGGCTCCTCGATTTCGATACCTATTTTCAAGAATCATCAATTTCGATACCTATTTTCAAGAATCATCAATTTCGATACCTATTTTCAAGTACCTTAATTAATTTTTTGCCCCTTTGAAACGCACTAAGCACATACAACTGTTTAAATATGACATGGATAAATTTTATGCACAGAAAAAAATATCGTCGTTATGATTTATCGATCTATTTCTGTATCAGTGGCCTAGATCTCACTGATACCGATAGAATACAATGGATATTTATCTTTTGGAACTTATATCACTCATTTGAATGTCAATGTAAAGTATATGCTTGGAACTTCCTTATGACGTAATTTCTAAATGATATGGGAAACAGATATAATTATATAATGGCTTGAAAACAAATGATTGTACGAAATGCTTTTCTTTCATTTAAAAACGTCAATTGAAACTATTTTTTCGACATCAACTAACAATACATTTATAGCTAATTGTTACATTTTATAAATGCTACCGTTTTTCTAAATATACCTTTAGTTTATGCTACTTTGGCTCTGCAGTTTATCTGCCCACGTAAGTATATGTTACTCAACTTTAAGAAAATACGTTTTTAATTTTTAACGAATCAATTAAATTCAGTTGGATCAAGTAATCCAGATTAGTTGGAAGGTGTTATTCTTTCATTTTCAAAATTTAGCATTAAAATTTTTTTAAAAAGAATTAATAAAAAATATATTAATGTTATACAAAAGACATGCTCCTAGTATTTAATAAAGTTAAAAATTCTTGTAAATGTAACTTGCATCGCAACAAAAACATCCGAGAAAAAAGAGTGAAATCCGCATTTTCGACACTGGAAAGGAGTGAAAATTACCTCAGACGAAGTTAAAATTTACTCAGACGGAGTTAAAATCACTCGTTTGAAGTGATCCTGTCGGAGGTTTAACTTAAGAAAGGATTGAAATCCACTCCTATAGGGGAAGTGCATTTTCGACACTGGAATGAGTGAAAATTAACTCAGACTGAGTTAAAATCGCTCGTTTGTTTTAAGAGTGTAAGTTCTTACACAAAAAAAAAACCATTTAAAAAAAGACCTAATTCAACAAAATTTGTATGGGATATAAGCACAAAAACATTGTAAAAATGCAACTTAGCTTTAATAATACTTTCTTTGCTAGCCGTTTACCAAACTTCACTTTACTCTGGCTTGATTTAAGCATGTAAACGTGGCAGTACATTGGGATCTCTTTTTTTTTTTGGGGGGGGGGGGGGGGGGTTATGTCTTACCACGAAGCAAAAGAAGTCCAATATCGAATATCCACAGTGAGTAGAAATAAAGAACTGGGGCTCCAAAATAACGACAAAAACTAAACTATCCTTTTTCAAGATCTTTAAAACGGTATAGTCAGTGGCACATTTGTTATTAACTAAGCGGTGCACTGTCGTGCGTATGTGTACCCAGATAATAAAAACATTAAAAACTTAAAACAACAAGTCTGTTTTCTTTCAATTATGCATTAATTAAAACTTTTTTTTTTGTACCTTTCTAAATTTGGTTCTTGATACGTATTTAAAATATCTGTAGTGGAAGTATAAAGATGTCAACTAGAGAGTTTTTAAGAAACGTGTAAATTATTTTTTTATTTGATTATCTGTCTGATTTTAGTTACAGAATATTCAATGAAATATTTATTACTTTTTTTTAATAATAAAATCTAAGTCCATACGTCTGTCCGTCTGTAACACTCCTTTTTTTCCATTCGAAAGAATTAAAATTAGGAAATGATAAAGAATAATTATTTAACTTTGGATAGAAAAATTGCTTGATTTTGAGGTTTAAAAGTTAAATATACAGTGGTGGCCAAAAGTGTGGACATTTTTTAAAAATTTCATGTAATTTTGTGTGCTTGTCAAATATATTAATTTTCACTTAAATACAAACGTTTATACATTAAATTGAAGGAAATTTAATGTAGAATTTAGTAATACAGGTTGCCAAAAGTGAAAATTAATATATTCTACAAGTACACAATGTTGAAAAACATGAAACTTTCAAAAAATGTCCACACTTTTGGCCACCACTGTCGAACAAAATGCTCCGCTTGGCACTTTTTTTAGGCGCACATGGGAACTTTGCGTGGAAGCAGTACCGAATGTTATTTCATGTTACAGACCTTTTTTTTTAAATCAAAAGCAGTATTTATAGTTCTTGATTTACAACAAAAATGGAATATTCATCTTCATATTTTAACTGCAACATTTTTGGACATACTATAACATAGCAGGACTCAAAACATATTTTTAGAATTTTTTTATTCCCGGGAAATTACATGAACCAATAAACAAACCAATAACGCAAGTAATAGAAATACCTCTTAACAAATAGAGAATTCTAAAACATTAAAAATAACCGTTTCCTTAGTAACCAAAGTGGAATTTTTTATTAGTTTAGTGTAAAATTAAACATGTAGACAACTCCTCGTTGTCAAGGCAATTAAAGTGGATTTGTAAATATTTTTTAGCTTATTCGTTTTAATAATGCTAGTTCAAAATCAATAAGCAAATTAGCTGAGCAAGCGCATCTAATGGCACTTGCGCAACTAATTTGCTTATTACTCGGCCCAATCTCATTACAACTTAAATGAGATTGGAGACACTTTTAATGTGTATATTTCATTTTGAATTTTAGAAATTTCAACAATAAGAAGAAAAGAATTCTAAAAGAACTTAAAAAGAAAATTTTCTGTTACTTAAATGTTCATTTAAATTCTAATAAAAAAATTGATTGGTAAAATCCCAGTATTCGTTATTATGACAATTATCGTAGAAAAAAAGTTCTAAAATATAATTTATTCCTTCACTCACCCATCAAAAGTTTAAAATTTCCTAAAACACTTCAAGACATAAAAAGTCGTCTTTAAAAAAATAATTTTAAAAAAATGCATTTTCTGAATATGCGTGAATGTATCAATACCAAATATTATTAATCTTGTCCTAATAATAACAATCAACCTTATATAAATTCACAAAAGAAAATATGAATTTTTAAATAGTAATATAAAGGTAGACATATTAAGAGAGCTTTACATCATACTTAATATGGCAGGCTTTTTTTTCTTTTGGGGGATCAAAAAGCAACTTTTACACAGTTGGCGAAATTAGGTTTAACTTTTTAAGGTAGTGCCGCAAACGTTTGAAAATATTCTGAAATTCAAATTAAAGTAATTAATTAATTTCTTAAAGAGCATGTTTCACGTCTTGAGTGGAAACATCACCCAGGAATGAAAATACGTTGTCGATCAGTTAATCAATTTAGTGGTCAGAGCTCACCGTCTTATACACCACCAATCACCGAAACCACCAATCAAATCAAGGAATAGAATACGTCACTTGAAAAAGCCAATTGCATATTTTTCTTCGAATTTCAACCCGACAAGCGACATAATTAACGAGTTTAATAGATTTTAATAAAAATTGACTGTATTTTTACAATTGTATGTTAGTTTACCAATATTGAATGCTTTCACTATTTTTCTTTCTTTTTTGGTATAGAACAATTTTAAAATTAGTTTGAAAATTTATTTTATTTGAATTTAGTGTGGTTCAAGGTTTACGGTCCAATTCGTTCCTATGATCAACAATTTTACGAATGGTTTACAATTGGAAAAAAATTGACTAAGCTTTATTTCACCGACGCAATCTCGACAATCAAAGAATCAGACTGATTTTTTAATCGCAAATTTTCATCGGTTTTAAATCTATTTTTGATGTTTCCCAAAGATAATAAATTTTAAAAAAAAATCAGGTACTTTAAGTGTGGCTTGTATCGGTTTTTATTCTAGCTTTTTTTTTAACTGTCGAGATTTTCTGAAAAAGTACCGAAATTTTATTAAAGTATAAAAAGAAATTAATTTAATCTAATATTTGTGGAACAAGACATTTGGAGAATAAGAACGGCACTTCATTCTCATTCGCAACTGTCTTGTCCGCAACCGAAGTCTCCTCCCTGCGTTAATAAAACGGAAAAATAATTTTCTCAGCCAAATTCATCTTGTGGTGTCCTCTAAGTCCTGATAAAATAAGCCAAATTACTCCGCCTACATTAAACTTTTTTATATATACGAATATACGATAAATAATGTACCTGGTATAACAGACCTATAATTACATTTTCTATTTCCACTTTTTTTTAATTGGTTCTAATAGGGTAGACTGACCAGTGAGTGAACAGGCCCCAGTGAATGAACATTTGGTAAATATAATTAAAAAAATAAGGATTGAAAATCATTCCACTATATGGATTGGCAACACTGACTTCCTCCCATGTAGCAGGAAGCTATCTGACAATGGTTGGTTGTCCTGGTCATTAGATCCTGGTGTTCATTCACTGGCGAACGTGGCGTCTTAAACGTTCATTCACTGGTTAGTCTACCCTATTTAGTAGAAAAATTATTTATTGAAACGTAAAAAAAAAAAAAAACATTTTAGAACCAATTCCAAAGTGGAATTATAGAGCCCGATAAAAGCGAGTTACAATCATCCGCGGTAGAAAAAAAAGTTTGTAAAATACCAATACACCGGAGTAAATTTGGCTTAAAAACATTTTTTCTTTTCATTGCATTAACACGGCAGGAAGACTTCGGTTTGGAGAAAAGCCAATAGCTCAATTTTAATAACTAAAAACATATTATTGTATCATAATCCCAAAGAGACGACAATGCAAAAATTGGGAGGAATCAAACATAATATAAAAAAAAAATAATAAAAAGAGCAATTAAAATCATTTCGTTTTAGCAATCCGTTAAAATGGCGTGCATCTTCCTTTGAAACCGCATTAACCCAAAGCTTGAAAGAAGAAAATTCTCTATAAAAAAAAAACTTCTCAAAGCGAAACAATTGACCTTGATGCGTGTGTCCCACATAAAGCGACCTAGAAATATCGATTGTCATTTCATTCTAGTCACGGTTTTATGCATAAAGAGCTGAATTATGACAGATCACGTGTTTCAGAAAAATGAGAAACATAGTTTTCAATTGCTCACAATTCTTTCAATTCAAACTTGTTTTAGGCGCCAATTTTTTTTATTTAAAAAAAAATTTCAAATATTCTAAGGCACCGTGTTACCATGTATGCATAACACTAATTGAACTATTAATAACTTCTTTTTTTGGAGGGGGGTAAATAATTCATGATTGAGGCATTTGAACAATTTTTCAATTTCAATAAGCAAAGAAAAATACTTGGCCCAAGAACTTTTTTTATAGTATCGTGGCAAGAAAAACTTACCTTTTCAAATCAATAAGGAATGATGCTTTTCACGAAATCGTCTTTATAAGTTACTTTTACGCACTAGTACGGCAAAGCAAATGAGCATCTATTTGGCGAAAAGTTCTTTGCATATAAAAGTGACAATATAATTCAAGAGAGATAAAATATATTGGCTTAAAGGGACAGGTTGTAAATGACATGGCTCTCCTGGGAGAAAAAGGATCTAAACGAGACAAGTTACTGGTGATAGGGTTGGAAAACTGGAAACGATTTTTACTGGTTAAACTACCAATCCCCCCTTTTTTTAGAGCTGAACTGATTGGTTAAAACCAGACACGTTTTTTTTACAATGCTGGTTTTAAAGTCGGACTAATACTCTGCCACCAGTGATCGGCAATTTTTTTTTTTTTTTTTTGCCTAACCGACCGGGCTCCCCAGCCCCTAAAGCAAAACTGTCTTATGATCATGACAGAAACTACGATAAAAAACTTTCTCAATACTTCCATGATTAGTAAACGATTTTTACTCTCCAAATAACGCTGGCCAAAATAGATGTTTTAACTTTAAATATACGTACTATTGATCTTTATAGTGTTCTCACGTGCGAAGGACAGGTATGAAACATCATGTTAAACATAAAACTTCCCATCGGAACAGCATTGGTAATAATAAATGATATCATTATTTGCAAAATTGCATAAGTAAACAAATCGATTCCATCAACTACAAAAAAGAATAAACATTATTTTTACACAATGTGTTACTATATCATTAGTCTTAATAATAATCATCTGCATGATTTCACAGTTAATTTCTATATATTTTTTTTAATAATTTTTATATTCATTTCAATACGTCGCTGGTTTCAATTTGTTATGAAACAGGTTTTTTTTATTTGAATGCGCTTAGAAATACCCCCCCCCCCACATAAAAGTGCGTGTTTCCTTTGAACATATAATATATTGTGTGGAAGCGGTTTAGGTAGGTGACATTCTGTAACAAACCTACTTGTTTATTTTTGCGGCTATAAGTGCATCGCCCAACTGCTGGTTTTGAACCATCGTCTATCCAGCACAAGTCCAGCAACGCAACGAGCCAACACGAAATTCTAATTTATCAAGCAAGCATGTAGAGCAGGAACTGCCCTTGGGCCGAAAATTATTATGGGTCGCGTCCAAATTCCATTAAGTGCAGCATGAATTTCTTGTTCGCAATATGCAAATTTATCGACAATTATTGAATACTTGTAGCTGATTAGGTATTCTATCCAAAACGACACAGTTAAATTAAGAAGACAAGTTGCGATTTGTTATGTGTGCATTATGGTATACCTTATTTTTAGCTACACGAGAACTAATTCGACGAGGATATACTACTGATGCCTAGAAGCTACAAACAAGCGTGTCTGAGTGTTCAAGTTCAACTTCAAGCTGGAAACATATATGACAAACTCCTTAACGTTTGTAGTAATTACATATATATTTTCAAGAGATTTCAATATGCAAATTTTTTATTAATATTTTTTTAACGTGTTTTTGATTAACATTTTGAAATGCCAACTAAATATCTTTCATAACGTTTGCATAAGAGATTAAACATAAAATAATCCAATTTTTTTAAGAGGAGGAATTGAATATTTTAATGTTAGCTAGTGCAATTAGTTAGAATATAAAAGGATAAAAAATAGTTAGGACATAAATTGCACTTTATGTCGCGAGTTTATTTTTTTTTATCCTTTCTACTTATAATTACTTGATTACACTGACGAACAATGATTTTTTGTTGAATTAATGTTTTACCCTTTAGTCTTATGTGCTGAAACCACATTACTGTATTAATAATAACCCACTATCAGACTATTTTCCCTCACAAGAACAATGAAAGGCAAAACAACGGCCTTTTAAGCGGCACTTATAAGTACGTACCATATAAGGCTACCACCAGTTGGCGCAGGATGACTAAAGGAATAGTTTCAGGAAGAATTTACTTAATCTTTATAGACATTAATGTGCCAAACCGAACATGTCTCATTATGAAAAAGTTCCATCTTTCCAGTAATTGAACGAGTGAAACAGTGATAAAGGATCTTTAGACAAAAGGTTAAAGGGGAAAAGGGTAATAAAAAATTGCTATAAAAATATCTACAACTATTATGAGGTCCTTTAACTCCTATCAATAAATTTCATAATTGTCGAACTTAATACTTCCGGAATCATTTGTTAAGAAATAGTAATAAAATAATTACCACTTTTCTCCGATGTGTATCTCTCACTCTTTTTCAAACTCTACTTTCTCCCATAAATAGTGCGTCATTCATTATGACCGAAATACGCTTTAGAGGGAATGAGACTGGAAGTAGGGTCTCCAAACCGAAGTTTTCTCTCGGTAGAACAAAATAATAAGGACCAAAATAATTTCCGAATCTTCCATACTTCGGTTACATCAGAGTTCTGGGCTGTATCAAATGTTTTTACAAACGGTTTTTGTAGCGGACTTTAATGTCACTAAAATTCCCCTTTTTGGAAGCTGTTCGATTTTTTTTTATTTTCAATATATAGCATAGAATAAAATATTCGTTCCAATTTCAAAAAGTGGAACTAGAGAGAGACATTTTAGACAAAGAAATTTATCACAAAAAAACAGTTTGTAAAAATACACTGGTGGCCAATTGCTAAGGACGAGACGGTTTTTTCAATGTAAAATTTTGTACAAAGGCTTTCCAAATCAACTCATTTAATACCGTAAGATCCCCAATACGTAAGAACATAAGTGAGTAATGTAAGCAACACTTACTAAAAGAGAAATCAGAGGGATAAAAAGAAGTTTTATTGAAAGAGAAATGGAGTTCCATTCCATACATCTCCGTAGTGAAGATGAATTTTGGACTTTCACTTACGATAATTTCATGAGTGTCTGTAATGAATATCGATAATCCAGTAAAACATTAAAACTACGACACAGCTGTGGCCTAAAAAAGACCATGCAAAAACGGATCATCGACGATGGAGGAAATTCATTAAGCATGATATATTGCGGATACGTGATACATACGGCTCCAGAAGCCCATATCAGCGAATATTCATTGAATGGTTAACAAGACGACACTTGTACGACATAGACGTTTCTCACATTTAATAATCATCAGTCGTCAATGGACCCCGGCTTTTAAGGTTAAAACTATGTCGTAGATTTGATGTTTTACTGGATTATCGATATTCATGGCGCACTCGTAAAATTGTCGTTATTGAAAATAAAAAATTCCCACCTCTGAGATGCATGGAATGGAATTCCATTTCTCTTTCAATAGAGCTTGTGTTGCTTACATTACTCATGTCCTTACGTATTGGGAATCTTACGGCATTAAATGTGTTGATTTGGAAAGCTTTTGTACAAAGTTATATTTAAAAAAAAAACCGTATCGTCCTTAGCAATTGGCCACCAGTGTATTTAATACAGCTGGAGTAATTAAGCTCAGAACGTTATTTTTCCTCATTGGATTAATGCAGGGAGAAAACCTCAGTTTGGATACCCAACTTCCGCTCCCATTCAACTTTCAGACCCGAGCTTTTTATAGAACTTATATAAAAGGACCGCCATTTAGAGTAGTATTCAATTAGAGTTTCTTTTCAATTAAGGCAATGATTCAACTTATTTTAGTCTAGTACCATTGGGGAAAATGGTCAACTACGGTTCTTAAAAATAGCGTTTCTAGCTGGCTACAACACGGACCGATTCATATTGCGGTATTGCAAGGCCAGAATCCAATATTTACTTTCCTTTTATTCTTAGAAGGTTTCTTAGAAACCCGGCTAAGCATAGGCACCCCGTTCCAGGAAATAAGAGGACCTTTTAACGTTTATATAAGTGATCACGTGTTTTCGACCCAGATGACGTCAAGCCCCGGGCTTTGGTAAAATTTATTTTAAAAAAAGATAAATTTATATGTGGTATTTTTAAGGGGGTATAGGACACAAAATCTTCAAAAAATCAAAAAAATTATTATTATCATAAAAAATAACACAAATATTTTAGAATAATTTGAAACAAAAATTTTATTTATACCTGCAGTAGAACGTGAAATGTGTAGTTTTTTGTGTCATGACATCTGTGTTGGCCAACCACGTTTCTAATCTTTGCTTCCTCGTAATATTAGATAGGAATAACGTTATCGAATCCTTAGTTGTTCGGTCGGTTTGGAGCGCTTCAGTAAGGAAAAGGATAAACTTCAAAGCTGTTTTTCTCCTTGATCGTGTTTTCGATGATTTTTTGACTTTGAATTGATATAACTCAAAATCTACTGCCCATAGAGTGTCAAAATTTTCCACTCATATTTTTCAAACATATATCTTTAGTTTGTCTTTAGGGATTAGTTGTAAATAGTTTATTTTTTTATTTATTAATTTTTATAAAAAAAAGTGAACCTGTGAAATTATTGAAAAAAACCTTCAATAATTTAAAAAAAACTATGGCAAATAATAAAAATCGGTAAAAACAGTTTGTTAAATACATTTTTCTGTTTATAAAAATGCTAAATATTTGTTTGCTAATAAATAAGTTTTTGACTTATGACAAAAATAAGAGATCACTTTTTGACACATTTTATTTTTTAAAAAAATAAATAATGATAATTTAAAACCTTTGACTATCTAAAAGTGTAAGTATATTTAGTATACATTTATGGAAAAAAAATTATATTGATATCTGCAATATTAAGAAAAAAAAAAAAAGTTAAAAGTGTCCCATACCCCCTTAACGACTTTTCTTACTGGATTTTCACGTTTTTTGACGAATGACGTCAAGACCTAATATCCACCGAAGCGATCAATAGCTTCATTTAGCAAACCTGTTTTTGCATTGGTTTTCGACTTGGTAACACTTCTATCCTATTCCTATCTTCATGACGGGGCCACTTTTATTTGCGCCACCCTGTATTTAATATTAGGTAATTGAAAATAAAAACTGATGTTTTGCTTTCTTTAATTGAAAAGACAAAAAATATTTAAAGTAAGCTCTTAAAACAAAGAAAAAAAATAGTACATTGTTATGACAAAAACAAATTTTGACTGCTTCATTTGAACTAATTGGCCTTTCTCGAGAGTCAAATTTTCCCTCAAACTTATTAATGATCTAAAAGCTACTTAATAACCTTTTGAGAGTGTGATGCAGAAGTATGAATAAATACAGAAAATCAAAAAATTAAATACAATATTAAATACAAAGATAAACTAAATTAAAAAATGTAATGGCAAAAATAGCCCTAATGCCATACCATTTCACTTTCACATACCACTGTTTGGAGCTTTTCGTGAGTAAAATGCTAAGTGCTTGAGTGGGCTAACATTGAGCAATGTGCCGCAAAATCAATTAAGCGGAAAATGATTGTCAAAATAGTAAAGCCAATTTCATCACATTACCTTAAATTGAGTCTCATAGCAATCTCTCAAACTAAATGGGAATCGATCACGTAAAGCACTGTCTTTGTGAGTTGTTGCGCCAGTGAAGACAATGAAAATAGTTGATCACGTTATTTGTGATTCAATATTTTAAATTAAGTTTATTTGAATAAAATTAAGCATTTACTTGAACGGCCCATGGTATAGCATTTTTGCTATAGGTAGATGGGACTTTTCCAAATATCGATATCGATTGTAAAGTTTGTTTTCAATTACAGCACTAAGTAGTAGTGCTGTAAGCATGAAACTTTGCCAAAACATTTCATTATGCGTTTTTCAATTTCTTGTAGTCACGAATTTTTAGCATATATAATAGAGTATAGATTCACACCTAAAATAAATTACGTTCTGATATGCCGAATAAATAAATTTGTCACTTCAAACAAACGTTTTTTTTTAAAAAAATCTGTTTATATGTTGTTTAACCAATGGCTTCAAATTAATTCATAATTTTAATAAGATTTGTGCTGCAGATATTAAAGTCAAAAGAGCATACTTAAGTATGTAACATTTTTATAAACAAAAATTATTAATCATAATAACAGAAGTGGAAGCTCCTTTTATCAATTCATTTATCATGTTACAAGAATATCGTGGGAGAGAAAATCGATCGAAACATATTTGAAAGATTTTAACAAATTAAAATTTACTTAAAATATTTCCTCATTTTCCATTAGTACAGTTATTTTAAACATCTAAGTTTACTGCCTAAGTAAGTTTTACAATGTTTGTTAAATTGACATTTAATGGATTTTTTATTAGAATTTTATAAGGACATAAAAAATTATAATTCTGAAATTCTAGAGAATGGTTTACTCTTGAGACTTATCAACCAGACACTAATCCTTTTTAAGTCACTCCACTGGGTAATTATAATCATAGCTATGCCATTAAACCTTATTTTTGAAATTGAAATTTTCAGTGAATAAAAAAAATTAGGGGGGAAATAAAGAAGATAAATGAAAGTTTCTTTATGAAGAACTGTTACTTTATACTTGTTATTTTTAAATATCGCAATAATTCTTTTTGCAATTTAATATCCTTTTATCAATTAATTTAATATCTTTTAACAATTTTATATCTTTGATCAAACACAATTTCTCAAATTCTGAAATTAAAAAAATACATTTTTTTGCAAGCACTTATGTTACCTTGCTCCAAAATTATGCAATATACCGGGTAGGTCTTTAGGTTTTAATATTGTTGAAATCATCAGATAGTGTACATAATTACTTTTGAATCATATAGGGTACATAAATACTTTTAAATGTACTGATTTATTGAGTGGTAATTAAAAGTCATGAAGTGTTACACCCCCTAGTGGTTTTTGGCTTTTTCCGAAATACGCTGCAGTTCTCAGGTGGCAAACACCTAAAACCTTAAAGAACATGAGTGCATGTCAATACAAACATAAAAATGTATGTATCCAAAATTCCCACGTGGGGTTCATATCTCGGCCCTCGCTCTATATTAATAGTTATACATCTTTCAAAGGTACACTTTTTGAATTTATAATTAATATTGATGACTTGTATATATATTTCTCACTTTGAAACGTGCACATTTTTCGTTTATCTAGCTTTTGCCAGTACTTCTTTTGCTATAAAAACCCTTTTCTAGAACAAAATTTGTATTAATTCCAGTAGTTATTTTTGTATTATCACATGGACGGGATATGGTTTTTCCCCTTGGCGTTATATAATTTTCTTCTTTATTTTACCCTCCGAGTTTTCTTTTAAAGTTAATAAAGTTATTATATTGTGGTCAATTCTTTTTTTAAAAAATGCATGCAAATCAATACAAAATAGTTTTACCTATGCAGTCAATAAAAATAACATCTGTTCTAATTTTGGCGAAAATTGACATAAGATTTTTTTAAAATTCAGTATAGATATATACGTCAGTTACTTCACATTGAGCTGAAGGTCCTGGCACAAGGTTTAGACGAAGAGTTCTCCTAGCTAATTTTGCAACAAAAAATATGTGTTAGGGTTGCGTTGGAAATTACGCAAACACAAACCGTAATTTAAAATTGAAACTTCTACTCGAATAATTACATTTTACAGTCGAAAAATATGGAACAGCTATGCCGTTGCTGGAAGGCAAAAAACAAAAAAAATTCTTCCATCTAACGATAAATAAGTGCGAGCTTGACTGAGTGAGAAAAAAAATCACAAGCATACGATTCCAAATGGAATCATTGGGAGGTGAAAGGGTTTAAATCATGCGTTCCCTTAATTATTTTGGGTAGTGTATTTTAAACAAAGATTTCATAAAAATAGGAGTTTCTGAAGAATTTAGCAAGCAAAAAGAAGAAACTCACCGGGAGCCACCACTTTATTAAGAAGAAGTTTTACATGAAGTTTTATAAGTTTTACGTGATTAAAACAGAAACATAAAATGGAAGGTAAATTGGCGTAAGCATCCTTATCGTTTACTCCATTCTGCTTTGAACAACCTCGTATTCTATGAGAATAAAAAAAAATAGCAGCCATTGAACAGCCAAAAAGAGATGAAAAAATGGTTAATGAGATCATTCATGAAACGAGCGCGCATGTTCGTTTGACTCAATGGAGATTCGAAGAAGTCCTATCCGTCCTACCTTCCCTCAGAGAATTCTTAACATTGTCAGAACTTGGACTTTAAATACCTTAGAAAGAAGATTCTAGGAAATATTTCTTTAAAAATGTGAAAGATACAAGAATATTTTCGTTTAAGTGTCGATAGTATGAAAAGTGCCAATTTAAGTTTCAGATCTAGACGACGAAATTTAATTATAATATCAATCATCTAATAAAACTAGTGTATATTGATTCCCAAATAGCTTCTTTGAATTGTCTATAAATTTATAGGTATTATATTTTCTATATATATATATATATGTGTGTGTAAGTGATATTTTCTATATATTATATGTAAGTTGCATAAAAATTATTTAGTTTAAAACTTGCAAAACAATTTCAGATATACTGGTTGGCATGCGTAAAAAATGAACAATTACTATTAATTCTCAGACATTTTTGTAAAGTCAATTTTTGTGCGCTAAAATTTTTGTAAAATATATTTTATATAGTTCCCTAATCACCAGAAAGTTTGTTGTTTTAAACAAAATATTTAGATTTTATGAACAGTATTGTTATTTTCTTTAAATTCTTAATCTCGTGAAATATTTTATATAAATGATGGTTCTTTCATAAAATGTTCAGCATTTTAGGGCAAATATTTCTTTAAAGAAATCATCTTTTTTAAGGATTTTTAAGATGCTTCAAAGCTTTTCAATATGTTTTTTTTATTTTTAGATTCATTCTGCGAACCAAATAAATACATGAGAGATGATTTTTTCACTAAAATGTGTGCTGTAATACTTGTTACAAGTTTTCAATAGCAATAAACATATTTTGAAGTGAAAAATTGTAAAAAATTAAAGTGTGTCATGTATTTTGTCTAACTATAATATGTTTCTTTTTGACAACATGTTCACGAATTGTATCTTGTACATCGATTTACTAAGAAAGGTGTTACAGATCATTGTAATACTTCGAAGGTTAAAGTGGCTCAGTGGCTGAGAGGTATTACGTGCCCGCCTCATAAGCCAAAGATTGGGTGTTCGACTCCCAGCCGAGTCGTCAGATCTTCCAGATGGGAAAATCGTGGGCGCGCATGTCATATGATTATGCAGCATGTAAAAGATCCCTTGAGTACCCATTTGGCTTAAGTTCGCTCGGTAAAAATAAATCTAGACATACTTTAACTCCACTAGAGAGCTCACATTCATTATAATCTGAGAGTACCCACAAAATTGGTAAGCAAGAGTCGCCTAGATAATGCCACATACAATGGTTATCAGTACAGGGAAATATGCCGATTCTGCAAAGGCTTAACTGCCAATAAAGCAGCTCCATTGGAACAAAAAAGTAGTCAGAAGGTTTCAATCAAATATGAGAAACTGGAATCTAATTATACTGCAGCATTGATTTTTCCCCCTCTGTGAACTGACACTGTATACAAAATTGCACATTTTTAGGAATGTTAATGAACTATAAAAAAATTAAAATGCATTTTTCACAACTAAATAACCATTTCTCGACTGATCATTGAAGTCAAGTAGCAATTGCGGTACGGATAGTTTTCAGGGAGTTACACAGCTAGCGAAAAATGTTTCTTTCTGCCCTGGGTGTTTAAATGTTAATTATTAAGTTTAGTTATTTAATGTAACTAAAATGAATTTTATAAGTGTTATTAAAAAATTCTCTAAAAGTAGAAAGCTTATTTTTAAAATTATATATAGTTTCCTCTTTTATTATTGCGCGATAAATTATGAAATTGGCTTTAAATGAGAAAAAACTTTGTTAAATTTTATCGTGCCTATGTCTTTCCAATAATTGAATATATCACAAAAACTACCAGATTAAAATATATTGCCAGCCTTTTTTTTATTAAACAAAATAAATTGAAAAATAATTATATGTTTAGCCTTGTTATAAAAAGCCTATAAAGTATACCTAGTTATAGACTTTAAAAACGTTCACTAATTAAATGCTGTATAAGCAGATTGAGGTTCTTATTGTTGTCTTGTGCGCTTGAGGTTCTTAAGAGAATATATTATCATTTTTTTATGTCTAGCTTTTTTTTAATAGTTTTGTTTTTGTAAATGACATATTTTCCAGAGGCTTTATTATTCTAAAACTATTAAAAAATGTTTTAAAATAAATGTAAGACAATATTAAATTTTTACATTTACTGACACACAATGATACTGATATTTAAAATGATTTCTTCCAATGACATAAAAAGAAAACTAATTCCAATAGAGATTTTTAAAATGAAGGAAACAAAAGCTACAACACTCAAAATTCTGAGAAGCTACTTGATAATTGAAGAGTACACGGGAAAAACCGATTGATTTTGCAGAGAAGTTTCCTTAGCAGGCCACTTTGGCGATGATAGCGAGTGATCGCCTAAACTTGTGTAAGGAAACCAGTTCTTACCACAGATATCGTAATTGAAGTAATAGAGTGGTAGATCACGTGACCACCAATGCTAACGACCGGATGCGCAAGGAGCTCCCAGAAGAGCCCCAATGAAGTCAGTGTTGTATGTCACGTGATATGCCACTCTACTGTAACTACTCTCTCTGTGGTTCCTAGCTACCAAGATTCAGGCGATTGGCCATCCCGACGCTTGGACGAAGCGAACAATAAAAGAGAGAAACCGGTTTTCTGCCGCCAAGCAGGCAATTGCGGTCGTCCGCCTAATAAATCAATCGCTTCTTCCCGTGTACTCTTCAATTGTGAACCTTATCGAAACATTAAAAAAAAAAAGAATCTTCTACTCGAAGTTTAAATCAATTATAAAAAATGAAGAGGGAATACATTTCCACAACTCATTTAATTTGTAGTTGATTTAATTTGTAGTTGATTTAATTTGTAGTTGATTTAATTTGTAGTTGATTTAATTTGTAGTTGATTTAATAAAAAAAATATATGCACAAAATCTGTACCTTGTTCGGAAAAGGCCACTGCATTGGTTTATCTACTAAAGGTAGAGAAATAAATAGGAAATATCAATTCGGTCGAGACGCAGAAAGATAATTCAACACCACAGCAAATTAAAAAACAGTTTTACAATTTCCATTAAAACTTAAGACAATTGAACTATTACAATTGCATTAAATCTATACCCCCCCTCCCTATGAAAAAGTATCAATTTACAATAGATAGATTACTTTACAAATGTTATAGTGGAAAATTAATTACAAAAACTACACAATCGAACCAATAATAAATTCATGAATTCCGTAAAACACATTATTATAGGTTCTATTAAATGCAAAAAATAAAGCTTCAGGTAATTAAGGTTACTCAACCTTAGTTAAATTTCTGAAAATTATTCATTTTTTAGTCCTTTTCTCCCTAAAGCAAACAACTTTTAAAACGACTGCATAATATTTAAGTTAATTTTTTTTTATCTGTTTTGTAATGATTTACGAAATATAATAAAAATTCTTCGGTAATTTTCCTCAACTATTTTACTCGAATTAGTAACTTTTTTAAGTTATTTTCTCACAAAACTAAAAATTGCAATTCTGTTGAATTAAATAATAATAGAATTTACATTATTAACTTTTCAAATTTTTTTAACGAAAGCCAGGAAATGTAATATCCAAAAAAAAGGGGAGAAATTTGTGTCATTTAATGACTAGGAGAAAAAATATTTTTCAATATTTCCCAAAACGGGAGTCTCGGTATTTAATGAATTATTTGAAACAATCATATTTATTTGTATAATTTCCAGAAATTAAGATTATTTCCGCAAATTAAGATAACCTCAAGTAATTAAAATTATTTCGTATAATTAAACATCAATCCTCCCCTTTCGGCTTGTGAGCCATTGCTTCTTTAGTGGTGCAGCGAAAGGATTAAAAGTAGTTCTGAAACAACAATAAAAAGTTTGTGATTAATACGACGAGTGAGTAAACAGTGTGTGTTTGCAAGAAAAAGATCCGAAGGCGTATTACGCCATCGGTGCTCCACTTCCCTTCACTTTCAAGGGCAAGTCGCTTATCAGCGATGTCGCTTTGGAGGTCTATTATTGGTAAAGTAATCACCTGATGGAATGACGTAACAACCCCTTTTGAATCTTCTGCCAGCAACTGAGAGTGCTTCGCTCTTGGGCGAATTGTTATCGCAAAGTTTGAGTTATCGTCGCACTAGAGCTACACGAGGGCTATTGGTGGCGGGTGTCGTATTTTCGAACCACAGTCAAGTGACGAGCTGACACCTGAATAGGCACCTAACGCAACCGTTAAGGGCAACATCGTGCGCAGCGTTAGGACTTTGAAGGATATTTAACGTGCACTCCCTCTACACGGGGTATTATTCGTCGGACATTTTCGGCTGCACAGACCGTTTATAGGTCAGCAGTTATTTTGGTGATGCCCGGACTTTGAAGGATCTTTAACATGCACTCCCGCCACACGGGGTAGTGTTCATCTGACATTTTTGGATGCAAGGGCACTTTATAGGTCGACAGTTATTATTTTAGCGATGCATGGACCCGAACCTAGGACCTTTCGCATGCTAGGCGAGTGCCTAACCGACTGGGCTCCCCAGCCCCAATTGTTATCGCAAGTAGCAAACGAGGAATTGGTTTCTATATGTGTAGGGTAGGCGCTCGGGGCACAAGCAAATTTGTGAGCCCTCAAACATACCTCGATAAAATATTAGTGTGTTTTCCTATATTTCAGTTTTCACCAAAAAAAATAGCCGAAGTTATTTGCTTGGAAAGCATGCTTAATGTGTGCGTACTGTGTATGTCTGTGGATCGCAAAAGACCTACTTAGACTGCTTTAAAAAATTCGAAATTTTTAATATAGATTCCTTTTATTATCAACGTGTGCACCTGAGGCTTAGTTTTTTCATATTTGTTCGATTTTTAAAGAAAATTTGAATTTTCTGAAAAAAGTAAACCACTTTCGCTCAAATTGGACATTTTTTTCCCTTTCATGTTGCCATTGGCTGAAAAAATTAAAATAAACTTGAATATATAAAAATGATTTTTTTTAAAAATTTATTTTGCTGCTATAGCCTTCAGAAACTAAATTCACAATTTGAAAAAGAATTGACACGTTTCATTTGACGTAATTCCGACCAGTTTTCATTCTAGGATTTTATTATTTGTTTATTTGATAATTTCTTCATCGATTGTTCTATTGACTGAATGTATGAGTATGAGTATTTAAGCAATAAATACATATTAAAGCTATGACGGTTGTTCAAGGTCACCCCACTAGAACTGCATATTAGGGTTTTATGTCTTTATTTTTTGTCAAAAACTTTGCCAAACTCGCCAAGTTAATACAAAAAAAAACCACAAAAAAATTGAGAACATTTTTTTAAAATAATTTATAAACCGGTTGGTTGTGCGAAGGTTATAGCACTAGAACTGAAGGTTTGTGTTTGTATCGATATCTTTTCCTCGCCAAACTAGCAAAAAAAAAAAACCAAATGAGCTGAAATTATTTTATGCGTGAAATTAAGATGGCATTTATCCGTGAATTTTACAGCGTGTTTTTAATTTTGAATTTTCTTGGTAATATGAGTAACGGTATTCTACACTCGAGCGGAAACAAAAATAAGCTTATTGCATGTCCTATAACGGATTAAATGATACTTATATTAGGATTGATTTGAGTTTTTTTTAGTCCGTGCGAAGAACGGGTATTTATTTGCTAGTCTATAATAATAAAAGAAAGTCTGCGTGTCTGTGGATCGTGAAAGACCTAGAAATTCGAGCCCTCGGAAATTCGAAACATAGATTCCATTCAATGCCAACGTGTGCACCTGAGGCTTTTTTTCATATTCGCTCTATTTTTAAAGAAAATTTGAATTTTCTGAAAAAAGAACAACACTTTCGCTCAAATTTCATAACTTTTTTTCCCTTTCCTGTTGCCATCGGCTGAAAAAATTACAATAAACTTTTACCGAAAATAATTACAATTTAAATTTCTTTTTTTATTCTGCTGCCATTACCCTACTAAATTCACAATTAAAAAAATTATTCGTAGAACAAAATCCATAAAACTACTTCAAAATGCACTTAAAATAGGAAATGTAAATCAACAAGTAGATTTGTAACAGAATCTGTCACTTAACCCTCTTCCACACAACAGTTGTGTTTAACAGGTAAAAAGGCGTCAAAACACAGCATTAATTCCATATTAAACATTTACCAGCTAAATTCGGCTAGTTTCATTTATTTTATTTCGATAATTAAATAATTATTACTTAAATCCTTTGCAAAAATTTATATTTCAAAGAATAAATATGTAATATTCCTCGCTTTTAAATAGAATGAAAACATTTTATTTCAACATACAAAGAATCTCATAGTGAAATATATTTGACGTCACTTTAAATTGATCGATGTCTCAAAAATAAATTTATTTCAATTTATTGTCTAAAAAAGAATTAAAGTTTCTCCGGCGATTGTTGCGATGGCGGTTTAATTCTAATAAAAATGAAGTCCTATGCTTTTTAAATGAGCATTAAGTTTTGAAGGTTTTTTTTTTTAAAATTGAAGTACTTAGAATACGAATTCTTTTCTCATTTCGTTCTCATTCTCATTTCGAAGCGCTGAATTTTTTGACGTATCTCACTTGTCCGTAGCATTTGTAGTTTGCAACATTGATTTAAATGACTCGAAATTGAATTTTAATGCTAATTCAATGGGAAATTCGTCGACAAATAGTAGATTTATGTCCGTCCGATCGTACAGACAGGCGGATAAAAAGTATGAAAGTTGGGTGTCTGAGGTTATACCTTTCTCATAAAAAAAAGAATCTTTAAGATCGGATTGATAGAACCGATTTTGGAAGGGGGTACTGCCGGACGGACATCGACCGCATGTCAATACCTACTTTATTTCTATTTTTTTTTATTCTTTCGAATTAAAAAAAGGAAAAGTAGGCTAAAAAAGAGCCGAATGAGCAATATATATTTTAATTATAAACTGGCTGGTTGTACGAAGGTCATCGCACTAAAGCTGACTGGGTGTGTTTGTAGCTGAATAAGCATATAAGCAAAAACTCGCCAAATGAGCTTAAAGGACTTTGTGCGGGAAATTACGATAGCATTTATCCGTGAAATTTATAGCATATTAATAATTTCGAATTTTAAGGTAATATAAGTAACGGGATTCTATACTCGAGCTGGAACAATAAACATAAGCTTATTGTCCTATAACGGATTAAATATATACTAGGATCGATTTGATTTTTTTAGTCTGTGAGAAGAACGGGTATTTATTTGATAGTCAGAAATATAACACAGACTACTTACGAAATTTTTATAGCTGGATGGTTAAGTAACAAACTGTACTGCGAAATACTGTACGTCTGGAAGCCCTATGTATTTCGCAGCAGTTTGTTATTCAACTATATAGTCCTAAAAAAATTGCAGAAAAACTTTTTACTAAGTTTTATTTTTTCATAGTTTTCAAATAAAAACAACGATTAATAAAATAAAGAGCTTACACTCTCAGAAATAACACTTTCATTTTCGACAATTCATGAATCCTCAAGCCTCATTTTGTTAATTTTGAGGATTGCTTCGTCTAACTATCACGCGACTTTTGAGTAAACGCGAATCACTTTTTTGATCGTGATTTGACGATTCTGTATCTTGATTTTGAGGAAACTGAATCTCATTGTTGTACTCACATGCTCAAAAATGACGAAATATTTCTTTAGATTAGACAACATTCAAATCCTCATAAAAATGATGATTCAAATCTCCTCAGTTTGAGGAAAGGAAAACTCGGAGCAATTGCCAGTAAACGGATTGTCAAAATTAAGGAAAATTTCGTCGTTTTTGAGCATTCATTTTTTAGAGTGTAGTAGAAGAGCGTACTAAGTGACAAAATGGTGAAAACGAGAAAATGAGCTTTTAAGTTTATTGTTTGCACTTACATACGTTAAAAACGGCAATTATAAAATTTTAAAAACATACAAACTTAAACTCTGAGAAAAAAGGGAATTTGTTATCTTTGAAGAAGAGAATAATATGTTCATCAAACACAAAAATCTAAATTTTTTCAAAGCATGTCACTTAGCACGTTCTTCCACTGATTTCAAACAAATTTATGACAGAAATATATTTTGACTCAAATATTCTTTTTAAATTAAGTTCCTCATTATTCAAAAAATTCAATTTCAATTCAAATTCAAAGGGAAATTTGCCGATAGACAGTAGGTAGATGCCCGTCTATATGTACGGACCACGCACAAAATGTAAGAAAGTTGGTTCTCTGCGGTAATGTAATACTACATGCATGGAATGGAATTCAAATGGAGGGGGAAAAAAGCTTTTTTATCCCTCTGATTTCTCTTTTAGTAAGTGTTGCTTACATTACTCATGTCCTTACACTCTTAAAACAAAAGAGTGAATTCCACTCCAGTTGGAGAAGTGCATTTTCGACACTGGAAAGGAGTGCATATTATCTCAGACTGAGTTAAAATAACTCGTTTGGAGTGATCCTGTCGGAGGTTTAACACACAAAGGATCTACTCCAAAAGGAGAAGTGCATTTTCCAGACTGGAGGAGTGAAAATCAATCAGACTGAGTTAAAATCGCTCGTTCGTTTTAAGAGTGTACGTATTGGGGATCTTACGGTATTAAATTTGTTGATTTGGGAAGCTGTTGTACAAAGTTACATTGAAAAACCTCGTCCTTAGCAATTGTCCACCAGTGTACCCCCCCCCCCCCCTCCCAAATTTTTTTTAACAAGCGATGGGTAGAACCGATTTGGGAAGGGGGTACGGACAGACGGCCACCGTCAGCAGGACAATACTTCCTTTTTAATTTTTTGTATTTCGAATTTTAAAAAAATAGAAAAGTTGGCTTTAAAAAAATTGCATGTTACAAGCTTATCGTCAAGCCACAGTGGAAGGGTCACGGAATAATGATAACTTCTTTGATAATATTATGTCGATGTTTTTTTTTAATTTTTACAAATGAATGGCAACAGCTACAGCTATCTTGTTTTCAGTTTTTCGCTAGAATTATATTGTTTTGGAAATGAGTTTTCTAAAAATATTTATGTCACTCATTAAATGTTTAACTACATAGTCATAAATTTGAAAGTCATATGTCATAAGTTTTTCAAATCCTTTTTTAAAGACAGCTAGCATAGAAAACGAAGTTTTTTTTTTTATCTATCATGGTCACATTGAGAGTAAAACTGAAGCAACCAATGAAATTTCAGGACACGGAAAAATGAAAAAGAGATTGTTAGATCATCTGAATTATTGCCATGCAACAATTACTTGTATTCTGAAGATCATATAATGCTTTAATAAATATAATGTATCGCTAAATTATCAGATGTGGGTTATTAAATTAAGTTTAATTAGTAATAGTTAATCTTGTTACTTTAATTAATATTAAAATTTTGTACACAGTCTTAGGAAATTATGTTAATTGCCTCAATATAATTAAAAATAAAAAGCTATTACATTTTTACAAATGAAGGCAGAATTCTGAAACACAACCCTTTTTTAATTAGCTTGTTTTAGGTGAGCTCCATTCCAGCCTTAATATAAGCTACTCTAGTTCCTCGTGGCATTGATTCACTGAGCGCGGCTTGAGAAATATTTTATTTTCATTCAGCATTTCAGTTGCCACTGGATCATTACAATACACATCACGCAACACTGGGTTTTTATAATTTCAAACGAGTCGATATCTTTTCCTAGAAATCAATCTTCCTATGCATAGTACACACTATAAAATGCGTGAATTGTCCTTTGAAGCAAATAATTCCGTGATACAAACATAAAGGCCATTTACAGAAGGGAAAAAAGGCAATTTACATAACAATTGAAGAGCTTAATGGAAAAACGAGCTAAGTAACATTTCCAAAAAAATGAGATTTTTTGTGTGTCAATTAACATGATAATTCCCTCCTTCAAAGATAAAAAGATACCCCGTTTTCTTAACCTTTCAGTTACGTAGAATGTTTACCTTTTATTGTTTTTAAAGTACCCGAGTGCTAAAACGAAAAAAATCAAACCTTATTTTCTCGTTTTCATCTTTTTGCCACTTAGCACGTTCTTCCACTCCACTAAGCTCTTCAATTCGATTAAACAATTTCCTCGCACATTTTGTCATTAAATGTCGTAATAACAAAAACCTGAAATGATGAATCCTCAAGGTTGAGCTTCACCAGGAAGTGTATGAGAACGAATTACGTAAACGACGAAAAAATACAAGATGAATGAATGATGTAACGTATTATTGTTATGAAATTATTTTTCGCCGAATCAAGATTCAATTCAAGAAAATCATTCATATATTAACAATATTTTGAGCGTTTGAGCGAGAATCAAAATGGAGGAAAAAAATATCGTGTAACTGTAAAGGGAATAGGGAAAGAAATTATTTCCTTAAAAAAGTATTTTCGTTTTTAGATATGCTTTTTGAAAAATTACATAACAAAAATAAACTATGATGTAACAAATTTTTAACACAAAAGCAGTCTTCTACACTAACATTTCGTAACACAACGATGAGAACATATATTTTGATAATCAAGCAAGATTTTTTTTTATTGTGTCAGTGGTGGTAATAGAAATGTAAAGCACAAAATTATATGGAGAAACAGCATACGTCAATGGTTAGGTTCGAATTATCGTCCCACCAGAGCTACACGGGGGCTATTAGCGACGGGCGTAGTATTTTAAAACCGCAGTCAAGGGACGAGCCGACACGATACCTGATTAGTTTGGTTAGGTTTGAATTATCGTCGCACTAGAGCTACCACGAGGGCTAGCACACGATACCTGAATAAGCATCCAACGGTTGAGTTGAGGGCGATTGCGTTGAGGTACGCAGCGTTAAGGGGTCACAGGAGTCTTAAAAATGTGCAAAGAAGGTACTACAAAACATAGTTTGATCTTTCATGTCATTTTTTAACTACTCTCTCAATGAGTATAAGTTTTTTTTTATGTAATTCTACAAGATTTATTTATTAGGGGGAGGTGGGGGAAAATGGTGGTAGGGGGTAAAATGAGGGTATGTTAAAAAATATTAATTTTCAACTATACATTTAAATTTTTTTAGACTTTTTCTTTGAAATATTATTTTTAGATGATCTCTTATTACTTTTATTTGGTTTTTAGAATCTTTCAACACCATTAATTCATTGAAATTCTTGTTCTTAAGCTAATTTTGATTCAGCTGTTAAAATTCACTCTTAAAAACTTCGTTCTATTTATTTTATAAAACATGCTGTGCTCTTAAGACTTGTTACATGCAATAGCCACATTTTCGAAGAGTATTTCTGTAAAATTAGCGAAGAAAAATTCGAATTTTTTAATTTTTTATAATTTTTTTAATGTCGTGGGGTAAAGTGGTGGTATGGTTAGGCTTAGCTATTCATGCAAGATATAATGGAGTTTTGGGTCGTGGAATGAACTTAAACTGGATTATATTGTAGGATATTTTTTAAAAACCGTTTTAATGTTATTAAAATATACAGCATTATTAAAAAATTTATTTTATGAGATTTGTTCAAATTTAACTTAATATATTAAATTTACCAATGCATCTTTAAGAATATGCCCAGAAGCAATTAGAAATTCTTTGCAATTAGTTATTCTCAATTAATTTACCAAATGATAAAAACTATAATGCAAAATGCTTAACCAAATCAAAGATGGAAACTAATATAATTTCCAGAAAAATACGATGCAGATTATTTTGTTATGTTCGGTGCAATATGTAAAGTTTTACAGAGCCTCAATTTAATAGTAGAGGACAATACTCTCTTGCTTAAATATTCTATTATTCTGCTACTATTATTATCTCTAAGTACGCTTTTCTGAAATAAAAGTGTAGAGGAATGTTAGGAATGAGTTTGCTTCTATTAGTACTTTATATTAATAATTTTTGATTTAATCATATAGTTAAATTTGGGCTACCCCCATTTTCCCCCGCCCTGGGGGAAAATGAGGGTAAAAAACTAAGTTCCCTAAATTGCCAGATACTGAAGCATGTGGTGGAAAAAAATTATATATTCGAAATCGAAACAGTTCAAATGTATGTTATATACAAAAAAAATCTATGAAAAATAGTTAAAAAGTAGGTGTTTAATGAGATGATTTTAAAAAAGCCCGATTTTACCCTCATTTTCCCCCACCCCCCCCTATAAAACTAGTTTTAAAATTTATGAAACTTGAACCAAAACTAAAATAGATGATATTAAACATGAAGCAATTTGAACACATTGTGATTAGGCTTGCGCGACAAATTCTGAGGTTAAAATTGAAAAAATGACCAAGAAAATGACTTTATATTGTACAAATATGTACAAACTAAGACTTATACCTAAATTCTCAGCTGAATTTGAATTAGAAATTATTTTAAGAACTTTTTTCTAAAAAAATTAATAAAAATTTAAAAATTTTGATTTTAAATTTTTTTAAAAATAATTTCTAATTAAAATTGAGCTGAGAATTTAGGTATAAGTCTTTGTTTGTACATATTTGTACAATATAAAGTCATTTTCTTATTCATATTTTTTCAATTTTGACCTCACAATTTGCCGCGCAAGCCTAATCACAATGTGTTCAAATAGCTTCATGTTTAATATCATTTATTTTAGTTTTGGCTCAAGTTTCATACATTTTATCAAACTTGTTTCATAATAAATAAATCTTGTAGAATTACATATAATAAAATTATACTTAACCATTGAGTAGTTCAAAAATGACATGAAAGATCAAACTATGTTTTGTAGTACCTTCTTTGCACATTTTTAAGACTCCTGTGACCCCTTAAGACTTTGAATGATAATTAACGCGCACTTCCTTTCACGGACACCTCCGTCGGACATTTTGGCTGCACGGGCCGTTTAAAGGTCGGCAGTTATTTTGGCGATGCCCGTTCTTCAATGGTAGTTTCAAGAAACTGGCCAAATGTAGGGACAGTTGGTTGAAACGAGCCAAATAAAGTGTATATGAGCCAAATATAGCTACGCCAGGCCACACGTGCTATTACTTCGAAATCTAAACAAGTGAGTTTGGAAACAGTAACTGTTGCTTAACAAACAGCTTCCACACATTATTAAAAACAGCTTCCACACATTATTTATGCACCTTGAGAGAAAAGTGCGAAACACTGGCTTTAGTTAGTTCTAATTTAAACTTTTAAAAGCCAAATCAACCCGAAAATTATTTTTTCGCAAATTAAATAGTCTTTGCTAAATTTGTATGAACTTTGAAGAATAATGATGTGTTTTTTGCTTCAAAAATGGAAGCAAAACTTATAATATCATGTAACTTTGCATCATTTTGAAAATTCAAAAAAAAAGAAAAAAAGATTCCTATGAAAAAAAAACCGTTCTTTGTCGTTTTTTTAAATAAAAACTTTTATTCGTCATATTTCAGTGTTTTAATAATCTTTTTTTTTTTTTTGCAAATTCATTTAAGATTAAACATGGTTTGTTAAATTAATGTGATGAGAAAAATGTCAAATTAATGTTTGTGATACTTGCGGTTCGTTTTGTGAACGTAAATGACAAACAGACAGATGGACTTAGTCTTTATAAAATCTTTCACTTTTTACATTATAAACGTGTGTGCAAGGTAAAACAGGTAGGGTTATCAATGCCTTGCATGTAATAAAAACAATACGAGTTGAAGATGGTCATCACCTAAACGGCATCATCTGTTGGGGAACTTGTTTTATTGTTCTAAAGTGCAAAATTAAATGGGAAATTTTTGCAGGGAGATAATGATGAAGATATTAAGTTTTAATTTAAAGATAAATACCATTTAATCACTTAGTTAATCACATAACGATAACTCTTAAACATACATCATTGAAGAATCTCAATTAAGTGGTATCCAGAGAGGAAACGCGTGAATTGGCAGCAAAACAATGGAAATATGCATATCATTGTTCCTGACCAGAGAGCAAAAGTGTGTTTAATAACACTAACAAGCGCTGACTCACAATAATAAACAGGACGCTTACTGTGCTTGTTATGCATAACTGAGTGTTTCTTTCAGGCATGGAAGCGATCAAACAAGGATAAAATTTCTTTTTCCCACACTCCTAGTCCGAACGAGTTCGCTACGAAAAATCAAGTTCATCCTTCAGAGAAATTAATATTCGATTAGTTAACACACTTTTCAAGGGTAATGCGCACTAAACGTTAGGGTAAATAATGATACATTTAATTAGTTCGATGTCAGTGATGCTATTAGGAAAAATTAAATATTTTTTTTTCATTGCATAAGTTATTTCTGACATTAAAATTAACATATTGCATTTTTTATAACTTTTTTTCGATATTAATAAATTTTATGTTATTTGCTCATTGAAAAGTTGAAAATTTCTGTTTCATTCCAGTTTCAATGAGGACGGCATTAGTAGAATTTCATAACAAATTACAATTACATTTAACAATTAAAACGAGAAAATACTTTGAATCGCGAAGGAGAAAAATGGTACTTATAAAATGTATATCCATGCCAAATATGTGGATTCAATGCTTTGAATGATAGTTTGAAATTTCCCAAAACTTCAAGAAGTAAGTATTTTAAGCTCACGAGCCACGGTGCTATACAATTTCCCATTTTAACCATCGTCCACGTAAGAATCTTTTAATGAAGAAAATAATACTTCTACTCAATATCCAATGATAACAATTACTAAGATTAGATTGGCGGAAAAAACACTTCCTCCATTTGGAAATATTTTGGATGAGATAAGAATCTATTAGATGATTACTCAAGAAGCTAAACATTGGTAAGTTTTATTTTTCAGGATACAATTACATAAGTTTAATTATATCTAATTAAGAATGATGCATGATCCTTCATTCAGCAAATAAAAACTAAAACATTTTTCCGCAGTAACAGGAAATATTTAAACTGCAATAAAAATCCAAATTACTTAACAACAAAGCAACATCTCCATAATTAGCAAATGTTATGTAACCAAACCTCGTAAATTCAAATCCCACCACCAAGGGACCTACAGAATAAAGCATAATTCGACTTTACCGAATACATTATTTGTAAATCTGAAAGAATGGAAAACGTTAATATCGATCTAATTAACAGAAAATCTAACTATAATACGTGGACGGATTATTGCAGTTAAAATGTATTTCTATTAGCAATTTCCAGAGGAAAATTTAAAAAGCAATTTGTATTTAAAATACCAATGGAAGCGAAAACGATAATAGTAATAGAACATACATAGTAAAATGTAGAACAATTCATCACGCAAAAGGGGGTTCTTATTAAAATTTGCAATACAATGTGAGATGTTTTTTAAGTCTCGAAATGAGCAATAAAGTTATAAAATCACCGATAATCAAAAATGTACAATGGGCAGGTTTTAAGTGGTTTTAAGTTCCACGGAAATGAAAATAAGAGTTCGATTGATTAATCAATGAAGTTACCGTTGCTTAACATGTCATACCACCAATCACCGAAACCGTCAATGAAATACAGAAATGAATACAGGAATAATATACATCACACAAGCCAACAACAACAAAAATAAATAATGAAATTATTTCTTATCCGTCTCATATATACTGCAAATTAAAAATAATTTTCCAGGTTCTGCGTAAGAGTGCAAGCTGTGTTTTTATAGCATATCAGTAGCAGATGCTCATATGTACAAAAGTATCTTGAACAAAGCTTTGCCTTATATTTGTTAAGAATCATAGTAGGCCTAATATTAAACTGATCGAAATTACCGTCACGCATTTGAGTGACAAAATGTGACAAAGTCATACACGGATAATAAAGGCATATGAAACCATTCTATTTTCTGTTCATTAAACTTAAACCCTTCCTTACTACGATACGGAAATAGTATTCTGTAAATGAGACGAGCTGAGCAAATTACAGAACATTCTTCAAGGCAACGAGTATAGCCTCATCAGGCTACCTCCAGGTCAACAAAAATTGTCCAGGTGGTAAAATACAGACGATTTATAGATTTGCGTGAGGAGACTACTTCACAGATGTTTCATAACCGGAATAGTCGAGTTCGGCCGCCGGGATGCAGATTGTTACCCAATAGCCCGTAAATGAGCGTTTATTTTCTTATAGCTATAATTAACAGATTACTTTCCACCCAGGCAGTATACGGAGGTTATGACCCTCGCTTGCCCACAAGTGGTCTTGGGTTCGAATCCCGGATAAAGGCATGGATGAAGGGCCTGATCTACCGCTAGGCCCATTAGAAAAAAGGACATAAAGCCTTCAAATTTTAGAGTCCTCCAAATTTTAGTTTCTACTATGCAAATGCTATTCGACCCTCAAAATGTCAGCAAATGTTAACCTTTTCTGGGACCAAATTTAGTTTTAGCTTGAATTTGACTCAGGCATTGATCTAACTGATAAGTTTGATGAATGGAAATCAATAAAATGGAAGTTGAAAATTTGATACCCTGGCCAAATGGCACCATCATTACACTGTAAAAAATTTGGCATGAATTTACAAGCGATTACTTAGTAACTCTACAGGTATCACACCATTTACTAGAAAATCACCTGTAACCAATCTCTGATAGTAAGTATACTAAAGAAACTACTGTAGTAAACTAAGTAAATTGATGTAACGCCTTACAGCGCCCCCTGGCTATCTTTTCTAGAGATTATGACGAATCGATATCGCAACGATAAAAAAAACCTAAAAACGTGGGGGGTTTATTATTTTAGTATATAAAAATTACGTTAAATTATTTCGAAAACTTCACATCCGAAAAAAAAAAATGAATCTTAAAATTTCTTAATCAATAACATAAAACTCCTTTAACGATCAAGATTTTGATCTCTTTATTTACACGCAATCAAAATGCAAGTCCCCGATAGCAGGGAGGACTAACGCGCAGTTCCACGTTGCGAGACATGCGGATACCGAGGATCTTGGGTTCTGTCCTTACTCCTTCTCTGGAAATTCGATATAAAACCTGATTAACAGAAAAAAGTGGTGCCCTCTGGTTTTAAACTTTTGTAACCAGTTTACTACCTGTCTCTTTGTAAACATACAAGAAAATCCCTTGCAAATCTACTACAGTTTTCTTAGTATAACTTACTAAGCTTTAATTAGTAATATATACACATATTTCTTATGTAACATTACTAAAAAAACTTATGGAAGCTGAGTTTCCTAGAGAATTCTTAGTAACCTTACAGATATTTTTTTAGAGTGTACCAGAAAAATCCTATACAACATACCCCCAACATTTTTGTGCCTATAGTCTGAGTTAGGCCCGACATGGATGTATTCAATGTATAACAAAGAAAGAAGTCGGTATTTTGCCTGAAATAGGATCCTGAATAGGAAAGAAAAGCAACGCACCCGTCCCTGTCTGGAGTCATCGTCTATGTAAAAATATATATTTTCTCGTGTATCACATAAAAAAAATATGTATTATCAGATTATATGTAATCGATAACCAACAGAAAAATTGAAATTCAGAAAGAATAGGCCCTGGGGTTCTCCAAACTTTTCGCATGAGTGGGCCAGGTAAAAATGTAACGAAAGCTATGCATTCAAATATTTAATAATAGATAAACAAAAAAATTAACAATTGCTACTTTTTTTTAGTTCAAATTGCTTTCTAATACTTTTTCTGAATAAAACATAAGGAAAAATATACGAAAATATTTTTCGTTAGGAATTCAAGTGCTTACACTTTTGCAAGCTTCACCAATGATGTACACATTTTTTTTGTACTTAAAATTAACTCGCTTCAAAATAGTGAAGCATATTAAAACTTGCACATTTTTGTGACAACTTCATCCCTGTTAAATAAGAAAATTTAATCAAAAAGTAGTAAAAAGAAACTGAAAGTTTCGTAACAGGTATGCGACATATTTAATCTGTATCAAACTATCCTCTGGGCATCGACATAGAGCTTAAAAAAAATATGTATTGGTTACTCGTGAGAGTTAAATTAATTTTGTAGAAGGGGGGGGGGGATCTGACAGTTTGTTTTCTTTTATAATACTTTGGCAATATTTGTTTTATGCCAACAGAAAATTCATTTTTAAGAGGATCCCTTCACGAAAATATTATACTATCATTTTAAAAAAAAATACAGCTGCAACTAGCATTGAACGATATGTACTTTCTTTTTATGTTGGTTTATACAAGCATATTAGTTCATGAAAAATAATTATTTTGCTGTACATAAATTACTTCCTGCACCCCCCTTTTACACCTACCAATGTTAATTTCCAACGAATGATCTAACTTTTTTTTTCTTATATAATAAATATGTTTTCACACGGAAATGTCAAATGTACATAATACATTCATTATTCTGGTTGTAAACACGGATAGTTTGTTTTAACAGCAATTGAGAAAAATATTTACGAAAAGTTAGATAAATTAAGGCAATGTACCTTGTAAAAAAACAATGTTTGTTTTGAGAACGTTCCCTATACTTTCGACGGCTACTCTTTTCGTCTGCATTACCGTTTTCTCAAAAACTTGTTCTAAAGGACGTCACTTTGTGGTCAAGTTGAAGTAAAAAACCTTACTTCAATTAGATTCAAAGAGATTTGGTGGTCTAGTTAGTATGACGCTTAGACTCAATGGTTGCCGGTACGAATCGCTTTAGAATTTGTTTCTCCATTTCAAAGAGCACGAATTTTTAACGGGAAAAATGTATTTAAATTGATAATTAATACAGAATATTTAAAAATTTCTTACTTTTTTTTCTAGCAACTCAACTAGTAGTTTAAAACCATTAATCTATCGATATTTTTATTAATTGACGAGATTTTTTTTTCTGCAGAGTGATATTCCTCATATCTTATAAAATATACAGAATTTGTTCATTAGAAAAATATTAAAAAAGTTATGGCGGAAGTAATTCAGTACTATTGAATGCATAACATGTTTTTGCAGGTATATACCTAAAAAAATAAAGTAACAAAAAAAATTAATTGCAATAAACCTGTGTGCTAAATATTTTTACGTGCTTTAATTAGTTTTAGAAAAAACTTCAGAATTCTATAAGTAAATAAATAAAAAATATTTACTTTGGATTTCAATAAGCTGATGGCATCAAACA
Organism: Hylyphantes graminicola; assembly: GCA_023701765.1. Classification (NCBI taxonomy): domain Eukaryota; kingdom Metazoa; phylum Arthropoda; class Arachnida; order Araneae; family Linyphiidae; genus Hylyphantes; species Hylyphantes graminicola. Next base: position 26,185,055 of record CM043111.1, read on the forward strand.
AAATATGCATCTTTCTCTCCGAAGAAACTAAAAGCAAATACCCTAGGCCTAGGGGATGAAAAATTCATCTCCTTTTTATTAAAAATATAAAAATACCACAAATTGAAAAAGCGGTCTATAAAACCCCTATGAATTGCACAAAAAAATCAATTTAAATTTAGTTGAATCAAATATTTTTTTTACTAAGACTAAGATTGACACTGATTATGAATAAAAAATCCTTAAACTCCGTTTCGTTGCGACACATAACAGAAAATACTATTTGAGTAAACGTCGCGTCGTTTGAATAAACAGACATGTCAATTAATTTAGGAGACAAAACGTAACATTATGATCTCATGGAACACTTGTGACATATATTTCACGTTGACTTATGTTTATTGTTTACTGCAATTGCAAATAAAAAAAAAGAATTAGTGCCTGCTTACAATATTTAGAATAATTTTCTTAAAAAAATATTTTGAATTTTAAAAGAAATACAAAGAAAGTGTTTTGTAAATTTGTTAAACGAATTGTCCCTAACGTTTTGTTTTACGAAGTTTTATTATATTACATCATTTTATTTTTATTCTACCCAAAATCCAATAATTATTATAGATAATAATTATTATTTTAGTTATATTATTTTGAATAATATCGTACAATCATATTTTTTAAGTGTGGATGGAATTCATTTTGAGGATAAAACAGCTAAATCACCCACTTTTTTTTTAACCCCAATTTCAAACGCAATGTTTAAGGGGTCACATGAGTCTTAAAAATGTGCAAAGAAGGTACTACAAAACATAGTTTGATCTTACATGTCATTTTTAACTACTCAATAAATGAGTATAATTTTTTTATATGTAATTCTACAAGATTTATTTATTATAAAACTAGTTTTAAAATGTATGAAACTTTAGCCAAAACTAAAATAAATGATAATAAACATGAAGCTATTTAAAAACATTGTGATTAGGCTTGCGCGACAAATTTTGAGGTCAAAATTGAAAAAATGACCAAGAAAATGACTTTATATTGTACAAATATGTACAAACAAAGACATACCTAAATTCGCAACTCAATTTGAATTAGAAATTATTTTAAGAACTTTTTTCTAAAAAAATTAATAAAAATTTAAAAATTCTGATTTAAAATTTTTTTAAAAATAATTTCTAATTAAAATTGAGCTGAGAATTTAGGTATAAGTCTTTATTTGCGCATATTTGTACAATATGAAGTCATTTTCTTGGTCATTTTTTCAATTTTGACCTCACAATTTGCCGCGCAAGCCTAATCACAGTGTGTTCAAATAGCTTCATGTTTAATATCATTTATTTTAGTTTTGGCTAAAGTTTCATACATTTTAAAACTTGTTTTATAATAAATAAATCTTGTAGAATTACAAATGAAAAAATTATACTTATAAATTGAGTAGTTCAAAAACGACATGAAAGATCAAACTATGTTTTGTAGTACCTTCTTTGCACATTTTTAAGACTCCTGTGACTCCTTAAGTCATTTTCAATTATTTTCAAAGGGTCATTACATTGATTAAAAAATGTTGAAAATACCTATTTTTTATTAGCCTATTCATAACTAGGCCTAATATATCTGTATTTATATTAGATCTGTTGTTATATGTATCATATCTGCGTGTTTTTTTATCTTCACTTAATGCTAATCTAAAGATCTTAACTTCGTATCTTTACAAACAAGCATCAATTGCCAAATACGAAATATTAGGTAATGAATGTATTGCGATGAGGTTGAAAGATTTTGTGTTTTCTAACACGTTCTAGAAGGTTCCGAATTCAAACATGGTTTTTGAACATAGGTATGTATATGATTCTGTCTAATACTACTCTACAGCTCCGAATCAAAATAACTACAAACTCTAAATTGGGTGAACGTGTTTGTGGTGCCAGTCGTCACGATAAGATTTCCGAGAGTATCAAAGCACACGCAAATGGTAATCACCATAGAACTTTGTAGGATTTACAGCTATAAAATAAAAAAAAATATTAACCCTTTCAGTCCCAAAAATTTACTACGCTACAGAAACATCTGATATTCACAAAATAAGCTTATTTTAGGTCAAATATACGAATTCCATAAGAAAAAAAATCCATTTAAATTTTTTATATGGTTTTTGAAACAATGCCAAAATTCTTTAACTGTGGAAAACAACAAAATAAAAAAATATATATTACCTAAAAAACACTTCGAGTTATATATTTTAAGGTATCTGAAAATATTATTAAAAAAAATTTAGTAATTATTTTAACCGAAATAGTTTAAATTGTGTTTTAAATATGTGGAACTGAAGTGAACTTATCAAAAATCAGGAGAAACGCTTGTTGACTATTTTCTAAATAAAAAAAGTAGTAGTTCTGACTTCTATTGAGATAAAAGTAAAATTTTGTCCTATAGAACAGAGTGTGAAGAATCGAATAATGTGTGTTTGGATGTCATAGCGGGACATAAGCATTTTGAAAAAAATATTGAAAGTGATGATGCCAAATGGCATCACTGGGACTGAAAGGGTTAAAAAGGTTCGTTCTTCAAATTTGGTACACAAGTTTATAAGAAATGTCGGACTTCATGGTGAGATTTTCGAGAAAATCAAAAATTAGGTTGTTCTTCATTTTAATTGAACGACTAGTTAAACAGAATATGCCTAATGGCATAATCGGCCCATATACCTATTTTCGAAAAATATATTACTTCACGATATAATATTGATATTGTACAACGTAATAGTGATTCAGTCGAAATAAAATACTTTTCCATTAAGTCATCTCACAGAAATAAAAGGGAATTCATTAGTTATATAACTCTGCATACATAGACCATCGTAGAATTCACGTCAAAACTGCATTTTACAATTTCCTTGTACTAAATTTGTTATTGTAAACTAGAAAGTTCAAGCTTTTCAAAGAGATCGATTTAGACCGTAAATAAGTTAAAGGAATTTTTCTTTAAAACATCGTTAGAGGGAACTATTAAATATAGAATACTAATGCAGCTGAATTTTGTACGTAATTTTACGAAAAATTACTTGCAAAAATACTTTTAAATACATAATTGATGGGAAAATATGTTTAGATAAAAAATTGTGTAAGGTTATGTTCATGAGTGAAGAGATTAAGCATACGATCATTTTGAAAGTTTAGATTACGATGAAATGAATCAGAAAACGTCGTTGGTCAATTTTGTTATACAAACTCAAATAGAAAAGCTGCGCATTAACCAACTATGATGAGTTGGCTAGAAATATGCCATGCGAAAATGAGATTTATGCTTCAACTTGTCTAAATACACACGATATAAGACCAATGAAGACCATAGCCCTGGACAATTTATGTTGGACAAATTAAGTTAAACAAAAAATAAATTTTAAAGCTTAAAGTTAACACTTTCTATTCAGAAATGAAGGCGTAAAAAGTACTAATAAAATAATAGGCAATGTGGGTTAATGGTTAATCCTTCAGGCATATATGTCGGAGACAAATATTCAACGCTATTCTGTTCTCCATTGCATGAAAAGTTGTTTACACCAAAAATAATTTAGTTAGAAATATATTTTAAATCCAAATCTTTTATGGGAATAATTCTATTCCAATATTCTATAATTATTTTAATTATTATATTCTAAAAATTCCATTGAAATACTCGAAAAATATTCAAATCATTCTTTTAGAACTTCTTGTTGACACATGAATTGCTTTGACATCTAGCATTTAGAACGCTGATAAATCCCAATTATCAAATTAAATTCTTAAAAATTTCTTCAGTAATTCGGTAATTTTACTTGCTACTTTACTTCTACCCAAACGACATTAAGAAAATACTTTAAGAATTAGATTTAGGGTTAAGCAATAAAACTCATCAAAATAAAGATTTTGTTTTGGTTATCAAAATTGTGCAAAATAAAAAATATATATAATACTTAAGAATTTTTAAATAGAAGATTTGCCAACTTCGCAAAGGAAAATTATTCTAATCTCTCGTTATCATTTCCAAGTTTTTAATAATTACTTGTATTTTTTTATTTCAGTGATAGACTTATTGAATTTATAATTACCCATACACTTACATGAAAAAAGTGTAGATAACTAAAATAAATTTTAAGGGAAACGATTAGGTTAATAAGAAAATAATGCTTTCAATTATTAGATGGTGAAAATACAATTTTGTAATTAAATATTCTTAATTACTTGCTTTTAAACAACATACATTTTTTATGTTTATCCAACGGTATTCGTATTGTAAACACTAAAATTGTAGAACCTATTAGGCGATAATATGGTATGAGAGAGAGTTTTCAACATCGGGTAAACTATAGTACACTGCTCAAAACAATTAGGGGAGCACTTTTTAATTCCAACTTTAACTTCACTCCCAACTTTTTAATTTTTATCCTATAAATCTGAAATTTTTTAAATAGGTTCACTATGCATTCGAAATGAAATAGTAAAAAACAGGAGAAAAAATCTTAAGTTTTTAATACTTAAATTTAAAGGGGGGAAATGGAATAATAATTTTTTAATAAATTATAACAATAATTTTTTCAAAACTTTTTTTGTTAAAAATAGTTGAAATATATTTTTAAACATCTAAAAAATGCAAGCATGAAAAATTTAGGTTCAATTTATTTTCTAAAACTGTTTTAAAGTGAAATTTATTTTACCATATTTTTCATATTTTCATTAATATTAAAAAAATATATTAAATTCTTCAAAATACGTTATTCTTCCATATAATGATGTATCTAACGATACATAAGTTGCGAATTTAACTTAGTCAGAAAAAAATCACAAGCTGATGATTCCCAATGGAATCATTGGGAGCGAAAGGGTTTAAAACATGTGCTCCCCTAATTGTTTTGAGCAGTGTATTTATCTTTCACTCATACGAGAGAGGAAGTTGATTTTATCCTACTTTGCTGGAATATGCAGATTCTATATGTAAAAAAGATCATACATAGTTAGTAACGTAAGTCGTGCGAAACAAATTCAGTAAAATGATAGTATTTACTACCGTTTTAAAGTTAATTATAAATAGGCGTAAATTATTAATTAGTGTAATTTTAATTATACTTATTATAATGGTTATATTAAAGTTATTTAGTTGTTTTTACTTTCGACTACCAACTATGAAATATAAGGTAAAGAAATCATTGCGATGGGGGGGTCGAAAATTGAAAATGTGTGTTTTCTAACGGTTTGGAAGATGCTGATTCTAAAAAAGTGGTTTTTGAAAATTGGTCCGTCTCCCGTCTGTTAGTTTTAAAGGTATTGAAATGTCATTATAAAATATACTTTTACCTTTAAACGTGTGTAGTGATTTTTTTGGTAGGAAAGTCGACTAGTGTTACACACTAATATACAAATATCACCTCAAAAAAGAAATAGACTACAATTGAAAGTAATCTAAGACGCAGCTAAGCTTCCTTAACTGCGTCTTAGATTACTTAGAAAGAAAAGAGTAGTTAGAAAAGTTAGAAAACTTACTTAGTTAGAAAATTTCCTTTTGTTGTGGTTGAGGTTTTGAGACATCATTTGTAAGTTCTTAAACCCGATGATCACCAATATATGCTTCAATTGGCATAAAGATTAAGGTCAAAGTGTCTGGAAGTTTGTCGCGATGGTGGGGACACACTTCACATTTTATTACACAGTACAAGAAAATTGTTGTTTAAAACTGTTAACTAAAGGATTGAAGTAAGATTTCTGGACTGATTTATCAAAAAATTGATTAAATGCTATACGTAAAACCCTCTTTGACGCACTTAATTCAATTCGTAGCACTTCAATCATTAACGGTTTATTTGGAGATGATACTACTAACAAATCTTTTACCAAGCAAAAAAGCTAACTTCCATTTTTCGAGTTCAACTTTCGTTTAACTTAATTTGTCTTAGATAAACTGTTCATAGTTTATCTGGTCTACATTAATTCCATTTCTCATAGTTAGGCTCTGAAGAAGTACGAGATCCTACTTAGTACAAATTAGAAGACCTGTCAAGTTCGCTGAAGCCGGTTTCGAAATTTACTGCGGAACAAATTAAAGTACTGATACGGTCTAAAATATATCTGAAATACGCAGAATAAATGCATCAAATAAGACAGCTAATATGTATTTGTATATATTGGCGAATTCTTTAAATATTTTAGTACTATTTAAAAAAAAATCCCTCGGATATCAAATTAGTTTAAATGTTTTTTGAGAAATATATAACAATATTAGTATTTATAAATATTATTTCAAGCTTGCAAGTAATTAAATTTCTGAGTCATTATAAGTTTTTTTTTATCTTTGTGTGTTGGTATTTTGTATTTCTCTAATTAGGACATAATTTATGTTTGTACTAGCTGTTATACCCGACGTTGCACGGGTAGAGGTGAAAAAATAATTTAATAGTCAATTTAACTATTTTTTTTCTTCCATTTGAGTTACATAAGATATGAAGATTACACAGTAATTTTTCATTTAATTACCCATCTTGGATATAGTAATGATTAATATTAATTTCTCAAAAATACCTTTGATAAGAAGCTCAAATTAAAAAGAATACATATTTAAGTAAAAAATAATCAGTAAGAATTAAAAATAAGCTACTCCAGCAAACAGCAAACGATTTGCATTTTTTATATAGGTCAATTCAAATCATCTATCACTTAATCCGTTATAGAATAATAAGCTTATGTTGCTGATACCGTTCGTTATTAAAGTACAGAATCCCCCTACTTATATTACATTAAAAAATCAAAATTTCAAAAACGCTATAAAATTCACTGATAAAGTCATCATAATTTCCCGAGTAATTTTTTTTTAGCTCATTTGGCGCTTTTTACGAATTTGGCGAGGAAAAGATATGGCTAACAATACACCCATTCAGCTCTCGTGCGATAAACTTCGCACAACCAGCTAATTAAAAAAAAAATTGCTCATTTGTTACGTTTTTTGTAATAACTTGGCGAGTTTGCAAAGAATTTGGCGAGAAAAAATGAGACATAAAACCATAATATGCATCTGTAGTGCAATGACTTTCAAAAAACAGCATAGTTCAGTATAAGCTTAACTATGCTTTTTAAAAAAATTCATAATTAAAACCATGTATACACAATAAAATAAATAGAATGGAGACTGGTAGGATTACGTAACTTGAAACATATCAAACTATTTTTTCAAATTATTAATTTAGTTTCTGAAGGCAATGAACAATTATTAAATACATTTTCAAGTTCAATTATTTTCTAAAAAATTTTATTTAAATGTTTCTGCCTGATGGCATCACGAAAGAGAAAAAAATGATCGGATTTGAGCGAAAGTGGTGTATTTTTTCCCTTAAAACGTTCGAAAACGATAGAAGGAATGGTCCGATTCGAAAAATTCTTAGCCTATGTTTGTTCTGGAGATGAGATGAATTTTTGTGCCAAATTTCGTGACGATCTGTTGCGTGGTTCTTAAGTTTTTGCGTCCTATACAAACAAACAAACAAACAGAAGTCGCCTTTTATGTATATAGATAAGAATATCTTTCACTAAACAATCGATGCAAAACAATGATACAACTTAGAGCTCCAAGGAAAATCATTTTTAAAACTGCATTAAAAACTGTCCTTTAAATGTTATATTAACGACTTTAATTTAGGTAAATAGCAAAATAATTTTTTTCAATAATTAAAATCTTGTTTAGGTATGGCTCGTAGTTTCACTAACGACATAGATAAGATAACGAGGTCACAGAAAAAAAAGTGTACATCAAAACTAGCAGTCGCCAGTTACTAGTAATCCGAGCTGATGTTATGATTCACGATCCTATTTGAATTTTTGATTGGTAAAAAGGAATACAGACCAAGGTCCGGACAGGTCATGCCGCGTGCGCAAGCTGAGAAACTACAGCAGAATGTAAATTGTGTTTACAGCAGCAGCTGCAATTAAATGCAGCAGAAAGCTGCTGTGAACATTCAGTAAATGTGCTGCTTTTTTACACAACAGTTTTTACGATAAAATCGAAGAAAACTAATTTTACGATGTTAAACTAAAAAAAAAAATACCAATAATAAATGTAACGGTAGCACATCTTTTTATGTGAATGTTCTATTCTAATAAAATGCTCTACAAATGAAGACTCCAATAAATAAATCTCTTAATTATACCAAAATATCGAAAATCATATAAATGTAAAAGAAAACTTGCCGCACTTATATTATAAAAGAAAATTACTTTTAACATTTAAAAAGAACTATCTCAAACTAAAGAAAGCATTTTTCTATCTTCGCTTGAGTTTCAGAACTTATCGTATCGTTATCTTAAACAGCATTATGAAAAGAATTTAAACCAAAATTTAAGAACGTAATTCTTTTTTACCTCTAACTCTCATTATGGCTCTATTTTTACTTTAAAGGATGGGCTTAAGTAGGAAAAGTCAGTAAGTACGGATGACTGCCTACTAGTTAAAAAAAAAGATAGTTCCCCAATTGATAAATCCTGTGAACCATAAAATTTACTATTAAGGAGGAATTCTTTTCTTCGTATGCAAATGTGTACCTAAAACGACGTGGCAGGACTAAATATTACGAAAGTTAAACGTCTTTGATGCTATTTAAGAAGATTTTTATATAATTCTATAATGATCTAAAGTTGTGTTAAAGTAAGCACGATGTTAATGAAAAGTTCGAATTCGGAAAGCTGTAAACAGATCATAACTCATAGAATTGCTACTTTTCTTATACTACAGAAGGAATTTTTTTGCAGTTCTATATTTTTTTTTAAACTTTACATTTTACTTGTATATATTAAAAATTAATTATAATGTTTTTATTTGGTGCACTTAAATTGCGATCAAATGTACAACCATTAATTTCAATCCATAATTTCCATTACCATAACTACCATTTAGTACAGGTTTTTTTCTCGTATCATAATTCAGTCCAATAATTTCTCGTTGGAAAAAGTTTCATAGTCTTAGATAAAATAAAAATGTTTGATGCCGAATTTTTAAATTGAAAAGAAATGTAAGTATTTTTCTTTTCTAATTTATTAAACAATAGTTAGTTTATGAATATTTTTAGATTCTTGGTTTCTTTATGTTTATACTAGCTGTTATACCCGACATTGTGGTGTATTTTTCCCCTTAAAACGTTCGAAAACGATAGAAAGAATGGTATGATTCGAAAAATTCTTAGCCTATGTTTGTTCTGGAGATGAGATGAATTTTTGTGCCAAATTTCGTGACGATCTGTTGCGTGGTTCTTAAGTTTTTGCGTCCTATAGAAACAGACAGACAAACAGAAGTCGCCTTTTATGTATATAGGGTCAAGTGGGGTAAGTGTGATTGGGGGTAAGTGTGATAAACAGCTCTTGTAACTTTGGAAATCATTCTAAAAATCTGAAAGTTTGCAATATATAACATTAGACCACTTATAATTAAACTAAAAAGAAACATTGACCTTATTTTTTGTTTAAAGAAAGTTTTGAGCTTTTGAATTGAATTGCAACTGTCTTCTTTTTATATGGGTCTTTCTATGTGGGGTAAGTGTGATGGATTTTGAAATGCAAATTTTGTACACTTAAAATTAGAATTCAAACATATAATTTTTTTTCTACATATGTATGTTTCTTATAATAATTCACCACCAATTTTAGGATTTGGAATTTACTTGAAGCAGAGAACGAATTTTCTTAATGAAAAATGCAGAAACCCTATCACACTTACCCCACTTGACCCTAGATTTAAATATTGTGTCTTTTACCTGGGCTGAACTTTAATTACAAAGTTCTTTTTGTATGTTTGTATTTTTAGAAAGATTTCTATTGTCAATTTCCCGGGCGGTTAAAGAAACTAATAAATGACGCGCAGTTTATATGTACAATAGAACTCCGATTAACCAAATCGGTGCTGATTATCCGAATGTCCGAAAAAATTCCACCTGGCCTGCCTCTTAATGTTAGCCTTTATTGGATGTCATGCCTAGTAATTTGTGTAGCAACAAAAAAAAAATCACTAGGCCAGTTTATAAGTATTAACTTAATAAAGACCCATTTATGAACATCATTAACTGTAAACCCATTAACGACGACCCGGACTTTAGTACTGAACCATTTATGTAGGGCAAATTTAAGTTATAAGGAAAAATAATTTTAAAAAAAACACCCTAAGTTAACGTTTTAATTTGGAAATAAAGATGTTCATGGTCTTCACAGATTAGTCGTTTAGGGATGATTGTTCCACAAATATGCGCCTACTCATAACGACCTCTGAGGTTACCCTAATAACAATGAACTTATTGTCGAGTTTATATGCATTATCATAGTTCTTTCGATGGTGGTTGATTTCGTAGTCACTTTTAACCTACATTCAGATTCCTGGTGAACTATAGAACCACAGATATGATAAAGCTTATATAACATCCACGGATATTATCAATCACCATAGTAGATAATACATAACTTATCAGAGAAAAAGGGACAACCATAGCGATAGTAAAAACCTTGCGCTCTCGCACACTCTCTATAGGATATACGTAATGAAAAACTGAGGAGATTCTTACCCCCAAAAAAGTTGAGGCCCTGAAGGAGTTTTGTAAGATAAAGCAAGATTAAAATTGGGCTTTCTTCAGAAGCTTTTATATGGCTAATAGCTTTTTAAATAAATATGTTAGACGTTGATTTTTACTCGATTCATGAACTAGGATAATTTTTGGGGGAAGTTGTATTTCTCTTCAGGGAATTTTATTTTATCGAAGTCAATTTTTCTCAAAACACTTACAAGTGGATCGTAATTAAGTATTAGTGTTTAAAATATTAATTAAATTAAAAAACACTACATTTTTAATAACCATTTTCATTTTAAAAAAACTAAATTTTACTGTAATTTTACATTAATAAAAAAATTAATTATTTTTAACTAATCATTACTCTTAAGATTCTATTCAAGTATTCAACAAGGTTGTCAAAAAAAAAAAATTCCATTTCAACTAACTTGATAGAAAGACTAATCCCAAACATCTCGCTTCAGGTTACAAAATTTGTGTAAATGTAGGATTTTGGACTTTAAAAAAAAAGCTCACTGTTTAAAAACATAGTGGCTGACTGAACAGATGCCCATTCACAAACGTATGCACACGTGATTTGAGTTTTGGGATAAAAAAATAAGCATTGCAAAGCACAAACTCATACAAACAACTTAGAGTGGTACTCAATGAAAAGTTCAATTTTAGGGAATTTATTTCGAGATTTTATACAAGATTTCATTTCAAATATTTTAATTCGGATTTTTAAAAAAAATTAGAATTTAAAGCATTTTCGTGAAACACGACGGTTTTCAATAAATGTTTGTAAAAAAAACTATGAAGATATGAAAAGCAAGCAAATTTTTAATGTACAAAGCAATTTCGTGTTTTTTGAAATACACAAAACCTCTTTTTCAATTTAGTGAGTCGTAGTCTTTTTGAATAAATTCCGGAATTTTTTCCGGTCTTTAATTCAATAGACCTGAGAACAGGTAAGGATTTAGAACAGACAAAAGATTGAGAACTTCCGATCGGAGCAGGTATGACAAAGGTAAGGGAAATGACAAAAAGAAGGTTGCGTTGGAAAAAATCTTGTTTGAAATTTAAATGCAAAAAAAATTAGCATCTGAATGCTGCAGACGCTTTTAGATGCAGATATTTGTGATACGAACAGAATTTTTAAGGAATGCTTTGAAAAGAATAATTTCTTATTGCGGAACAACAATGTTTGAAATGCATTGCATTGTAGTAACTTATGTGTTCCAGTACCAGAAAATTAAACTTATGTGCGATAAGAGGTGGAGGGGCTAAAAAATAAATTACAAATTCCAATAACAAGCACTTTCGAAGGAATTTCTTTTCAGGATTCGGAAACAGTAATGGAAATTTTGAATGAAAATTTGTAGTAGAATGTCTGTCATCTATATTAAGGTAAATTGATAAGAAAATGAAAAACCAATCTAATCGAAAATGGCACGTGAACTCCATAAAAAAACGAATCATTTACATTTTACCTTGTGAACAATCCTGAAATAGTTCATAAGTTAATAACCTCTGATACGTGTGAAACAAAAAAAAGCTTGACCGTTACCAAAGTTTTCTACAATACCCCGTCTTGTTTCAAGCAATAATTTATTCAAAGAGACACTATCTTGAACCTCGATTTCATCAGTACAAGGACGAGTTAAAAGTGCAATGGAACTTACTTTCATCAATGTCATTCGTATCTACTCTTTCTCTCAGCTTACAATCACAATCGCCTAGTTTTTTTATTAACTGCGCAAACAGCTAGAGACGATTTTTGTTAATACATAGTAGCACTACAAAAATTTAACTCTTATCGCGTTGCTTTAAAAATACTGCTGATCAAAAAAAAAAAAATAGTTTACGCAAAAAATGCCTCCATTTTGATATAATAATATCGAAGCACTTTACGTGAAGTATTTGTGCAAAAAATCGTGTTATGTTACAGGCTTGTTAACAAATGTTTTTCTGACATATACAAAATTCTTAAGGAGCGGAATAGTTTTTTAAAAATATAAATGGGCCCACATATTCTTAAGAGAACTAATAATCGTTTCTGGTGTATATAGTAGTGAATCATCCAAGTGTGATAAGTAAAAGTCTCGTTAAACTTTGTTACGTTATTACTTAAATCAGTTGCAGAAGTGGAGGGGGAAAAAGGTGGAGGGATACCCACAATTTGGTTACAAGATACCCCCCCCCCCCCCCCACACACACACACACGCTACACACACTCCCCCACCTGGTTGGTAATAAATATTTTTTTATTCCACTCTTGTTCTTGGAAATTTAGTACTTATCATAATTAAATTATTTTATATTTACAAAAAGAGAAGGCTGGATCACTACTTGGCATTAGAATTCTTGAATAAGGAGCTATAAGTACAGGGTCCGGCAAAAGTAACACAGCAAAAGTTTCTTGCGATTACTGCGCAACGCGTGCAGTTATATTATCGGTGATTTTTGTCCTAGAAAGCTTGGAATATGCAAATTAGTTACCGGTAAAAAAAAAAGAAGAATCAAACGAAAGGCTTTCAATTCTTATCAGAATCAACAATAAGTAGTGCTTTCTGGGTAATTTTCTGTTTGGACTGTTCCAAAAGAAAAGCAGTAAGTAGCCTAGATGATATTCAATTAATATTAATAAAATCTCAGATTCTGAGCTGTCGATTGATATTAATTTCGACGAAAAAGGAAGCATTTTAGGTAGTTTATTTGTGTTTGGAACAATCACAGAATCGGACCGAATACATGACTGCTCCGCGTTTAAACTTGAAGCAGCGGGTATATATTGTGATGAATTATGAACTTTGTGATAGATCACCATCGAAGCTTTCTAAATTTTATTAAAATACCTTTGGCAGGCGAAAAGCTCCCCATATTAACACGATAAATGCACTTATATCAAAATTTAAGGATACTGGAAGTGTTGTCAATAACAATGACTATAAAACAGGTAGACCCACATTCTGCTATAAGTCCAGAGAATATTCTGAAAGTACACGACAGGATAAGTGAGGAACCTCACAATTCACAATCAAGCATCGCTCAGGAAATAGGGATATAAGAGAGAAGTGTTCGCTGGATTTCCAAAGAGGAAAAACGGCTTTAAAAGAATACTGGAAAAGGTGGTTCGAATGAAATGTGGACATATCGAACAATTCCTATAACTTTTTGGCAGAGAATGCCCTTTATTTTGATATATAATTTGTTTTGTTAAACAAAGTAGTTTAAACTTTATGAACAAAAAACTTTGCTGTGTTACTTTTGCCGGACCCTGTATTAAGTAGTAGTTAGGCTGCCAACTGAAAAAAATTTATCAAAGATTGAAACCTTTGTTTCTTTTTGCTGCAGCTAAATAAATCTAGAAAATATCCAGATCCAGAAATAAAGAAGAAAGAAGCTAAATAAATAAAAAAAAATGGGGGGGGGGGGGTGGATTAAAATGGCATCAGAAGTAAATGAATACATGGACACTTTCTTAAAAAGTTGGGAGATGCGCATCCCCACACACTTCTACCACTGAGATAAGTGCGAAAACTCAATAGCCCAAGAAAATTAATTGAAAAATAGGAATCTATGAATCACATTATATTGAATACAGCAATCCAAATTAAAATAACAAAAAAAGGAACTATTACTAATTTTACATCTAATGGTTTTTGCTCGGGAAAATGCGATATACAGTGGTGGCCAAAAGTGTGGACACTTTTTGAAAGTTTCATGTGTTTCAACTGTTACCGTGTTCTTGCATCTATTTAATTTCGCTTAAATACAAACATTTAAATATTAAGTTGGAGATAATTTAATGTAGAATTTCATTAAAAAAACAGAATTAAAGTATCTGTATTACAAATAAAGTTATGCTCATTTTAGTTGAACAAACAAGCACAATCAATGGAATCTCTTATGCTGAAATTGTAATACAAGATGGTGGTTCACTGACTTACAAAACTAAGACAGATCATACTATTAGTTGTTTAACTTATTCATAATACAGATATTGCAATGCTGTATTTATTTTTAATTCTACATGAAATTACTTTGATGATGATGATGTTGTGTCCCTGGATATAGATTATATGGGACCAAAGGTCTCATAGAATGCTTCAGTGATCTGCACACAGTGGTCTTCATAAAGATTAAATTACTTTTAATTTGATATACAATTGTTTAATTTGATATACAATTAATATATTGTGTAATCACACGAAGTTGAAAAATATGAAACTTTCAAAAAGTGTCCACACTTTTGGCCACCACTGTATAACAGCAAGTTCCATTTGAAATTTTTTCTTGGTAATAGGAAACTGATCATTTTTAAGCTTAAAATAATAATCACTAAAAAATTAAATATTTTAAAAGCCGACAAATTTCACAAGTCATGATTCCTCAGATGTCTTATAAAAGTACGATAAATGTCCCTATATTTTGAGATATAAAGCAACATGTTTACGTTTCATGCAATATTTCACACTTAGAAATGTCAGTCGGTGCTACAAGAAACGAATTGATTGAAAAGTTTTATTATTGAAACCTGCCCTTTATATAGCCCAACCTATATGTTGATTGAATGTGTTTGTAAGTTCTAATTAGCCTATTTTCCATATATTGAGTGACTTTTGTTAAATGGATGTTTAGTATGTCTGTGTAAACGCCTCTTGGGACCAGGCGTCTTCATTATTGGGGACATTTTTTAAAACCTCCCCACAAACAATTAACATGTTAATTAGTTAAGAAATTGACCTGGTCCGATAGAAGAAGATCCAAATATCAATTTTCAGCCTTTGACTACAGGTATCAATCATTTATTTCAATAAAAAATGAAGTTGAACGAGGGTCAATACGATATTAGAGTTCTTAAAAAAAATCCAACTTTTCAAAAAGTTCGTTTATTAGTTAATTTTAAAGGCAGTTTGCATTAAAACGATGTTAAAATAATATGTTAACTAGAAAAGAGTTATAGGGCCTTTTTGTAGCATTTATACCACCAAAAAAATGTGTATTTTTAGAGTAAAAGGCGTGTCCCTAAGTAACTGTTAAACATTTTTTAAATGTCTTTGAAAAACATACTTTGTAGCATATAGTATTTGTATGAAAAGTATGTTTAGATTAAGAATTGATGATTTGATCGGGTCTTAAGAGGTTAACACGTCGGATGCTGAGGACGCGCCAGCGCGTCCTGAAGTTCCGATTCATCGATAACAGCACATCCTGATAAAATTCGTAGTACCATTTCGCCAACCGTTTTTAAGAGTTCAAGTTCGCGTTTGCAAAACTTGATAAACATGGTGGTATAGTGGTTACATAAAAACTACGCGATCTAGCTCTTTCATCTACCCTTTTGTATGAAATTTAATTGACTCCTAGTAATCCCAGATGTGACTGATGAATTTCCGTTCATAGATTTTAAAGCTTATGCAGTTTTTGTATTATTTCGAAGAGTATCTTTTTCTTCTTGACGGCAAATATAATAATACAGCCATAATTTTGTAGGGATTTTAACACGTTGACTGCCAGTCACTTTGAGTAAAATTGATAGTTAATGCCCTGACGTGGAAGTAGATTATACCCAGATGCCAACATAATTATTGTAAAAAATATGATTCAAAAATATATTAATAAAAGATAAATATGTGATTAAGCATTATTTTAGCCTTTTATTGAAGAGCTTTATTTATATACCTACCCTTCCCTAGGTTGTAATTGGCTAATTCGATGTAACTATAGTGTAAGTCTCGATTTAAGAGGAGATTTAAAGCTTTTTAAATTAAAAAATAAATCAAATTAAGTAAAGTACTTACATTATTTAGTTATAACGAGTGTAGATCAACTATTCCACAATTTTTTTTTTTCATTTAATGTCAATAGTTGTAGGGATAATCACTTTTTACAAACGTGGACTTGCACTACAGACAGGATAATTTTACATTTAATTACCCTATTCAACATCCTAGCGATGAAAAAAATGCAACTTGTCTATTTATTTTAATTTTTTTTGTATTTGAAAGTAAGCAACCCAAAAAAATATGAATTATGAAAATTATGATTATTGATAATTTTATAGTCAAAAAGTTAATCATTGAAACGAATCTGGTTATTAGCTTTCAATTCAATAATTAGTAACAGATGATGAGTTATCTGATCGAAGAAGTCCAGGAACATTTCCTGTTATTTTTTTGTGACTAGCTGCCGTGTAGCTTCAGTTAGCGACGTTAATTCAACCTAACCTTGTAATTTTACGATCTCGAACTAAGATTTTTACTTTTTCCCAAAATGAAGAAGAGTTGGTTTATTTTCATCGTAACGAACTGGTTTTAAAAACAGGATGTTCTTCTGCTTCACATCAGCCTCAATCGATGAAAATTTTTCATCGTTATCGCCGCAGCCAAAGTGTTAAACCAGTGTAACTCTTAAACTTAGTGATTTTTTTCTGATTTTGGGTAACTTTCAGTTTGTTACTTTTCAGATAAATCAGTGATTTTGGAGGCAAAGAATAAACGAAGAATTTTTTAAATAATTTTTCAAGTACTCTAGCCAACTTAAGATTTTAAATAATCGTTTCCATGCAGGAAAAAAAATGTGCAGTGAAGGGCTAGTTTGTTTATTATTGATTTAGATGATTTTACAAGTTTTCCCTTTAAAAATAAATAATTTATCACATTTATCACAACTTGCATATCAGATAAATTGCATAATAATATCATCTTTCGAAAGCTCTGTAATTGTGGATGATTTTTAAGCTTTATCTTTCGTGTTATCATATTGTTTACACAAAATATTTGCGCAATATTTCCACCCTTCCACAAATAACCTAGTTTTCAGATAAAAATCCTTTAGTTTGCTTAAAATGATGATTTAATTTTTTTTTAATAATCAAATATTGATCGTTACGTTGCATTCATAGTTTTTGAATAAGGAAAACGTTTCAAACGCTTTCAGATTATTTTATTGCTAAATTGAGCAACTATAAAAGTGGTTATAAATCCGCATATTGTAACGGATAATTTCTTTAGTTCATGTATACGGACAGAAATCTACACGATGTCAATACCTAATTTCCCTAATTTTTTATTTTATAAATTGGAAAAAAAAAGAAAGCCTAAAAAAATACTGTTTTAAAGATTACAAACTCTTGCAAGTTACTTCACTTGTCATCCATAATATTGATATGCAATTAGTTATGCTACAAGTGTGGATATTTTAATAGATATTTTTAATGCGTAATGCTTCACATATTATCTAAATTTTAAAAAAATACTATTATTTAATCGGAAAATACTTTTCGATTTTTGTTCTTAAAGTGTTATTAATTTTGAAAGTTTTAATTTCAATCAATTGGCTAAATGTGCTTAGCGCTTTCGCTGCACATGATGCCTTAAGCCATCAAGAACTAAAGATTCGATAATGCTATATTTCAATGACATGTCACGCGGCAACAAAAACCTTACGCACAAAAAGTTGCGTTAAATATTAATTAACAGAAATAATACCAACTTATATCTATGCAACAAACGAATTTTTAAGCTACCTAAATAGAAAGTTTTCTTCGCCTTTCTTTCTTTGAATGCCTTTAATTTTAAACAGTTAACAAATGTTCAAGTTGTCAGTCATCTTCATTTTCACGGAGTTAGGTTAGATTTGAATTATCGCCGCACTATAGCTGCTCGAGGGCTTTTGGCGATGGGCGTCGTATTTTAGAACCACAGTCAAGTGACGAGCCGACACCTGAACAGACAGCCAACGCAACCCATCTACACTAAGTATTTTGCGTAAGATGATAAATGCCTGCTGGGGTATAACTAATTTTTTTAGTTGGAAGGGGAAAACATAAAAAGTCCATAATATCAGTTTTATGTTTGTTTTTCAACTTAATTTAATAAATTAAATAAGGTAACTAATAATATCAAAACAATAACTGTAATTAGTTCTACATTTTATTGCATTTTCAACAATATAAATGACCATAAAATCGGTCTAAGGAGATGACTCTGAACTGCGTCCCCCCGATTACCTAAATCTTACAAATATTCTAAGAGGAAAAAAACTCTTATTTATGGATAAAACATTTTTATGGGGGGTTATATATTTTGAATTTTTACTTCTCGTTTCAAAACATAATCATGACTTAAAAACATTCAGACCAGGAAGGTAAAATCTTTAAATAAAAATATCTATAATTTTACGATCACTTCAACTATATGTGAAAATATAGCTTAATTCGAAATTCGAAAAAAAAATGAAAGAACGAGTGTTTATATATAAGTTTATAATTTTATATACAAAGCGATTTAATTTTACCAAGGACATAAAATATCTAACTTTATAAAACCATACGAAGTCGAGTAAATAATGGATTGCAAACAATTGATAATATTTCTATAATTGCACGCTTGGCAAATAACAATCTAACAAAAAAATTAATTTAGGTAGTAATAAAAAGGGGCTTTTTGTATAAAGTTTACATTGTGCATTCAACAGGTAGTGCCCCGTTAAAACTAAATCGTATTCAGCATACAGGCTTGCGTTCAAAGCAAAATCTAAATTAAAAACCATTTTTTGCATACTTAAAACAAAATTGTCACTCACCGGGACTTTAAAAAAGCAGGCTGTCAAAAAATAACACCAACTCGTATCTTCACATCGCCGCTTTTTACGAAACAGAACGTAAACACGTCCGATGAAGAGATTCTTCAAAATCCCCCCATCAGCTGACGGACTTCGTTGGCGCTCACGTGGCTTTTGTGTCCATTATTAAAACAGTTTTCCCTATAAATAAAAAAAAGGGCAAAAACAGCTGGCATGCCCGGGAAGTAACTTTCACATGACCGGCCACAACGCACTACTTCGGAACTCTGGTCTGGCTGGTGCGAGATATCGCAGTAGTACGCAGTGGGATTCGCGCAACGAGCTACATAACCCGTGCTCTTTGAAGGACAGCCAAGAAATAGAAGCTTGGTATCTCTCACTTGTTCTTGAAAATGAAGATAAACTAATAGTTCTTGATATTAACTTCATTTTTTTACTTCTTTTTAACGCAAATACGGCTAAGGATGTCGAAATCAAATGACGATCGGCTTACTTTTAAAAAAAATTTCAGAAAAGTGTCTATTTCTTTATCCCTGAAGTCCATATATAATTGTGCATGTGAAGTATGTGCATATAGATATTTTTATAAATTTTACATTTGTTTTTAGCTCTCGATTTTTTTTTCTAGGAAAAGCCAACAGCTTCACCCGATCACTTTGTCACTTTCACAGGAGCGGGAAGTTAGGGGTGAAAAAAAATTCATCGATAGAGGTGATGTGAAACAGAGAAACGAAAAGAACATTCTGTTGTTTAAACCAGTTCTCTAAAATAAAAAAAAATTGATTCTTCATTTTTGAAAAAAATAACAATCTAAGTTCATGGTTCGAAGTATTTTTTGAAAATAATAAAGATCTCATAATTTATGTGTTTTATTAACACATTTATTCAACTAGTCTAAAGTTATAACTTTACCGGCACTACGCATTGTACTTCGTCGTACCATAAACTTTTTTAATTAAATCTCTTAATATCATTTTTTCTCAAAGTATATCAAAAGCAAGTTAATTATTATAAAATCACGCTATTCTCCTTAAAAGGTAGTGGTAGGATAGGGTAGGGGTAGAGGAGGGCTGGGCACATATATAATTTTATATATACCGGCTTGTGGGCTTGATCAGAGACCCGCTTATAAGCCTTCCGTCAAGTAAGACAGACACAGAAAGAATTTTAAATGTCACAGAGAACAGAAGTACCCCCATGGTGAAGGCGGGAATCGAACCCGCACCCGTTACCGTCCTTAAAAGGTTTGGGTTAAGTTTGGTGTACTTTTCCGGCTGTGAATTTCTATCCTATAAATCGAGCCTTTACACAATCAATTGCTTTTCATAATTCATAACCCTTGTCCAGTTAAAAGGTTGAGACCCGAGTGGTCACCCAAAGCAAACCAGTGACATGTCGCTCGAAGTTCTGATGGGTGCCCGCTCAGGTGTCGACCTCGTCACTTGACCAGGGTTCTAAATTACGAGGCGTTATTGGTTGTGCTAAAGCTCCTAAAGGAGGCTAGAAATAGGCAGCCGGAAACGATTACATATCTTACAAACCAGTGGCGCCATCGTGCACTTGCTTGGGACTTTCGACTCCATATGATTTAACAAGCACGCATGTCGCAGTGTACTCATCAGGACAAATACAAACACGCAACATAAAATCCATTCCCATGTGCCGGGATTCCAACCCGAATCTTTCTGACTGCCTGGCCATTCAGCCGCCCAGTGTCAGCAATTTGTGGTGTTGACTCCACGAAGTTTCTGACGTAAATTGAATACATGAGAACTTTGAGCAAAAAAAAAAGCATACATGAAATGAATTCTATCATCAGAATTTGCTGATATCGGTGACACGGTGGGGGACGTACATAAATTACGTAACGCAAAATGTTGACTTTTTTGACCCCTCCCTCCCCCTATGTCACGCTGCGTCACGTTTGGTCGAACCCCTTCCCCTAAAATTATGTCACGTTTGTCGCACCCCCCCCCCCTTTAAAAAAAGTTGATTTTAATATCCCCCTTGTTTCTGAAATCTGAAATTTGAAAAAAAAAAAATGCATAAATCAATATTCTTGTAATAAAATGAACTTGGACAGAAAAAAATTTAAAAATTGTCTTAAAAGTTGTAAAATATAAAATACTAAACATTTCAACGTTGTGGCAGATAATAATAACACCCCCCCCCCTCCCCATCCTCATTCTGAAACAACGTTTTAGGTAAAAAAAAAAGATTATTCTTGAAAAATTAAAATTTTCCGAATCGTTACGTCACGCAATTTTCGAAATCGTTAGTGTCACGTTGTCGCATACCCCTCCCTCCAACCTCTGAGAGTGACGTAATTTATGTACTTCCCCGTGACTCGAAAATCGTGACGAGATTTTCTGTCGCTGGCCGTCACTGTGTTAAAATGTCATTTTTAATGTTTCATAAAATTTTAAGTTTACATGCATACTTTTTCATGTCTAAATGGTATAATCGTATTACAATTTATCTACGAAAATCTGAGTCTCGGTGAGTGTCTTGGGAGGTTAAGGAGAGTCTAAAGGAATTGTGATAACTACCCAGATATACGCGCTTATATTATACACTCAAATTATAACACTAACCTTAAATTGTTTTTTTCTTTAATTCACAATTCAAAACCTTCAGGGATTGAATCTGCCTCCCACATTTCAAGGGGGGGGGGGGGTATTTAATAAAACAAAATATTATGTAATCCGGTGATTATGGTGGGAAAGTACTAAAAATTCAAATGCGTTGCACATTGTCAACTTTTCTTTGTGAAATGGGAATATACTTTGAACACGTGTCCTTTCTGAATTGAAGTTAATAAAGGTAACAGAAAAGAAACGAACTGAAATCAAATCTCTATACAAAAAAAAACCGGACCATTCTTTTTCTCTAATATACATTTAAGTCTGTTTCGGAAAGCCATGATAAATGTTACCATGTGAAATTTTGCCAAATTTAAGTCACGAAACATATTTTCCGGAATTTAACCTTTTTTTTTTTTATTATTTTACGTTGATATTTTGGGGGAGAAAATTAGGTGATATTTAGCGGCACCCATCTTTCATACTTTTTGTCCGTTGGAATATACATCCGGAAGGACGTCTTTTTACTATCTGTTCGTAATTTGGTATTTTAATTGTTTCTGACTGTCTATTTCCAGCAGCCAATTCGCCTCGTCCCCTCCAATTCCCTTCTTTTTACAGTCGATTACGCCTCGCAATTTAGAAACCTGGACAAATGACGAATTTGTCGGTAAATTACCTATTGAATTAGCATTGAAATGTATTTTAAGTCATTTCAATCGTTTTGCCTTGAAAACAATGTTGGAACGTCGTTTTGACTTGAAAACAATGTTGGAACGAGACACTTCATTTATTTGAAAATAATATTTGAAGCAACATTTATTTTTGTCATAAAACAGTTTGGAATTACGTCATAAAATGTAGCATAATGCGATTCTTTGATTGCTCATTATTTCTTTAGTAAAAAAGTGGCTAGGCATTGTATTTTCTGAAGAACAAATATGTTTAGTTTTAGTTTATATTATTATTTTTTTGTGCACCTTGGAGAAGTTTCATGTTTTGTCATTAATATAAATATTTAAAAATATTATGTTTTTTATTGATGTTTTAAGAATAAAAAGCTCGAGTCATTTGCAGCGCTTACATTTTTTATGCTCTGATTATGACTGAAGCAATTTTACATGTTTCTCACAATTTCTTAAAGTGTGAAGCGTATCAACATATTAGGATCGACTAGTGTTACAATAGTGTTGGATACTAGTATTGCAAGAGTGTACCCTTAGTTAGGTACCTTCTCAAACTCTGCATTTATATACATTAATATTCCTCCATCTTTGCATTTGCAAACATTAAGGTTAAATAGATTGTGGAAATATAATAAGAATCGAGTTGAGTAAATCTGGGTGGCTTTAAAAATCAACTTCAAATTGAAAGTTATTTTCAATACAAATCAAATAGGTTTTTTTTGACAAAATAAAGGTAAGTTTAATAATTCTTCAAACTAAAAGAACATTTTAAGAAACAGCTTTAAAAAAAAATATTAAAGTCATCCTTTAGCTGCTCTACAGAAAAAACTTTAACGAAAGTTTCCACTTGCTTTTTGCTTGGCGGCGTCAGCACCGTGGTTACGGAGCCGGAAAGGGTTGCCGCGTCCTTTTGTAAACAACGTTGGCTGTGATTTTGGCGACTAGAACTAATTACTTAAATTTGAAATCTTAAGATTTTTCTTGTGTTTCTTTCTTCGGATTCTAATTAAGTACCTGTTGACCATGATAGTATTGAGAGGGAAAAACGAAAGATTCTATTAGAATTCTCATTTTGAATTTCTGTAGCGTGATTGAGGATCGAAATCAAGGGATAATTGAATATTTAATGACAAACTTTGATTGTACTTTGATTGTTTATTCGATTGGGACCTTACACAAGAGCCGCAGATTGGACTGTTGTGTGACGTTTAAAAATATATCAATAGTATAAAAATTAGTACCAATTAGGCATTATTTATATATTTAAAAGAATTGAACGATTTGAGAGAATAGGGGGAGTCGCTTTGCCCCCTATCATCACTTTAATCCTTGGCAATGCTTTGGTATTTGTCATGCGATAAAGATCTGTAAACAATGGCTCATCTCTAGTCGCAGTTTTAACGCAAGAAAGGACAATGACACCAAGCTGCTTTCACACGTCGCTTTGTCTCTGATCCAATACGATTGAACCAGTATGGATTTGACTTGCAATCAAGAACCTCTACAGCATGCTATATTACGAAAATAGCAACTAAGTATATAATAATTGATAGATTAATTTTTAAGTCCATCCGATAACAATAAAAAAAAATCAAGCAATTTTTTATGGAAAAAAAATTCATAGAGAACATTTTTTTAAAATCCTTTTTAAAATGCTATTTCTTTTCTCTCACATGAACGCATTCTTTGCATTTTTTAATTATGATGAATTTTTTATGAATTTATATATATGTATTTATTAATGTATATGAGATGTAAGGAAATATTATCCCCGATTAATTATTCAATTATATATTAATCACTAGCAAATAAATACCCGTTCTTCGCGGACTAAAAAGGTTCAAATTGATCCAAGTATACACTCTAAAAAAAAATCTGTAAGGTTACTAAGAATTCTCTAGGAAACTCAGCTTCCATAAGTTTTTTTAGTAATGTTACATAAGAAATATGTGCATATATTACTAATTAAAGCTTAGTATCCAATACAATCATTTAAATTGCAAGAATACTATAAAAACTTCCGTAAACGTTACAAGATATATTCTAGTAATCAATACATCCACTTATGTAGTATCTTTACTAGGAAAACCTTAGTAACTAGCAGTTTCAAAAATGTTAAACAAGAGGGCGCCACTAAATTTCGGTTAGTCAGGTATTATTTCGACTTTTCTGGAGCAGGTCTCTTGACAAAACTCGCAACCTCAAGATACTCCTGTCCCTGTAATGGAGTCCAGTAAAAATTTTTGTTCTGATTAGGTTTATCAACGGAATCGAGTTAAGCACATATAGGAGAGTAAAAAAAACTTGGGTAGACATCACCATATGGTGAAAAAAGTTTTTTAGACGCCATTTTCCAAAATGGCGGCCGCCGATTTCGTTTTGCATGTATTTCTGCTTCTACGACCGTTATACTCATCCTTTAGGTGTCTAATTATATGTTTATAAATGCAAGGAATCGTCTAAGATGGGTTTTAAAGTTACCTGATTAATATTTATCAAAAAGAAAAAAGTTTTTTGCTATTTTAAACAAAATATCGGAACAAAAGTAGTAAAAAAACAATGCTTTATTTGGAAAGAAATATTCACACTTCACTGCACTGTGGATGTAATATATTACGTGACGGCCTTATAAGTCCATCAAGACCCAGATGGGTAGGCAGATTTTCAGGATGGGAAAGTCATTGGCACGCATATCATATGATTATATGGCATGCATAAGATGCCTTGATTGCATAGGTCCTCTGGGCAAAAACATATCTTGGCATGCTTTAACATAAAAAAAATCTATTGTAATAAAATTGGTAGTGAGAGAAACCTAGATGGTGCTACAGAAAAATGGCTTTCAGTTCATGGAAATCTGCAACGGGCTTGTTAAGGCACAAATGAAGCTTTAGCACATCATTTGCATCTTTGCTCCATCTATATGTTGTTAGCAGTAGTCTTCTATAAGGAAAATAGTTCTGCTATAGGTTTAAGCATATGTTCGGCGAATCAAAGTAATTGAGTTCCTGGTAGTTCCCGGTAATACTTTTAATGCAGATAATTTCGTTATAATTGTACACATGACATCACAACCTCTAAGTATGTGTTCCTGGATTAAATTATTGTAACTTGCAACACCGAGTTGCTCCCCAATTGTGGCAACAAGACACAAAGACAAAGCATTTCATCACCGACTAATTTCATCTCATTTTTAATCAAAATTCTTACAGTGCTTTGCTGAATAGTTAAAATGAGTATCGGACGATGAGAACAACAATATTGGCGACCATTGATATCTCAGTGATCAGTGTTAGTTTACACTGTATTTTATACCAAACTCAAAAATATGGCAGAGGTTATTATAGTTCTGCTACCTGCTTCTTCAACAAAGGCTGAAAGATCCGAGCTTCTTAACGTTTCTTTAGTTTTGAGTTGTCAAACTTGTGACATAAATTAAACTTTGTAGGCAGTACTCGTGACATCAACTGCATCTGATCAAGTTTCTCCTCTAGTTCAGTCAAAAGTAGATGCTATAGAAGCTTACTTGAGCAGTCACTAGTGTCCTGGAACATGCTTGTAATATAAATAGATCATATAGAAAAATGTTCTTCAAAGTTTAACCTATTGTTTTGCTGTATAGCAGTACTTTTTTTTTTGAGAAGGCAGTGTTACCTTAACTATTATTTTCCTCTTTAGTTTGAGAATCTTGTCATGCTTCTGATGTTTTATTTACTCAAGGGTAAATTCTAATTTTTTCATATCCGTCGTTTCCATACACTTCGGCATTCATCATACGGAGAGCATCTTATCTACAAATACATATGTGTACCGATACAATTAGGAAAATGAGTTTGGATATATGTTTCATGCGAATTATTACCCCTTAGTGTTGTGTGAAAAGTGAAAATGTGAAAGTCTTTGCCCAAAATTTAATTTAGAATTTTGAAGTGTAACCTTATAGTTTCCTTGTTAAATTTCTAAAATTCTCATCTAAATTATAGCATCTTCAAAATTATCCATCAGTAAGTCTGACTAGATCGTGGCATAGTGGAATCAATTCTTAACTGATTTAGCTGTTTTTACATCAAATACATAGCACTCAATTAGTGCTTCCGTCATACTATTTCCTGGAAGAAACTTTCTAATATTGTACATAACTAAATTACCTATCATGTTAATATAGTCAGGGAATTCAGATGGCTTGTTTATTACATGGCAATTATATGGATACATATTACTAGTCTGAAAATACTGGCAAATCTTGTCATTTCAGCTACGAAAAAATATTCTGAAAAATTGTGAATAAAAAAAATAATGTTATGCCTTTTATAAATGGCTTGGGATGAATGAAAGAAATCCTACATACATGAGAGTGGAAGTCGCAGTTAATACCAGCGAACAACATCTAGCTCTCATGTTGGAACAATTTACTGTTATCGCATTCTAAAGGTATTACAAAGTTTAATTAGCACGATCGTCGCAAACTGTGTTTTACCACATATCTTTTAGGCAGTCTCGTTACAAAGCAGATCTTACTTAACCTTGAAATCTTACGAAAACCATACTTTTTGGCTGGACCTGAATGACCATCATGAGCACGAGAAAATGGTGAAAATCATTTATGAAGAAGGACGAAGAAGTGTGCTTACATGTGATTACAATATAGGAGTCAAGCAAAAATTTAATTTTGCCCAGAGAACTCAAGAAAAATAGGAACTCAATGTATTTTTTTACAAGTCACAAAATCATGCAACAGGCTTGTCGACGATTTTCCCGCCCTGAAAATAAACCGACTCAGCCGGGGCATGAAAATCCACAATCTTGTGCTTCTGAGGCGGGCACGCTATTCCTCCCAGTCACTGAGATTTGAAGCGTGAATATAACTTTCCAAATAAAGCATTGTTTGTTTACTACTTTTGTTCCTATATTTTGTTTAAAATAGCAAATAACTTATTTTGTCTGACTAGTATTAGTCAGGTAACTTTAAAAACACTCTTAGTTGATTCCTTGCCATCAAAAACGTATAATTAGTCACCTAAATGATAAGTATAACTGTCATAGAAGCAGAAATACATACAAAACAAAATCACAAGTTGCAGACTTCCATGAACTGAAAGCCATTTTTCTGTAGCACCATCTAGGTTTCTCTCTCTACCAATTTTATTACAATAGATTTTATGGATGTTAAAGCATGCCAAGATATGTTTTTGCACAGAGAGCCCAGGCAATCAAGGTATCTTATGCATGCCATATAATCATATGATATGCGTGCCAATGACTTTCCCATCCTGAAAATCTGCCTAACCATCAGGGTCTTGATGGACTTATAAGGCCGTCACGCAATATATTACATCCACAGTGCCGTGAAGTGTGAATATTTCTTTCCAAATAAAGTATTGTTTTTTTTACTACTTTTGTTCCGATATTTTGTTTAAAATAGCAAATAACTTTTTTTTTTATAAATATTAGTCAGGTAACTTTAAAACCCATCTTAGACGATTCCCTGCATTTAAAAACATATAATTAGACACCTAAATGATGAGTATAACGGTCGTAGAAGCAGAAATACATGCAAAACGAAATCGGCGACCGCCATTTTGGAAAATGGCGTCTAAAAAAATTTTTTCACCATATGGTGATGTCTACCCAAGTTTTTTTTACTCTCCTATATGTGCTTAACTCGATTCCGTTGATAAACCTAATCAGAACAAAAATTTTTACGGGACTCCATTACAGGGACTGTATTAATGTGGGTGAAATCATTATTATATCATTATATTGATTATTATATTTCTAATATTATTTAGCGTGTACGGCAGAGAGACAGCAATAATAAAAACATATAATAGCATGCAAATTTGAATAATCAATGTAGAAAATTATCTTAACAAATTAAAAAGTTGCAACAGTAAATAAATTTAATTCAAAACAAATAAACAACAATTGATTAAAAACGGATTTTAAGCTGCTTTTTAAGTAAACATCGCTTTCCGCACGCGTGTGCCAATTTCGGATGCTTTTTCTTGTTAAAAATTACGTGCCAGGTTTCACCAAAAAAAAAAAAAAATCTTATTAGCCGTGTGTGGTGAAATGTTTTTATTACAATTTTGGAATTAGGTTGAACCAGTTTTCAGATTTTGGTATCCGAAATCTAAAAAATAAAGCCGTAACGGTTAAGGCTGTCCGTATGTCCATATAATTCCACTTTTCAAAATTGAATTTAAATTATTATTTTTTGAATTTATAATTTTAAAATAAACTATTATAACCTATACATAAACTGTTAATCTAGCTATATTTATCATATAAAAAACTGATAACAAAAAATATTCAATGCAGCTTCTAATTTATTGGCTCGGAAAATTATCCCGTCATTAATTATATTTTAACTTCCACATAGATTCCCATTTTACATTGAATGTTAAGGAAATATTTTTTTTTCACTGGATATACATAGAGTCAATTTTTGTGAGAATCATAAAATTTTGGTAAGAATAATAGAAAAGTTGTAGACGACATAAAATTTCTGTAAACTTCAGCACAATTGCGGTAACTCTTTGCAACACAGCGTTTTAATGGGAATATTTCAGATGATGTAACGCTCTTGTTTTCATTTTCCCCTGTCCTTCGATTTCATTGGTTGTTTCGGTTTCACTCTCAAAATGACAGTCATATATAAAAAGAAACTTTTCTTTCCATGCAAGATTTCTTCAACAAATGATTGAAACTATCAACAGCACATGCAAGCAGTTAGAAGTTTAAGAATTTAATGAACTAAATATTCTTAAAAAACTCATTTTCAAATATCAAAACAAAAGTATTTCCAGACAACTAATGAAAACGAGACAGCTGGAGTTGTTGCCATTCGCTACGTGAAACAACCCCCTTGTAGTTCTGAAACTAATTAGTGTTTTCATTTTTATGATGTAGAGAGTCGCATGAACGTATATATATATAATACCGTTTAAACAATGAAAACAGTTCCACACAATCACTACTAGAAAAGCTAGAATTTTTACCGGTAGATGGGGAAATGCATGAATGCAGAACCGAACTTTTGCGTCATATGTAAATTCACAGTTCATTTTGATGGCAGAACAATTATAATCACTCTGTGTTGTTAGATTATAGGATTTTTAAAAAAGTTTTTAAGTTTAAAAGAAAACGAGCTTATATTTTGGTCAGAAAATGGCGACATTTGTAAAATACTTTACTTTTATTCAATGTTTTTTTAAAACTATCTTACAAACATCGTTGTATGGACTTCCCTGCATTAAATTTTAGCTAAAGGTGAAACAGCTTCTACAGAAGGGAATTGTTTATTTTGCACAAATGAGCTTTTTTAGAAATTTTCCAATTTAGGAATTATAAACTTAGTAAATTAGACATTTTGGAGGTGAAGTCTTAAAGTTTTGACTCCATAAAAAAGATGTTATCGGTTACCGCCAAGGTCCACTCTACTAAAAATGATCCATAGAGATCAATACAAAAATCTATTGTCATTAGTACAGCTCTATTGATGTGTACTTATTTCTATTGATGTATCTATTGTTATCAGTAGAAGCTATAGATATTAGTAACCTACTGATAATATTTCTTATTGATATCAATAGAACCCTACCAACACCAGTAAAAAAATTATCAGTAAGCTACTGATCTCAATTGACATCAATAGGCCTGTACTTATATCTATAAAGATCAGTAGATATTTGTATGGATATCAATAGAGATCAGTAGAGATTTGTATAGATATCAATAGAGATTTCTATTGGTACCAGTAGGCCATTTCCACATACAAATTTTCTATTGATCTCTATGGACCAGTTTTAGTAGGGCTAGAATTCTTGTTATTTTTACAAGAGAAGAAAAATTAAGTTACAAAATATAACTAAAACCCTTCATATATTAATTTTAAATAAAGTTGATCATGCTATTGTTAAAGTAGCTACAGCTATTTAAGCAACTGAAAATTAAATCTCAATTTCTAATTAGGTGGGTAATTTTTCGACAGAGGAATTCTGCACAGGTATCCGTCCGGAGGTGAAGTCTACAAGTTTTGACTTCATATAAAGATTTTATCGGTTACCTGCAAAACAGGCATAACTTTGGTCCAAAATTCTTGTTATTTTTACAAGATATGAAAAAAAAGAGTTACATAATCTATTTAAACCCTATGAAATCGCCATGCATTCTAAGTATTGAACTTTTAGGAATCGATTGCAAGCATTTTTGTTAAATTTTATAAATTAAAAATGATGTTAGAGCTTAAAAAAATTAGGTCACGCTTAGAATCCGAGCGGGTAACTTTGGGCCAAGTACGAAATACATTAGAAAGATACCTTTTTATATCCATAAGGGCAGTGTTACAGAATTAAATAGCAATATTAATGATTAAATTATAATTGTTAATATTAATGAGATTATTATGAAGATAAAAATTATTAAGTAATAAGTTACAAAATTATTAAAAATGACTCGTAAACTTAACATATTACATTGCAATGCATAGTAGAACTGCATTACATTTTGAATAACACGAATGATCGCCGCTTAAAAGAGAAAAATGTAAACTTCCATTTTAATGAGGGAAAATTAACCTATTTATAATATATTCGTAATTGAGAATTTGAAAATGTTTACATTTCAAAATTAGTAATTTTGAAAACTCGTACGTTTCTTGCATTTTATTTTCATCTTTTTAATGTTTAAAATCTTTAAATTTTTTTTAAAAAAAATCATCTAGAAATTGGGTAATCATAGGAATAATACTTCTTCAAGAATAGTTAAACAGAATACTCTTTTACATTCATTTTTTGAAGTGTCAAGTTCCATAAAGAAACCCTTACATATTGGACCAAAGCTACTCGCATTCATCGGCAAAAGTTTTTTAGTGACCAATAACTAAATCTAACATGAAAAGTATATTCAATTTAGATTAAAACAAACGGTGTAATATTCACCCCCATAAATAAAAGAATAGAATAGAGTGTTTTATTTCGCTATTTTTAATGTTTTTTGTATGTTCTAGACTAGACAAAAGTTAGAAGAAATAGTTTTGGTCATTAAATCTCAAGAATACAAACCATAAACATTATTTGTGGTATTGAGAAAATTATAATGAGAATTTTCTTTACTTGAATTACGAGGCAATGTTTCAACCTCTTTTTTTTTTAAACAATGTGTAACAATTTAAGATGGGACCATTTTATGTGATAAATTAAGAAACAAAACTTTTTCCGATGCTTAGACCAAATTTACCCTCCATTTCCAAAGATACCCGCTTCGATGGTATTTTAAATAATTGCTTCGGAAATTCCTACTGTTGCTAGGAGCTGGTTTCCCACAAATATATATTTCTCTTAAGTGAGAGAAGAAGAAAAATATAGTCTGTTAAATATATTACAACTCTTATTTTTGTTCAAATCATTAATTCTTTGGCAAATATTCATTTAAGTACAAAGCAGAAACAATGGAATGTTTAGGAAGTGTTCAAAACAGTAAAATATTTTTCCCTAATTCAATGGGAAAAGAATCATTTTCCAAACCACATTTTCCTGGCGGTATTGAATATTTTTACAAGCTGTTTTATTTAAATGATAAATGTAGATAACTTACAGGTCTCTATAATCCCACTGTTGAAATTGCTTCGAATATTTTGTGCAAAATTATTTATTGATAATTAAGAAAAACATTCGAGCCAATTTTAAAAAAAAGTGAGATTGTCTTAAACTGTAAGTCAGCTACATTTATCACATAGAAAACCCGTTCGTAAAAATATCCAATACAGCCAGATAAATATGGCTTAGAAAATATTTTTTCCCCATTGGATTAACACTGAGGCACTTTAGTTTGGTGACCCGTGGTCCAGTGGGCTCATTCCTCATTAAGAAATTAAACTGATAATTACACAAGTTTAATTAGTTAAATTAACATTTAAAATGTCACAAGTTAAAAACGCATAAGTTTTTTTAAACTTTGTTTAAATAAAATCCCAATATAATAAAATTACAAAAACTACTCTAAAAATGTTGTGTGCAAAACGGAAGTCTAAATTTATGGCAAACATTTGATGAACCTAATTACTTAGAGGTTCCCGATAACTAAAACAAGGTTTTCAACAAACTGAACCAAAAGCTAAATTGAATGAGAATTTACATTTGCATTTGATAAATTGTTGAATTTTATCTCTTTATATTTGCTTTAAGACTTAAACTTATATCCCAGAAAAGATTCAATTTACTCAGAAGTTTCGGCCTTACCTCATCGATCGATTCTCCGGAACGGATATTTATAACTTAAGCTCCTCCCCCCCCCCCCTCCCTTCCCGTTGAAAATGGACCCCCGAATTGTATTATATTTACATCAAAAGATTCTCCATTTTGTTCAGGTCAGGTAAGCCTTGTAGGTCAGGTCGCACTAGAGCTACAAGGGGGCTATTCCTATTGTTCGAAAACAGTATATTTGTTGCACTAACTATCACCTAAAACAGCTTTCCAACAAATGTGTTGCCAAACTCTCCCCAGTCATCAATTAAAAAGCTCAATTTTTTTTTTAAATAATGCATAAACTGGTTGGTTGTTTGAAGGCCATCGTACTTAGAGCCTTGTAATGGGTGTACTTGTAGCTAGGTTTAATTTCACGTCAAATTGGTAATCAAACTAAAAAAATATTTCCAAAGACTCACAAAATAAGCTAAATATATATTATTTTATAAATGAAATTATATGAAATGGTTATTCAATAAAAAAAATCTTCATTTCATAAATTCGGACATAAAATAAAAATAAAAATTCCTGAGCATTAATATTGTCTGCCAGTAAAGAACCATTTTATAAATCACTTTAAAAGTAATATTTTTAGAAGATAATAATATCATTTATTAAACTTGAAGGAGGCGTAAACTATTTAAAGAATGTAGTGAGTAGCGTTTAGATAAAAATGTATTGAATAGTTTGAAGAATAATCTCGAAACACTTTAACGCATAATACAAACTATTATAATTAGAATATGATCTGCAATAATAAAAATTAAGTTTTGTTTGTTTGTTCCTTATCATAAAATAGACATTGGTTTAGCTCGTAACTTGACAAAAATGTGTAGTTCATACTTAGTTACGATTTTTGTACTTTCAGAGTTCAAACTCTTCTAATTTTAGAGAAAATTCGAATTTTCTGAAAAAACTTCTTTAAAAATAATTTATAAGCTGGCTGGTTGTGGCAAAGGTCTTCACATTGGAGCTGAATGGGGGCAATTGGAGCTAAATCTTTTTCCTTATTAAATTACCAAACACGCGCCAAATGAGCTAAAAGGTTTTTATGCGGGAAATTACGATGACAATTTTCCGTGTATTTTATAGCGTATTTTTAATTTTGAAATTTTAAGGTAATATAAGTAACGGGATTCTATACTTAAAACGAGCGGGAACAGTAACATAAGCTTATTATCCTACACTGTAAACAATTTGGCTTGAATTTACTAACGATTACTTAGTAACTTTACAGGAAAACACCATTTACTAGAAAATCATCTGTAACCTAAAGAAACTACTGTAGTAATACTAAGCAATACTAAGTAAATTGATGTAACGCTTACAGCGCCACCTGGCTATCTTTTTTAGAGATGCGTAGTTTCCCTTGTTGCATTGTTTTGTTTCTCGAAATTTGTTCGATCGGCCATCGGATTTAGCAAAAACTAACCGGTGATCGCGTCCGTAAATTGAAAGTGTACGAGACTAAGAGATAAAAGTCTGATTCGATATCGGTCAAAGGTGAAAATTCAATCAATGTAAGTTTCATCGAAAAATTATGACGATTCGAAATTATGACGAATGAGGAACCGAAAAACGTGTTTTTTTTTATTTTAGTACATACATACAAATTGCGTTAAATTATTTCTAAAACTTCATATCCGAAAGCTTTATATCGATCAAGATTTTAACCTCATTATTTACACGCAAAGAATCTGCATGTCCCGATGACCGCGTGGACAAACGTGCTACTTCTCGTTGCGAGACGATCGAGCGCTACGGATCAATTAAAATTTGCACGCAAACGTTTGATTCATGTAACACTTTAATTGCATAAGAACTATCAGAACCTTAATATTCGGACTATTCACAGAGAAAAAATTATATTTTGAAATCGGATTCGATACATAGCAATAATAAAGGTTTTCTTTATCTACGCATGAAACTGTTTAGAATATTATTTTAATGATAATTAACGTAACCTTATGCCAAGGGTCCCAACCGGTGCTACTGGTGGTACGCGGGAATATTTCAGGTGGTACGCGTGAGTGATGTGAGCAACATGATGCTATCAATAGCTTCTGTGCGCAAAATCTTTAACTTCTAGATCGGATTTTGCTGAGAAATTGGCTATTTTATTAATATTTAATTCATTATAATTTCTTTTGAAAATTATATTAATATAGTTAATATAGTTATATTTAATCCGTATAGTTTGCTAAATTTATTTTTAGTTCGAAGAATAATTATGTAAAGTTGCTTGAATTAAATTCTTAATATATGTTCCCTGATGTATCAAGTGGAACAGTTTTCGAAAGTTAGAACGCATTACAACTTTATTTTCTTTTGTATAATAATAAACTAAAATATTTCTAAAATATTGAGTTTTTTTATATTGATACTTATTTAAGAATAAGAGGAATTAAACTCCCTCGTTTAGTTATCATTAAATCAATAATAGCCATAAGTAAAAAAAGGTAAAAACAAATTAAATATCATTCTCACTACTCACGATAAACAAACTCAATTAATTATTATTTCCTATAATCCTCAAATCAGTTATATTATTGATATTTTTTCTTTTAAGTTTAAATTAAAGTCAGCTGTTAGTTTCTCTCCTACTGACAAATTTAAGTTTTCCAATCTGAAGGACCCCATTGATACTTTTAATGGTGAAACACGTAACTATTTTTACATAACAAAACTATTTGTGCGAAGAACCAAAGTGTTTTCTTCGTATTTTGCGCAAAGTTGTAGATATTTATAAGGTTTCAATAAGGTTCTCATCAAAGGTTTTTAAGAATACTCATGATACAGTTTATATTTTTTACCTAAATCAAATAGTGAAATATGCAAGATGCAAAAATTGCAACAACTTGTAAGATTCTAAATCAATATAGAGATCATCTTTGTCCTGAAGAAACCCTAAAAATCCTTTTCAAATTTATTTGGCTTCAGTATATTTTTTTGCTAGTAGAAAAGGATGCTCCCCGAATTCTTGCATGCAAAAAGTAAAAGCAAAATGATCCAAGCACATGTAAAAGTGAAAGAGAAGGGGGAGAAAATACTTATTCTTTATTCCTCATATAAAAGGAATATTTTGACAAAATAAAAACGGGAAAAGGTAACACTTCAGAGGTTTCAAGATGTATTCTTAGTAACCGTATAAAAAATGTTATAGTTTTCTTGTTTGGGAATAAAACAGTATTATGAACTTCTTGTTTTATATACTTAAATTGCTTCACTCGACTCTCAAGAATGCAAAACTTGAAAAGGGTATCTTATTTTTAGAGTTCAAAATTTGTTATAGATTAGAGCTTGCTACGTTGTCTAGAATTATTTTAGCTTTCTGTTCAGAAGTAACATGAAGTGATTGCATTACTTGTTGCATATTTGAAAAAAAAAAACACCTGTGCATAAAGTAGTAAAGAATTGCACAACAAAGTATTTTTTCCTAGTTTCTAATTTCTATGTGTATTTGCCTTATTATACCATGCCTTATTTGTCATATTATTTAACTCTTTTGCTACGAAGGACGGTTGCTTCCTCGTAATATTTTATAGGAATAACCTTATCGAATCCTTAGTTGTTCGGGCGTTTTGAGGAGCTTCAGTTAGGAAAGAGTTATTAAATATGTAATATAATAGTTTATTTTGGGTGATTTGTTTTCAGACGCGCCTTTGTTAAAATTCACTTTTTATTATTCTTCAAGCTCATATGGTTATACTGATTCTAGATCCTTTTATTTTGGTAAAAAATATAATTAAAAAACTAATAAGTATACGATAGTTAATGTTAAATTATATAAACCACGAGCTCAGTAATTTTTTTTTATTTGATGTCCCTTAAATAATTTGAACCGTATATCATAAACTGTTTATTAGTACAATTAACAAACCAAAATAGAGAAAAAAAATCATAAAGTTTATAGTTTTAAAAGAACTGCACATTTGGTGCTATTGTACCACATGCAAATCTCTTCAAATAATTAATTATAGCATTAGCACCAGCTGACTTCGCACACTCATGTGCAGTCATTACCTAATTTTCTAAATGACTTTAATGAAGTTTTATTTACTGTCTTTATTTCAATCTAATTATTATAGGATACCGTCAAAGCGGGTATCTTTGGCCACGGAGGGTAACTTTGGCCACGCGTCGGAAAAAGATTTGTTTCTTAATTTCTCTTCATAAAATGATCTCATCTTAAATTGTTTTACATTTTTGAAAAGGTGGAAATATCGCCTTTCATTTCATGTAAAAAAAAATCTCATTCTAAAACTGGCAATACTACAAATGCTGTTTTCATTCTTACGAGCATAAAATGACAAAAATCTATCTCTTCCAACTTTTGTCTGGATCTGGGAACACTTAAAAAAAGATTGAAAATATTTAAATAAAACACTCTATTCGATTCTTTTATTAATGAGGAAGAATATTACACCATTTGTTTTATTCTAAGTTGACTACTTTTTATGCTGTATTTAAATATTTGTAATTGGGAAGCTTTTGCCGATGAATGCGGGTAACTTTGGCCATAGATGTAAATATTTCTTTATGGAACTTTGCACTTTAAAAAATGTATGTTAAAGTGTATTAAGTTTAACTATTTTTGAAAAAATTCTTACTTTTATGATTACTCATTTTTTAGATATTTTTTTTTAATCTCATGATTTTAAACATTAAAAAGATAAAGATAGAATGCAAGATACGTATTCTACTCAAAATCGCAAATGTCGAAAGGTAAACATTTTCAAATTCCTAATTATAAATATATTATTTTTCACCTTTTATAATAAAATCGTTTGCTTTTTACAAATATATTTGTTATTAAATCTTGCTTCAAAAAAGTTCTTTTTTCCTTATTAAAATAGAAGTTTATTTTTCTTTCTTTTAAGCGACAAACAATACTAGTATTCAACGTGTAATGCCATTCCACGATGCACTGCAATGTAAATTTTAAGTTATATACCATTTTAAATAACTATATGTCTTATAACTCTTATTTTTGGGTTTAAAGTTTTAATATTGCTATTTCAATCGTTAACACAGCTTTTAAGGATGTTAAAAAGTGTGTTTCTTATGTATTTCTTGGGTGGCCAAAGTTACCCGCCCGGCTCCTAACAGTGTCTTATTTTTTTAAATTAATACCAATTTTTTATTAATTTATAAAATGTAACAAAAATGCCTGAAAATTATTCCTAAATGTACAATACTTAGAATGCATAAGGATTTTTGAGTGTTTAAATCGTTTTTGAAGTTAAATTTTTCTTCTTTTGTGAAAAAAACTATGATTTTGGCCAAAGTTACCCGCACTGACGGTACCCATTAAATTAAAATAAAGTAAAATGTATCAGTGGCAACTATCATATACCTTATTCAAAATGAAAGAAATTAAGAATGTTTTAAAAAGTATATTTGGTAGTGTTTGCTAAACAGGCCATGTCACATTTAAAAAGAAAATTAAACTTATTTCTTTTCAGCTTTTATTCCTACATTTCTTTGACATTGATTATGATTCTCCAATTAAAAGGCTCAAACAAAAATAAAGAAGCTTTCTTTTAAAAATGATTTGAACAGCAAAGCAAAAAGTTGGCATAAAAAAAAACAATAATAAGTTAAATAGTTTTAGGAAACTAACTTTTCGAATATCCAAACAAGAGCAACTCCAAACAGAAATTGGAAACAAGACCGCTGCAGCTGTTGCCGTTACAAAAGGCACGTTTACATGAGCCATCGAATCCATGGATTATGCAAAAATCCCCATTAGAGGAAAAAGAGGTAGAGCAGGATTTCTTACCCATGGTATGAAATTCGAATCCATGGTATGAAACAACATGCCCTCCTTCATTGTAGGGTTTGCGAAACCCCCCAATGAACCCTGCAATTCCGGTTCTGTATGGGAAAAAATCTCCAAGAGTGAAAAATTGCTGAGTTTGCTCTTCAATCCATGGATTCGATGGCTCATGTAAATGCGTCTAAAACCACCAATAAACATTCGCTTATGTGTAATTCGACAGAGCGTTGTTAGAGAGTAAGGAAAACAAGACTGTATAGCTATTGCTAGATCCTCCGTGAAACAACCCCATAGACAGTTAACTCATAACTGTAACCAGTAGAATTACGGCGGCATGTTTTGTTTTCAAAACGTCAAAACACGGACGGAGTTTCTATATTAGTAAGAAGTAGTTAGTTATAAGAGTAAGAAATTCTAAAATTTATTTGGTATCGTATGAAAGTTATGTTTTGATAGTTGATGGACATTTATTTTCTTCATAGTCAACGGATAACACAGTTTCAGGTGCCATTTTTTTCATGTTGTAAACTGCTACTTCTATAAGAAAAGTATACATTTTCTTTAAATTTATTTATAATTTTTTTTTAAGAATCATTTATTTTTCTCTGGCTAAACCCATTTTAGTTTGTTCAGATTTAGTTTTTGGACTGTTCCTTGCTGTGATGTCGTAACTTTCAATTCAGCTTGAATCTGTTTCATTTGTATTTTATCTAGAATGTAAAACAATGCGTTTTATTGTGTGGTCACGCTTGGTTATTGTATAACAGACTAAATAATTAAATGAATTATTTTAATGATTAGAGATTTTTTTTAGTTGGTATGTGTTATTCATCTTTACAGCATTGTGTTTTTATCAATTGAATATGTACGTAAGCTGTTAAACTACATTTTATTAAACAAATGTACTTTTTCAATAAATTTGCAGATTTTAAATGCATTCCAAGGATCATAATGATTCCTCCGACAGAAAATTTCGTCAAACTCTCAATGTTACAATCATCAACAATTTCCTGGACCTGGAAAGCGGTAAATAGTTATTTCAATGTTACATTTATTTTTAATGCATCATTTTTGGTATCTTTTACTAATCATTGTTCACTTATTTTGTAGTGTCCAGTTCCTCTACAACTTTATCTTCTTTCTTTCACCACATGCGGAACTCATTTAAAGAGATACCACACATATTTGTAACTAACCATAGTCACGAAAGTAATGGAACATTGGATAACGCAAAAGAACTAAAAGATGAAGAGTACCTTTCCACTGGTATGTTATATTCTTAAGATATGGAATATATATGGTAAATATAATTCTTAAGATATGGAATATTTATAAAGTTTTTTCAGTTTTCGCAAGTAAGAAAACCTACCCAAAATTTTTGACATAGTTCAAGAATAAGGAACTATATATATATACATAAAAGGCGACTTCTGTTTGTCTGTTTGTATAGGACACAAAAACTTAAGAACCACGCAACAGATTGTCACGAAATTTGGCACAAAAATTCATCTCATCTCCAGAACAAACATAGGCTAAGAATTTTTCGAATCGAACCATTCCTTCTATCGTTTTCTAACGTTTTAAGGGGGAAAATACACCACTTTTGCTCAAATCCGATCATTTTTTCTCTTTCGTGATGCTATCAGGCACCCGGTAGCAGAAACCGCGCAGTACTGCAGCGATGCTGCGGCCCGATTGGGGGGTTGCGGCCAAATTGCCGAAACTCTCGAACTTTCGGATAGCGATTTTCGGACCCCCGGAGCTCCGCGACTTTCGGTAGCCCGGAGTTCCGCAACTTTCGGAAGCCCGGTGTTCCGCAACCTTCGAATCCCCGTAGTTTCGCGACTTTCGGATCCCCGTAGTTCCGCGACTTTCGGTTCCCTGGAAATCCGCGACTTTCGGTTCCCAGTAGTTCCGCAATTTTCGTATCCCCGGAATTCCGCGACTTTCGGATCCCCGTATTATTGCGATTTTCAGATCCCTGGAGTTCCGCGACTTTCAGATCCCCGGAGTTCCGCAACTTTCGGATCCCTGGAGTTTCGCGACTTTCAGATCCCCGGAGTATCGCGATTTTCGGATCCCCGTAGTTTTGCGATTTTCGGATCCCCGTAATTCCGCGACTTTCGAGTTCCCCAGGTTTCAAGACTTTCGGGTTCCCGGAGTTCCGCGACTTTCGGATCCCCGGAGTTTCATGACTTTCGTATCGCCGTAGTTTCGCGACTTTCGGAACTATGTGCACTATTTTTTTTTATGTGCACGGTGCACCCGCTAATTTCGAACCCTGGTTTTAATAAAATTAAAGATTCGGAAACAAAAAGATGCTTCAAACATTTTTTTTTGTTGAATATTGAAACACTGATCTGTTTTTAAAAAAGTTTTACTTGTTTGAGATGAATTCATTAAAAGTTTTTGCAAGGCAAATTTGATATTTAAATGTATACATTTGTAATATATACACATTATCTTCTACTGCAGAAAGGTGATTAGTTTACATTTTTATAAAGCTTTCAATTGCATATTTTCAGACAAAACACAACCTCTATCCGGTGTACAATAAATCTTTCAATAACGTAAAATGGGGGGAGGGTGGGTGGTTTTTACTCCCTGCAGCCATATTTTTTCCTTAAAAATTCGTGCTGTAGCCACATTCAGAAAGTTCTGCTACTGGGATCAGGCAGAAAAATTTAAATAAAACTTTTTAGAAAACAATTGAAATTGAAAATGTTTAATTTATTTAATATTTGTTCATTGCCTTCAGAAACAAAATTAATAATTTGAAAAAATAGTTGGATATGTTTCAAGTTACGTAATCCTACCAGTCTCCATTCTATATTCTATTGTGTACATATGATTTTAATTATGAATTTTTTAAAAGCATAGTTAAGCTTTTACTGAATTATGTTGTTTTTTGAAGACCGTTGCACTACAGATGCATATTAGGGTTTCATGTCTTCCTTCTTTCGCCAATAACTTTGCCAAACTCGCCAAATTATTACAAAGAACGTGCAAAAGAGCATTTTTTTAAATAGCTGGTTGGTTGTGCGATGGTCTTTGCGCTAGAGCTGAATGGGTGTAATGGAAGTTATATATTTTCCTCGCCAAATTTTTCAAACACGCCAAATGAGCTAAAATGTTTTTATTCGGAAAATTACTACGACATTATCTGTTAATTTTATAGCATTTTTTTTTATTTTCAATTTTTTAATGTAATATAAGTAGAGGGATTTTGTACTTTAATAACGAACAATATCAGCAACATAAGCTTATTAAAAAACAAATAAACTTATAAAAAATGCAAATAGTTTGCTGTTTG